>JARHVA010002283.1:1732500-2482500 GCA_037957365.1 Torreya grandis | reverse complement strand
TTAGACCCATTCACTTGATTTGGGATCCATTTCATACCCTACTTCTTCACACACAAGCTTACAGCCATGTATTTATGCCTATTTTGTATAGTTATGTACCTACACATGCTAACCAATACCCTACTCAAGTGATAATTAGGGTTAATAATGTCACCAAGGTCATTTTAGGGTAAATTTAATCCATCTATATCATGTAGATAGGCAATCTCTCTCATCAAGTTAAAATCAATCTTTTAGGTAGCATGGGAGTGCTTTAGGGTCTTAAGGATTGTTCATAGATCACAGGCTCTGGATGAACACTAAAATACCATGAATTTTGATTTAATATGGGTGCCCTATTATGAATAATATATTATTTCACCATGCAATTATTCATGTAAGATATGAACATCTTAAACTCCCTCTCAAACTGGCAAACTATGCATTTATGAAGTCAAGAAAGAGACAAATGAATGGAAAGGATAAAAGTTCTTGGTATTGACCTTAAAAAAATTAGTGAAGTTTGTATGACATTTTTTGACCTTTTCCAACACTTTTAAACATCTTAATACTCTCTCATATGGCTTGTAACATGCATAGTCTTCTCATGAGGGTTTGTGATTAACCCTACATAATTGACCCTAGAAGCCTTTTCTGAGTTGTTTCTTCCTTATTTCTTAGTTTTAAACTTGTGTGAGTTTTTATTTAGGCTTTAAAATCATATATAGTAACCCTAATACTCAAAACTCTCTAAATAACATGCTCAAAACATGTATAAATCATTCAATCTTCATGAGCAAGCCTAGAAAACTCATTTAGGCTTGTAGGTCTTTATGATTCCTCTGACTGTGTTTTTTATTTTCATTAGCTCCCCACTCCATGAGACCATTATAATACCTATCACTCTTTAAAATTCATTCCTTATTTGGATAAAAAACCTAAGCCATGTATTTTTCTTCCTCACTCTTACATAGGTCTATGAGTGTTCATTTAGGGTTATTTGGAGCATGATTATGTGTAGATGTAAGAAGACATACATATCCATTATTATCAAAAAATTGATAATTTTCTAATTTTTTAATATTTAAATAATTCATTTATATTTCCTTTAATTCAAAATCATTTTCTTACCTTCTTTACGTTTTATCTCACTTCATACAAGCACCTTTCTTCTCAAACTCACACACAGGTCTGTGTAACTACAAGGTTTAAAGTGAGTTTGTTTTTTATTACATTTTATAATATTCCTTATGTAATTTTTTCCAAAATTCATTTTTGCACTTGTCTATCCATCTAATCTCCAACTCCCATATATCTTATGCATCTTTACCTCACTATTTGTATTAAAATTCTCCTAGTTATAGGTGTACATTATGTGTTTGTTGACATTTTGGAGTTTAGGACCTCAATATAAATATATTAGGATTGTAATGACATTTTTTTTAAAATTATAACTCATTTTTCATATTTTTAACTTTTTTAGCCTTTCAATACCCTGCATCATCTCTTGAACACTTTCTCTCTCATACCAATGAGGTGTTTTTCTCACTTAACTAGACAGGCCTGATTGTAGGTGTAGAGCTAAGAATATTTTGATTACTAGGATTTTAGGTTATAATTTTATAATTAGGTCATTGAAAATTTTATATAAACTTGAACTTCATGATCTCTCCACATTCAACCTGGCCCTTTTTAAACTTATTGGCATTTCTCATTATTTGACAGTTCATGATAACAACCTAAACATGCATGTAGGTCTATTTGTGTTCTTGAGAATTAGACCTAAATAAAAAATCTCTCATAGTTTTAAACCATCTAATCATATAAATACAACATTTATTTCATTTTTTAACTCTTTAAAATCAATACTTGTTTCACAATTTAATACATTACTCATAAAATGCAGACCTATAGGTCTGCATTCCTATGTTTTAGGCTTTGAATTTGAGGCTTATATTGATCATATCAACCTCAATAGTGTCTCCCCATTTCCATTTTACATTTCTCATGAGTTTAGGACCCTCATAAAACATTTACAATATAGGATTCTCACCCTTTAATCCACTTTTATGGTTGGAGTTACATACACAATCCAAAACAAACCAAAGCCATTGCATGATATTTTGAGAAAGTAGTGTTGAAAAGAGAATGGATAATTATTTATGGAGAATTTTATAGGGTGAGGTATGATATTAAACTTTATTCCATCCCTTAAAATGTTAAAAAACCTATAACAATCAAGAAACAGTGACAGCTACCTTGCAAAATATGTAAAAGAAGATATTTCTCGCCAAACTGAGCCCACACATGCCAATTAGGGTTTGTAAAATAATTTAATATGTATAAAAATTTCATATATATCCTATTAAATCTATATCATGTATTCAACCATCTTCAAACTACCATTTTGAGGAGAAACAGTGAGCTTGTGGAGTTAACTAGAAGTGTTAGACCACCATAGAATCATAGTGATTGTTCATAAAGGAGAGGGATAAATCTATAAACCAATGCCACAAATTTTAATCTTAATATTACCCTATCCTATGGAAAAAATATCATATCTTGACTCTCTCTCATGTTTGTACCATCCACTTGAAAACTACCTTTATGAGCTTGTGAAGAGGACGATGGATGTTATCATGAATTTTTTAGACTTTTAGGACCTGTGCAAGTTGTTTGAGGGTAAAAATGACTTTTTGAGATGAAAATACACCTTGAAACCATTTTCACCTGAAATTAATCTCAATAAGTCTATACAAGTGCCTAAAACTCCTTTCTTTAAAATGATTTTTGAAGTAACTGGCCTATTATGACTTCTCTGATATACATGAAAGTTAGATAACCTATTAAAAAGCTTGTAAAAATCTATTTCTATGGATAATTCATGTTTTAAGCTTTGTCACATGTTGGAATTAGCCAAAAACACTTTTCTTTTACATAAAACTTTACCTTAATGTTTGCAAAAGAGCATTAACTTATCCAAAACAACATGAAATGTTTATATAAGTTGATGAAGGGTAAATATTACTTAAATATAAATGTAAGGACCTATGACACCATTTTACCAAGTTCCATTACACCTTGACATGTCTAACCTAGTATAATGTGAAGATAAACTACTACCTTAATTTTTGCAAATTAACCTTAAACTTTGCTAATAATGCTTTAGAAATACTTTTTAAAGACCATATAAGGCATGATAAAGTTAGAAACAAGGTTTTATATACATAAAAAAACAATTTTTTACCTATAGAGGATGACATTTTGACCTTGGGGGTCAAAATTGGTCAAAAAATTGGATATTCATAGGGGTAGTATGTCTATAATGCTTACTAGACTAGTAGCCTTGTCTTTCCATTGGGAAATGGAGTCACTTGCACTTAACCTCATAATTGAACTAGACCTTAACCAAGAAACAGAAACTAATTTCACCTCTAAACCACACAAAACAAGGACAACACACATAAATCAAAGGAAACAATACACACATATGTGCCATCTAAGCACTTAAGGAACACAACAAATAAGAAAGCAACTAGAATATACAACTGACCTAAAAACAACTTCTTCCTCCTAGGTCAAAGGGGAATATTGTGAGATGTTTTGCTCTATGAAGTGAATAATAACATGAGGTAAGATACATTTTATACCTTTCTCTTATTTTCTTCATCATCTTCTTGCTTGCCAATCCCCTTGGCATGCTCTCAAATGAAGTAGTAGTAGTAAACCAATCTCCTATGAAAATGAACTCATCATGTTCTTCAAGATCAAATTTGTATTGCTTAATATCTACAATCTCATCCAATGATGTTCCCTCTAAGAATGCTTATTGGGACTTCATGACATCTTGAGTGATCTCATGTTTCTTATCATCTACTACAAGCTCATCAAGCTCTTTAAGGAGCTTTACATACTAAATCCAAGCTGCATCATAATCCTCAATGGATGTATCTTGTTCAACATTCTCATGATCATGATCTTAAATAGGCAATGTAACTTTATAAGGGTAATAAATCCCTTTAAATAACTCAATATACTACTACCAATCATCTTTTGGCTCCTTACCTTGTTCAATCTAAATGATACCAACTTGAATAGCATCTTCATCTTCCTCAAGAGCTATAAGGATGTCAACAATCTCAAACCTATCTATGTAGTCATGATGTGAATGGGAAACAATTTCTTTAATTTTAACCTCTTGTTAATTTAAAACCTTTTAAAATTTATTGATAACCTCATCTTGTTGGCTTAGAGAACCTTCAATATTAAGACTAGCTACAACCTCAACAATATTAGATGTAATTAAATCTTGTACTCAAATCATACTATCAAGACTTTATTTTATAACCTCATCTTTAAAAATTAAATTGGTTCTTTCTTCCCCAAGTGGTACCAATGAAAATTTCCTCGTCAAACTCAATTGAAGTATCTTCATCAGCTAAAAATATAACTTGATCTTATTCATTTGCCTCCCATAAGATAGTTTCCCCTTCAAGAAGGGAGATGGTGGGAGGGTGATGACCATGTTCGTGAGTTTTAGAGGGGTTATGAGGTATGGTAGGTGGCTCATGAATTATCTTGGGAATTAAGGGATAACTATTGCAAATTTAATATTTGGGGATGGAAGACTCTTCTAGGAATTCTTGGAGAGAGAGTAAGTTGAGTTGTGTTATGAGTACTTTATTTTCTTCCTCACCAACCACTTCATTCTTCTCATAGCTTTCTTGAGGTTCCTCAATAGTTGAAACTTGGTTTTCAATTTTCTCAACTAAGGCCTCCTTCTTGTCTTGAATTCCTTCTTGGATAGACCTCAAATATGTAAAATATTTAGGTTCTTTAAGGATAGGAAATGGGGATTTAATAGGAACAAGGTCTTCTTCCTTGACTTCAATTTCCTTATCTAAGCACTCTTCCTCTTGTTTCTCCCAAGACGTAACTACTTGGTTCCATGATAGTAATTTAAAACCATTAGGTTCTTTTGGAGATTGAATTAGCACTCTTGGAAGCTCTCCTTGAGGATAGTGAATGGTTTCATAAGGATATGGAGCATAATAAGGATGATAAGGAACACAAGGGGACTCATGACACATCTGATCTATCTCTCTTTGCTACCTCTCCCAAATCTCCATCTTCTCTAATAAAAATGAACACAACTCATTCCTTTCTAATGGATGATTAGATATAGATGCAAATAGCCTAATAAATTCTTCAAATTGACAAGTTGAATAAACTCTTTTTGCACATTATAGTACTTTGCTCTCCATCTCATCCATTCCATCTTGATAAGCTTGGGAGTATATTAGAGGAAGGGAAGGAGGGTAACATGGATGAGGACAAGGCTATTCATATGCATCACCATAGCCATATGGGGATGATGTAGGTTGATCATAAGACTGATATGGATTATAATAAGGATAAAATTGATACTCTTTATAGTAAGTATCATGACAATATTGATTAGGCTACTGAGGTACATAGTTAGGATCATATAAGGGCTATTGATAGGACTGATAAGGGTCATTATTCTATTGGTAAGTTTCATTTTAATACTAATAAGAGTCATTATGAGGCTAATAGAGGGTATAATTGTCTTGAGATGCCTCATCAAGATAATAAATTGAAAGTACAACTTGATTTTAATAAGTGCCTAGGCTGCTAGAACTATTTGATTGAGCATGGAGTTATCATTGATGTTTTTAATACCTCTAAAAGCTGATATGTAGAAGAATAACACCAAAAATCCTTCCATTACTTTGGACCTTAGTCCCACCAGGCATGCCAAAACTATTATCAACCAAATTTACACCCTTGAAATGTATTTCAAACCTTCTAAATTTGGAATAACATAGAGACAATCATAGGCTGTGGGTGGCTTGATGTTAGATTGAATATCTTAGTTAAAGGGCTAGCTCCCCTTGATGAGTCACTTAGGCTCATTCACTAATCTACCAACCTATTAGGAAAAGATAAAAACCTACTTGAATGGAGTTAATGTACCAAATATACTTAACCACTACTAACTAGTTACATATTCACTTCAACCATGAGACTAACCTAAAATAAACACTAGTCTAAATCTTCCTCTCTACATCAACATTTTACATGAAGGTTATGAAATATGCTTGGACTAAGAGGACTAGTAAAGAGGTCATATAGTGAAAATAATGAATATATAACTCACTAAACCTTTCACACTTCAATTGGACACTTCAAAAGACCTTTAAAGAAGTTTTAAATTGAATATGAATGCAAGAAAATGATAAACATGCCAAGGAAGACAAGCTAATCACTCATCAAGATTAACTAGTCATGTACACATATTGAAACCAATCAAAGAAAGAGGTAAAAATATAATTTTCTCATGATAAAATTTTTTAAAATGGTTAGGTTTTTTCCATACCTAGGTGGAGGATACAAACATATCTTATCAAGGCTAAATATATAGAGAAATGTGAGAGAAGAAGAGAGAAGGGCGTAGGAGACAAAGATTGCCAAGTGTCTCTCAAGAGAGTTAAAAACAATAATGAGTTATTAAATAGTCCCATAAGTTCCTCAATTCCATGTGTTACTCTTATATAGATGTATCATAATCCAAGAGGTGTGAAGTCTTCATCTTGCTTGACATCTTGCACTTGTTCTTCAAAATTACCCTTTATCTTGGCTTGTGAGATGACAAGTGGATTCATTGATGGTTAAGTCATGTTGAACTAATCTCTTTCTCTACTATTGACACCATTCATCTATAATCTCCTCAAATTAATTTCTTAGTGGTAATCATCAGGTAACTCTTTATGTGTCTTGAAACCCCTTAGCCTTGTCATGCCTCACCTTGTTTACAAGTGTCAAATCTTGAGTTTGTCCTCATAAAAAAATATCTCTCCATGAAATACATCCTAATACCATAAATACTTGTAAACACTCATTTGGATCCCTCAAACTCACCAAGATCTCATTTTTTACCCAAAGATCTCATTTGGCCTCAAATCCTTATTTCCCTAAAATCATGCAAAAATCCTTGTGTAGAAGAATTTATAGAGGATATTTGGAAAATGAATATATTTTTCATGATATATTTTCCCCTTATATCTTCATTCCAAATTTTAGGACCTAACTTTGAGTGGAGGTATACTTATTAGCCCAATTTCTCTCTCTAATTAGGTCTCCATTAGGCCTCTAAGCCTAAAAATTGAGTTTTTGCCCAAATGGCCTTCCACATTTATGAAACTAAATAAAAGTTTTTGAATCACTTTACCCATTATATGACCATGATCCATGCCAATTTTCAAGTTTTGAGACCTTATACGGATATATGAACTATGAAATGGTCAAAACCCTAGTTTATGTATTTTAAAAGGCTTGAAAGGTGAGTGAGGTAGTTTTCCAATATATTTTCAGGTTATAGTGATTTTAAGTAGTTTTTTTAGGTCAAAAACATCTTATCAAAACTCAATACACTAGGGATAGATCTTTTGAAGTACCTCATAGGCCTACATATAGGTCTTTTGGCTTGCAAAATGGTGCACTCATCTCTTCTTGACCCACTTGACAACTTGTAGAGCTTATATGTCACTTTTGGAGACCTATATAGTTTAAAATAAGATTTTAAAAACTCTATTCAATCATTTTATACCCCTTCACTTGATTTAGGATCCATTTCATACCTTGCTTCTTCACACACAAGCCACAGCCATGTATTTAGGCCTATTTCATATACTTTTATACCTACACATGATAAAAAATACCATTATCAGGTATTAATGAGGTTTAATAATGTCACCAAGGTAATTTTAGGTTCAATTCAATCCATAAATATCACTTAGACATGCAATCTCTCCCATCGAGTTTAAACTAGTCTTATAGGCAGCCTAAGAGTGCCTTAGGGTATTAAGGATTGTTCATTTAGCACAGGCTCTAGATAAACATATAAATGCCATGAATTATTAGTTCATATGGGTTACCTCTTATACCCAATATCTTATTTCACCATTCACTTCTTTATGTAAGATAGGATCATCTTAAACTCTTTCTCAAACTGGTAGACATTGCATTTGTGAAGTCAAAGAAGAAATAAATGAGTGGAAAGGGTAAATTTGCTTGGTCTTGACATTAAAATAATTCATTAAGGTATGTATCACCTTTTTCAAATTATTCCAACACTTTTCAACATCTTAATACCCTCTCATATGTCCTAGAACATGCACAGTCTCCTCATGATGGTTTGTGATTAACCCTACATAATTGACCCTAGAAGCCTATTATGAGTTGTTCCTTCCTTATTTCTTGGTTTGAAACTTGTGTGAGTTTATATTTAGTCTTTAAAATCCTTTATAGGTACCCTCATACTCCAAAATCTCTCAATAACATGCTCAACACATGTATAAATCATTTAATCTTCATGAGAAGGCTTGAAAAACACAATTAGGCCTATAGGTCTTTATGATTCCCCTAACTATGTTTTCTCTTTTCAGTGGCTGCCCACTCCATGAAACTAGTCTAAGACCTATCACTCTTTCAAATTCATTCCTTAGTTGGATAACACACTTGAAGCATGTAGTTTTCTTCCTCACTCCTATATAGGTCTATGAGTGTTTCATTTAGGCCTATTTGGAGCATGACTATGTGTGGATGCAAGAAGACATCTATATGAATTCTTAGTAGAAAAAATGCTCCTTTTATCATTATTGAAGATTTCAAGACTTATGGATATTTACTTTAATTCATCATCATTTTATTACCTTCTTTAGGTTTCATCTCACTTTAAACAAGCACCTTTCTTCTCAAACTCACACACAGGTCTATGTGATCATAGGGTTTAGAGTGAGTTTGTTTTTTATTAATATTTATAATATTATTTAAATCCTTTTTATCCCAAATGCTTATTTTCACTTATCTATCAATTTAATATCCAACTCCCATATATCTTATGCATCCTTACCTCACTTTTTGTATTAAAATACTCCTAGTTGTAAGTGTACATTATGTGTTTGTTGACATTTTGGAGTTTAGGAACCTAGTACAAGTCTATCAAAATTGTAATGAATTTTATCATAATTTTTAGAACACATTTGTCCTATTTTAAAAAATTTAAACATTTCATTACCCTACATCATTATTGGCCATTTTGGCCCACATGCCAAGCTTTTTCTTGGATGGATGAACTAAACAGAATTCTAGATAGAATGAGTGGTCCAAAGATCACATATAGCTTGCAAAGATTTTGAAACACTTTAAGTAAACTTAAAGTGTAGTTTTTAAAAATTTGAGAAATTAGGTTTTCATGGTAATCATAGCATTCAATAATATGAAGCAAGTTTTCACAAGCCTCAGAAGTTCATTCAAGCCTTGGAGATTCAAACAAAAATTCAAGCACAAGTCTAAAAGAACTAGACCATCATTGCATGTCACAGAGAAAAGAATAGACTAGTTTGCTTGTGTATTTTATAAGTGTTCTCAAGAAACCTCTAAAATCCAATAAATAACATGGACATGATGTTTTTCATGTCGAGAAGGTCCCCTACAAATTTTGTATCTTGATGATTTCTCTATCTAAAGATATAAGCTTCCAAAGTTAAACTTATAGAATGGGACGTACGCACAGACATCAAATTTAGGCCTCATAAAATAGCCATTTGAATTCAAATGTTCTTGAGGATAATCATGGGGCTAATAAGTGTTGATATCTCAGGTACCTAAATGAAGATCTAATGATGCATAGTGACTGACAAAGGTAGTGGGTCTAATTTCATAAATAGCATGTATTTAATCATACCAAAGTAAATTGACAATGAGCAATGGGTTAAAAGGTCAGTGGATCCTAAGATCAAATGTGTGGATGATAAGTGTCTCAACTTCATTAGACATGTAGACTATCTATGTCTTTCATCCATTTTTATAAAATATAATTGATGATGTGAGTCGAGGTCAAAAATTCAATAAGACTCAAAAGAGGCACAAAGCTACCAAGTGTCTTAATTTGATAGGCCCAAATCAATGATTGATGACCAATGAACAAATTTGAGCCCAGGAGATTTTTGACAAAGGTTGATGACGTGTTTTTCAACATAAACTTAGATATACAAATTCATAGAGCTAAGATCTAGATGTGATTTGGGTTAAGATGGAATAAATATCTCAAAGGGTCACCATTAAAGCTTAGTTTAGACCTAGTGTGATGGGTTAAAACTTGTAGACATTATTTTTTGAGATTTTATTAATGTTTTACAACTATGTTCATGATATTTTGAAATTGATCCACATGTATGATGAGTTCTCAACTTCCATAAATGCTTAGAGGTAAAAATAGGTCTTTTTAGGCCTAATAGAGATCCAAAATGGGCAGTTAGCTGTTGAAATGAGACCAAGCAACCTACATATCTACATTATAATTATGGCTATATGAAAACCAATAAATGGAATTAGTTTTAATCTATAGTAAACCTATTATCAAGTTTGAAATAGGAGTATATTTGTGATTAATGAAAGGAGTGTCTCATCTTTTGATATGGTCACATCCTCAACAAATAGGTACTTATAACGACTAAAATAGACATAAACATGGCTTTGTTAGATCAAAATATATGAGGATTTTGTCCTTATAATGAAGGGTATCAATGAAAAGGAGCTTGAGAAGGATTCATGTAGTGATGGGGATTACTTCTTGTAATTGGTCTTGATCTTCTCATTCTCCATCATGCCAAAAAATATAAAGTAACATTGATGCAAGGGAAGGCTCAAGAAGGATTGTGATGGTGGTTTTTTTGCGTGTAATTGGGCTCATTAATGACCCCTTCATCCCTAATTTCTCTCTCTCTCTTACCTAATTTATTCCTATAAATACTCTCTTTAAACTTTTTATTTGGATTTGTAGGGCTGGTATGACTAGACTTTACCATAATTTGTACTCATGCACCTCTTGAATTAATGAGAAAGACACTTGCAGTTGTTTAGAAAAAAATTCTTAGTTTTTTAATTTATTTGATATGAAAAAGTGGTTTAATCTTCCCTTTGTAGGTCCAAGTTTAACCTAAGTGCTAACAATCTTTCTTTGTAAGACATCTAGTGTGTCATAATGTTGATGTCTCAGGTATATAGTGGACTATTAATTGTAAGTGCCTTAAATCAAGCCTTACCCTCATTTCCCTCTAACCTAAGTCAATCAAAATAACCTCTAGTGAATCACTTGTGCTTGAAAACCATTATAGGTAGTGTTAAGTCTATTCATAGTCCACTAGTATGTCAAGAGTTCAAACCTATGAGTGGAAATAATGAATTTATGGTGCATCACCACATGTTACTATAGGTTTAATTTACATAATCCCTTCACTATTTTCATCCCAACCCATTTAGGTCTTAGGAGAGAATTTAAGTGATACATCAGAGGAGCTAGCCTCATTAAAAATCTTAGAGGTCTAACCCAATATTAGGTGACCCACAGCGAAAGGTCATTCTCATGTTGGACTAAGTTTGAGAGTAGGATGTAAACACTTCTACTTTTAGTTGGGGTGCAACCTAAGTCTCCAACAGTTTCTAACATACCTAGTGGGACCCAATTCAAACTATTGAAGCATGTTTGTAGTACATTCATCTTCAAAAGTAGTTTCAATTACTCCTTGGTCCTTATTTCAAGGTAAGAGGCATATTCTTTTTTATTGGTTCAGTTATCTTCATGTTTTCTAGTCTATAACAGCATGTAGAGAAGAGTTTTATATTTCCTCTTCTCATTAGTAGTTTCAAAATTATCTATACACATCTTTTAATGTTCCTCATGACCCTTATCAACCCTACCATGATCTATATTAGCCTTATGATAAGTATGATCAACCACACTATGATTCTCACCAGTAGTATGAGGACCTATATAAGTCATACATGCAGGAATATTATCCTGATCCTCCCTATGAATAGCTAGCCCATCATAATATTTCCCCTTACCATCCCTATCATGAGCCATTATACTCATCTAACCAACTTAATCATGGCCATTTTATAGCCACCCAATTCATATTAGTGCTTAAACAAACTTTGGTGAGCCTTGAAAAACATGTACTAGAATTGTACTCACAAAGGTATCATAGACAAGATGACCCTACTCACCTAAATCATCATGTGAGGGAGTCATTGCAGCTAGTGAAAGAAGAATGGGCACCTTTTGAGAGAGAAAATTTGAAAAGTTTCATAGGTGAGATTATGGATGTAGGTTTTTACATTTAAAGCATTGAGGATAAGCTAAAAATCCTTGAAGAACAATAGGTTCAACTCCATCAACATTATGTGTCTTCATATACACCACCTCAGCCCTCATATATGCCACCCTTTCTTCCCCAAGAGACCATTCTAAGTGACCCTTCGAGTGTTCCAATTTATTCATGTGTTCCTCAAACCTTCCCTTCTTGAAATTCAATCCAAGAGAGATGTCAAACAAAGAAGGAGACTATTAAGGAACAACATGTTATTGAGATCCAAGATTCCACTTATCTTCCTCAATAATCCCTTGATTCCTTCAATTTTCCAAGATGAAATCTAGTGGTTAAGTCATGGAGTGGGTAAGGTGAGACAAATCTAGATTAGGGAGCCCAAGTTAAATAAAATTCTAAACCTATGCAAGTCTCTCTCATCCCTCCTCAAAAATCCTCTTGTATCTCATAATAAACCGCTCATGTTCCTTATCCTAATGAAGCCACTAACCACCTTAAATAGAATCTATTCCAAGAGAATATAAATAGGCAAATCAAAGAGTTATATTTGAAGACAGGGAAGGAAGGGGAAAACCAAAATCAAAATGTTAAATAAGAACCTCTAGCTTTTCCATTTTGTAGGGCTACCCAAAGATGTTCTCAAAATAATAGGGAGACTTCAATTGTGAAGTTTGAAGGGTAGTTTATAATTGTTGAAGAGTCTCAAGAAGGCTATGAGTAAAATCAAGTTCTATTTTAAGAATGTGATCCTTCCATTGCCCAACTCGACTTGATTTCCTTACAAAAATTTCTTCAAAATTCAACCATTCCCAAGGTTTTAAGTTACAATAAGCTTCCCTCCATTCCTAGACCCATCCATGAACCATCCATCATAATTAATACTCCATCTCCAACTTATCATCTCCCCATCACATATTATCCTTCACCTCAAACCCGTGATCTTATCCATCAACCTTCGACCCCACCCTTTTTTGAGAAGGAACCCATTTTGAGAGAAACAAGTGAGGAGGAAATAACTCAAGCCATAATTGATCAAGAGGATGTCATGAGTGACTATGAATAATAAATTAGCATAGGGACTCCCCTTGGTGAACATAAGTGCAACTATGCCTTCTTAGATGAATAGAAACACATTAAAGATCATACTATAGCTATCGATATAGAATCTAGTGTGAAAGAGGATGTACTTGATAAAGACCTCTTACCTAATATCCATGATGATATGGATCTTGAAGGTGAAATTCATGAGTAATATGGCTTATGAAAAAGGTTCAATGTGATATGCAAGGAGTTTGATAAATTGGATCATGAAGGTGAATGTCTTTCTACAAGTCATGAGCCTATAGTCATGAAGGATTTTGATGTAGTTTATGCTCAAGAAGTAGAGAACATAGAAGATGAGGCCAACTTAGAAGTTGAGGTTCCTCAAGGACATTCAAGAGATCTATCTAATTTTTAAGCTTTTTTAGGGATGTTAGGACATGGCAAAGTAAATCTTGATGTTTCTAAACATTGAATGCATTATATCATAAAGGAAAGCAAAGTTGAAAAGACTACCATATCTTCAAGCTTATAGATTAAGGTTCAAGTACTTGAGAAGGTAGTGAAGAGGTTTTCCATGGAAGATAATGACCAAAATTGGGTAGAAGATGTAAATCCCCTGGATGATCTTAAAGAAGTTATAGTTGAGAAGAAGCCTAGTCTTACTGAGGGCACCATGGAAATCAAGAAGGTGTGTCTTATTGAACCATCATTAGAGGTTGTAATTGAGGAGCCATATGATAAAATTAAAATTGTTTAGATGTAATACAAATTTATTTCCATATCTTACCTAGTTGGAGCTATTTGGTTCTTACTAAACATCATGCCAATAAATTTGGCAGATATCATAAATAAGAAGGAGCCATCAAGGCCAAGGGTAAAAAGGACACATGCTTCATTCAATCCCTCATCCCATGATGTAGTAGGGTTTTCAAACCTTCCTTTTGATCTAGGAGTAAAGATATATGTAGATTTACGTTTTACATATTAGGGTAGTTTTTTTTATTTCCTTCAAGTGTTGTACTAGCACTTTTGTTTATTATCCTTACTTTGTTTAGGTTAGTTTCCCTATTTTGTGTGATTCCTTTCTTATTTTATTGGGTGTTGTTCTTTCAATTAGAGGTTGATTATAGTCAAGGTTCAAATTTATCATTATTTCATGAGTCTAAGAAGTCATAAACTGTTTGGGTTCTCAAGCATAGCAAACATCCTTCCCTATAAGTCACTAGAAATGTTGGCCATTTTAGCCCAAATGCCAAGATTTTGCCTGAATAGATGAGATAAATAGAGTTCTAGATGAAATGAGTGGTCCAAAGATCACATACATCTTGTAAAGCTTCTAAAACACTTTAAGTAAACTTAAAGTGTAGTTTGTTAAAATTTGAGAAAGAAGGTTTCCATGGTGATCATAGAATTCAAGAATATGAAATAGGTTTTGTTAAGGTGTGGAGCTAAAAGCTTCACCAAATGAGCAAGTGCAGAAGTTGCAGGAATTACATAGTCACCGGCGTCGGTCAGGAGCGACTGACATCGGTTAGGAGTCGACTAGGAGATGCCAGCGTCGATCATTGATCGGCCGATGTTGGTCATAGGCAGATAGGTAGGGACTGACGTCGGTCACATGTGCATCTAGAATCTATTTTCGTAGACAAAATAGAATGTTTGCATGATAGGATTAAGTGTTAGTCTTAAGTCTGCATCTCTATCTTAAGTAAGACTATTTTGAGCCCTTGATTAGGAGGTGCATCTAATGGTTGTGATTGTATGCTCATGTTTCCTAATATTATATATAGGATTAGATCTTCATAGCTTAATTGAACAGTACTATATAATACATGTATATGTGTATCAATCCAAGTGTTGGAGTTGATTGTAATTGAGAGAGAAAAATCTTGAGGGAAAGAGATCTAGAAAGAGATCTATACATCTGAGAGAGGTGTGGAAGAAAAGAAGTTTCTTCAATTGTATTCCTTTTGTAAAGAGTTTAATACAAGTTTTTAGGGTGGTTTCTTGTATCTCTTGTTCTTTGCTATTTTTGATTCTAGTTACTTATCATTATGGTTTAATTATATATTTAATTGCTTTCATATAGTAATCAACTTTGTTGGTTGATCCCCAATAAGTGGTATCAGAGCATTTATGTTCTAGGTGCCTAACAAAGTGGTATCAGAGCTCAGGTTGACTAACAGGTGTTTCAGATCTGGTTAATGTGTATTGATTACAGGTTACACACAGGGATTTCTATTTGAATGGGAGAAGCAATGGTAGAAGAAAGTAAACTAAGAATGGAGAAGTTCAATGGAAAGAATTACCAATTATGGAGAATGCAGATAGAGGATTATCTGTATCAGAAAGATCTATACTTACAGTTAGGTGGAGTTTCAAGGAAGCCCACAGACATGGAAGATGAAGAATGGGAAGTTCTTGATAGAAAGGCTCTTGGATCTATAAGATTGAGTCTGGGATCTACTGTGATATCTAATTTATCATAGGCAAAGTCTACGGTAGAGTTAATGACTACTTTAGAAAATTTATATGAAAAACCCTTAGCTTCAAATAAGGTATATCTTATGAAGCAGTTATTTAATTTGCAAATGCAGGAAGGTGGATCTATATCTAATCATCTAAATGATTTTCATGGAATTGTAAATCAATTAAATTCAATCAAAATAGTGTTTGATGATGAAATTAAAGCTCTATTAATCTTATGCTCTTTACCTGAGAGCTGGCATAGCTTGGTAATGGCAGTTAGTAATACTGCATCTACTTCAAATATTTTAAAAGTAGATGATGTTGTTAGTGTAATCTTGAATGAAATTTGCAAGAAAAGCATAGAGGAAACATCAAGGAATGCTTTAAGTTTTGAGAATAGGAGAAGGCAAAAAGAGAAGAGCAAGAAAGGGAGATCAAGGTCTAAGTCAAAGATGAGAGGTAGATCTAAATCTAGAAATGGCAAGAGGATAGCCTACTAGAATTGTGGAAAGATAGGGCACATAAGCAAAGATTACTGGTCAAAACCTAAAGAGGACAATCAGCATGAAGGTAAAGAAGAAGCAAAAGTTGCAGGTATTGCACAAGATGTCTTATATTCTCTTTGCATAATAATATAGAATCTTGGGTTTTAGATTTTGGTGCCTCTTTTCATGCTACCCCTAATAGAGAATATTTCAGTGACTATGTCCATGGAGATTTTGGAATAGGTTATTTAGGGGATGATGAGCCTTGTAAAATTGTTGGCAAAGGAAAAGTGCAGCTAAAAATGTATAATGGCAACACATGGGTGTTGAGAGACATCATGCATGTTCCCAGCTTAAAGAGGAATTTGATTTCTGTAGGAAAGTTAGGGGATGAGGGTTGTACAGTAACTCTCACAGCTAAATCTTGGAAGGTTACCAAGGGTACACTTGTATTGGCCAAGGGTAAGAGAGTAGGTACTCTCTATTTATGTAATTGTATTACTGATAATTCTCCTTCTATATTATCTACTTCAGATGTGGATGCAAAGTTGTGGCACTCTAGGCTCGGCCACATGAGTGAGAAGGGAATGTCTATTCTTAAGTCAAAAGGTAAGCTTTTAGATTTGAAAAGCATAGATCTAGATTTTTGTGAGCACTATATTTTTGGAAAACAAAAGAGAGTGAGTTTTCTCAAAACTGGGTCAATAAAGAAGAAGCACAAATTGGAGCTTGTTCACACAGACGTGTGGGGACCGGCTCAGGTTGCTTCTATTGGAGGATCACAGTACTATGTCTCTTTCATAGATGATGCTACAAGAAAGGTATGGGTCTATTGTATAAAGAAAAAATATGATGTTTTTGACACTTTTAAGATTTGGAAAGCTATGGTTGAGAATGAAATAGGTAGGATATTGAAGTACCTGAGATCTGACAATGGTGGTGAGTTCTGCAGATGCAAGTTCAACTGGTATTGTTATATGCATGGAATACATAGGCAAAGGATGGTTCTAAGGACACCTCAGCAAAATGGAGTTGCTGAAAGGATGAATAGAACAATAATGGAGCATGCAAGGTGTATGAGACTGCATGTTGGTTTGCCCTTAGAGTTTTGGGTAGAAGGTGTGGATACTGCAGTGTACCTGATTAATAGAGGACCCTCTACAGCTCTAGATGGTGGAATTATAGAAGAGGTATGGACAAATAAAAAGGTAGATCTCTTATTTCTCAAAGTTTTTGGTTGTGAAGCCTTTGTGCACATTGATAAGGAAAAAAGAAAGAAGTTGGATGCTAAGTCTATGAGGTGCACATTTATTGGTTATGGCTCTGATGATTTTGGATTCTAATTTTGGAATCTAGGAACTAACAAAATAATTAAGAGCCGTGATGTTGTTTTCAATGAAAAAGTGATGTATAGTGATCAGCTCAAGAATCTAAATCAATCTGGGTAGAGCGATGGAGAATTGGACAAGGTGACGGTCCAAAATGAGCTCACAGGAAAGAATAATCACAGACAAGAAAACACAAAGATCAACATCGGTCAAAAAGGAACTGACATCGGCAATACAGGAATTGATGTAGGTCAGATAGTGACTGATGTCAGCTAGGAAGGAATTGAGGTCGGTCATATGGAACTGACATCAGCCAGTTACAGGCCTAGAGGTGACCGAGGTCGGTCACTGTCAAAGAATTTGGTGGACAGCGTGTTGTGAATGAGTCTCAGATGCCCATCAAGAGGTCAAAAAAGGTAAGTAAACCTC
Organism: Torreya grandis; assembly: GCA_037957365.1. Lineage (NCBI taxonomy): Eukaryota > Viridiplantae > Streptophyta > Pinopsida > Cupressales > Taxaceae > Torreya > Torreya grandis. Next base: position 2,464,572 of record JARHVA010002283.1, on the reverse strand, counting down.
CAATTTGATATTCCCCTTCATTATTCTATTTATTGCTTACTGATGGTGGAGAACCAGAGAGTTTTGATGAAGTAATACAGGTGGAATCCAAGAATCAGTGGGAGCTAGGCATGACTAAGGAGATTGATTCCTTGAAAGAGAACCAAATTTGGGATTTGGTTGAGTTGCTAGTGGGAAAGAAGACACTGAAGAACAGATGGATCTATAGATTGAAGGAAGGTGAGAATGGACACATGAGATATAAGGCCAGGTTGGTAGTGAAAGGATTTGTATAAAAACTAGGTATTGATTTTGGTGAGATTTTTTCTCTTGTTGTTAAAATGACTTTTATACGGACTGTATTGTCTTTAGTTGCTATTGAGGATTTGCATCTTGAGCAACTTGATGTTAAGACAGCATTTCTTCATGGAGATTTGGATGAAGAAATATATATGGATCAGCTGGAAGGACTTGAGGTCAAAGGTAAGGAAAAGCTAGTGTGCAGATTGAAGAAAAGCTTGTATGGCCTCAAGCAAGCTCCTAGATAATGGTATCTAAGATTTGACAGGTTTATGACTGAGCATGGCTATAGTAGATGTCAATCTAACCATTTTGTATATTTTAAGAGATTGGATAATGGTAGATATATTATTATGTTGTTGTATGTAGATGATATGCTTGTTGCAGGATCACACATGTAGGCTATCTCTGAGCTTAAGGTGAAATTAGCTCACACATTTGCTATGAAGGATTTGGGAGTAGCAAAGAAAATCCTTGGCATGAGCATTAAGAGAAATAGGAAAAATCACAGGTTGATTTTGTCTCAAGAAGATTATGTGAACAAGGTGTTGAAATGGTTCAATATGCAGGATGCAAAATCGGTAAGCACACCTATGGCTAGACACTTCAAGTTGAGTAAATATCAGTGTCCTAATTCACATGATGAGGTATAGTACATGAATAGAGTTCCATATGCTTCCGTAGTTGGGAGCTTAATGTATGTAATGGTATGTACTAGACCAGATATTGCCCAAGTAATGGGAGTTGTTAGCAAGTATATGGCCAATCCAGGGAAGGAGCACTAGAAAGTAGTTCAGTGGATCCTTAAATATCTGAGAGGGACTAGTAGTAGGCATTTGTGTTATGGTGGGTCAAACACCTCTCTACATGGTTATGTAGATTTAGATATGGTAGGGGATTTGGATGGCAGGAGAAGCACCACAGGATATGTTTTCACTGTTGGTGGAACGGTGGTTAGCTGGATATCATAGTTGTAGAAGGTTGTTGCCTTGTCAACTACAGAAGCAAAATATATTTTAGTCATAGAGGCTAGCAAAGAAATGATATGGATGACACGGTTCATGGAAGAGCTAGTAAAGGAGCAAGAGAGTTGCAGATTATATAGTGATAGTCAAAGTGTAATTCATTTGGCTAAGAATTCAGCCTTTAATTCAAGAACCAAACATATACAGCTGAGGTACCACTTCATTAGACAAGTATTGGAGGATGGTGAGTTGAAGCTGGAGAAGATCCATATAGATAAGAACCCTACTGATATGTTAACCAAGCTGATAACAAAAGAGAAGTTAAATCTTCATTCAACTTTTGTTGGTCTTCATGATTAAGTTTGAAGATGGAGTAGCTAGAATATGTTGCTGTACAGGTACTAGTGCAATTGTTTATCTCCAAGTGGGATATTGTTAAGGTGTAGAGCTAAAAGCTTCACCAAATGAGTGAGTGTAGAAGTTGAAAGAATTACACAGTCACTGGCATCGATCAAGAGCAACCGACATCAATCAGGAGTCGACTAGGAGATGTCAGCATCGGTCATTGATCGATCGATGTCAGTCACAGGCAGATAGATAGGGACCAATGTCGGTCACCTATGCATTTAAAATCTATTTTCGTGGATAGAATAGAATGTTTGCATGATAGGATTAAGTGTTAGTCTTAAGTCCACATCTCTATCTTAAGTAAGACTATTTTGAGCCCTTGATTAGGAGGTGCATCTAATGGTTGTGATTATATGCTCATGTTTCCTAATATTATATATAGGATTAGATCTTCATATCTTAATTGAACAGTACTGTATAATACATGTATATGTGTATCAATCCAAGTGTTAGAGTTGATTGTAATTGAGAGAGAGAACTCTTGAGGGAAAGAGATCTAGAAAGAGATATGTACATCTGAGAGAGGTGTGGAAGAAAAGAAGTTTCTTCAATTGTATTCCTTCTGTAAAGAGTTTAATACAAGTTTTCAGGGTGGTTTCTTGTATCTCTTGTTCTTTGCTATTTCTCATTCTAGTTACTTATCATTCTGGTTTAATTCCGTATTTAATTGCTTTCATATAGTAATCAACTTTGTTGGTTGATCCCCAACAAGTGGTATCAGAGCATTTATGTTCTAGCTGCCTGACAGGTTTGCACAAGCCTCAGTAGTTCATTCGATCCTTGGAGATTCAAATAATATCTCAAGCATAAGTCTAGAATAACTAGACCATCATTTCACATCATAGATAAATGAATAAACTAGTTTGCTTGTGTATTCTATAATTATGCCCAGAAATCCTCTCAAGGACAAAATACCACATAGACATGATGTTTTTCATGCCAAGAAGATCACCTACAAATTTCATATCTTGATGAATTCTCTTTCTCAAGATATAATTTTCTAGAGTTAAACTTGCAGAGTGGGACATGTACACAGACATCAAATTTGGGCTTCATAAAATAGTCATTTGAATTCAAATGTTCCTAAGGATAAGTATAGGGATAATAAGTGTCAATATCTTGGGTACTTAAATGGATATCTAGTGACACATGGTGACTAATAAAGCCAATGGGTCCAAGCTAATCAACAATATGTGTTTAATCATACCAAAGAAAATCAATGGTGAGAGATGGGTCAAAAGGTTAGTGGATCATAAGAGAAAATGCATGGGTGATAAGTGTCCTCAACCATGTTAGACTGGTAAAATATCTATGGCTCACATCTATTCATATAAAATAGAATTGACGATGTGAGTCGAGGTCAAAAAGTCAATAAGACTCAAAAGAGGTGTGAGGCTACCAAGTGTCTTAATTTGATAATCCCAAATCAATGATCGATGACCAATTAACAAAGTTGAGCCCAAGAGATTTCTAACAAAGGTCGATGAAGTGGTTTTTGACCCAAACCTAGATAGACAAAATGCATAGATCCAAGATCCAAATGTAATTTAGGTTGAGTTAGAATAGATATCTCAAAGGGCTACCATTAAATCTCAGTTTGGACCTGGGTGTGAGGGGTTAGAACTTATATACCTTGTTCATTGACATTATAGTAATCCTTTTACAATTGTGTTCATGGTATTTTGAAATTGATCCATGTGTATGATGAATTATCAGCTTCCATAAATACTTAGAGGTAAAAAATAGGTATTTTTAATCCTAATAGAGATCTAAGATGGGTAGCTAGTTATTGAAATGAGATCAAGCAACCTGCATATCTCCATTACAATTATGGATATATGAAAACCAATAAATGGAATTGGTTTTTTGTCTATAGAAAACCTATGATCAAGTTTGAAATAAGGGAATATTCATGATTAATGAAAAGAGTGTCTCATCTTTTGATATGGTCACATCCACAACAAACAGGTAAATATAGCCTCTTCAAAATAGACATAAACATGTCTCTATCAGATCAAAAGATATGAGGATTTTGTCCTTATAGTAAAGGTCATTAGTCTAGAGGAGAACAAGAAGGATTCATGCTATGGTGGGGATTACTTCCTATCCCTAGTATTGATCTTCATATTATCCATCATGCCAGAAAAACATATAGTGACATTAATGTAGGGGAAAGATTGAGAAGGATTATGGTGGTGGTTATTATGAGTGGAATTAGGATCATTAATGACCCCTTCAGCACTAATTTCTCTCTCTTACCTTCTTTTCTTCCTATAAATACTAGCTTTAAACTTTTGATTTTGATCCCTCAGGGTTGGTATGACTAGACTCTACCAAAATTTGTACTCATGCACCTCTTAGATTAATAATAAAGACACTTATAATTGTTTACTAATTTGTGCTTAGTGTTTTATATTTGTTTTGATATGCAAAAGTGGTTTAATCTTCCCTTTTTAAGCCTAATTTCAACCTAAGTGCTAACAAGCTTTCCTTGTAGGTCATCTAGTGTGTCATAACGTTGATGTTTCAAGTACAGAGTGGATTGATGACTATAAGTGCCTTCAATCATGCCTTACCCTCATTAACCTCCAACCTAAGACAATCAAACTGACCTCTATGTGAAGCACTTTTGTTTAGAAACCATTGTAGGCATTGTGATAAGTTTAATCATATTCCATTAATGTGTTTAGAGTTTAAGCCTATGAGTGGATATAATGAATCTATTGTGCATCACCACATGTTAATGTGGGTTTAATTCATGTAATCCCTTCACTTTTTTCATCCCAACCCATTTAGGTCTTAGGAGAGCATTTAAGTGGTGCATTAGAGAAGCTAACCTCATTAAGAATCATATAGGTCTAACCCAAATTAGGTGACCTATAGGCTAGGGTCATTCCCATGTTGGACTAGGTTTGAGAGTAGGACGTGAACACATCTAGTTTTAGTCGGGGTACAACCTAAGTCTCCAATAATCATCTCTTCAACACATTCTCTCTCATACCAATGAGGCATTTTTCTTACATAACTAGATAGGTATGATTATAGGTATAGAGATGAGAATATTTTGAGTAATAGGATTTAAGGTTAGCCTTTTTCAACTAGGTCATTGACACTTTGATATAAACTTGAACTTCATGGGCTCTCCACATTTAAACCTGACCCTTTGCAAGCTTATTGGCATTTCCCAATATTTGATTGTTCATGACAACAACCTTGGCTTTCCTATAGGTCTATTTATGTTCTAAAGCATCAGACTTGAAGACACACTCTCACCTAGTTTTAAACCATCCAATCATATAAATATTACATTTATTTTATTTTTTAAGTCTTCAAACTCAAGACTTAGTGCACAATATAATACATTACTCTTAAAATGCAAACCTATAGGTCTACATTCCTATATTTTAGGCTTGGAATTTGAGGCTTGCCTTGATCATCTCAACCTCAAAAATGTCTTTACATTACCACTTTACCTTTATCATGAGTTTGGGACCCTCATGCAACATTGAAATATAGAATTATCACCCTTAAATCCACTTTTGTGCTTGGAGTTACATACATAGTCAAAAATAGACAAAAGCCATTGCAAGTTATTTGGAGAAAATAGTGTTATAAATATTATGGAGCATCATTTATTGAGAATTGGAGAGTTTGAGGTGTGATAATAAACCATCTTCCATCCCTTATACTTTTAAAATTCATATAACAATCAAGAAACAATGACAGCCACCTTTACAAACTATGCAAATAAGAGATTTCTTTGCCAAACTGAGCCCACACATGCCAAGCAGGACTTGTAAAATCATGGCATATGTTTTAAACAGGTCCTATATATCCTTTTTAATTGATTTCATACATTCAACCATATTCAAATTACCATTTTGAGGACAAATAATGAGTTTGTGGGGTTGACTAATAGTTTTAGACCACTATAGAGTATTAGGAATTATTCATAAGAGAGAGGGGATGAATCTATAAAACAATGCCACAAATTTGAAGCCCTCCTCTAGAAAAAATAATATATCCTCTCTCTCTCTCTCTCTCTCTCTCTCTCTCTCTCTCTCTCTCTCTCTCTCTCTCTCTCTCTCTCTCTCTCTCTCTCTCTCTCTCTCTCTCTCTCTCTCTCTCTCTCTCTCTCTCTCTCTCTCTCTCTCTCTCTCTCTCTCTCTCTCTCTCTCTCTCTCTCTCTCTCTCTCTCTCTCTCTCTCTCTCTCTCTCCTCTCTCTCTCTCTCTCTCTCTCTCTCTCTCTCATGGTCATACCATCCACTTGAAAACTACCTATATGAGCTTGTGAAGAGGGTGATGGATGTTTTGATGAAAATTTGAGACTTTTAGGACCTATGCAAGATTTTCTAGTGTGAAAAATGACTTTTGGAAGATGAAAATACACCTTGAAACTATTTTCCCCTGAAGATGAGCTCAAGAAATCCATACAAGTGCTTGAAACTCCCTTTTATGGCATGATTTAGTAAGTTACTAACCTATTTTGACTTCCTTAACATATATGGAAGTTATATAACCTCTTAAAAAGCTTGGAAAAGTGTATTTTTATGGATTATTCATCTTTTAATCTTTGTCACACATTAGAATTAGCTAGAAACACTTTTATTTTACATAAAACTTTACCTTAAAAGTTTACAAAAGAACATTAACTTATCCAAACCAACATAAAATGTTTGTACAAGTTGATGAAGGGTAAATATTACTTAAATAGAAACCTAAGTACCTATGACACCATTTTACAAATTCTCATTACACCTTGGCATATATAATCTAGTTTAATGTAAAGATAAATTATTACCTTAATTTTTTCAAACTAACATTAAACTTTGCTAATAAGGCTTTAGAAATACCTTTTGAAGACCATATAAGGCTTGAAAAATTTAGAAACAAGGTTGGAAAGACACGATAAACAAGCTTTTGTCTATATGGGTTGACATTTTGACCTTCGGGGTCAAAATTGGTCAACAGGACCTTTTGAGGTCTTGGAAGTTATCAATCATGTGGCATACAGGCTTACTTTGACACCAACTTTAGTACTCATGAATAAATTTTTCCATGTGTCCTATCTTTAAAAAGTGTGTTTCTAATCCTTCTCATGTGTTGATTAGAATTCTTTACATGTTCTAGATCCTAGGGTGGTCATAGTAGAACCAATTAGAATAATTGACACTCGCAAACTTATTTTGCTATAGAGAAGTGTCACAGTGCACTGTTTAGTGGGACCAATATTCTGAAGATAGTTCTATTTTGGAAGATTATGAAGACTTTCATAACTTGTTTCCTCATTTGTTTACTTATTAATTTGCTGAAATTATGTTTTGTTTTCTACTAAACACTATTTTATTTCAAAAAAATTGTTGAAATAAGAATCATTGGGATGATAACCAACTTTAGGGGAAGGATGTTACATCCCAATTTTCCTCTAGGATTATTATTACTAATTCTATGGTTAATAATGGGTTTAATTGATGTGTTAAGTAAATGGAATTAGCTATATGTCGATTATGGATAATGTTTATTGCTTATGATCATGGTTTTTAATTGATTAGTTAGCTGGTTGTATTCTATATAGTACATTTTAATTATGATTAAATAGTATATTTTGTTATAATATTTATTATGTTCTTTTGCATGATCTAGTCTAACCACTCTTCTTTTTGTACTAAGGTGGATGCAGTATGGATTCCACCCTCCTAACTATAACCAAGGGAGGTATCATTAGAGAAGATGTTACAGCTAGAGATATGTGGGGAAAAAGAGAACAAAAATGTGAAACCCAGCATGCACCACATAGAGTAGGATTGCTTGATAATTACTAGTTGATTTATATGGTTGTAGTATGTGGATGTGATTGATTATTATGTTTGCATATTTTCTAACTTGATAGTAAGTTTTCATTTATTCCTATATGTTGATCATACTCCATTGACTTCATTTATGAGCCATATAACTTAGAAAAGTATATAAAATGCTTACTAAGGTAAAATGAAACATTTACTTAGTTTACTTCATGAATTAGTAGCTATAATAGCATGTGTTATAAAAGTATCAGATTGATATTGTTTTATTGCAAAGTTCTATTCTATTGTTTTGACATTGATTTAATTTTTAGTGGTAATGTTTAGTTCAGATTGTGAAATAGCATTATGCTAGATTTATAAACATATTGACTATAAAATATATTTATTATTATTGGGTATTCAAATATAACCCCTAGACATGTCTTCATTCATTAATCAAAAAGGGACTTGTTATGTAACAAATAAGGTTTTTAACCTTGGCATTGTATAAGGGTATGTTTTAAAAGCATGGTCTAAAGAATCTTAATAAGGTTTATTGTTTTTATTTGGCCTAAAATTTATAGAATGAAGGCATAGTTTAATGTTTCCATGTGGCATGGTTATTCAAAGTTAAAATACTTTCAAATCACACCACCCATGCATGGTTATTCTTGACATTTTGTAAGTCATAGATCTAAAATTATTACCTTTTTGCATGGTTATAATGGTTTTTGAAGTCAATGTTATCATTGGTAATTATAATGTTTAAGTCATTATTTGATTTGGAATATGTGGGAAATTTAGAGTTCATTTGGGAAAATGCTTTGAGACTCTTTGAGTCATTCTGAAGCAATTAGACTATTTCTTCGACATGAATGGTAAATTATGGACTTTTGGAAGAGTAAATTGGGACTATGGAGATTTTTTGGGAAATGATGGTGAAAATTTGGTGAACTAATTAGAAGTGATGGAGAACACACGATATAATAGATAGAGAGGAAGAGAGCTTTGAAGAAAGAAAATTAGAAGAAAATAAGGAAATTTGGACTCAACTAGGAGACTGAGGTAGGGTCTATTTAAATTATTTTTTTAGTTTTCATTATAGTGCAACTCATGAATTAATGTGAGTACAAAATTATTTTGGGTTTATGAAATTATGTTTGAAAAGTTTTAAAAATATATATGATCGACCCTATGATGGGTATGACCCATACAGAGGGTTGAGCATATACATTCAAACCCTTTTTATGTGAAATTGGTTGTGTGAAATAGACTATTATTATATTAATAATGTTGGTCTAAACCCTAGACTAGGGTTGACCTTGCTAGTTATTTGTAAATATCTTCATACTTTCTTTATGTTTAAAATTTAAAGCATGGAAACATGGACTGTTAGTTTGTTTGCAAAATTATGTAAGGGTTTTGAACCTATAGTGGTTTTTCATGGATTTTAAACATTTAAAAAAATATTTTTTGGACAATGTATGTTTTTATTATTGTTTTTTTTTTGGAATAAAACCTTAGAATAAAGTCCAGTTTACCAATTTATGTGTAAATCACCACATAATTTTATTTTTGTTTAAATTACAAACAAGGGTTATTGGATAGTTGGTATGGTTTACAAAATAGTGTGAAGTTTTTAACCTCTCCAAAATTTGTATAAAAGGGGAATTTGTGTTGAGCCTTGAAGATTTATTTGTTTGACAGTCTAGAGGATTTAAATATGGGCATTGGTTTTTAGTTGAGATTGTTGTTGAAATTATTATATGGGTTATTTGTACGTGACCCTAGGGATGGGTTTGACCCATATGTAGGGTCAAATATGAAGGACCCATCTTAGCCAAAATTTTATGTTTGACAATAATTTACTTTGATTTAATAATTAGCTATGTTTATAAGGTTTTAGAATCCTTACATGGTTTTAATTTAGGATGAATTATAGACTTTAATTAGTCAAATTTAGACTTGTGTTATTCAAAATACATATCAAATTATAGATATAGTTAAATCTAATATTTAAGTTGCACAAAATTTTTGATGGTTTCCTCAAGCTTAAAATCTATACAAAAATGAATGGTTTTTGCATGGATTTTATTTCTTATATGAATCTAGAATGATATAATTTTTTCTATTTTAAATGAATGAAGTATAGTTGAATAAAACCTATGTTTTGTCATCTGATATTTGATTTTGGAGGCACAAGCTTTGAATTAAACATATTGGATATGGTTCAAGTAATTAATGTTTTCAATTTTCTAAGTGTAGGATGTTGAATGAATATTTGCATATTATATATATCGCTCTTCATTTTTGTACTATGGATATAGGAAAAGTTTAGTTATGTATTTAGATATATGGGATGATTAAATTTGAATTGGGTTGATTCAGTTATTTTTAGCATTAGTTTGATGTTAAATATGGGAAGGTTCATTGATTGCATTGAGTAAATTTATGTATGTAAATAAATATATTGATGTGTTTATAAGATAACGACCAACTATATATAGTCAAGCATATAGCTAACAGTTAGATATGTGTAGTATGGGAGATTGCATTTTTGTTCTTGAGATAATGTTAAACCAGATAAATAAAATGACTGTGTAATTCATGTGTGTGTGTGTGTGTGTGTGTGTGTGTGTGTGTGTGTGTGTGTGTGTGTGTGTGTGTGTGTGTGTGTGTGTGTGTGTGTGTGTGTGTGTGTGTGTGTGTGTGTGTGTGTGTGTGTGTGTGTGTGTGTGATGCCTAAAGTTCACACCTCATGTTAGATAGCCAATCTATGGGAAGCTTTACAGGCGTGGGACCATGTGTGGTATGTAAAGTGACCTTCAAGATTATAGAAATTAGCTCTTCATTCTATTTGGGGGGGAAAGGGATAGAAGTAAATTACCAAATAACATGAAAGTAAACCTAACTAAGGCAATGCACTGGGAGATTTAGGATTTTAACATAAACTTGCATAAAATAGCACAAAACTTTAAACACCATAGATCAAAAAGGAGATTAAAAGCATGAATTAAGATATACAACATAAGAAAAGGTCTACACTATAGAATTAGAAGAAAAGAGATATTAAATGGACATAAGTTTAATTCTAAATAACACATAACATCACATAATCTTCATTATGGATGGGGAACTAAATATAGAAGGCCATGGAAGGCACATACAAAGCATCCCCTAACATCTATGAGGCACACCTATTAAGGTTTTAGAACTAAGAACTTTTATTCCTACCATTATCAGGTCTATAATGGTTGTAGAGAGAAACAATAGTGCAAAAAACAAAAATCACCAACCCCTACTAGTGGGGAAGAAACTCTAATATATAGGTGGAGAGATTACTCAAAGATATGACAACTAAAGATCCCACCACTCACCCATGATGTTGTTGCACCTAAAGATGATCTAGAACTCATAAATTTAGTTACCTCCCAAATCTTGAAAATAGCATAACTACCTTTTTCTATTATGGCCACAAACTCAAGGGAAGCAGGGGTTAACTGCATATCAGCTTCTAGAGTTGTTTGCCAACTAATACCCTCCTTGGATGACCATGGGGATAACACACATTAGATCAACATTTCTCTAGAGGGATGGGGGGATGACAAAATTTATTGAGTGTAGGAGCACCACATGGTGAAGCCATGATTGAATATCACATTAACTACTCTGAACAGCCCCTTTTGGTGTCACTTACCAATGGCACTGCTTCGAGGCTTGTGCCCAAATAAATCATTCTAAAGAGTGTTGGGGTGACATGTGTGGAGTAGGCACTCTTTTGGGAGGGGATGAAGATTTCTTCCAATCGTGTGAGCATCATGTCACCACATAGAGATAGTGGAAAAAGGTTGGCACCTCACAAAAATTTGAGGAAAGGGGCTTAAAGAACGAAAAAGGGCTGAAACGGGGAAAAGTTGAGAGGTACTAAGGAACTACTTACTATTTAGAAAATCCAAATTTGTAACCCAAATTGATCTAAAAATTGTCAATTATGGATTTATGCTCCATAGTTCTTAGTGACTCATAGGGGAGTCTTCTTGTAGATGGGAGAACCCAAAAACTATGGTGCTTAGACCAATCAAGGTAGAAGTCTTCAAAAATGGAGGGAAGATTAACACATATAACTGTTATAGGACTACCTGTAAGGGCACCCATTATTCCTCTTTTGACTGAGTCTTTTCATTTATAGCTTCAAAGGCCCTATCCAAGTCAAATATCTCCTTAAGGGAGATGTTCTCTAGACTTTCAACTACTATCAATATTTGAAACTCTAGTTGGGTGAGTGGGTGAAAAATCTTATCCAATTCAAAAGTGTTGGGTGTTTGACTGAGGGTCATGAAAATGGACTAGTCAATTTGATTTTGTTTAAGTAGCACCTTGATATAATCCTCAAGGTGAAAGTTATTTTGGCCAAGAAAGGAGAGGGGAGACCCAATTGGACAAATTTTTCTATGTATCCCTTCCTTTGTTGAACCACTTATTCTAAGGCATGAAAAATTCCTTGCATTTTTTTGTTGCCCTATTACAGCTTAGGAACTCATTCACCTTTGTTACCACCTACCTTAAATCAGTTACCCTTATTATTTGTAAAGCCTTAGGAGAGGCATTGTATAGCTTTTGGACTAGGCCTTGAGACTCTAAGACTTTGGGGGTGATGAAGGTGATCACTTGGTCTATAGATGAGCTCACCTAGGTGGTTAGCTTCTACATATTAGTGATGAAAACATGCATCACTTTTAGGCTTGTTATCATGACCTTGATCCATCCCTAGTAAAAATTTTATAGTTTTTTAATTAGGGGAAGGATCTTTGTACCCTAAGGGTGAGCAGTGAGGTCATTTTTAAATCTCTTGATATCTTGGTCCTTAATTGAGGAGTCTTGTTGTGTTGAGTTTTATATTACTTTGAGTGCCCTATTTGTTAGAGTGTCCAATCTATATTAAAGAGCTTTTTGTGGACTATAGCCAACTCTACCTCACCTCCTATAGTCTAGTTTCAGTGGCTATTGGCTTGTTTGCTTCAACATGGAAGTTTTCCATCATGACATTGCTTTAGAGGTTAGTTATTACTTGGTTAAGGTCAGTATATTTGGCTTTAGCCTATTTAATGAAGTGTTTAGTCATGGCCTTGACCTTGATGAGTTTTTGCTTGGATTTTTCTAGTTGACAAGCTACCTTGATGTAGTCTGTAGTTATTCACCTCTATGTTTCTTTCATAAGTTTGACCGTATTAGTCAGTTGAGATTATTTGAGGTTAATCCCAATGGTTTGGATAGTGTAATCCCCTAGTTTTATCTATTCTTGGAGCCTAATTACCTAAGGGGTTAGGTGGGAAACCAAGAGAGACTGTTGTTTGGGGTTATAAAACAACTACATGTGGGGTTGGGCTTCGGATTTGGCTTATTTTCCACTCTTATTTTCCATCTAGGCTAATTGGAGCACCCTTTTTGTATCCATATATTTCTAAATTTTGTCTAGCACTTGGATGATTTCACCCATAAAAGGGATTCCTTGAGGCAGTAAGAATAGAATGGCTAGCTATTGTTGTGAAGTAACAGACCCTACTCCTATGAGAGTGAGCGAATGAACAAGAGATGAAGGTTAAAATGGTGGGAGCCCATGGGGTAGGGAGAATGGTGTTTTTATGATTATTGAGGATGAAGTAGATGATGATGGTTAAGGAGTGATAAAATCCATGAGGGAAGAGATGGGAATGGCAAAAAAGAATGGGTTAGTTTCAATAGTGGTTTGAGGGTATGAGGAGAAGATTCAGGATAATGAAGTGTTGGGTTGGGTAGTGGGAATTTTTGAAACCTATAATAAGGCTATCAAGGCTAAAAAATGGGTAATGGGGAGAGTTAGAGTGATTTATTGGGTAATATCTATCATCATAACTTATGTTAGATTTGTGGAGGGGGATGAGAAAGTGGCAAAGGAGTTAGAGGTAGAAAGGAGATGACTAGAAAATTAGGTATTCTTCTATGGAGGGGCCATTGGTAGGTTGGAAATCAAGGCCTCAGTCTACTTGAGCTAAGATGATGTAGTTATGAGGTGTCGAAGGGCACCTGTTACTATTATGGGTCTATAGCATAAGGGGACAAGGGTAGTGACCATGTTGATGGGGGTTAGGCCACCATGACTTCTGCTTATTCTTTTCTTGGAAAAGCATCCCCTATCTCTTATTCTATTGTATCTTATTATTTGTCATCTCTATAGACCTGAATCTCTATTGTGGACTCCCCTTCCATGATATACTCATTCTCATTTAGGTAGGCCTCATCCCATAGCTCTTCAAATTTCTTATCTAGGGCATCTTCATATAAAGCAACATGCAATTTTCCAAACTCATATCTTTACTTCAGCAAGGAAATTTTCTTCTCTTATCTCTAGCCTAAGCCATTTAGCCATTACTTCATTCCCCTTGATATCTTCTTAGCAGATTCAAAATATTAGACATTATCATAAAAATACTCCCATAGTTTAGGGGCATCTTGAGAGATCAGGGCTAGGTTTACATAGTTTTGAGGGATATCTTCTATGGGCAAATTTCTTTGCTCTAGATATGGTTGGGCCTAATTATTAGGTGCACTGGTGATCTTCAATCCTACTTTATATCCCAGTGGGTTGCAATCCCATTAGTCATCTATCAGTTCCAAGCCTATATCTAACAATTTAGCTATGAGGAGATGTTCTTAGTGCCTTTCTGCATCATGATGCCATTTCTTGAAAAAATAATGTCATATATCCCATTTTTATTTTTTATTACCCCATATAGGAAGTCTACATTATATATTCATTACACTAACTCAAGGGTTAGGGTCCTATCAGTTAGCATATGGTAAAGTTGAAAAGGCTCCCCCACAAACCCATGTGCTCAGATGAATTAGAAATGGTCCCCCTAGAATCAATCAACTGAGACCTTGCTACTTTTGATCCATGCTTGTTGTTTATTTGTCATCCATGGGATGACATCTTGCCCACTAAGATCCATAAGAACTGGAGCCATAAACCACTTTGATAACTCATAATAGTCTATCATGATTAATAAGATGTGGGTCTAAATACTGATGAGGGTAATGATGTTGGGGAAAACATCTATGTCTACATTGTTCAATTGAAGATATCTAGAGAAGAAGAACTTGGAGTGCTGGTACAACATCAAGTACATGAGGTAAGATGGATACTAAAATGCATTTGTTATCAAGAAATTTTTCATCTCTTCTCTCATAGTGGAGGTAATGGCTTCGATAAAATCCATCTAGAATGTTTCCACATTCTCTATTATGGCCATGAGAGAGATTACTTCCAACTATAATTGTTTGATGTTAGCATCAACATCCATGCCCAAGATGAATGCTAGCATGGATAGATTATGTTTTACATGTTGTGCAAGGAAATTCAATAGGTGTAGGGGCATGGGAAGCACTTCACTGATCTTCTAGCTGAGAAGGTATTTAAGGAATCATGCCTTATCCTCCACCTTGGAATCTCATACGCTTTGGAGGCTTTCAATGCTATAGATGATAGCATTGAGATCATGTGGGAGTCAAATCATTGCTTTGATATTATCTACACTAATTTTTCCCCTAAGGTAGGCACCTCTTATGATTATGTTGGTTCAAGCATCATACTTTTTAGTATATAGGGTGATGATCTTGGGGCAAGGGTGCACATAGGGCACCATATGCTATGTTAAGGCATAGTCCAAAAGTTTGCACCTGAAAGAGGGATACTCCTTCCTACTAATTTTGTCAAGCTTCCAGGCATAAGTAACCTCCCTCAAATTTTTAGGGTTATAATTCAGCTCTAGATTAAAAATCTCATTTGTAGAGTCGATCATCAATACCTTATCTTTTCAAGGTCCCTTTATGGCCACAAGGTATTAGGGACCTTCCATTTTTTTGGGGCAGGGGCTAAAACATAGGATTTTCTCATGATGTATGTATGAGGAGGGTTTCCTCCACTGCTTGAACTATGAGCTCTCTAATTTGATAGGTGTTTCCCACTTCCTGAAGAGGATGTAGAAGCTTCCATTTCTCAAGAGGATGAATATTGACTTACAAGATAAATTTTTGCCTTTTCTAGGAAAACTAGGTCAATGCTTTCACTAATTCTCTTCAATTTTCAAGTTTCCTCTTATTATTACTTCAGTTGCTCAATGCTCTCTTCAAAATACAAAATGTCAAGTGTTTGCCTTTGGGTGAGAGGTAATGGATTTATAGACTAGTGTAATTAGATAACTCATCATGGGGAATTTAAAAATGAGCACTATCATAAATGGTAAGAGCCATATTCATGCTCAAGGTGCCAATTTTCAGAAGATTTGTGGTGATCCTTATGGGAAATTATGCATAACATATCATCTTGACATTAATGATAGGTAAAGTAGGTAGATAAACATCTTTCAAAGAATGATTTGAACATGGAGAGAGATCAGGAGAAGATACATGGTAATCCCATCTTCCACTTGTGTCAATGACACTTATTCAAAAAGAAACAATAGAGAAAGAAAAACAAGGGAGGAACAATGATAAGGAAAGAAAACACAACAAAGGGGAAGGGAAACTATTTAATATATACAAGGGATGGCAAGAAGTCAAATGAAATGCTTTAGGTCGATCCTATTGATGGGGATATCTAAGGCATTTCCTTCCAAATATTATAGTTTGAAAGCATTTTCCCATCGATCGTTGATGATGTGAAAGGGTCCTCTCCATAGAGAATCAAATTTTGCATGTTGCCCTAGTTTAGTAGCCCTCTGGTCATGTTTAAGGACTAAGTCCCTAGGTTTAAATCTTGGGTGTAATGAACTATTGTCAAACCATTACTTTACTACTTATTTTTAGATAATCTTTGCATTTCCCGCTAGCTCCCTTGACTCTTGGAGCTTGATTAATTTGGAAAGGCAAACCTCCATCACTTTGTTCTCTTCAATCTCAATAGCCTTCAAGAGCTATTACATGGGGATTTCTAATGACATTAGCATCACCACTTCTTTCCCATATACCAGTGCATATGAATAATTTTTTAAAATTTTCTTGGGGGTGATGCAATCCATCCATAGATATATTCTCACATGCAAGTGCCAATCTCTCTACTTGTCATTGCCATTATCTTGACCAGCTAGATCAAGTTCTTATTTGTAGACTCCACCTATCTATTTCCCTATGGGTAGTAATTAGATGATTTTTTTAATAAAACACCATTCTAAAGCATGAATTTAGAGATCCTAGATTGAAGGAAATATTTTTCATTGTTTGAAATGATCATTTGTGGTGAGCTAAACATAGCCATGAGATCTTCATAAAAGTTGAGAATCACATTCTCGATTGCCTCTTTTAGTAGGATTGCTTCGATCCACCTAGTAAAGTAGTCAATGGATATCATTATTCATTTGTGACCCATATTTGAGATTGGTTTGATCATTCTGATGAAGTTTAGGCCCCATTACACAAAGGGTTCATCATTTATAATTGGATTGAGAGGCATGGTCAAGTTTTTCCTCTTTCATGTGAAGAATTGGCACTTATGGCATCTCCTGACTGCCTGATGATAATTTCTAAACATGGTCAACCAATAGTACCCTACACATATGATCTTATTTGTAGTATTATTGGTCAAAAAATGGCCACCTAAAGGATTGAAATGCATATCCTATAGAATCCTTTATGCTTGGGGCTTGTCAACACACCTGAAGAGATCCCCATCAAAATTTCTCTTGAATAAAGCTCCTTGGACTAGCATATAAAAATACCCTTATAATCTATAAAAAAATTCTTATGAGCAGGAAGACCACTAAGATGTCTATTGGCTTGCATAAATTAGATATGGTTAGTCACCTAGGATTCTTTGACTTCAAACTAGTTTATTAAGGTTATTTCCATCATGTCTTATCCTTTCACTAGGAGGTCTGTACACTAGGTCAAGTACTCAGATTATTTTTCCTCTAATTAATTTGGTTGGCTTAACTTTAATGTCATATTCTAGGATTTTAGTGATCCAATTGGCCCTCTTCTCTATAATTTCACCCTCCATGATGTACTCGTGCACACTATAATACACAATGTACACCATTATCTTACTTTCCACCATAAGGTGCCTAAACTTTTTAAGGCCCTTGATGATATCAAAGGCTTACTTCTCTAAAAAATTATACTTAATTTCATACCTATGCAAAGTTATAAAAAATAATGTGATCAAGTATTCATCTCTACCCTCCTCTTCCTTTTGAGTCAGTACTACTATAAGTCTATGTTCACTTCCATACACATACATAATGAAATATTTGGAAAATTCAAGGTTGACAAGCACCAGCATGGTAGATATTGTGCTTTTTATATTTTTAAATGATGTTTTCCCTTAAGGCATCTATTTGAAATCTTGATCCTTCTGTAGCATCAACGTGATTGGTATGACCAATCCTATGAAGTTTGATATAAATTTATTGATAAAATTGATCTTTTTGAGGAAAGATTGGACTCCCTTTTTATTAATCAGTAAAGTCAATTCACATATGGCTTTTATCTTCTTTAGGTTGATAGTAATCCCATCTTTGGACACTATGTATCCAATCATCTTACCTTGAGGAACTTCGAAGACACAATTTTTGGGGTTCAAAGACACTCCAAACTCTTGTCACCTTTCGAAGACTTTTTCCAAGTGATCAAAATGGTCCTCTTTATTTTTTGAAAACATAGTGAGATCATCTAGGTAGATGAGGATGATCTCATTGATTAAGCATTTCAATACCACATCTTTTGTTCATTATAATTTTTCCTTGGCATTGAAGAGGTCAAAAGGCATCTTTACATATACAAATGTCACCCACTTCATAGTGAAGGTGGTTTTGTACTTGTCATATTTCTTCACCCACACTTGATTGTACCTAGAGAATCCATTTAAGAGGGAAAACATCTCTATGCCTAATACCGTTTGGAGGATCTACTCTATATAAGGGAGGGGGTAATGATATTTTAAGGATGCCCTGTTTAGGTCCCAAAAATGTACACATAATCATATTTTTCCACTTTTTTTCTTCACAGGGACAAGATTACATACCCAATTCAAATGCTTGATTGGATAAATAATCTTTGAACCAATCAGATTCTTGAGCTCTTGGGCCATCAGGGATTTGATTTTTGGACTCACTAGCCACTACTTTTACTAGAATGGTTTGGCTCCTTTAGCTAGTTTGATAGTGTGTTAAATGACTTCTCAGTTATATCTTTTTAGGTCATCATAAGTCCAAGTGATGATGCCCTTATATCTATCATAGAAAGAAATAAACCACTCCTTATCCCTTTGAGGAACTTCTTTTTCAACCTTTAATTTTCTTCTACCTCCAACATTGAGTTCACAATAATCACTCATCTGTGCTAAACTTGTACTTGTCATTCCTCACATCAATCAAGTTGAAGAGGTTTTCTAGAGTGATGAGTCCCTTTGGTAGCTTGTTGGTCTGTAGCTACATAATTTGGTCTCCATATTTCTCTTCGATCTTTGGGTGTATTTATTATATGAGCTCATAGGATTATTGAAGGAACATGGTGATTTGAGCATCACTCTCAAAAATTTGCTAAGTTTGGCCATTGTCCAAGATGGTAGGCCTGATGATGATCCATACTACTTATTCATTGGTAAACAAGTCTATTAATTGGGTCAAATTGGGATCATACCATTGCCATTCTATAAAATTTTACATTTGAGGCCCTCAAGATGATTGGGATATTAAAGGCCTTGAAGGACTTAATTAAATCCCATATACAGTGACAATAAGACCTCATACGTATGTTCTTTATTATGTCCATCCCTCTTACTTATCTCATGACTAGTTCAGAGTAATCAAAGACCTTTAAATTCTTGATGCCCATATACTCGGTGAGGCTAAGATCATATACCAAGCACTCATATTCTACTTCATTATTTGTGTAGGCAAACTAAAAGCAAAAATCCATGAGAATCTCTTCCTTAAAGGGAGACATTAGTTGTATATTAGCTCTAGATCCTATCTTGCATTTCACACCATTAAAATGTAGAGTCCAAAGTTTAGGCTCATCTTTCCCTTTCTTTCTCTAGTCTTCTTACCCTTTTATGACTCTAAGAAGGACCTGGGCTTCATCATGAATGATGTAGGTCCTGAGACCAATGGCATCAAAGTTTGTAAATGGGTTAATTTTTTATGAACTCATTGATGAGGGCCTTTTATTTTGGGCTTCTATCATCTACCACCTTTTCTTCCTCAAGCATCTCTACGTAGTATGTCTTTGTCCTTGAGAAAGAGGTGTGTGTTTGTTACCTCCAAATTCACCATTATTTCATCTACTATGTGCTCAAGATGGAGGGGCTCAGATAAAACCTTTAGATTTGAACCATATTTGGTCCTTAGGATCAAATGGGACCAGTCTAGTGATGGGTATTTGTTAATCTTAGTGGTGACATCTTTCGATAGACATACCCTAAAGATAGGTGGGATGTCTATCACCATAACATATTATGGTATAGTGATGCTTGGATAGGAATATAATGTAAGAGGAAGAGCCTTGATGATTCATAAGGTTTGAACCCTTTTTCCATCTAGATACATCACCCCCTTATTCAAGGGTTTGTACTTTAATTATAGTACATCAGATATTTGTTTGGGGATCACCATTATGCTTACACCCAAGTAGATCATAAAGTTTTGAAATAATTTCTTTTCACTATCAAAATTAGATAAAATTGGGAAGGCTTTGACTTTATTACCCCTTCTTTGGTATTGACAAATGTAGAGGGTATCTAAGGTTATGCATTCATGTTAGTTATTTTCTCCTTTTCCTTCACATGCTATGTGGGTGATTTATTTCATGTGGGCTCCTCCTTTTCCTCTAAGGCTTTATTCAACAAAGTCTTCTATTTAGGGATGGACAAAACATCCTAGATTGAAACGTTAGCTAGTTTCTTCTTTATCTACTCCACTATGCTATGTGACTTTGGGGGTAGGGTGTTAGGATCTTTTAGATTATTTTGTATCACTTCATCATACCTATAAAAGGCTATAGGTGGAGGCTATGGTGCCAAATCCTTTTTGAAAGTTACTTTAGGCCTTGCAGAGGTTTTGGGGCTCTTGACCAACCTCTTCTTTGATCATGTGAAGTAGTCAGATTGTACTTATGAGGGTTTATACATGGGAACCTAGTTTTCAAAAATGGTGCCTTTATCTTCTACCCAAGATAATAGCACATGTTTTGATACTATTTTTCCCTCTTGTTCTAGGGTTATACCCTACATTTGTTACATCAGGGCAACATTTTTGACACCTAGGGATCGGTAGGTATAGGCTAAATCCAAAGGATTTCCCTACCATCTTTGTTCAATGATATTCTATTGTAAGTTACCCTGTGGACAATTTTGGGGCCCATGAGGTTCATTACAATGTAAACACCATGAGTTGGAGTCATCTGTGAAGTTATTTTGGCTAGTCACCAATTTTTTATTTATTCTCAGTGTTACTATATGTAATAGATCTAAGACTATAACCATTTGATTAGCAGGATATGTCTTATGATTTCCCATATGATAGTTTATGACTTGGTTATTCAACCCTTAGTAGTTTAGCCTTTGCCTCTCTTGGTACTAGTTCTACTGGTATAGAGGTCTCTTCTCTTGGTAGTTTTTGTAGGAAGGTTTTAGAGGAGTAGCTTGTTTCCTTTTAAGATTTATGATCTCATTAGATAAGTTTCTCAAAATACTCTTCATATTATTAATCTCAATAGTCAGTGAGGATGTGATAGATGTGCCCACTTGAGTGGGTAGGTATGCATACATGGAAAGAGGTGGGGCTCTTGAAGTGCTTAAATTTTGTTTCTTCAAAGGTAATGATATCTCAAGGAACATCAGTATTAGTGGTTAAGGAGGAAGCCTTCCCACATCGATCAGGTTATTTTATGCCCTTATCATGATGTCATACGCATTCAGTAGTGTTTGGCCTCTAAGTGACTGGATCATGACCATATTATCTAAATTGAGGGCCTTTAGATAAAAGATAATGGCCATTCTCATAAGTAGATCAGCTACTAATGGTATTATTTGCTAGGTATTTTTTAATCTGGTATTGAATTTGACCATGGCCTCTTACGAACCCCTTTGGATGGTTATCAATTATTGCAAAAGAGAATATCGGTCCACTTTCTCATTAAATCACTCAAATAATTTATCACCTAGTTCATCCTAGGTGGTGATGGAGTTGATCAATAATGATCTATACTAATCTAGGGCTCATCCTTTAAAAGAGGATGTTAGTAGCCTTAGGGCTACATTTTGGCTATTGACATAGTGGATGGTGCACACATTAGCCACATCTTGGAGGTGCTCAGTTGTTGTCTTGAAATCTTCCCCTAAGAATTCGGGGAGCACATTTAAAGCATTTAAATGTATGGGGTCCTATTAGGTTAGGGGTGTTGGTGGGATCAAAGGGATACCACTATCCCATGACATAAAATTCCTTGGTACAAGATATGTCATTCATTTTTGTTGATGTGGCTATTGTGGTTGTTGTGTAGCATTATGCCTTGGGACTCTTTGGCAAGTAGGGATTCCCAAAGGTGGTATAAGC
Source organism: Torreya grandis (assembly GCA_037957365.1). Classification (NCBI taxonomy): domain Eukaryota; kingdom Viridiplantae; phylum Streptophyta; class Pinopsida; order Cupressales; family Taxaceae; genus Torreya; species Torreya grandis. The sequence continues at coordinate 2,442,548 of JARHVA010002283.1, read as the reverse complement.
AAATTTGGATTGCTCATAGTTTGTGACCTTGTTATGGGCCTATGGCTCATAAACTCAAGCTCATAGTCTAGAAGACTAGTAGATCATCCCACCAAGCATTATAGAAAAGAAAAAACTATTGATGCCTAAAGTTCACATCTTAGGTTAGATAGCTAATCTATGATAATCTTTAAAGGCAATGGACCATGTGTGGTCTGTAAATAAACCTCTAAATTTTTAGAAGCCAACTCTTCATTTTGTTTGGGGGGGAGGGATAGAAAGAAAGTAACAAATAACATGAAAGTAAACCTAACTAAGGTGATGCAATAGGAAATTTAGGATTTTAACATAAACTTTCATAAAATAGTGCAAAACTTTAAATGATGTAAATCAAAAAAGAGCTTAAAGGCGTGAATTAAGATTTATAGCATAGGCCAAGTTCTACACTATAGAAGTAGAAGAAAAGAGATAGTAAATGGAGAGGATTTTAATCCCAAATAACACATAACATCATGTCATCTTCATTATGGATGGGGAACTGAATATAAAAAGTCATAGAAGGTACATATAAAGCATCCACTAACATTTATGAGGCACACTTGTTTAGGTTTCAGAACTAAGAAATGTCATTACTACCATTCTCTAGTCTATAATGGCTATAGAGAGAAATAATAGTGCAAAAAATAAAAATTACCAGCCTCTACTAGTGGGAAGAAACTCTAATATATAGGTGGAGAGACTGCTCAAAGATATGATAGCTAGAGATCCCACCATTTACCCATGATGTTGTTATAGCTGAAGATGATTTAGAACTCATAAGTGTAGTTACCTCCTAAATCCCAAAAATAATGCAATTACCTCTTTCTCTTATGGCCACTATGCTCAATAAAAGCATGGGGATACCTATGTGTCAGCTTCTTGAGTTTTTTGCCAACTGATACCCTCCTTAAATGACCATGGGGATGACATTTGTTATATCAACACTTCTCTAAAGGGACTAGGGAGTTGACAGGTGTGATTGAGAGTAGGAGTACCATGTGGAAAAGTCATGATTGAATATCACTTTAATTGCTTCTAAGGGCCCCCTTTGGTGTCACTAACCAATGGCACTGCTCTAAGGCCTGTGCCTAAATAAATCATTCCAAGGAGTATTGGGGAAACATGTGTGGATTAGGTGCTCCTCCAGGAGGGGATGAAGATTTCTCCTAGTCGAGCGAGTGTCAAGTCACCACATGGAGACATTGAGAAGAGGTTGGTACCTCAAAAAAAATCAAGTAAAGGATCTTGAAGAAGGAAAAAGGGTTGAAAGGGGAAAAAGCTGAGAGGCACTAAGGAACTATTTACTACTGAGCAAATCTGCAGTCATAACTTGAATTGCTCCCAAAAATTGTTAATTATGGATTTATGATCCACTGTATGTATGTATGTATACATGTAATGTGTGTGTGTGTACATATACACATACAAATCAAAGCATTTAAATTTATTATAGGGCAAAAAAATTGTGTTTGGTTAAATGTTATATTAGGCATACTAGGTAAATAATATTGGATATTCAAATATGTTTATAAATAATTTGATGGATGAATGAATGAATGTGTTATTTTACTTTATTTTTAAATGGATCTTAAAATATAGGGTTTCCTAGTATTTAATATGTTGTGGCATTTTATATAGGAGTCTATATATTAAATCTATTGATTTTAAGTATTAAATATGGTTGTATATAAATCTATAATTATTGACATTAGATATATGAGTGAGATAAGTTTCACTAATTTACTTAGTGTCACTATTAGACAAAATAAATGTAATCCAAATGAGTAGTGTGTGTGAAATTGATTGATCCTTGAGATATGAAAACTTTGGCCAAAGTAATGTTTATGGTTTGAACATTTTCATTTCACCAACTTGATTTGGTTGCATGTATCACATGATATCATATTATAATTTATTTATTTATGGTATGTTGCATGTAATAGTTAAATTATAGCACACAAGTTTCTATTTGACATTCTTTATTTTTACACTATCACTATCTACCCATTCATGTAGGGAGGGCCATTCCCTTGTTAGGAGATTGTGTAGGGGATCATTGGTCTGTGGTTGGTGTGTAGAAGTACTCAAATCATACTCTCCCTCCCCTTACAGTAATCAACCAATAGAGACTTCACTTAGATTAATTTTGGATACAAATGAGCTCATTGTGACTCATATGTTTTGTGGAAGATTGAATTAATGTAATCTTATTATTGAGATATGTATTGTTGTATAATTGTACTTTCTAATGTAAATTTTAAAACAACAACAATTGGTTATAAAATTATTGTACTTAATGAAATACTTAATTAGAAATAGCTAAATTATTATTATGGGTATTTATTTATTTTTATATATTATTTTTAAGAAAGAAAATCAACATGCTTAAATTTTATCACTAGCTAAATGAATCGACACTTAAACCTTATAGTTGAACTTTTAGCTATTTTAATGATGCATTTAGTTAAAGATATTAAATTTTGTATTATTATTTTTTGAATAGAGTAAAAAAATAACTAACTCTAGTTAACCCTGAGGGGTTGTTACAAAGACCATACTTATCATTTTATAGAGTTTATTCTAAATGGTGCCCTTGTATGGAATAAACTATATCAGCTAACTAGGGTATCTAATATGTCATGTACTAGTAGATAGAGACCTTGGGGAAGTTTTTTCCATATAATGCTTCCTTTCAAGATAAGTTGGGTGGATTGCCACCCTCCCTAAGTTGGTGTGTCAAACAATTCACCAACAAAAATGTGTTGAAACTACTCTATGTTCCCATCAATGGAATTTTCAAGTTGATGCTCACATTAATTTCATCAAAATTCTTACTTATTTTACACCTAAATGATGTAAAATAATAAAACCTATACAATAATTTAGATTATGAAAACTATAGAAATAAACACACTAATTTTAATTGAAATGGATTTATAATTATTAAAATTACTTACTTTATAAATGACAAAGTAAGATAGGGATGATGTACTTAACTAATTCTACATGTCTATTTCTCACATAGGTCATCACTAAATTTGGAAATGCTCTGAAATTGATTCATTAACTATTAAAATAGTGGCTGAAAACCTACTTAGATGTTATTAGAAAAATTAGACACCTATTACAATTGACACTATTAGGGTTTACCATTAGTGTCCTTTTCCACAATCAAGGTTTGATATCTCTATGAGACTTGATCCTACACTTGTAATGTGATTATGTGCATGTGTACCTCTATAATCCTATGTTGAAATTATTATGTTCTCCTTTTTCAAAACCCTAATCATGCTTGATTGACCATAAGATTCCCTTGAAATTGGGTTAGTTTTTGTATTTGGACTAACCCCATCCACTCCCTATTGAATGGTGGAACATTGCCTAAAATAATACTTCAAAGAGTGGGGAAATTGCATGTGGTTTTACCACTTATGTGTATGTGTGTAATATATTGAATGATCTAGGATGCAATGTTATCTTTTTATATTTGACACTTGGAACCATGCATCTTTGACTTTGCATATTCATATTTTTCTCTATGGATTACTCTAGGGTTGTTTCTTAAATATTTGAGATGATTTTATGCATTTTGATCATTTTTCAAGAGAGTGTTAGGTGATTGTTAAGTGATGCCCTAGTGTGTAATAACCTTAAGAGTGTTTTTTTTTTTTTTAAATGATACTTTGTTAGTTTTTCACTATGACTAACCCATGAAATGTATATAATCTAGCCTAATGGATATTTTCTAATTTGAAAAATATTCATTAAGGGCTCTTGGACACTATTAGAAGAGAGACACCTGTAGTAACTGACATTAATTAAGATTACCAATTATTAACCTAAAAGTGAAAAACATGGATTTTAAATTTGGAGAATGTTTATCTAGGATTCTGAAGGGTTCTTTTATATAATTAATTGTCATTGATTAAATATCTAGTGAATAAAGGTGGCTAAGATAGTGCATAGGTAGACAAATAAAGGTAAAGTGTTCTCAAGAGTCCACTATATGTCCAGTGTCCAAGTGTGTCAAAATTATGTCAAAGTTGATGTTTTTAAAGTTTTAAACACCAAATTTAGGTGTTTATAGAGTATTTTTATATTTCTAGGACTTATTTGACTCTACATTAGTATCTATTTAGCCCTTAAGCCTCAAAATAACACCTTAGTACATATTAAAATCTATTTGTTGGCATTTATGGACTATATCTCATTTGTTATCATGATTCTCTTAGATATTTAAGCCTTATTTTTTCATAATAAAATTCCCTGCTCTATGTGAATCTACCCTAGTTAATTCCATTGCTTACATGAATTTATCCCCTTAGCCTTGTGGGTCATTTTTCCTATTTCTACTAATCTTGTACTTTTGATTTTTCCCCTTATCATTTCTAAAGTTGGATAGTACATCTCATATTGTCTTAGAGTGTCATATTTATACAAGTTACCATAAATCATTTAAATAAATAATAAAGAAGCATCAAACATAATAGAATATCAAGGTCTAGACTTATAATAGAGCCAAATATATATCTATTTCATTTTTCTTACTTTAAGTTAAACTTCAAAGAGTCACATATTATACACTTGTGATGGAATTTTCTTAGTATCTCTTTATCTCCTTGTGTAAATTAAGTCTTTATCTTGTATATAGTTTTATTATCACTCCTAGGAAAGAAGAGGTTTAAAACCATTACTCAAACTATTAAATCCAAAATCTCACAAAACCACATGGATGTTTAATTCTAGCATGTGGGATACATAGTTGGTAATGTCACTTTAGTTGTTTCCCAAATCCATAACCAAGTTTTTGATTGAGTATCAAATTTAGGTCAAAGAGGAGAATTCAAAAACTTAGCACATTTTACTTGGCAAACAAAGAAACTATTAGTACCAAGAAGATCAAAAATCAAGAGGTTGTCTTATGATAATCTATCTAGGTTAAATACATATAGGGTGAAAAACTATTGAGGAGGGTTCATGTGTTAAATTAAATTTTATGATAGTGTACAATCACCCTACATAGTCATATTTTTAGTTCCAAAATTCTAAAATACCATAATAACAATCAAGTGTGATTATTTTGTATCCCTTTATACTTACTTTACACAACCTACTTGCTTATTGTATTGTCATGTTATTTTTACTTACCCAAGTGGGTAGATATGAATTATGTACTTTCATTACAATATTTTATTCATTATTTTGTGTGAACCCAAAATTAAGATAAATAGATACATATAAAATGAAATTAAATTTAGAATTGAGATATTTTTCAGTTGTGGAATGATACAAATAGTGATATTTTCACTCACAATACTATGGATTCTACCATTTTTATTGCTAATATACCTATGGTGATCTCAAATGTTATGCTACAAATTTAGGTGCAAACATAGAAGGTGTGTCTAGAGGTGGAGCACCTTCAAATCCTTATTAAACATTGGGAAATGCCCCTTATGTTTTTATGCAAGTACAGTCAAACTCTCCCTACTATAATTATCCTTCTTAAATTTGTCGACATGGTGATTGTTTCTATGTGTAATGCTCATGCAATCGTTAGACTTTTTCCCTATGCTTTATTTTCATTCTTTTTCATGTAGTTATGGTGGTTGGTCCCCATTGGCTAGAGATGAAAAGTTTCCTTATCTGGATCTTTCCACACACTCAATAGACAAATTAAGAAAACAAGATGATTTATAAATGAGTTAGGATACTTTACTTAATGTTACAAGCCATACTTATGGCATCTAGAGATTTGATAAACTAATTGATCTTCCCTTTACTCTTATCATGGTTGGGATTATGACATTACCTTAATCTTTTATGTGTTTATTACCATTCTTTTGTAAACATTTTTACCCTTAGGGCATGTGAATATGGACCCTAGTCTAAGTTTAAAACAGATTAATCATAGATCAAATAATCAATAATCATGGCAATATTATAAAAATGTTACCAACTAATAGACTACAATAGTCAATTGGCCAAGAGTGAAAGAAAGTCAAAGAGAATCCCAACAGCCAAAAAATATATTAAAAAAAAGAGTTTGAAGCTAAATTATAATATAAATTTGTAATTATAACTAAAAACTCTACCAAACTAAGACTCAAAAGGAAAAAAGTACCTAAATTTTTGTCCTTGGGAAGGAATGATTTAAGAACCCCAAAAGGATTTGTCACATAGAACTAAGAATAATATATGAAACTAATTTATAAATTTAAAATGGGAGCATTAGAATAAGTTGCATCACATACCAACTCACAAGACACCCACATCACCCAAGTAATCTAAGTCTTCACATAAGTCTAAGGATCAATATGAATGCATTTTATCATAGATAATAAAATTTTGAAAATATATCCATAAACTAACATTCTTAGTAATTAATTAATCTCCCCCTTCAAAGTTACTTCTCCCACATTGTCAAGGAAATCAATGAGCTTATTAATTTATTGATAGAAATGCTTGAATGAAGTTACAAACATAAGGGAAGAATAAAACAAATACTTCACACAATATTTCAACTTTTTTTATTCTATGAAATTTTTTTGTTGAAAACATTTATCATCAACAGGGAGTCTCCTTCAACCTCCAAATTGTTAATATTAAGCTCAATTGTAAGCTTGAGAACTCATAGGAGCATAAAAGCTTCCACAATATTTTTAGAAGCCTAGGGGATATTAACCATAAAATAATAAATAGCATCATCTTCACTATTTATTACAAGACCACCTATTCCTGAAGTCCCTGTTTCACCTTTTGATGCCCCATCAAAATTTAATGTGAATAAATTCTATTTTCAAACCTACTAGATAGATTTAGATCTCTAGATACTAATTTGTTTACAAAGAAGAAAATTATTTCTGAGCAAGTTCCATTAATAATAATATGTATTTCTTCATCCATAATCTTATTTTTTGGCAGAGGAAATTTTTCTCTAAAAAACCTTTTGAAATATATTTTGTTAATTCCTTAGAAAAAGGTATTCAAGGATACTAATGCCTCTAATATTTATATTATTTCTTTCTCTCCACAAATTTAAAGCAATTAATGAAGGTGCCATTACCTGTAAATTATAAATTTGTTCTTTTCTCCTTTCAAACCAACCACTCAAAACCTCTTGAATACAAATTGACACAATTCAATAATGTTTCATTTTATTAAAAAACTACATCCACACATTCCAATAATATGGCCATTAAATAAGAATATGATATGGGATTGCCAATGCTAAATGACAAAAAAAAATACTCTTTGAAGGTCTTTGATACGTAATTCTTTGTAATCTATCCCAAAAAAGAGATTTTATTTTCATAGAAAACCTAAGGAAAGTATTAGCTTTTAGAATACTCACCAAACACCAAACTTTATCCACTAGCCACAAAGGAGCCTTAAGATCTCCAATAAGCTTCAAATAACCTTGTTTAATTAAATAGTCTTTATAATAATAACCTAGTTGTTTCAAATTATCCTCATGATTATAGATACCAAGAGGTTGGTAAAGAATAAATTTTTAGAAAGAGGTAATTAGGGAAAATAAACAAAAGGATCCCCATAAAAAAATATCTTTCTTAGACCTATGCAAACCCAAGCACTTATGAGTTTTCATCAAATAATCTTTCATAAACACATCCTAAATATTAAAAAAGGTATTATTCCAAAACCTTAAAATAATTAAGATTGAGAATAAAGGCCAAGGAATGCTAGGAATCCTTACAAAAAATGGTCTTCTCACCATTTTGAACATCCTAGCAAAGAGAATCAACAAGAACAAATGTACACTTACTTTAAAATTATAAAAATGAGAACCCTTTATCTAGTTTCAGGTAGTAAAAAATATATATCCATGTCATTAGAATCTAAATATTTTCATAAAACTCTAAATATTATCATGTTCTCTAAAATCACACCTAAACACCTGTGCTCCCAAAGCCAAATTAAGGGAGAACAAATTTCTAGTTCCCACTCTACCTTTTGATTTAGACTTACAAAATTTCTTCCATTTAATTAGATTTATTTTTCTAGAGTCATTAGATCCATTCCATTAAAAATTATATCACTCTTATGGACACATGAAATAATTAATTTGGTTACATTTGATATGCTATCATTATTTTTATGGTATTTTTTTAGTTGAAAAATAAACTTTGATTGATTTGTTAGGCTTTAATGGGGTTGTGACTTTTAAGATGTGATATATTTGTACCATCATTTTAATGAAAATATATATACATTTATTTTATATTCATATATTATATTTGAGATGACCCTATGTAATAAAAAACAATAATAAAACTCTCTAACCTTTGTAAAAAAATTAGTACCTACCAAAGCATGGTATTTTAGATACTAAAACCACATATTTATAGCATCTCAATCTTATACATTTGAAAAATATCAATCAGGGCTCTACCTTTCAATTATAGACCTCCCTATTGTCGAAAGGCTTGTATTCACCATTTCAATATGCCTAAATGCTTATCTCTTAATCTGATCCATATCATTATGATGACCTAGGTCCCTTTTACTACACAAAAAGCTTAAAACTTGATCAACATCATTCACTATTAGTTTTAGATCTATACTTATTTTCTAGCCTTCTGAACACTACTAGATATAGAGGGATATTACTATCGATGATAGTGTCTAGATCCTTATCTAATATCCAATTTCCATAATTCATCAAAATTGAAAATGTTTTGAATTTTATGGGTTAGCCTATTTGTCTTATTGAACCCTATTGTGAGATATTTTCAAAAGGTGTGGTATAAATATAAGTCTAATCCTTCTCATTAATTATCAAGTTAATACCAAGAAAACACCTATTAAATCTAAATCAATCAACTACAAAACCAAACTATTCTACCCTATTCATCCTTATATTCATATCAAACATAATATGAGTCATATTATAGTTATGAAGCATTCATAGAGTAACTCATGAGCAATATTTGTCAAATTACAAGCTAGATCACTGCATGCATCTTTATATAACATAGTACACCAATTGTGCACACACTTTCCCACATATATGGGATAACTACATAAGTTTGAGGCCCTAATTGGATTATAAGAAATTCCCATTGACATAGGGGTCTTTTGTGTAGCTCAACACTGTGAGCCCACTAACCCATTTTTCAACAAAACTCATTTTAAGGGTGAAAAAGGTGAAGAGATATGGTTTGATTAATAAATCAAGAGCAACAACCTATATCCAATATTTGAATACACTAGTAGAAATGTGATAAAAACCTTAGAGCAATAAATTTGGTCACATTCAAATCTAGTCATTATTCCATACTAAACACCCACATCACAGTTAGATACTCACATCAGTAGTAGTGTCCAGATCTAATAGTAGTGTTTGTAGCCATAAAAGTACAATTTATAGAATCTGACAATTGATTAAAAATATTGATCATGCATACACATGTTTCCATTTTATATCTACATGTACATAATAAACTAACATTATTTCTTATTTATTACAATATCTTTCAATAGTTGTACTTTACTATTTTTAGCAATCTTAGTTATATAAATTTAAAATATTATTTGTTTGATTTTTTTATTAATTGGCCTGTTATAGATTAGTTTGTCACCCTTGTGTTTGAACTACTATATTATTAACCCTATACCCCACATTAAATATTTATGGTTAAACATTTTTTAAACTTGACGTGTAGTCTCTAAAACCCTAGTTTGACCTAGGGTTTTCCCTAATTTACTATTTTCCTAAATTCTAATTTTTGATTTCACAATATTCAATATTTAAAAATAAATAAGAAGTTATTTTCCAAAAATCATGTTCAACATGAATAAATATATCATTTATTTCATTTTACAATACATAATGATAGTCATTATTTGTTATGTCAAATCAATCAAATAAATAATCAAGCAAAATAACAAAATTGGTCAAGATAAAGAGAGTATTTTAAAACAAGATCAATATTTAATCTATATTTCCAACTCTTTTAATAATAATATAGATCTAGTTTTTAGATGCTAATATGCATGCTCCCAACCCTTTATTCTTCCTAGATCCTATTTAAGTGACAAATACCATCATGTTCCCATTATTCACCCATGAATTATATTGGATTTCACATCCACATTGTCACTAGATGAAAACATAAGGGTGAAAACCTACCCCACCACCTGTTAATATACAGCAGGTTCCTCCCAAGTCTAAACTTGTGATTAAAAGTAAATGATGTGATGTTGTCAACCAACTGAGCAATATGCATGTTAAGATTTCAATCCTTGAGATTTTAAAATAATCTAATATCTATAAAGATATCTTATATGAAGCATTACATGAAAATAAATACCAAGTGACATAGAACCAACTTACTTTGTAGATATTATGTAAGATCTCAAAAATGACCCAAATATCATTACCTTTGATCTAAAATATTTACCATAAAAATAATTTATTAACCAATATTTTCCTTTATTCATACAAGTGAGTATGCATAACAATAGAATACAAAGAGTGTTAGTTGATAATGGATATGGCCTAAATATTTACAACACAAAATTCTTAATTACCATGGGTATTATCACCAATCTTATTTAAAATTCACACATGCATATCAAAATATTTCATAATTCATGTAGCCATCTAATTGGCCAAATAACATTCAATGTGATATTAAAGCCAAATCAAATTCAACTACATTCTAAGTAATGTCTCAATCATTGCAGTATAACTTACTTGGGTAGACCTTGAATACACACAATGGAGGACATCCCATATACATTTCATTGATGTGTCAAATTAATACATGATGGGACCTTATTGATAATGCCAATTGATGATGAACCTTTCAAAAAAAATCAAATGTTACATTCTAACATAGAAGGGGTTTCAAAACTCATGCCCCCAAAGTAATAAATTCCACTTGAATGAATACTAAATTATGAGATGGGTGAATCTATAAAAATAAATCATGTACCTCAATATGCTTATAAGGAACTATCTATCAAGATACACATGGATACACAATTAGAGCAAGAATCATTACCAAATGAGTCAATAATACTAAAACAATAATAAAATCCAATGATTGAGCTTCCTTTATTAGTTAACACTAAGTAGAAAGATGGCAAAGTTTCCAATTACAATGATAGTGATGATGAACTTACTCATACTATGATGGATGAACAATTATAAAAACTAAATTTTGATCCACGTGAGCATTTTTTGCATAACCTATTCACACCTAGAGGTCTTAGTACAAATAAGTTAAACTTATCGCTAAAAGATACAAAGGCACATTCAGATAAGGGTAAGGAAAAACCATCTGATGAATATGTAAATTTTTTTTATTCAATCCATCCCTCTTAGATACAAACATTAAGTAAACCTTACAAGGGATAAATACAACTACATGATGTCAACAATAAAAAATATTCATTTACTCTTACATAACATACTCAATTACCTGGAAAAACTAAACATGTTCCAATTATAGCTACTCCAACAAAACCATAGAGCACTAAAATATGGGTTCCATGAACCCCTAATCCTTCTATTATCTCTTCATGACCATAGATTCCTATTACACATACGTAGGATACCACATATTTTGCAAATCCAAATATGAAACCAATGCATGCTCCAAAGAAGTACCACCAATTTTATATACCTATTATGAGTTTGGAACTACCTATGAACATCCCTTGGATGGGATCATAGGCTAGTATGTTATTTCTAAAATATGCCAAAAAATCCCAAAAAAATATTAAATAAAATACAAAAATATTTATCAATCCCAAATTTTATTAACTCCTTGGCATTATTATTTTTTATTTATGTTAGTATATATCATATAATTTCATTCCTATATACACATATTTTTTATAAATCTTTGAGTGTGATACAAGCATACCTAGACACATGATTATGCACTTATAGATGTTGGACCTCTCCTCTATCTACATCATATCATACATTGGAGACATATGCCTTCTTTGATCATGATTGATACATGTTACATATCCTTTATGATTATTTATACATTATCATGTTTGAGCTTCTATGTTAATGCTTACACATTTCTATATACATGCTCGTATATTTCATAGTAAACTTGATATGTTATACTACATAACATTTTACTAACACATATATGCAAAGACTAGTATTATATGTTTATGTTGGTCATTTATGTTTCATCTATTTTGTCACTTCCTTGAGTGTATTACATTAATTTATATTATATTTTTTGTGAAACATTTGATGCATGTTGGCCCTTGTACCATTATATATCATTTGGAAATTTGAATATATCATTCCATGTTGATTGGACATTTAAATATGTCGTGCCTTTCAACCATGTGGCATTTAAACATGACCCTTATATGAAGTCTCTTTAGACCATTATTTTACATTACATTGATTACTCTTATGTGTGTTTTTTATTAATTTCTTCACTTATATTATTACTATCTAAACACTACCATGATCTATATCATGCATCTTAGGACTTGATATGATCATATAATATGAACCTAATTGATATATCTATTTCAACATGTTATCCATATATGATATATGATTAATACATAAATTATATGGTTAATTTATCCTTTTTATGAAAGGTGTCTTATATAATTTAGTTCCCTCACCTCAAATCGGGGCATGTTGTAGAAACATGACCTCTACACATTTTCTAGATTTTAGTGGGGGCATGTTATAAAAACATGACTTCTACACTTATACACATTTTCAGTATTTAAATATTTTGGTGGGAGCATGTTATAAAAAACATGAATTCCATACTTACACACTTACTCAATATCTTCAAATTTTAGTGGAGGCACATCATAAATATGTGACCTCCACACATGCATAATCTCTAGTTTAGTTTCATGATTCAGATTTACACTTGGGTTAGAATCCTATACATTGCACCAACTTTGCATAAATTTGAAACATGTTTTTTCAAATTTATGACATATACTCTATCTCATATATATTATATTTTCATATGCCATGATATTGTACCAAAAATTATGAACTTATTAATTATACTATTCACTAGGACACATTAATTACATTAGGATGTGATATTATCGATCCTTTTCTACTAAAATAATGGGATAATTTTATAGGTTAAAGTGATTAAATCATTCAACCTCACAATATTTATATATTAGAGTGATTAAAAGATCCAATCTCACTATATTTATAAGATGATTTCATTAAATTACTCAACCTCACCATATTATATGTATTCACACTTGAGTTATGTGATTGAGATATAATTATCTCAATGGTTGTGTCACAACTCATCCTTACACTAAATTGGGGGAATAATACCTTCCAATATCCCTCTTAAAATATCTAAGGTTTAGGTCTGAACCTTTTCCATCTCAAATGCTTCATAAGGAAACATCTTTACCAAGTCAAAAACATCAAGAGGAAACATGGTTGCATCGACACATAGGTGTACTCCTTCCTTGCTCTTTTTTTTCAAGAATTTTAATTGCTTCAAATTTCATATTATATGCACTATCTTATATTTTAACATGTTCTTGATTACAAGTCATACATTAGAAAAGCACTCAAAGTAGGCTCAATAAAAGGCAAAGTGTGTTATACACACCTACGTACACATTATTTCCTTTAGCCTAGTAATTTCTTCCTTATGCATTACTAGATTAAAGTGGGAAATGTAGATACTAAAACTACATATTTATAACATATAAATCTTGTACATTTGACAAATATCAATCAAGGATCTACCCTTTAGTTCTAGAACTCTCTATTATTGAAAATATTGCATTTTCCATCTCATTATGCCTAAATGTTTATCTCTTAGTTTGATCCATATCATTTTGATGACCTAGATCCCCTCTACTACACATAAATATTAGAATATATTAAACATCATTCATTATTAGTTTCATATTTGTACATATTTTTTAGCCTTATAGACATACTAGCCATAAAGGGACATTACTTCTAATGGTAGTATCCATATCCTTATCTAGTGTCCAATTGACAAAATTTATCTAAATTATAAATGTTTTGAAAATTATGGGTCACCCTATTTGTTTTATTAAACCCTACCATGAGATAGTTTCAAAAGATGTGGTATAAATATAAGTCTAAGCCTTCTCATTGATTATCAAACTAATACCAAGTAAACACCTACTAAAGCTAAATTAATCAATTATACAACCAAACTATTATACCCTATTCATCCTTATTTTCATATCAAACATATAATGAGTCATATTATAGGTCTAGAGCATTCAAAGACTATCCCATGAGTAATATTTGTCAAATCACAAAATAGATCTTTGTATGCATCTTTATATAACATATTACACCATTGTGCACACACTTTCCCATATATATGGGATAACTACATAATTTTGAGGCCCTCATTGTATTATAAGCAATACCCATTGACATAGGGGTATTTCAGGTAGCTTGACATTGTGAGCCCACTAACCCATTTTTTAGCAAAACTCATTCCAAGGTTAAAGAAGGGTGAAGAGCTAGGGTTTGATCAATCAACAAAGAGTGAAAACATGTATCTCATACTAAAACTACATATTTATAACATATAAATCTTGTATATTTGACAAATATCAATCAAGGATCTACCCTTTAGTTCTAGACCTCTCTATTATTGAAAAGCTTGCATTTTCCATCTCATTATGCCTAAATGTTTATCTCTTAGTTTGATCCATATTATTTTGATGACCTAGATCCCCTCCACTACACATAAATATTAGAATATATTAAACATCATTCATTATTAGTTTCATATTTATACGTATTTTTTAGCCTTCTAGACATACCAGCCATAAAGGGACATTACTGCTAATGGTAGTATCCATATCCTTATCTAGTATCCAATTGCCAAAATTCATCTAAATTATAAATTTTTTGAAAATTATGGGTCACCCTATTTGTTTTATTAAACCCTACCATGAGATATTTTCAAAAGATGTGGTATAAATATAAGTCTAAGCCTTCTCATTAATTATCAAACTAATACCAAGTAAACACCTACTAAAGCTAAATTAATCAATTGTACAACCAAACTATTGTACCCTATTCATCCTTATTTTCATATCAAACATATAATGAGTCATATTATAGGTCTAGAGCATTCAAAGACTATCCAATGAGTAATATTTGTCAAATCACAAAATAGATCTTTGCATGCATCTTTATATAACATATTACACCATTGTGCACACACTTTCCCATATATAGGGGATAACTACATAATTTTGAGGCCCTCATTGTATTATAAGCAATACCCATTGACATAGGGGTATTTCAAGTAGATTGACATTGTGAGCCCACTAACCCATTTTTTAGCAAAACTCATTCCAAGGTTAAATAAGGTTGAAGAGCTAGGGTTTGATCAATCAATAAAGAGTGACAACATGTATCTAATATTTGAATAAACCAATAGAAAGGTGATAAAAACACCATAAAAATTAAGTTTTTTACATTTAGATCTAGACATTATTTTGTACTAGATACCTGCACCATATTCAGACATTAGCATTAATGGTAGTGTCTAGATCCGATGGCAGTGTTTGCAACCACAGAAATGCAATTTCTAAAATCTAATGACTGGTATAGAATATTGATCCTACATTTTTAACACTTGTTTCTAATCCACATCTTCCTACACATAGTAAACTAGCTAAGAACCATTATTTTTTATTTATTATAATATCTTTTAATAGTTGCACTTTACTATTTTTAGTAAACTCAATTGTATAAATTTAGACTATTTTTTATCTAAGTTTTCTATTAATTGGACTAATTAGACTAGTTTATCACCCTTACACTTGAATTACTTATATATTATTAACCATATACCCCACATTAAAAATTTAGGGTTAAATATGTACTATAAGAATCATTTGAGCAAATACATTTTTTTCTCAAGTTAATGAGAGCATTTGACAAGACATACCACTAGAGTAATTCTAAAGTTTAACACCCAAAAATTAAATAATATTTCCCTAAATTTTATTATATAATAGTCCATTTATATCAGTACAATAATTATAATCATTTTTATATTCATAGAATAATAATTAAAATCAATTAATTAAGTGCTAATAAATTTTAATTATGCTTAAAATCCATGCAATTTTTGTTTTAATGCGTTAGTTTAATGATAACCAATTTTTTTATTTATTTACACTAATTAATCATAGCTTGTATTTAGATTTATGTGAGGTAAGGAGTTATATGAAATAAATTGACGTTTGATGTGTCAACATCATTAAAAATGGAGGAAATTAGTCATTCTATTAGGGATCTTTATTTCACTGATATGTTCTACTGTTTCATTTGCTTCTACCAAATTAAGCCATGAAAGAAGCCAATTTTTAGTGCTTTGCTACCATAAATGATGTTGCAATTTTTGGTCTTTATGTTTATTTTCTCATTATAACTTTGTACTAATTAAGCTTAGAAATGATGTTGTGAGGCCTCCTATATATATATATATATATATATATATATATATATAGGATTAAAAAAGACCTCAACCATCCATCTCAAGATTGAGATGTGTGGTTAAGGATTAATTTAATTTTTAGAATTAAATTTGTAATTATCCTCATCATGTCATTGGAAAAAGGGGAAATTAAGAGGCATGAAGGGCATCATAGAAGGCATTGATGAGGCATGGACAGCATGAATCCTAATATTTGTGGCATTTATGGCCTAAGGATGTCTTCCCAAGAAATGAGGTCACTTGATAATGTAGATATTCAATATTCATTTTCAAAACAAATTATTCAACAAGTTTCCATGGAATTATTGATTAGGCCTTGATTCAGGTTAATTAGCTCTTAGGCATGATTGAGCACATTATGCATAAATTAACCAAATTGATTAGAATGCCTTTGTATTGGTCCTAAATTTGATTGGATTTAAATTAGAAGTCAACGTCAGATGCATTAGATGCATATTCCCATTTAGAATTTTGCCAAAAATAAATAACAAAGGCATGAGTCTCATGTAAAATATTTGATAGGAAAGATCAATCCAAAGCACATGGGTGTAAAATTGGTATTTTGACTCAAAATGGACTAATCAAAGTTAGTTGGCTCATAAATTACATTGCCCCATTTAGGGATACCCTAGCCAAAATTGGCATTTGAATATGTTAGTTTCACATCATTTAACATGTTTTAGTGTATTTAGGCCAAATTATGCATTTTGGGTTGAAATTGGTCAAAATCCTGGTTGGAGGTTGGAGGTGGCTAGTTTTAGGTGTCTACAGTTTGCCCCTATTTTGGAAGGTGTTGCAAACCATAGGCAAAGCAATGTCTTCTCAAATAATGAGAAATGGCATGTATGCCAAAAAAGAAGATGATAATGATTGAAGAACAAAGCTCCAAATAGTTTTTTGGAAGCTTATGATGATGCCTCCTCAAGGGAGTGGCTGTCACATTTGTTGATGGACGGTCCCTTGAAAATAAACAAGAAGAAAGGTGGAATTAACCCATGGTTGAGATTAATCCAAATGAGAAAATATTTGCATGCACTAATGTAAAAAGGATGTTGATTTGCCTAAAGGTGGTTATAATCAGGAATAAAAATCTAAATAATGATTTTCCCATAGGTGGTTATAATCATGAAGATAACCTATATTGGCTTAAGATTATTGTGCCCTAGTTAGGGCTGATTAGCAAGCATAACTCAAAGATATAACCTATAATATAGATTAAAGATGAGTGGGCACAAAATGATGAAAGAGATGAATAGAAGAATAAGATTGATCAATGTGAATGATTTACTTATACCTACCAATGAGGAGATGCTCATCCTGATTAACAATGATACAACTAGAATGGTCAAATGAGTTAATATTGATCAAGGGTGGGATGGAAGGATTTGTCAAGGTGCCAAGGAGAAACTTATATAGCTCCATTGATTATAGACCTTCGTGAAGCTTATTTTTGTTGTAGCATATGATGGTAGGCTTTATGATAGAACACCATGAAGACTTGGCCAAAATATGCATAAGGACTGACTCTCAATCTAATAAACATTCAAAAAATAATACACCAATGATAAAAACCATGATGACAATGTTAATGGATGAATATGGATGGACTCAAGAATAATGTGTGTAAGGAATCACCTAATAAACATATATAGATTGAGTCGAGGCAACAGTGCTGAAATCAAACAAACAAGCAAGTGAATAAAAAAATAAACAAACAACTCAAAATAAATAAACAAATAGAAATCCTAAAAATAAAATCAAAAGAAAGCATCCTAACAATGAAAATGCCCCAGTAAGGTGGATCAAGGATAACTGACTAGGCTTAAACATGATAAATATTTTAGAATTTTTTGAAATATTATGAATGTTTTTGGCATTTTGAGGTATCTTAACTCGTTAGAGAATGACAAGAAACCTACTCATAAAACAGTGAGAGTGTTTGGCTTAGGTTACTCACAAAATGGTGAGAGCATATGGAAAGGGGGACTGAGGTGACCTCAACATGAATTGAGCACAATCCATATAGTCCCAAAATAACCTCAAGTCATAGTAATTCCTTCCACACAAAAGGTGGGGAAAAACCAACTAGGTCCCAACAAGTTCTCAAATCTGGTAAATGGTTAGTCAAATGAAAATAGTAATGGCAACATGATGCAGTAATGCATGATAAACAAGTGTTTCCCCTAGTTTTCCCATAGGTAGTTATAACTTGGATACAATGACATAGTTCAATGATACTAATTTTCCCATAGGTGGTTATAATTAGTAGCAAGAATGGTGAAACATTGATTTGCCCATAAGTGGTTATAATCAAGATCACACATAAATAAATGTGGATA
The DNA here is from genome assembly GCA_037957365.1 of Torreya grandis. Taxonomy (NCBI): domain Eukaryota; kingdom Viridiplantae; phylum Streptophyta; class Pinopsida; order Cupressales; family Taxaceae; genus Torreya; species Torreya grandis. Next base: position 2,423,677 of record JARHVA010002283.1, on the reverse strand, counting down.
TAGGATGAAAGATATCTTGCCAGATCAACTATCACACTAATTTCATAGACTATCATTATAAACAGCAAATGGATTGACTTTTGAAACTTGATTAGAACCCCCCCACAAAAGGTGTGAGAAGAACCAAAGTAACTAAGATCAAAATAGGATTGGGTAGTATGACTAAAAATAGACTTTGGTTTAGATAGGAATGGAATGATAGGATGGTATGATTTTGCTATAGGATAATAATGGTTTGATAAATTGGATAAAATGGTAAGAGGATTGCCAACAAGTGATGGGGTGAATGGTTAGGATATACGATAATGGTAAATAGGCATATATAACAATGGCAATGGCATGGTACATGTTTTTGGCTTGGGCGTGGTTTTTGATTCTATTGTTCCTATTGATGGGGAGATGCATGTCCTAATCAACAAATGATATAAACATAATACTTGATCATGTTAATTGATATCCTACACCTCATCTAAATAATTATTTTGTCAACAATTTGATGTAGATTTGGTTGTCAAGAATGCTTTTGTGATCTTCATTGGTCATTGATTTTGATTCCTTCAAGCATCGAGATAAGTTATATTTATAGCCTTTATAAAAGAAAGTGTGTCCATAGATGGTAAATAAGGAAAAATAATGGATGGTAGGTTTGTTTTTGAAATAGAGTGGCAGATGATAATGGAATGTGAAATGGTGGGGAAATAAATGAATATCAGTACTTTCAATCACATGTAATGTTGTTAATTCTAGATTAGACATAATTTTAGTTGTGGCAGAGCTAAAGACTTTTTCTCTCGATAGGACCACTAAATTTTTTTGGCATTTGATCTTGAGAGTAGCAACCATTTTATTAGGCTATAGATTAGAATCTATTCTAATTTGATCTTTGATTTTGTCTTCATCCAATAGTGAAGAACTTTTGTGCTCGGCTATTGGTACCTTAATGAGGTTTTCACCAATGAAGTTGTCTTAATTTCCCCATAGCACCTTCGAGAAGGTTTCACTAATGAGTATTAGCTTTTGACTTCAATTGTCTTCTAGCACTTTTGAAAAAGTGTCACTAGAAAATGCTAAGTTCTAACTTGGATTGTCCCTTAGCACCTCTAAAAAGGTCCCACTAGGAGATTGTTCTTTTGCTACATGATTGTTGTCTTGGCCTCCTTGCCCTTCTTTAACTACTATGTCACCATGGATGCAGTTCAACAAAGTGTGAGTCTGTTGATCTCAATCAACACTTATGGGAGATGGAATGTCAATAATATGGCTATTTTGGTTGATGGTGATGGCCTGTGGAATGGTAATGGAAAGGGGAGAGGTTGCACAATCCTCATAGAATATACTAAGATAACTTGTGTCGATGTTTAATTACTCATCCTCAAAAACTATATAAGTATCACAAATATATTCAAATTGATCTATGAGATATGTGTAACCAATGTTGTAACAGCCATGAACATATTCTTCTTCTAAATCTGATTCTAACTCAAAAGACTCTAAATCTAATGTTGAGACTAATATTGATTCTAATTTTGATGCTAAATCTGATGTTGGTTCAAGAATAAAACCTGACTCTAATTTTGATTCTTCATATGATGGGTACTCTATTATAATTATGTCTTATTGAATGTTTGGTATTAGATAAGAAATGACATGTGATGGCATAATGGGCTCCACAAAATTGGTTTGTCAATGTGAGACTCCTATAGGATGGGAAATAGGTCAAGAAACAAATCCTTAGATACTATCTTGTCAATAGGAGGCTCTTGAAAAATAGCCACATGGTCAAGGTAATGATTTGCCCAAAGGTAGTTATAATCATTAAGAAGTGACTCAACAAAGACTATCTCATTAGAGTGAAACTCCTTAACAATTGGTATAGGATAAATAAGTTATTCGTCATGGGTTGACTTATCACAAGTGGTTGATTCAATAAAAACATATTGGATTGGTTGGTTATCTTGGCCTTAGTTTTTAATGAGTTGGAAGATACCAATTTTGAACATAGCTTGGTCTTCAAATGATTGGATGGATTGAGGTTTGGTTGGGATTGGTATTGGATGAGGAATGACTTGTTGTTGGATAATGGTAGGTTATTGGGGAGCATGATTACTTCCATGAGCCAAAGGACAAAGTCTTGAGATGGTAACAATTGGGTGGTACAAAGCTTGATTGCTCACATAAGCCAAAAAAATAGGTCCTAAAATGATAAAGGGGCATTATGGAGCTTGGTTGCTTACACAAGGATGAGGTCCTGGTATAAAAATGGTTAGGCATTATGGATCTTGGTTGCTCGTATAAGCCAAAGGACAAGGTCTAGGAATGTTAATGGTATTCTTTGGATATTGTGGAGCTTGATGGCTCACATAATCCAAAGGAGGGTTAGGGTAGTTGATGATTAGATAGCAAAAGGACATCATGAAACTTGATTTCTTACACAAGAAAAAGCATCCAAGTCTTCCTCATAAACCATATCATCCTAGTCATGAGTTGGCTCATAAGTTGGTTCTAGACTATGTTCCATGTACTAATTTTTGTAAACAGGGTATGGATTCGTATCCCAAAGAACATTATTTGTAGTGGGGTCTTCAAATTCCTCCTCACAAGCCTCTTCATACCAATCAAAGTCTCGATTTGGAACATAAGTTTCTTCATGACTTTGTTCTCATGAATGATTAACATGAGGCAGATAGAAATCTATCTCACAAACCATATTAACATCATTGGGGTCTTGAAAAAAGCCATAAAAGTCATTTTGTGTATCCATTCTATCATAATTCAGATTGTAAGTGACTCCACCATAAGTTTAGTTAGACATATCCATGTAAATGATGAAATCTCCAAAATAAAAAGGCTTAGAGTTTTGCAAACTCTAAAAAACTATGTCCAAAGGATAAATGGTTCAAGCTTGGTCTGACTTAGTCAAAAGATGGAGTTGTATCTCCAATATGGTCTGAAATTGGATTTGTATCTCTAAAATGGTTTATGATAATACTTGGCATAAAATAGCCTAATGTTAAATGTCTAATGTCAAATGTCAAATGTCATATGCATAAAAGGTCAAGTGATTGAATAAAAACTAGCATGCTAAAGGTCTAGGTCAAAGTGTTCCAAACAAGGTCTAAACTTAGAAAGGGAAAAGTTGAGTTACTAAGTCTTTTGTCCAAATGCAGAGTTAAAATATAGACTCAAATAAATAGGCATGTGCTAGGACTCTTGGCCAAACAACATCATAAACTAGACTTGAAACAAAGGCTGATGTGATTTGATTTAATCTAATGAGTTTGGAAACAACTTTAACATAAACCCAGCACATGGAATCAAACATAAACATGATCAGTTGGCATAAGACATAAGATAAAAGGGTCTTTAAAAAAGGCTATGTTCTCCTAGATAAAGGCACAAACAATGATGAGGATAGGCATTAAATAAATAAACCATCAATAGTTTTCAATTTTGGGTAATCGAATAATCAACGTTGTGCAACCCAAAAGAGAAAGATCTATGTATCATCCCCATAAATTGAGGCCCAAACAAAAACCCATCAATGTTTGGATCCAAACTTAACAAGGCTAATTGAAAACTCAATGTTGAAAACTAGGATTGGACCAAATAGGCTAGACAACATTGGACAACATGATAGCACAAGATAGAGGTCCAAATGGTATACACAAAATGATTTGAAACAAATGGTTTTTTGGCATAAGGTAAATTAGTCTTGAAACAAATTGAGTAGCCTAATAGTGTAAGCATACTTGAATGATCTGGTCAATTTTATGTTTCAAAAGACTCAAAGGCACAAATGGTTTGACATGATTTGGGTAGCATAACACTACCCTCTAAAACTCAAATAACAACATACAAACAAGTTTAGCAAAAATTTCAAGGCATAATTGTGGTGTAAAATGGCCAGCATAATGCCTCTTTAGATAAAAGAGTGACATATAAACAATTTGGTTTTGACATGGCTTATACACAAACACACAAGTTTTAGTCTCAAAATATACTAAATGAGAAAATGACCCAAAAATACACTAAGTATAATCATCAAAATCCTATCAAGGGTATGGTAAAATGGGGTTGACTAAAACTAACAAGGTTTCAATCATTCTAAGGGAATCAATTGCACAATGACTTTCATGCCAAATAATGCAAAATAAAAGCATGAATTTTGGGTTCGTATCACTCAACTTGTTGCAAAAAAGTCTAGTCCTTTTTACAACCACTACATCCTATAGTTCACTCATTATAGTGCAATGTCAAAAGTACCACTACGTCCTGTGTACAAATCCAAATGAGCCAAATGAAGTCAATGTTAGGAGATGAAACCCTGGGTTAAAGCTTCCCTAAAGAACTTTTGGGAGGTGATGAAGTCCCCCTCATAGGATAAGATACATAAATAAATAAAGCATGAAATTAGAAAGACTTTAGGGTCATTTTCAAGGTCACCCAAACTTTGACAAGTTTTTGGGGAGTGCTTTAGATGACTTTCTTTCTAAGCCTTGGACTAGGCTACTTGTAATAGGTGTTGTCCCCCAAAAGATATCACTCATTTTTGGGACAACATTTGAACTATTTTGGTCCTACAGACCAAAATAGTCTCTTCCCTTTTCAAAATTTGTCTTGGGCATTCAAATTCCTCATTTTTCAAGCTTCTTAGAAATCTACAAACTCTACAGGCTTAAATCTATGGACTCTGCAGGCTTAAATCTATAGACTCTGTAGGCTTAAATCTGTGGATGCTACAGGCCTGAATCTACAGACTTAATAAGAAGATAAAATCTATGGACTATGTAGGCCAAGTTCAAAGGACTTCATAGGTTGATTTCTACAGACTTGGCTTCTACGGACTCTGTAGTGCCTTGGTTCAATCAAAAATCTCCATCAGCAAGCATCTAAGTAAAGAAGGCTTGAACCATTGAACCATTAAATCACTTTGGTACAAAGGTTAAATGAGTATAAATTTTAAAAGGTTTAACACTTTTGGTTCAACAGCGGGTTCAATCAAAGGAACGGTTCAATGGCTTGGTTCAACCAAGCGGTTCAATGCTTTGTTTCACTTGAGTGGTTCATCCACTTTGTTTCAATGATTTGGTTCATCCTTTGGTTCAATCAAATGGTTCGTCAGTCAGTTTAAGGCTTCATTTGAACCATTGAACCAAAACTTGGTTCAATGGTTGGTTCAAACAAATGGTTCAAAGGCAAGTTTAATCAAGTGGTTCAATGCTCAGTCCATGCGCTTGGTTCAAAGGCTTGGTTCATTCAATTGGTTCATAGACTTGAACCATCAGCTTAAACCAATTTGGTTCAAATCTTGGTTCAACAGATTGGTTCAATGTTTGGTTCAACCAAGTGGTTCATTGACTTTAATTCATCGCCGGTTGGTTCATTGCCTTGGTTCAACAGCTTGGTTCAACCAAGCGGTTCACTCAGATAGTTCAAAGGAGTAGTTTAAACACAAAAGTTCAAAGAGCCTCCTGAAGGACAAAGTGCCCTTATAGAGGGCACTTGGATGAAAAAAGTTCCCTTCAAAAGGATCATTTTCGAAGAAGCCTCAAAAGGTAAATTCTTTTCGATTTCTGTTTAAGTCAGCCGAAAAAGTCTAAGGCATAATTCCTTCAGAATTTTGTCTGAAGGAATTCCTTCAGACAAAAAGTCTAAAAGAATTTAAAGAAGCTATGGGTAGAAAGCCCAAAGAAATAACCAAAGAAAATGGATGGAACAATTTCTATAGACTTTTTGTCCATAAGAAATGTCTGCGGACTTTTTGTCCACGGGAATTTGTTCGTGGAGAAAGCCCGAGGAAAGCCAATGAAAGAATTCTAAGGAAAAGGCTACTGAAGGACCCCAAAGGGCAGGTGCCCTTATAGGGGACTCTCAGCTACCAAATTAAAGGACATTTCACTGAAGTTGAAGGGTCACCTTCCCTTTAGGAAGATATAAAATGAGAAATCTGAAGGAAGAATCTAGTGACCCATCAGAATAAAGAAGCCTGAAGGCCATCTGAAGATCGCTCAAAGGGTAGATACCTTTGTAGGGGGCTCTTCTTGACCCAAGGTATATCATTTCTTAAGGCCTAAAAGGGCAGGTTCTTTTTAGGAAAGTGCCAAATAGAAAAGCTGAAGAAAGACCAAGGGGTGACGCACCTAAAGACGTCAAATTCAAGACAGCAAATTAGTCATTGAAAACATAGTGACAGGTGCACGAACATCAATTTTAAAGCTCATAAAATAGCCATTAATCCTTTGATTCTAAAGACCTAAATGCATTCACAGGCTTTAAGGCCAAGACCAACAGAAAGTGAGGAAGGAACAGAATAGCAAATTAAATCCAGGACCTGATTTAATTAACCAAAAAAGGAGGAATGATGAAGGTAGGATCAGATTGCCAAGTGGACATTGAAAGTTGCAAACTTTCAATAGCATGACTTATTTCACTGCATTGATAAAATCAAATGGGTAAATGCTCCTAAGTTCTAGCCTGTCTTCTTAACAGATTCTAACACAACATGATGTGTTACTATTCTTGAGTCCTTCTTAAAGAGGCTATATAAGGGATTCTCTTCTATTGTAAATATATCTCTTTTTGACAATCAGAACGAAACTTTGCCCAAATTGAAAGGCATTTTTGAGACTTTGAGCTCAGTTTGTTAATCATATTTTGTTATTGGAATAAGAAAGCAAGTGATTTTTAGACTTTGTGCTATGATATCTTTGTTGTTGAGGAAACTGTTCTTATGTCTTTTTCCTTAATATATCTTTTATTCCTTTAATTCAACAAGCAGAATTAGTGACAGTAGTCAGGAAGGTGTCCTAAAGAGTCAACTGTGGAAAGACTTTGTGCCCCCATAATTGCCTTTAGTGTGTTTTCTTTTCATTTCTATGTAAAGGACCTTGGGATGACTTTGTGCCCTCATTGTCCTTTGTATCTTACTCTTGAGCAATTTAGGTGGAGACTTTGTGTTGCATCTTGATTTTCTAGTTATTACATCTTTTGCTACATTTTGTTGTTACTACTAGGAGTATTCTTATGGTTTGTTGAGTAGTACTTCTGAAAGAAGAGGAGTGCTTTCTGTCATTTCCCTTGAGTTTTTTCTTTGATCCATAAACATCATCTCTGAAGAAAGAGAGATGGATGGTTTGTCCTACCCTTGATTATTATTTTCTATTTATATATATATAGCATACCTATAGGGAACCTACCCTTGATGAGAGGAGAGATCAGTCTCCTTCTGATGTGGTAAACCTACACATTTGGATGACTAATCTTCTTACTTTGGTTGATCAAACCTATTTTTTTATTAGTACGCTGATGGAGTTTGATCTAGATATCAAGCTGACAAAGTTGGTCAAGGGTAAAGGCCTATGCCAATTAATTGCTGACAATAAGCTAGAAGACACATAGCATGAAGAAACTGAAGTGGAAGAGACACCAATAGTCCTTTTTGTCTCCACTACCAATGAGTGGTATTCAGGTATCACTCATTTCTTTACTTATGGTGAATGTCCTGCTCATTTGTCTTATAAAGCAAGGAGGACTATCAAGTTGAAAGCTACCAATTTTGTCCTTTGGGACAACAGCTTATATAAGAGAAGCATAGATGGACTATCAAGTTAAATGCAAAACTAGAGATTTTGGGGACATAATATCCATTATCCATTTATAATCTATCCATTCACCTCCATACTAACTGAGAAAGAATGCACAATTTAAAGCCTCAAGCTTTAACTGAAGCAAGGTCAATTCTTTTCCATTTTTATTTCACAATCGAGCAGATTCAAGGTATACATGAAGCCAAAGGGCTAAAGTTATTATTGACCCTATATTCGAGTTGGTACAACAAAATGATTTTGATCAATTTCCTTCACCATCTCATCTCCAACGAACCAAGAACTTTTCTCCTACTAAAGTCAGATCTTCATTGCTAGACGAAGTATCTACTTCTACTGTTGATAAAGCTTTGCCAATAATTACCCCTCTGAGATTTGTTATCCCTCCTTTTCATAATCCTGTAATGGTAGTTCAAGGCCCCTGGGGTAATGCTTTTGGTCCTCTCAATCTTACTCCACCTCTACATGAGCTTCCATGCAGTTTAAGGAAGAATTTCTCCAAATTCTATGGTGATGGAAAAGTTCATCTTGATGAGTACATTGCAGCCTTCAGCATAGCTTGTGGAGTAATCAGAGTAGAATTTGAAGATGTAACAATCAGGCTTTTTGTAGAAACACTACAAAGCACTGTTGCAGATTGGTTTTATCATTTATAGGCTCAGTTAGTGACTGATTGAAATACTCTCAAAGATAAGTTTGAAGCTAGATTCAAACCTATAAAAGATGCACATGCACTTCTAGCTCAACTTACATAGATGAAGAAAGAGCCTTACAAGCCTATGAGAGACTTCATAGCCAAATTTGACAAACTGAGAAATAGAATTCTTATAACTGCTTAACCTTCAGCTGAGAATCTCAAATGCTTTTTCATTAATTTTCAATTACCTGAAGTAAGTTTTCTTTTAAGACGTGTTGGTCAAATAGATCTTGCGGCAGCTCAACATTTAGCCACTGAAGTAGAAGATGATCTCATCTTAGTAGGGAAGATAAGAAGAGATCCAAATAAACATAGAGCTTCATCATCTTTTGAATATTCATCTACAAGCACCATAGATCCAATGGTACAAAAATTGGCAAATGAGTTACTTGCTCTCAAAAAGAAAATGGCTCAAGGAATGTCTTCTACTCCTTCATATAGAAGGACATTCCTAAATTAGTCATATCAGGGCAATGCTATTAGGAATCAAGGGCAATAGAATTGCCTTCCTCCCCCACAAGGGAAACTTACCCTGGAAGCTCCTTCAACCAATTCAGTAATGGGATATCTAGAAGTAGAATTAGAGTTCTCTTTCCAGCCTAAATTGAATCAAGAAAATGACGTTGATCTCCTTCAATATGATCAAGAAGAATCAGCTGGTGACTCCCACATTGGTTTCTTAAACTATCAAGATGAACCCAGAAGCAAAGGAGAAGCTTTTGATGGATCCTATGCAATGTTTACCAAGTCCAAGAACCAGTCAATCCTACAAGCTGATAAAGGGAAGATAGAAGAGCAACCTCAGCCAGCAATCATGATTGCTAAGCATGGAACCATTCTACCTTTTCAATCAAAGGATCTGGTGATCACCTAAAAGACAAGTACATCAATTTCACCTTCCCCTTCTAATTTAAATTTGCAAACTAGCCCACCTCCCATCCCTCCTAAAACTTACAAAGTTGAAGTACCTTTCTTTGTACCTAGCTCAATTTAGCCATTGGACATAATCGATCATGTCAAAAAGACAAAAATATAAATGTCTGAGTTTGAATATTTACAGTCTAATCCTAATCAATTAAATAAGCTAGTCCAATATGTCAAGAACCAAACCATCCCTATAGGACAAAAAGCTAAAAAGGTAACTCTTGATTCTCCAAAGAACACACCTATTCTAAATAATATGGTTATTACTCCCCCAGCTACTCCTAAAAAAATACAACCTTTCTATGTTTCCCTATTAATTAATGGCCACAAGCTGAGTAACTATATTATAGACTCATGTAAATTTGATAATGTCATGTCTACTAAAGTAGTTGAGTCTCTTGGTCTCACACTGACCAAGACATTTGGGAGATGTTTCTCCATGGAGAACAAGCAAGTACCATTGCTGGGGCAAATCAAAGATGCCCAATTTGCATTTGCAGCCTTTCCAGACAAGAGAATCAAGATGACTATCTTGGTGGCTGATGTCCCAGCATCTTATGGCATTTTTCTTGGACAAAATTTTTGCAAGGATGTGGGAGGAGAACTAAGCATGGATCTATCTAAGGCAAGGATCCCTGTATAAGGCATAATGAAGAGGTTGCTCCCTGAAAAGGAAGCAAAATATGTGGTCACCCAGACATCAGCCCTTGAAGCTCAACTTCTTTTTGAATCCGCAAGTATGGGTAACTATTTTCTATCTATAGATGAAGTACATAAAACATATGATATAATTCTTGAAAAGATCAACTCAGAAACCAGTTCAACTAGAACAGCAGAAGAATTAGTAGGCTGCAATACAGATGAAGAAAGATCCTCCATCTCTAATGAAGGAAAGTCTAAAGAAAAATTAGTATCAAATGAGATATGGACTTTGGAATTTGATGGTAGCTATTCCTCTATCAGTTTGAGAGCTGGGATTGTGTTGATATCTCCTCAAGGAGATATGTTTCCTTCATCTTACAAATTACAATTTAGCAACACTAACAATACAGCTGAATACAAATCTTTGTTGCTTGGAATGAAGGTTGATCAAGAAAAAGGCATCAAGTTTCTTCATGTCAAAGCGGATGATGAATTAGTGGTTTGTCAAGTAAAAAATCTTTACCAAACCAAGAATGAAAGATTATGCCACTACCGCAACCTAGTTTGGGACCAAATTGAAAGCTTTGATGCTTTCAACATTTCTACCATACCTAGAGAGTCTAATGACAGAGCTGATGCACTTACTATTTAAGGAACTCTCTTAATTCCTCATTTAGATTTCAAAGAAGACAGGTATACTATTGAGCTGGTCTATAGACCAAGTGTTTCTGACAATGTTGATCATTGCTTTCTTGGAATTAAAAGACAATTTTGAACAACTATATTTTGAATGCAGTGAACCTCAAAATAATGAATTAGCCTCTGAATCTAGTTTAGATATAAATGAAGAGTTCTTAAAGCTGAAAGGAAAGAAAATTCCCAAAGGCCTAGTTTCTCTTGAGAAGCTATTTGACAAGCATGATAGATTCATCAAACAACAACAAATAGATTCAAGTTTTTCTTAGAAATTTGATCAAGTAAATCTGACCACTAAAGAAAATCTCAAGATGGTCAACATTGGTAAGTGTTGCACCCCTAAAGAAAGATTAAAGTTCACCTTACTCTATCAATACATGGATGTCTTAGCATATTCTTATGAAGACTTGAAGTCTCTCAGACCTGATGAAATTTGCCATGACATTCCTCTCAAGGCTGACTCAATGCCCTACAAGCAAAAATCCAGACAGTATAATCCAAAAATATCAAGTACTATTCTATCTGAGATACAAAAAATGTTAAATGCCAAAATCATTTTCCCAATCCATCATTCCACATGGATTGCAAACATAGTGCCTATAAGGAAGAAAAATGGCAAAACTCACATTTATATAGATTTCAAAAATCTGAATCAAGCATCTTTGAAGGATAATTATCTTTTGCCAATTATGGATCAAGTGCTTCAAATAGTGACAGGTTTAGAGATGTTATCAATGTTGGATGGCTTCTTAAGATATAATCAAGTTGAAGTTGGTAAAGCAAACCAACACAAGACTACATTCACCACACCTTGGGGTACATTTGCATATAGAAGAATGCCTTTTGGTTTAATAAATGCTAGTGCTACCTTTCAGAGAGTAATGGATCTAGCTTTCAAAGATGAGATTGGTAAATTCATAGTGGTATACCTTGATGACTTGACTATCTTTTCAAAGCGTCGATCTAATCATGTACGCCACTTACAACAAGTGCTGGAGCGCTGCCACCAGAATGGTATTTCCTTGAACCCCAAGAATTCTATTTTTAGAGTAACAAGAAACTCCTTGGACACATTGTGTCCAAAGAAGGCATAAAGATTGACTCAGATAGAGTCAAGTCTATTTAAGAGCTTAATCTACCTACAAGCAAAAATGCTATTCATCTTTCAAAAATGCTATTCATCCTTTCTTCGAAAAGGTGAATTTTTTATAGAGGTTCATCCCTGAATTTGCTGAGAAGACTAGACACATTGTAAACATGATGAAAGGGAAGACCATCTTTAGCTAGACTAAAGAAGGTAAAACAGCATTTCAAGATATCAAGACCAACATTTCTCATGCCCCTACCTTGGTTTTTCCATATTACAATAAATATTTCATCATATACAACTATGTGTCTGAACACACTTTTTCAGCAATTTTTGTTCAATAGGACAAGGAAGTTATGGAATCTCCTATCTCTTTCATGAGTTTCCCTCTTAAAACCCATGAGATGAAGTATTCAAATGTAGAGAGGCATGCTTATGCATTGGTGAAAGTCGTCAATCATTTTTGCTTCTATATTCTGAATTCACACACTACTACCTTAGTTCCTGACACTACAGTCAAGTCTATATTAACTCAGCAGGAGTTTGGCATGAAAAGAGTTAATTGGATTGAAAATATCTAAGAGTTTGATCTAGATATCAATCTAAAAAAATTGGTTAGGGGTAAAGGCCTATGCCAATTAATTGCTAATAATAAACCAAAAGACACACAGTGTGAAGAAACTAAAGTGGAAGAGACACCAACAGTCCTTTTTGTCTCCACTACCAATGAGTGGTATTTAGGTATCACTCATTTCCTTACTTATGGTGAATGTCCTACTCATTTGTCTTATAAAGAAAGGAGGACTATCAAGTTGAAAGTTTCTAATTTTTTCCTTTGGGACAACGGCTTATACAAGAGAAGCATAGATGGAGTATTCTTTTGCTGTGTAGACAAAGAGAAATAAAGCCAGCTTTTGAAATCTTTCCACAATCTGGCCCGTGAAGGACATTTTTTTGCTCCTGTGACTACTCACAAGATTCTACAAGCCAGGTATTACTGGCCAACTCTTTTCCAAGATGCACACAAGTGGGTGAGAAAATGTGAACTCTGTCAGTAATTTATTGGAAGACTCAAATTAGCTACTATGCCTCTCAAGCCAGTGATCATAGAAGAACCTTTCCAGTAATGGGGACTTGATTTTATTGAGACTATAAACCCATCTTCAAGTGATGGACATGATTATGTCCTTACAGTAACTGACTATTTCACCAAGTGGGTAGAAGCAATCCTAACTAAGCATGTTACTTCAGAAGTTGTATGCAACTTCCTCAAAGAGAATATCATTTCTAGGTTTGGAGTTCCAATCAAAATTATTACTGACAATGCAGCTTGTTTCACCTCCTAGGAGATTACATAATTCTATTTCCATTATGGAATTATACTCTCTCACTCTTTTGATTATTTTCCATAAGGGAATGGACAAGTTGAATCCAGCAATAAGAACCTGGTAACTATCATCAAGAAACTAACAGATGACAATCAAATAACATGGCATAAAGCATTGGTTAATGCTCTATGGATAGACAAAATCACACCAAAGAGGGCAATTGGTATGTCTCCTTTTCAACTTCTTTATGGTATCAATGTTGAGATATCAATCACCTTAGAATTGCCAGCCTTGAAATTGATAAAGGCAATTGAAGATCAAACATATGAAAGCTCTCTTGATAAAATAATCATGTGCCTGACTATGCTGGAGGAATAGAGAACCATGGTGGTGGGCAGAATTTCTGGTCATCAAAGTCTGGTAAAAAAACTCTTTGACCAGAAGGCCAAAAATTGTGATTTCCAGATTGGGGATCAAGTCTTGCTATGGGACAAAATGAGAGAACCAAAGGGGATGCATGGAAAGTTTGACTCTTTTTAGAGAGGCCCATTTATAATTCATCATCACATTGGTGAAAACATCTTTCTATTGATATATCAAGATGGCACACTCTTTTCTCTACCTCACAATGGGTAGCATCTAAAACACTTCAACTCTTGAAATATCAGATCATTGCATCTATATATATATGTATATTTGTACAATTTTTAATTCTATTTATTTTGTTTGTTTTCATTTTTTTTATGCCTTTCATTTCTGGGTAGCATGACTCTATAACCCAATGGTAAACATGAAGACACTAGAGATTCTAGATTCTACTCCCTTCAATTCTTTTTGCAATTGACAGAAGTTCCCCAACTGGAGCCAGTTGTTGTCCCCCAAAAGATATCACTTATTTTTGGGACAACATTTGAACTATTTTGGTCCTATAGACCAAAATTGTCTCTTCCCTTTTCAAAATTTGTCTTGGGCATTCAAATTCTTCATTTTTCAAGCTTCTCAAAAATCTATACGAACTCTATAGGCTTAAATCTATGGACTCTACAGGCTTAAATCTATGGACTCTACAGGCTTAAATCTACGGACTCTGCAGGCTTGAATCTACAGACTTAGTAGGAAGAGAAAATCTATGGACTCAACAGGCCAAGTTCAAAGGACTTCACAAGTTGATTTATATAGACTTGGTTTCTATAGACTCTATAGTGCCTTGGTTCAATCAAAAATCTCCATCGACAAGCATCTAAGCAAAGAAGGCTTGAACCGTTGAACCATTGAACCACTTTGGTTCAAAGGTTCAACACTTTTGGTTCAATGATGGGTTCAATCAAAGGAATGATTTAATGGCTTGGTTCAACCAAGCAGTTCAATGCTTTGTTTCACTCAGGTGGTTCATCCGCTTTGTTTCAACACTTTGGTTCATACTTTGGTTCAATCAAATGGTTCATCAATTAGTTCAAGGCTTTGTTTGAACCATTAAACCAAAACTTAGTTCAACGGTTGGTTCAAACAAATGGTTCAAAGGCAAGTTCAATCAAGTGGTTCAATGCTTAGTTCATACGCTTGGTTCAAAGGCTTGGTTTATTTAATTGGTTCATCAGCTTGAACCATTTTGGTTCAAAGCTTGGTCCAAAGAGGAGCTCCTACAACACTTGGATACGTTGCGTAACTTAATCCGGGTATCATCTAACCCCTGACCCTTATCTTTAGTTTCTTCTTTCTTCTAAATGTAATTAGCAAAAATGAGTAGAAACATTTTGGCATGCCTAGTGGGACCCTAGAGTTTTCCTTGGGTTCATTCTTCTAAAAAACAAACATTCATATAGATGCATTAGGAAAAAAATTCTCTTCTTGCATCCTTTTCTTCTATCTCTTTATTTCGAAAAGAAACCATAAGCGCAAGTTAAAAAGAACATCTTTCTTTTTCTTCTTGTCATTTCTTGCCTACATCTTAGAGTAGTGAAAATTCATACTCTTAACCTCTTCTCAATTGTTTGCATCTGAACAAAACATTTCAATTTGGGTTAAAAATTATTGCATTTCATTCTTGCTTGAATGCATATTTAGCTCATCTAGTAATTAAAAACACATTATGAATAAATCATAGTGCACATATGTTACACAACCAGACCACAAGCACATCAAATTATATATTTAAACATACTTGAGACAAGGCCCATCTAGGATTTCATCACCTAGCAGATACCTTACCCTTCCTGGTGATCCTACTTGGAATTCATTACCAAGGGGAGGACCCACTCTGTTCTCTGGCAGAGTATAAACTATAGGCAAAGTATATATTGGTTAAGCATCCTAGCTCAGCTCTGGGTTCGTGAAGTGAAGGGAGCAAGCCCCAGCACCAGGCCATGTACTAAACCTAACACAAATTTTTGAGCACCAAAACATAACCCAAAACCAACCATAGACTTCCTCTTTAGGACCCATTCTAAAAGCCCAATTCCCGAATACATTCTTCTAAGGCATAAGCCACCATGACTCTAAAATTTATTCTTAGGAATTTAACATTTAGAGGTTGCTCACCTTTTTTGCTATTTTTATTTGATTGATTGAGCTGGTGAGTTCGCATCATTCTGAAGTCTAAAAATGACTCAAAATTTATTTTTCTTCCAAAAACTTTTAGTTTTTTGAGTTTCTAGAAATACACAGACACGGACATCAATTTTTCCACCAACGTTGACAACTCATATTCACCGACATCAATTTTTCCACTGATGTCAACAACTTATATTCACCAACATTGGTTATACCACTGACGTCGGCAACATATCTCCACCGACATCGGTTTTTCCACTGACGTCGGTCACTGTCAACAAACTTTCTCTCCAAAATAGCAAGCTTAAACCCTGACTTTTTTGTTGTCAAACATAACTTCTAGTTTTTTGAAATTGAAAAACATAATTTCTAAAACCTAAACCCTTTTTGCCTTGAATGGTTTTGACACGCAGTCAAGCTAAATCCCTTGTTGACCACGTAAGTCAATAGCCACTTCCACATTCACCTTCTATATCAAGTCACCAAATGGAGTATACTTCAGACACTGAGCGTACTCCTATCCAACCAACCCCCACCGATCAACCTTCAATTGTTCTCGAAGGGGATCAAGACTTTGAGAGATTCCTTGACCTCAACGTCAAGGCTCTCCAACACTATCTCGCAAGAAGCCAAACATGAGATCCTTCAGGTAACTCAATTTATGGGATGCCAACTTCCTTGGTTGAAGCGGCAATGACATCAACACCATCCACTACCCAACCCATAATCACTCAAGCCATTGCCCCGACCAGTAACCCAACCATGGCCAATGTTCAAGATTTGGCCTCCCCTTCTATTTTTGGACCTACCTCCATCGGGGTTTCCGTACCCCCTCAACCACAAACAATTCAACCAAGTTTGACACCTTTTCTAAACTTGATTTGTCTCTACCCCAAACACTCTTGTGCCTATAAATACAAGAGTGACTACCTATCCTTTTACTAGTGTGGCTGCCATTCAACCACCCTTGGTGACATCTAGTCAACTTGTGCCCTCCAACTTCATGGCATAAGCCCCCTTAGCTTCGACATCAGTCCCTATGACAAACTACCAATATGTTGCACCTACACAAATGCAACCAAGTACATGATACGTCCCTCCTAACACCTTCTAGGTACCTTACAACCTAGGGGGTACCCCTCATATCAATGCATCAGTTGATCTAATCAAGATGTTGATGGATAAGATGTCTAACCTTGAGACATCTATTTCCAGTTCAAGCAATGTTCTTTCATATGAATAAATATGCAACGAACCCATCCACCCTTCGGTCCCCATTCGACCATATCCTAACCAGTGGGAAATCCCAAAATTTACTTGCTTTCAGAGTAAAGAGGACCCACAACAACACCTATGAGCATTTAGACACGCTTGCTACCTCATAGCGCACGATGATGCATTATTACTTCGCACATTTCCCATGTCACTTTCTGGTGTCACCCTTGATTGGTATAGTTCTATTACTAGTCATTCTCTCTTTACCTTCAATCAACTAGATCAATTATTCCTTGACCACTTTTTAATCAACATCACTAAAAAGGTCTCCATCACGGACCTATATTCTATTAGACAATTCGATGATGAATCAATAGCTGACTTCGTTGCCTGTTGGAGAGGTTTGATCAACCAACTCTCCTTTTCACTACCTCAACCTGAGCTCATTGAGCTCTTTTCAAGAGCATGTACTAAGCACATCTCATCAACTTTATGGGTTCAAACATTCTGCACATTTGATGAAGCTTTCACCATGGCTCGAAAGCTTGAACTCCACGCAGTCAAAGAAGATAAGGTCAAATTGTGTAGTAAAAATACCAACACAAAATCCAATGACCCTTCTTCTTCCAAACCTTCTTCTTCCCACTCTAAGTCCAAGGGATCAGCAAATGCTATGGTACTTAGATCATCATCTTCTACCACAACCAACCAATCTGAACCTTCCACATCACAAATCATTACAAGACAATTCCAACAACAATACATACAGCATCAATATACTTCAATAGGAAAATCATATGCTTTCATGTTGGATAAACTAGTGAAGCAAGGAGTCCTCAATCTCCCTCAAATCTGACCACCCCAATTTGACCCCTCAAAAGCCATCCCTGCATGGTATAGGGAAAATGACTTTTGTAACTATCACCGTGTCAAGGGTCACGACATAGATAATTGCAAAACCTTCAAAAACATTATTCAAGACATGATAGACAAGGGGGATCTTGTTTTGGATAACCCAAATGTGTCAAATAACCAAAACATAGACATCTTTAGGCCACCATTCCCTAACCATCCCCTAGTCAAAATAACATTCAAATCATAGATGATGACCTTCAAGAGTGCAATATATGCACGGTCAACATGGTCTTTCCTTTCATTCCTAACCAACCTCTCCCACAGTCTGAAGAAGTTAGTCAACCTACTTGTCCACCACAGGTAGAAGAGCCTTCTTCTCCTATTTATCCACCATAGGTAGAAGAGCCTTCTTCTCCTATTTGTCCTCCACAGATGGAAGATAGTCCTCCATCCACCTCCCTTTCACATATGGGAGAGTCTACCTTAACCTCTCCCATATTGGAGGATGCTTTGATGCCACCAATGCTGGTGGCCTCACCCTTATCCTTCTTATCATCAATGGGGAATCATACTTTCCCCACTCCTAGACCACATGCAGAAACCATGATCATCCCTGCACTCAATCCAATTGAAGAGCCACATTCTCCAATCCCCACTTCGATCGAGAGAGATCTAGTGATGGTTTTCTCTCACCTTCTACTTGAGATTTCTATGTCTAACATGTTTTTTCTCTCACAATCACCCAAATTCTCCAAGGGACCAACTGTAAGGCCTCGCACAACATCACCCAAACTCTCACAGGCATCAACTATACCGAAACAAATTAAATCTCTCTGTGTTCACCCTATATCAAACCTCACTCACCCACAAGTGAAGGTAGATTTGAACCTCACCCTACATAATAGTAGTCCTCACACCAAACCAAAGAAGGCTACTAAACCACATCGGTCTACTGCTCCCCCAACCAAAAAGGTGGTACAAAAATCTCCCCCACCTTCACCATTGCCCTCTATCTTGGGTCCACATCCTTTTACCTTGATAGGAGTGCTCCCTATTCCAACACCTCATAAAGGCAAATTGCCTCCATTACTACCTTTACCCATCAAAAACATATGTCCTCCTAAGAATTCAACACTTCTCACTAGGAAAGTGCCCTTTGCACATGTGGCCACACCACCACCTAAAAAGGTGGTACAAAAAACTCCTCCTCTAACTCCTAAATAGAAGTTGTCAACCCCTATAACTCCTAGACAAAAGTTGTCACCATTCATGGGTTCCTATGCTTTGGTGTTACACCAATTGTTGTAGTCTTATAGCATTGTTCTCCCACCTCTTAATCCATACCAACCTCTCAGATCAAAACCAGCTTGGTTCGACGACTCTCAAATCTATGCATATCATCGCACACCTGGGCATGATACTGAGCATTGCTGTGCCCTTAAGGTTTTCATTCACCAACATATGAAAAAAGATACCCTTCTCATTAAATATCCTCTTGACCACCCTTTTAACAAACCATTGACACCATCCCACGTCTCTCAAACCTCTTCATCTTCATTGGGATCTCAACGCAAGACTGTGGTCCCTCTACCACCTTCTCCTACTTTATTTTAAATCAACACAATTAATGTGGCCATTAGGTCACAAACTTTAAAGGATAAAGAAAAAGAGAAAGTTTATATTCCTTGGACATATCCATTCATTAAGCCTTCTCAACCACCAAAACCCAAAATTTCTATCTTGGGCACATCTCAACCAAACTCGAAAACAATTTGCAACTCCATGGTGAAACAAGTTCACCAAACCCCTATGAAGGTGTCTTTATATGAACTCATTCAAATCTCTCCACAACATCACCAAGCCTTGATCAAAGTAGTGGAGGTCTAACTTGAAGACCCCCAACCACTAGCTACTTTGGTCAAATCATTGCCAACCATTGCCTCCATCACCTTCAAGTGATTCTAAGATTTTAGACTACAACCTAGAAGATCAAGATCTCACCCTCTTAAACTAACCCTGTTAGACAAAAGCTTCACAGGATGCATCCTTGCATCACACTCCTTGTCAAAGAGGAGCTTCAACGTCTTCTCTCCATCTCATTTATCCAACCCATTGATTATCTGCAATGGGTGTCAAACATTGTCCCTATCATAAAAGAAACTGGGGGAATTCAACTTTTTACTGACTATCCAACCTCAACTTAGCTTGCCCAAAGGATGACTTTTCTTTGCCAAGCATCGACCAAACCATGCCTACAACAAAAATCTAAAAGAGCGAGATTTCAAAATCAGAGATCTCATCCTTAAAGAAAACCAGCACATGACCAATATGGAAAGAAGCAAATCAGGCAATTTTTCTCCTCATTGGCTCAGACCTTATATCATAACGCACAAGTATGGATCATGCACTTATTGTCTGTCTTCTCTTGAAGGCCAGCTAGACCTTGAGCCCCTTAATGCCTTACATTGGTGACCATTTTACTGTTAATCAAGTAATCATTCACTTGATATTTAACTTGAGCTCATCCCTTAAGTAACCCCCATCATCTTCATTCCTATTCCTTTCGACCCTTTTGCCCTACAAACATTAGTTAACCCTTTTTTAAGTAGTAAATGCTTTGTCGTAATAAAAGAGAAAACCCTAAACCTGTATAGTCAAGTCCATGACTAATACTTTAGTCAAAAATATATAAAAATGGGATGCCTATTCAAAGGTCATCAACTATAAATGTAGACTGTTCCCTCGAAGGACAGCTGCGTCATTGCTGTAATAAATAGACTGCTCCCTTAAAGGGTAGTTATTCAAAGACATCACAACATACAAAGCAAAATATAGACCACTCCCTCAAAGGATGGCTATGCCTAAATTTTGCTACATAAACATCACCCTCTCAGAAGCTTCCCGCATCGATCAGCTTCAACATGACCACAAACAAATCAACATCCCCAAGTAGACTTCTCGCATTGATCAGTCTACCATAAATTTTAAAATTAAAAAAAAATTGACTGACAAACTATTAAGGCATGGACTTGCCTATAGTCATTCTCAGGGTCACTTATAAAAGGGGCAAAGTAATCCCTGCTACAAAGGGTTACCCTATTATTACCTAATCACACCTATTACCCCAACATACTCAAGGGATTTTGAGCTCACTTAACATCAAGTGACTAGAATACTTCTCTAACAAACCAATGGTCAACAATGTAATGCATGAACAGGGCTTTTGTTTTTAAAAACCCTATCTATGCTAGCATTATGGTCCTTGTTAATGAAAGAGCAACGTGCCTTTCACTTCTTATATGCCTTCGTCACATACAACCAAACCAAACCAACCCAAACCAAACCAAAACATTTTATAACCTACCCAAACCAATCCAAACAAAACTTTTTTGTAACCACTAACATGACATCATGATTTCATTAATAAAAATATGAATTTGTGTTATATGAATTATCTTAGCCCATTCACACTAGTTTCTATGGAAAACAATACACATGGAAACCATTAACCACACACAATTAATGTCAAGCATAAACCATTACTTGCTGAAGCATATATAATCTCATTTCATTTTTAGCATACACCATCACCAATATGGAAAATTGCTAGGGATGAAAAACCACATAACCAATGTTACAGAATACACCATCACATAATATAGAAAAGGCTGTAACATCATCATACTCATTTCATTTTTGGCATACACCATCACTAATATGGAAAATTGCTAGGGATGAAAAACCACACAATTTATGTCAAGCATATACCATCACCAATATGGAGACATGTTGAATCATAAACATACTCATTTCATTTTTGGCATACACCATCACCAATATGAAAAATTGCTAGGGATGAAAAACCACATAACCAATGTTATAGAATACACCATCACACAATATGGAAAAGGCTATGACATCAACATACATTTCATTTTTAGCATACACCATCACAAATATGGAAAATTGCTAGGAATGAAAAACCACATAACCAATGTTATAAAATACACCATCACATAATATGGAAAAGGCTGTAACATCATCATACACTCATCATTTCAAGCATGTAACATCACACATATGGGAAATGTTAACGACACTAACCTGACCAAAACAACTATCAACCTACACTCTTCTTCCCTTTTTGGGGAGAACTATGTTGGCCTGAGGCCTTTAAAATAGGGGCTATGTAGGCAGCACTCAATTGACACGAAGTCTTCTAGGGTTAGCTCGGCCACTTGTTTATTTGTCTACCTGATGGACAAACCATATAACCTTTAGCCATGACTTAACCAAGTCCAACCCAATCCATAACCTACCATTTTCTTCCATTTTGGGGAGGACTACATTGGCCTGAGGCCCTAAAAATAGGGGGCTATGTAGGCAGCACTCAGTTGACATGGGTCTTCTGAGGTTAGCTCGGCCATCCTTTTATTCATCTACTTGATAGACAAACCATTTAACCTATAACCATGACTTAACCTAGTCTAAAATCATGACCAAACAACCAGCCCTGACACTACAGAAGTCACCTTAGACTTTTCATGGGGCACATTAGAGATAATGTACATCTCCCACCCACAAAAAATTTGAGGTCACTTATATCTCAACCCGACTTGACAAAAGACCTTAGAGATCACAACTATCTCCTCAGATCATGACCACTTTTGAGACAACTTTGCCTTGGTTGTTTTGATTGCATATATGCTACCTCACGAATAGTTAGCAAAATTATATGCACACCACCTTACAACCCTCACATGTATTGTCAGATCATGCCCAAGTTGATCCCTAATATTGGTGACATTTTTGTGTTTTCCAAGAGCACTTCCTGAGCCCATGATACTTGGAACACGATGACCATTGGAGCTATAGCTTTGATCAAATAACCCAATCAGCTATGACTAAAAGCTAGGGCCTGATTACTTCAATTTTAGCACTCTTTGACCTTGCCTGCAACAATTTGACCTAACTATCACGTGAAGTGGTATACATGTAATCTCAATTATTGTAACGTTCTCACTCCAACTTCACCATACCCATCCACTGCTTATCAAATCAGCACCTGATTTCAGGTTCCCTTCCCTCGACTCTCACTTTGAGGGGGAATACCTCATCCCATAATTGGGGCAATCTACACTTATTTTTGTCTTGTAGTTCATCAGAACAACCAACAAGACAAGAAAAAGACCTCATCCCATACCTGGGGCAACCTACTCCTATTTTTGTCTTACAGTTCGTCAGAACAACCAATAAGACAAAAAGGGGCAAATGTAAATACCAATATTGTGTCAACCCCCCCTTGGTCCCCTTATAACTATTTACACACTATTAATTTAAAATAAATTACTTATTTTAAATTAATGGCATCACCCTAGACACCTCACCTTGGACACCTCACCCTTAGACCATTTCTCACCCTATGACTCACCCTAAGACTACGTCCTCTAATCTTAACTATCTAAGACCTATTCTCACTCCCTCCTAACCTCTTAACCAACTCTCATGCCTAATAAACCCACCTTTTGACTGTTTACCAATGACAAATACACTTGGCAGATGGAGAATGGGCAAAGGGCTAAAAATAGCCCTTTTACCCATTCTTCCTCCACCGACGTCGGTCAACTATCAATCGATGCCAGTGGGATAGCCAACATCAGTTACATAAACTGACTTCAAGCATTGAGTTAGCTCTCTTAGACTCTCCCCTTGGACTCTTTTAGACTCTCAGACTCTCTCTCTCTCTCTCTCCCAAATGCGCACACTCTGAGACCAAGCATCAGACTTCGACCAATGCTCTCCAGGCTACAAAAACTCTATAAAAATAACTCTAGACATTGGATTGAAAACATTGTACAAGGTCTTCAACATCAGCCATAATGGGAACAAGCATTCTACACCTCTGGTTCTTTACCGAATAAGAGCTAAGTATTCTTCTGCCTCTCATCTCAATAATTTAGAATACATTAGTAATTAGTTTCTATTTACTATTTCTAAATACTATCAACCCAACCTGACCTTTTCCTGGAGAGGCTGAAAAGCCTTCCCCTTATCCTTACCCTCTTTTCATACCTACCTTCTACCTTTACCCTTCCTCACACCTTAATCTCCTCCCTGCAACCCTGCACAAACCAGACTCCTCTGTCAACCACAGACACATTCCAAAAACTTGTCCAAGGCTCACTACCCCTACCAACATCGGTAACATAACCGACATCAGCATATTGACCAACCGATGCTATCAAGACTACCGACATTGGTGACTATGATAGACTGATAGCAGAGAATAGGTACGTGTTATCTTTATTTATCTTTCTTAGTCTTTCACCATTTCTTATTATACAACACTCTTTTTGTCAAATAGTGGATTATCATCCCTTTAGGAAGTTTTTACTCTTTCAAGACCGAGCATATTGCCTGGCAGTCCACCATATCTTTGTCTAACATCTTCTTTATTTGAGTTTCTTTCTCTCTATAGGTGTTTCCTCCACAGCCAAAGAGGAGCTCCTACAATGCTTGGATACGGTGTGCAACATAATCTGGGTATCATCTAACCCCTGACCCTTATCTTTAGTTTCTTCTTTCTTCTGAATGTAATTAGCAAAAATGAGTAGAAACACATACAAACATAACCTATGAAAACATAACTCAATTCTCAAATAGACAGTTTTGGACTTGTTGAACATGGCCCATTATATACCCTTTCTTACAAAGTATGCATATTTTATCACGTCTTTTGAAATCACTTTCCATGTAGAGACTCCAGAAGTCTTATTATTCTATAGGATAAGGATTATGTATCCATTCTAATTGAAAGTACCAAATTTTGATGTAGGATAAGCATTTTTAATGATGGGTGAAATTTTTATCTTAGATGTTTGCATACTATATTCCCCCCCACACAAACACACATAATTTCTGGTAATTTTATTTATATTCCATATATTATAAATTGTATTGATTGGTGTACTTTTAATTAGTAGTCTAGTGGTGTGTTTTATGTTGTATCAAGGTTTGAAAGTGCCTTGACTCCTTCTCTCCATCTTTACTCAATCAAGTTATAGGTTGGTATGTAAGTAATGGGCTCCATAAAACATGGATACATAATTAAATCACTATATAAAAGTGTTCTAATAGTTTTATGGCATAAATATCTTTCCTCTCTAGCTCCACATTTTGCTTTACTCTAGTTTATTTTGGCCCCATTGTTATGCACAACTCAATTACATCAATAATATGAGCAAGACTAAAATGGTAATGTTGATCACAAATATCAAATATTTTAATTAGGCTAGAATAATATGTATTATACAATCTCTATGGGACATGGAAGCTATTTAATTCTCACCTTTTCCTCAAAAAAATCCATGTTTTGTAGATATTTCCTATTTCCTCAATTGTTTTGCTTTACACAAAAATAACTTATAAATATACATTGATATAATATTAAAATTGGCATGGTTGTAGTATGTCTTGAAATTTTTTACCCCTTTATCAATCATAGAGAGGGGATGCAACAGTGAGTCTATTTTCTCACATAGATATATCTTATTTCTCACTTTCTCACTTGGAGTAAAATCATGAGTGGGTAACACATTATAAAAATTAAATTCCCAATGTTAGCTCTAGTTTTATCTTTGCCATTTCATATTTCATATTCTTAGCTTATGCAAAAAAAATCAATGTGGATATCTCATAAACCATAACATTATTACCTTTCTAAAATAATGACAATACCGAGTTGACAAATTCAAACATCATGTTTTAGACCCCAAAAAGGTAATAAATGTACCCACTACACTCTCTTAATGTGTGTAATCTATTATAGTGTTTAAACAATTCATAGTTGATGACTTCATTCTAACCTAAGTCACATGGATTTTACATACCTCAAGTATAAACTATACAAACATATAAAAACTGGTTTGACATCATTGTGAAGAGTGACCAAGTGTGTGACACTAAAAATGGACACATGCCTTACAACAAAATTGGTCATAGAGTCACAAACTTCATAAATTTTAAGTTTGAGGGAAATCATTTCCTAATTTCTTAAACCAGCGATCTCTTTGCCAAATGTCACAATCTTTTCCAATCAGAATTACTTTTTTGATACATCTCTAGACAAGTCTCAAATATATTTCACTCTAAACATTCCTCTAAGGAGTAGATATTAAATCCATGTCACAAATATTCTTATACTTAAACATTCAGAGTTCTATATTCTAATTAATACATTAATTCAAGTAATATTTCACTATATTATACATCTTCCCCATGATTGAAATAATTTCAACTAACAAATATCACACCACCTTAAGCACTTGTACATAATTGTGTGTTTAAAAATATGGTAGGAACAAGTGAATAAATATTATCAATGTTTGATAACTTAACCACATGATTTGGCTAGAATAGATACTACAGAGACATAAAATAGACACGTGGCATGTTAAGTACATGTCTTTAAACTAGATTTAATAACATCAATGCTATGCAACTCAATAGAAAAAAATTAATGGTAGGATATTTCTTACAATGGATTAATACCACATATTTATTTATATATCAATTTTATGCATTTATCTTAGATTAAAAATTTATGTGCAAACTTGGCCATAAAAAAATCAATACAAATGTAGGAACTAGCCACTACATGACCCTTATTTTTTTTTTTTTTTTTTAAAGAATACTTCATTAAATTTTATAAATTTAATGTTCTAAGTTCTTTATTAAACCCATCATTACAAAAAAAAATAATGTATAAATTCAAACATCAAAAAAATTAATTAAACTTCATCAATTATTTGTCCCTTTTCTTTCTTACTAAATGTAGACACATAAATTAATATTTATTGCTAAAATAATGCACTTGTGACCACTCCTCATACACACTTAGCTCATGCCTACTTCCATAGTCCTTGAACACCTTTTATTCACTTTTATTGTGGATTATATTTACCTCTTGAGCAACTTTTGATCCTAAATATCCCTATTCAACATCCTAAGTAGCCTAAGCTCACTTTTAGACTAATCCACACATTTTAAAATTAGTTGCCTCTAATCTCTAGATAAGATCACCCTATTTAGACAATCCCACTCCTTGGTAATGTCCAATTATTCCAACCACATCCTCCCTCCAAATAATGGTTATTTTCTCAAAGTCAAATTCGCCAAATGGGTCATCCTGCACATTTCTCAAGCCCCATCTAAATAAATTTTAAAATGCTCACTATAAAACCACATTTTAAAGCCATTGTCCACTAGAGGCTCATATGATTTACAAACACTAGAAAATATAACTACACATTTAGATAAAAGCATATATTTTTCCCTATTCAGAGTCCATATAAGCCTAGTAGCCATGAGCTAAGTCTAGATACACCTCCAAGGTCATAAGTCATTTTTGATGCATCTAAACATACCAATATTGCACCAACATTTGGCATTTTACACCAATATTTCACATACACCATCATAGCATGGGAAAACTATAATTAAATTACTTATATGTTTCATAAAAATATATCACATAATTAAGATTATAATAAGCATGCCCACAACAATAATTGATGAAAGAGAAAAATACTTGATAAATATGACCAAGCCACTTCGAGGGGACAACCTCTATAATAATTTAATAAGATTAGAATTCACAATCTAATGATTAAATACTAACCACTAACTTCTATATATTCTCTACTTATCCATGGTTATTTTATAGGTCATCATTACTAAGAACATAGAGAACTATGACAAGATAATATGGAAGGTATATAATCCATAAGTCGACCACACATATCCCTAGACATGCTATAGGTTAATGGCATAGCATGCCTTTCCCATTCAAAAAAAAATTACCCCTAATGTTTAATGAAATTTATATGCCACTACAAAAAATATTCTTCCCATGTTGAATCTTCATGATTTAAATTCTTCCACTTGCTCAAATACTACTTAATCTCTCTTGTTCATAACCTTTTAGTGTGTATGTGTGTGAAGGATATCCTTAGGTTATAAAATTACTTTTCCTTCATCATCTAATTATGGTAACTAAATATGGTTAAAAATTCTCTATAAAATTACCTTATTTAGGAAAGATACATGAAATATAGAATGTATGCAGGTGGACTAGGGTAGATCCAACTTTTATGGCACACTGCCAATTTTTTGTAAGATCTTATAAGGGCCATAATACATAGGAGAAAGTTTTTTATCCTCTTTTTGTTGCTTCATATACATTTAATTACATTTTAAAATTGCACAAAGAACCAATCACCTATGTCAAAATTTATGTCACATAATATTGATCTACTTGATGCTTCATTTTATTTTGTGCCACTATTAAATACTCTCTCAAACTAGTTAGTACCTCATATTAATGTTCAATATGTTCTTCAACAGCTCAAACCTTGGGTTTCACCTTCAAAGATGAATTTATGGATGGGGGATGATAAACATAAAGTACCATAAATGGAGACCTTTTGAAAGAGGTATGGAAGGAAGTGTTATACCACCATGCTACTAGTGGTAGTCATTGAACCCATCATTCATGTTTATTTCATGAAAATAATAGAGTTATCATTATAGGCATTTGTTGACCACCTCTATTTTCCCATCATATTGAGGATGATATGATGAGCTATGAGACAATTGAGTACCCAAGCATGTAAATAAATCAATCTAAAAATTAATGGTAAAGATGGAATAATTCTCACTTACAATGATCTTGGAAGTACCATGAAACTTTTGATCTATTTTGAGAAAAACAAAAACTACTATATTGGCTACAAATATCTATGATAAGGGAAGGAAATGAGCATATTTTATGAGTCCATCCACAACTACCATGATGACATTTTTACCTTTAGACCTTAGCAACCATGTAATGAAATCCATGGAAACATTTTCCCACCCTAGTTAGGGATGGATAAAAGATGTAGAACACCTGGTGTCTAAATTATTTCACCTTTATTTTTTTGACACACCATGCATTCTACCACAATTTTTTTATTATCTTGCTTGAGTCCTTTCCATAATAAATCTTGCTAGATTCTATGGTAGGTTTTAAAAAATCCTAAATGCCCCCTCTTGGTTATGTATGAAGCTCTTAAAGGATATTGTGTTTGAAGATATAAGTATTACATAGGTATAATCTAAATTTATACCATAATGCATTCCCTTTCTACTCATTTTTTATAAACACCAAAGACATGTTGAATATTTTAAATCACAACCTTTGTATCCCTATCATTCTCTCATTCATATCTTGACTCTTCTAACTAATATACCTACCAAATGGTCATTGCACATAACAATTCCTCAACTAATTTATCCCTCTTGGATAGTGCATAGGCTCCACATTTTCTTTTCCTTTCTTATAGAATATTTCAAATTCATGTCCCATCATTTTAGTCACACATTTTTATTATTCTTCTAATGAAAATTATTATTCAAAAAATATTTTAGACTATCATGATCAATATTTACCTTTAAAGTGTCTACCCATCATATAAGGTCTCCATTACTTGAATGTATTAATAATATTCATCATCTCTTTCTCATATATTAGCTTGATAATGTGTTTTTAATTGAGTTGAAGACTCTCAAAAGATATGGGTCTTCTTTCTTGCATGAGTACTACTATCATGCCATATGTTGATGTATCACATTCAACAATAAAAAGTAGCAAAAATTGGAGTGGTGAATATAACCTCTTTAAATTTATCAAATGCCTTGGTAGTTATTTCATTCTAATGGAAGGAGTCTTTCTTCAACAAGGTTGTGAGTGGAGTTACTATACTTCCATAATTTTTTATAAATCTATGATAATAACTTGTGAGCCCCAAAAATATGTGAAGGTTATTGAGGGTCTCTGTAACTTGCCAATCCATCATAGCTTTGATATTATTAGGTTCAACTTTGACTCCTTCATGTGAAATAATGTGACCTAAGTACTCCAACTCTCAAACTCCAAAATCACATTAAAAGGTTTGGCATAATCTGATGTTATTTCAAAACTATCAATATTTGTGTAACTTATTTCAAATGTTCTTCTCAACTTTTTTATATATTAATATGTCATCAAAAACACCAACACAAACTTCCTCAAAAAATTCCTAAAAAAAGTATTCGTTAAACTATAAAATGTATATGGTGCATTTATGATACCAAAAGGCATAACCATAAACTCATAATGGCCTTCATGAGTTTTTAGATCTATTTTAGGTATATCCTCATTTCCTACCTAAATTTGATGATACCCATAATGAACATCTAGTTTTATCAAATAAGTAACACCATGTTATTCATCTAATAAATCATCAATTACTAGAATAGGGAAGTTATATTTTATTATCTACTTATTTATATCTTTATAGTCTAGGCACATCCTATAATTTTCATTTTCTTATGCATTATGACCACTGGGGATAAATATTCACTTTGGCTATGTATGATAATACTTGTCTCTGGCATCAATTATACCATCTCTTTAATTTCACTCTTCTGGGCATATGGTAACTATATGGTATTATGTTTGGTGGTTTACTACATGGAATCAATCTTATGGCATGATCGTGTTATCTTCTTGGTGGTAGTCCTTTTGGAATGGTGCAAAAAAAAACTAGGTGGTCATTAAAAATAATTTATAAATCATAATGTATAAACACATTTGTTGGTTGAACTTCTATGGAACATAATCATGTTATAAATCCTTCCATCCCCTTTTTTAATAATCTTCATTATCTAATGTGAGATATCCAATTTCAAATATTTTATCTATAATCCATGTAGTTCAAATGTCCTACCTTCAAAATTAAAGTGCATGAACAGATCCTATAAATTCATCTCTATTATGCCCAAAGTTTTGAGCCATTATACTCCTAAAATAATGTTAACCCCATTCATGGGAATAAAAAACATAAGATAATATAGCATTTAGTCTCCCATAAAAATCTTAATATTATGGAATTTACCAAAATAGTTAATTATGACACCATCTACAATCATGGCCTAGAATTCTAAATTTGGGTAAATGGAACAGTTCAAATGAGTAGCTAGGTTATTATTGATAAAATTATGTGTACTTCCCAAGTCAATCAATACTGTCACATTTTGTTTCTTGAGAAAACACACCACATTAAGAGTTTGAGGAGTAATAATACCTGAAAGTGCATGATTGGAGATAGTAGGGTGAAAATATTTGGATTCCTTCTCTAGCTCTTCCATACCATCACCTAAGGCCTCATCATCATTTTAATCTTCGTTGGTGTCTTCAATGTATAACAAATTATTTTTAGCATATATAAATAACCAAAACACAACCCTTTTTCACATTTCTCTTCAATTTGTTGAGGGATCAATCTTATAGGCTGAGGAAATTATTGTGTTATGGAATTAAATTTGTGGAAATTAGCAAAAGCTCTTCATTTAACTAGATATTTTTCCTCTACCTTTCATGTTAATGGTATGGATTTAGATATTGAATTTGGATTAAACATGAAAATCTCAATTTGGATGTTATCCTTGAGCCCACCCAAGAATAGATTAGTCATGTTGTCATCATTGATGCCATCCACACATAAAGATAAATTATGAAATTACTAAATATAATCCTTAATAGACCATGTTTGTCATAACTTTGATAACTAACTGAATCATTTTTCTTAGATATTATTGTGATAGTACATCTATATCTCCTCAATAAACACATAATAGGTAACAAGAACACCTTTCTTTTTATTTTGAGTGTGCAACCACCTTTACCAAATGAATTGGTCAAGTTTTAGATACATAGTTGTCATGACTATATTTTATGCACATGGGTTCTGATGTAGATTAAATAAATTTTCTATTTTATTCATCCAAGTGAGTGTATTATTACCATAAAACTTATCTAATTCAATTTTTGGCATCATGTGCTTCAAATTGGTATTGGAGTTGTGATTGTTTTGATTGGGAGAACCCAAATAGAGTGGTGGAGGATTATTTTTATGGAAGCTAATATATAAAAAAGGTCATCTACCCATGGATAGTTTCCAATTCCATTGATGTACTTTTTTACCCTAGAGATCTCCCCTTTAACCACATCTAAATAATCTTTATTCGCCATACTTTGCATATTTGATTAAAGTTGGTGAATTGCCTCAACAACTAAAGGATATAAAGTTTTGAACTCCATGTCATCCTTGTGAGGAGTTTTTGGAGTGTGTTTCCCTTCCCCATGGCCATAAGTGTTAGGACCAACCATTCACAAGCCATAGGATGGAGGGTTTTGGGTCCAAAATAAGTATACTAATAGATTATACCATTGTGATCATCTCATTGAGATGAGCATGATGACTAATAATATATAGAAGGGTGCAAAAAATAATTTTCAAACCTTTTTATTTTAAAAAAAATACTTTAAATAATACTATGGTGATGAAAAAAATTAAATTATTCCAAAATCATAAGTTATATTTTTTTAAACCTTTAACTCTTAGGATGACTACAACATCATATCTAAAAAAATAACACTATAAAAACTTTCCCAAATAGATGCTCTGATATCACATGTAATGAAATTACTTAGATGTTTTGTGATAATATATTGTAGAATAAACATAACCAAAACAATAATTGATGAAAGATTAAAAATCTTGATAAATATGAGTAAGCCACTTCGATGAGGCAACCTTCACAATAATTCAATAAGAGTAAAATTTACAATTTGATGAACAAATACTAACCATTACCTCCTATATACTCTACTTATCCATAGTTAATTATATACCAACCTTACAAAGAACATAGAGAAATTTAACAAGATAATATAAAAGGTATACAAGCCATAAGTTGGACACACATATCCCTAGACACACTATAGGTTAAGGATGTATCAAGGAATGGAGTTTGGTCCCTTTTTGAAGTATTGATATGTAGGCATTTGCCAACATAGGGGGTGTTGAGGTCAAGCACAACTTTAACTGATAACCCATTTTTCTCCTTCATCTTATTTTTCCTACATAACCTATTGAGCTAAGGTTTCAGTGAAGAAGAAGATATACAGTGTCTTTAACAATAGATCATGCATCATAAAACATATACACAATACCAATAGGTGACAATGCACAAACCCATTTTCTCATAGAGGTCAAAATCCCTACTATATACCAATTCTCCCCAAGGACACCAATATGTTGTGCCCTTATCTAATTCTATCAACCTTATCCAGAGATTAAGTCAAGCCCTCCTTTAGATTCACAAATAATTAACACAATCATACAATCAAATTTATAGTCTTAGCCTCGGTCTTGTATTCCTATTTTCTAGATAAGTTATTTCCTTCTTACATTTTCTATTTTTAGCATCTTTCCAAATATAATAAATCACAAATTAGTGAATGATTAATTTACACATTATTCTATATCATGATTTATCTCAGTTCATTTTATCTAATTAGGATTTAACATCTCCTATTCCCCAATCTTTGATAAAATGTATTTATGAACGCCTATATTTTTGAATTTTTCAAACCCTAACCATAGATTCTCTTAGGGTTTCATTCCTTCTTTATATTATTTCCAATTTTTGCTTTAAGTTTTTTTAGATTTGGTAAATTCAGTTCATTTGATCTAATTAGGATTTAGCATCTCTTATTTCCCAATTTTTGATAATATGTATTGATGAACCCCTATATTGTTGAGTTTTACAGACCCTAACCATAGATGCTCCTAGGGTTTCTTTCTTTATTTCTATTATTTCCAATTGTTGATTTAAGGTTTTTTAGATTTGGTAATTTTTTATTAGCAACCATCTTTCAAGTTTCAATATCACATTAAAAGCAATAAAATAAAGTTGTTTATACTTATCTTACCAAACATATAAAATCAAGGCATCCTCAAGTTGAGCATTCCCAAATGAAAACATCTCATAATAAATTTGATGACATAGATAAATAAAAGTTACAAGGATTTATTTCTAAAAATCAAGATATGAAAGATGTGTTTATAAATATTATTAGAGATAAAATCCAAATAATATTTGAGGAAACTTCAACTATTATGGGTTCCTTACCTTTCTCTACTATATTCGATATAACCTTTATATCATCTATTACTATGCGGTCAACTTATGGGTTTCCACAAATTAATGTGTCCATTCTTACTAACTCATTAGTGACACCACCTTTAGTTAGTATACATTATAATCCTGATATACAATCCTTTATGCAAGAGGTTCAAGCCTTTCAAACTAAGGTGTTGCATTTGGAATAAGGTGTTTCAAAATAAAATCATGCACTTTAGTCACAAAATTTTTTGCATACTCCATTGGCTCAATATATTGTAGCATATCCTTTACCAACTAATTTTATGGCACCTAAGCTTACCTTATAATATGGAAAAGATGACCCTAAATAATATTTGAGAACATTTCACATAGCATGTTTGGACTATGCACCCAATGACAGGTTTTTGACCAAGTTATTTCCAAGAAGCTTAAAAGAGTATGCACAAAGATGGTTTTATGATTTACCACATTAGTTAGTTTATGCATTCAATCCTTTGGAAGATTTGTTCCTTGAAAATTTTTAAATCAATATCAGTGAAAATATTTCATATGCTCAAATTGATCAACTTAAACAAGAATCCAATGAGCCTATCATATAATATCTCTTAGGGTATAATACCATGTTATCCAAGATGACAAATCCTATAGAAAATAAGGAATCACAAGACATTTTCAATCAGATTTTGATTCCACTTCTACATGAATCTATTATGTTTAAGAAGTTTCTATCATTCAAGGATTTATGTCATACTATTAAGGAAAGAGAGGTCAATTTATTAGCATTGAACAAGATAAAATATGTATCCAATCATGTTTCTACTTCACATGGTAAGAATCTAAGTAAGCCACCATACAAGGTGAGACAAATTGAGAATATGAGTGTTTAAAATATAATAGTCAATGCAGTTTCACAACCTAATTTTTTAACCCTAAATTTAGATGTTTGAGGTATCTAGGGTTAATAATGTAGAGATATTTCTAACACAAAAGTGATAAACTAATATACAACAAGCCAATTAATAGAAAACATAGATAAACAATATTCTAAATTTATATAACTGATATTACTAAAAATAGTAAAGTACAACTATTGAAAGATATTATAATAAATAAGTAATAATGGTACTTAGTTGGTTTACTATGTGTAGGTAGATCTAAACTATAAATAGGTGTAAAATATGTAGTGTCAGTATACTGGTTTAGTTTTTAGATTCTTAAAATTATACTTTTATGGTTACAAGACATTAATGTCACATCTAGACACT
Organism: Torreya grandis; assembly: GCA_037957365.1. Lineage (NCBI taxonomy): Eukaryota > Viridiplantae > Streptophyta > Pinopsida > Cupressales > Taxaceae > Torreya > Torreya grandis. The sequence goes on along the minus strand of JARHVA010002283.1, from coordinate 2,388,761 downwards.
ATCATCGATGCAATTGTCTAAATGGGATGCAAGTGTCCTATATGAAATAATGATTAGATCTAGATGTGACCAACTTTGATGTTTTATATTTTGTCACCTTTTTTCTAGTGTATTTAGATCTGGGATATAGATTGTCACTCTTCTTTAATTGATCAAAACCTAACTTTTCACCCTTCTTCACCTTTGGAATGAGTTTACTAAAAATGGATTAGTGGGCTCACGATGTTGAGCTACCCCAAACACCCCTTTATCAATGGGTGTTTCGTATATATCCAATACTCCAAGAATATACTTATACTTTTGTAATTCTCCCTTATATGTGGGAAAGTTTGTGCGCAAGGGTGTAATATACTATATGAAGATGCATGTAGTGATCTAGTTTGTAATTTAAAAAATATTGCTCATAGGATACTCTTTGAATGTTTTAGACCTATAATAGGACTGATCCTATGCTTAATATGAAAACAAGCATGAAAAGAGTAGAATAGAGTTCTTTTGTAATTGATTAATTTAATTTTAGCAAATGTTTTCTTGGTATATACTAGATGAGGAATGAGAAGGCTTAGAATTGTATTTATACCACACCTTTTTAAAATATCTCATTGTAGGGTTTAATAAAATAATTAGGCCAACCCATAGGTTTTGATCATTTTCTAATTTGGATGACTTTTGGTTACTAGAAATTAGATGAGGATCTAGGCATTACCATCAATGGTAGTGTCTCTTTGTGGCCTGTAGTGTCCAAAAGGATAGAAAATAGGTATGGATCTAAAATTGATAGTGAAGGATATTAACCAAGTTTTAATCTTTTTGTGTAGTATAGGAGACCTACATCATCAAAATGATATGGATCAGACTAAGAGATAAGCATTTAGGCATAATGAGATGATAATTACAATCCTTTCAATTACATGGAGGTCTAGAATTGAAGGGTAGATCCCTAATTGATATTTTTAAAATGTACAAGATTGAGATGTGATAGTTTATACATTTTCCTCCCCTTTAATATATTAATGCATAAGGATGAAGTTACTAGGTTAAAGGAAATAAATGCTTACCTAGGTGTGTATAATACATTATGCTTTTACTTGAGCCCACTGAGTGTTTTACTAAGATATGACCTATAAATAAGAGCATGTTATATAATGAGCTAGTGCATTTAATTTAAAATTTGAAATAATTGAAATGTTTGAAAAGAAAGAGAATAAAGAATGAGTATTCCTGTGTGTCGATGCAACCATGTTACCTCTTGATGTTTTGACTTGATAAAAACAATTCCTCATGAATCATTATAACTATAAAAGATTCATACCTAAACCTTGGATATTTGAATATGGATATTAGAAGGTATTAAGCCCCAAATACAATGTAAGGATGAGTTGTGACACAGCCATTAAGATCATTATATATGAATCTTATAACTCAAGTGTGAATATACATAATTTGGTGAAAGTGAGTGATTTAATCAACTCATTCTCTAAATATGGTGATATTGGATTATTTAATCCCTCCAATCTATAAATATGGTGAGGTTGAATGATTTAATCACTTTAGACAATAAAATGAGCCCATTATCACAGTAAAAAAGGCTTGATAATAGTACATATTGGTGTAAGCAATGCATCTTAGTGAGTAATATAAATGGTAAATTTGTAATTTTTGGTGCAATAGCATGGCATATGCACCTCTAATATATTTGAGCTAGAGTGTATGTGTCATAAATTTGGAAAATTTTATTTTAAATCTATGCAAAATTGATGCAATATATAGGATGTTAACCCAAGTGTATATATGAATCATGACACTAAACTAGAGATTGTAAAAGTGTGAAAGTCATGTATTTATGATATGCCCCCACTAAAATCTAGGGATAATAAAAATGTGTATAAGTGTGGAGGTCATGTTCTTATGATAGTCCTTCACTACAATCTAAAAACTATGAAAATGTATAAGTGTGGATATCATGCCTTTGTGACATGCCTAGACTATAATCTAGAAAGTTTGAAACATGTAGATGTCATGCTTCTATGACACGCCCCCATTTTGATGTGAGGAAGATATAAATTGGTAGGTACCTTATCTCAAAAGGATAAGTTAGTTGTGTCATATGTGTATGAAACATGTAGCATATATGGATAACATGTTGTAACATATTTCAAAGATATCCCTTAGATTCTAGTGGGATATTTCAACTCTCCACTTCATATAAGGGATAAAAAAGGAGGAAATTTGGTTTGTATGGATCAAATGGATGATTTTTATTCTTGGTTGTTGATATATGTTTGATAGATTTAGATCTTAGGGGATCTAAATATAGTTGTACTAATCAAAGGCTCGATGAAAATCTTTTCCAATACAGATTAGATAGAGTCTTTATTTCTTTAAAGTGGTTATAATTCAAAGATATGTCTCTTAAAACTCTTCTGAAGATTGGTTCAGATCATTTTCCATTGGAATTGAATATCTTAGATTAGAAGGACAAAGATAATATGGATCATATGTGGTTCACACACCCTAACATTTAGGAGAGAATTTTAGAGTGGTGGACTAAGAATGCAAGTGGTTTGACTATGTTAAATTTTTGTAGAAAATTTCAAGAAGGTAAAAATTAAGATTAAATAATGGAACAAACAAGTTTATAGGAATTTTCATTTGCAAAAAAATCACTTAAAGCATATTTTTTGAAGATATAAGAGGAAACTTAGGAGAAGGTGTATAATTTAGAGATTCAAGATAGAGAAAAATAATTACTATGTAATTATCACACTATTACAGTTAGAGAAGAATCTCTATGGAGGCAGAAATTGAAACATTTGGCTTAAGGAGGGTGATAGAAACACTTAATTTTTTCATTTGTCTACCATAAATCATAAGAAACATAATGCTATTAAGGAAATAATCAATAATGAGGATCATCTATCCTCTGATGCTGATGAGATTAACCAAGCATATGTTTCATTTTAAAATAATTTGTACAAAAATGATTTCAAGAAGAATATTGGTTTTGAACAAGAATTTTTATATAGGATTCTTGAATTGATTAATCAAGAGGATAATGATATGCTTACATTTGTAACCTCTAATGAGGAAATGAATTCCTAGAAATTGGGCAACTGCTTAAAGAATTCAATCATACTTTCTTATTAGTTATCTCTAAGAAGGAAGGGCCTATAATTTTTTAGATTTCCATCCTATTAGCTTGTGAAATTAGTTTTATAATATTATTACTAAGCTTATTACTTTAAGGATGTAAATAAGCATGGAAAAAAATATCTAATCTCAGTAGGGAGGTTTTATTATGGGTAGACAAATTCAAGATGGAGTGATTATGGTTCATGATTCCATCCACTCAGTGGAAAAAAGGCAAATAGAAGCTATGGTTCTTAAATTAGATATGGCCAAGGCTTATGATAGATTAGACTAGAGTTTTTTGGATAGAGTTATGGAATAATTTGGTTTTAGTGATAAATTTAGGAAAATTATTAGGGCTTCTATAACCACATGCATGCTTTCTATGTTAGTCAAAGAATGGCCCAAGGGTTCTTCAAAAGTGATAAAGGAATGAGAGAGGGATACCCCTATCCCCATTCCTATTCACAATTATGGTAGAATCACTAAATAAATACATATCTAAGGCTTTCACTGCCTCACATCTAAAAGGTTTTAAACTGGCTAGGTTTGTAGACCTAATGACCCATTAGCAGTTCATGAATTACACTATTCTATTATTCAAAGCCTCTATGTAGGAAGTAAGAACTATTAAAAATATTTTGGTGATGTATGAAAAATATTCTAACTAGAATATTAATTTTGATAAGAGTTGTGTCTACTTTTTTAACACTATGGAAGCTAGACAAGCTAGGATAACTAATATTTTGGGATGCCAAATCAATGAACTCCCTTCCTCTTACCTATGAATGCGTCTCTTTAGAAACCAATTTTAGGTGGTAGCCTAGAATCCTTTGATAGAGAGATTCCAAAAGAAGCTCGTAGGATGTAAAGGTAAGTTTCTTTCCTAGGCTAACAAGGTAGTTTTGATTAAGAGTGTTTTACAAAGTCTACTGATGTACATCCTTTCATTGTTCAATTTGCCTAAAGGCATGAAGGAAAAAATAATTAAGATTAAAATAAACTTCTTTTAGGCTGGGCTGAAATAAAAAATAAATTTCATGTTGTGGCGTGGAGTAAATTTTGTACTAAAAAAAGGTATGGCAGGCTTGGTATAAAGAATCTACAGGTGATCAATAAAGCTCTCATCACTAAATTTATCTAGAGATTTATCTCAAAGAAATTATTTTGGGGTAAAATTTCATCTTTTAAATACCTTAAAGGGAGAGATCTAATTTCCATCCTGGCTAGGGAATAATTTATGAGGGGATCACACATCTGGAACTTCTTAATTACCACCAAGGAGTTGATAAATATAGGCTTTGAATGGTAGATAGGAAATGGTAAAAGGGTTGAATTTTAGAAATATAGATGGAGTTATAATACACTAATATATTAGAGGAATATAGGCTTACATATGTATAAGAACATGAGGTATAAATATGGCCACAAGGTGGCTGACTATTGGCAAGAGATGGAGGGAGTAGAAAGCTAGAAAAATCTAAGTTTGGATAACTTAAATCAAGAAGACATTGGGAAGATAGTTGAACTGAATAGTTTATTGCAAAATTTTTACATCTTATGGGTGATTAGAGAACACCAATTGGTCTAGATGGAATCTTTTGATGGCTAGTACAAAGTAAAATCGGGTTATGATTCACTAGCTCAGTTCCAGATATCAATGTAAACTAAGAAAGTATTTGGGATAAATGGCTTACTTCAAAAATAAGTTTTTTATTATGGGTGTCAATTCAAAATAGAATCTTAATAGTGTATAATCTTAGGAAAATAGTTTGAATTATTATCAATAGATGGGTATTGTGTGAAGAGGAGAATGAATCAGTATTTCATTTATTGGTCAACTACTCTACTCATAAAATTTGGATTTATTTCATTGAAAAATTCAATATCTTATGGGTGCAAGAAGGCTCCCTAATGGAAATTTAGAAGTCTTAAAGATGTCCATTCCAAAATTTCCATCTCAAGAAGCTCTAGAACTTGACTCTACCTCATATAATTTGGTTGATCTGGGGAGAATGGAACAATAGAATTTTTAAGAGGAAGAGATGTAGCAACAAAGCAATCATAGAAAGAATTTTTGATCTCATTAAATGAAATTATAGGTCTATTTACATTTAAAAAAAGGTAAAAATCTTCTACATTTTGAACAAATCCTAGCTCTTAATTAGCAAATAGACTCTTCCAAGTTGTGGAAACCATATCCTAAGGATGAAATTAGGAAAATAATGAAGTCGAAACCTCCACTTGAGGGTTGGTTGAAGCTCAATTTTTATGGATCTTTAAAAGGAAACCCAGGGATAGTGGGGGGAGGGGAAATTATCATATATCATAAGGGTAATTAGATTGTTACCCATGTGGGAGAAATGGGGGTGAGGTCAAATCATTAGGTGGAAGCCCTGGCAATGTTGTGGGGGATCAAATTGACTAAACAATTGAATGTTTAATATTTATTGGTAGAGAGAGGCTCTCTAAACATTGTGAATTATTTGTCTAGTAAAAATGCCATTATTTGGTCTATCAATCATGCTTTAGATGAATCTATAGTCATATTGAGCTCTTTTCAACAAGTGAGTATTCATCATACCTATAGGGAAGGGAATGGTATAGTTGATTGGTTCACCAATAAGGGAGTTATTAATGTGGATTATATAAATTGGATAGTCCATGAGGATCTCCCAAAAGGAATGTTACTTAAAGTTAAAAATGAAGGAAATAATAATGGTGTTAATCTTATGCATATGGGTAAATCGTTCAATTCCTAGAGGAAACCTTGGTGGTTCTAAGGTGAGTTAGCAACTCATTTACTTTAATGTAAATTTTAGGGCTTTGAAGGAGAAGATTCTAGATGCTCCAAAACAACTCTTATATGGCCAAAATACATCATTCATCTAAAGTCCCTCCTAGTTCATTTGGGTGAATTTTGATAGCAGGGATGAGTGGAGTGGTTATGAGGGAAACAAGATGGGATTTTTGAATAGAATTAAACCAAAATTATAGTCAAAATTTGGGAAAAATAAAAGAGTCTGGGTAGTTGTGCAAGTTGGTGGCTTTTCAAGTTTTATGGAAAAGATTGAAGGTTTTGATAGGACTTTACTTGTATAATTTGTGAAGGCATGGGAGGACAAAATAATGATAATTAATGGAGTAACTCTAGACATTACTAAGGAACTCATTTCCCTTGTGACTAGACTGGTGATTGAAGAAATGAAGAGATATTATACACTGAAGGATTTCAAATTAGATAAAGAGGCTTTTCTTGAGGAAGGAGAGCAACTAGAGAAGTTGAAAAATGGTTTTTATAGGGAGTCCGTACCCAGGCCTTTTATAGAGGTAGCCTTCCATTTAATATAGTACATGATCTTGGAAGGTAGGTACAATTTAGTTAGATGATTCTTGTTTAGAATGTTATATTAATTCAAGTATGGTGTGTCATTTAGTCTTCCTTTTTTAATCCTAAAATCTATGGAGGTGTCAATTTTAAAATTTAAACATAGAAATTACTCTACTCCTAGACACGAAGGAGTAATTTATCTAATTTTCAACTATCTCAAAAGCATGAATCAAATCATGCTAGGCATGCGGCAAACCCAGAAGGAAAAGCCTAAGGAGGGGCATGTTGACATTATAAAATTTAAAAAAGTGTGGATAAAGTATCTTGGGAATCTAAGCAAAGTCTCCAAGAATAATAAGAAATATATAGAAAATGTTAGTGTAAAGGATGATGAAAAGAACAAAAAACATCAAGATAACTTAAAGATAAGACTTTGAAGTGCATCAAAGGCCACAGGGCCTAGCTAAGGGAGCCAGGAGAAATAGGGGAACTAGGTCTTTAAGATTTGTAAAATAATAGGGAGGTGGAAACTTGTATTAATGTTAAAGAGGAAAAAAATAAGCTAGGGGAAATTTAAAAGGAAGTAGAGTAGGGGAACAAACCTATTTAGAATCTGATTGCAGTGGATAAGGAGAAGGTGATTAGGTAACCTATGTATACTCACCTAGAGAAAAGGGAGATTTCTTAGAATTAGAAGGATCAAAATATGGATTTAAATAATTTGGTTACCTCACTCAAAGGCAAGGAGAGCTTAGAAAAAATTATGGAAGAGCTTGATCTCTAAAAATCTATCATGTGGTGGTTTATGCATGAGATCACAGAGCTCAAGGTTAAGGTTAATGTTCTTTAATAGGAAAACATAAGTATGACTCAAATTTTATCAGATAGGGAAGAAGATAATTAGATTCAAAGTCTAGCTTTTAGGGTGGAGCTATTAGAACAAGTAAATGAGAATCTTCATAATAAAATTAGTTTTTCAGTAAATTATAGCAAAGAAACAATGTATAAGGGAATATAGAACATTAAAAACATGTGAGCTCACCTCAAGGAAATTTTTGAGCCCAGTGTTATAGCAAAATGGAAGGGCAAGAAGGAGTAGAGTAGTGGATCTCAATATGGTATGTATCATGAAAATTTATTGTTGTAAATTTATATGAACCCCAAAAAGATGAAATATTGATGGGAGGATGTTTTTGGTAGCTTAGATTTAGACTAGTTCTTAACTTTTTTTGTGGTTGTTACTAGGTTATTTCTTAGTTATTTTTGGACCTAGATGGTTATGTTTTTCTTTGTTAGTCTTGGTTAGACTGGTAATCTTTTCATGTTTGTACTTCTCCTAGGGTCTGGAGACCCTAGTTCAAAAAAATCCTCCCCTTTACCTTAAATTAAAAAAAAACATGTTGAAGTAGATAAATCAATTAAGCTCATAGTATATTATCACATCAAGTCCTAAGATACATGACATAGATCATGGTAATTTTTAGAGGGTAATAGTAAAATCTCACAAAATAATAAAACACACTTAATAACACTCAATTTAATGTAAAGGAATTATCCAAGGAGACCTCATACAAGGGACATGTTTAAATGTCACACAATCAAAATGAATTAAATATTTAAATGTCCAATCAACATAGAATGACATGTTCAAATGTCTAATCAACATATAATGACATAGGGGAACACAATCAAGGAACATATTTAAATTTTCCACAAGGAAGACAATAGTAAGTAATGTAACACACTAAAAGAAGTGAAAAATAGATGAATCATAAGCAACCATCATAAACATATTATACTAGTCCCTGCATATATGTGTTAGTAAAAATGTTATGTAGTATAGCATATAGAGTATACTATGAAATATATGAGCATGGATATATAAATGTGTAAGAATTATCATATAATCTCAAACATGATAAATGTGTAAATAATCATAAAAGATATGTAACTTGTAGCAATCAAGATCAAAGAAGTTGATGCCCCCAACATATTATATGTCATGAGTATAGGAAAGGTCTTACATCTAAAAATGCATAGATCATGTGTTTGAGTATGTTTTTATCACACTCAAAGATTCATGAAACATATGTGTATATATAAATGAAATTATATTTTATCTATTAACATAAATCAAACAACATAGATTCAAAAGGAGTTGGTAAAATCTGGGAATGCTGAATATTTTTGTATTTTTTAAATTATTTAAATATTTTTGTACTTTTGGATTTATTAATTTTTTTTAATTTTCATAATATTTGAAAATAAAAATTATATCCTATTATCCCATCCAATTTATGATCATAGGTAGCTACAAGATCATAATATGGTATGTGAATTTGGTGGTATTGCTAAAGAGCATGCATAGGTATCATATATGGATCTATATAATCTATAGTATCTTATGTATATATATAATAGGGCTTTTTATTCACAAAGAAATAATATAATTATGGGTTCATTAAACTCATATTTTAGTTCTATGTGGTTTATTAGAGTATTTATAATTGAAACATGTTTAGTTGCTCTAGGTAACTAAGTATGTTATGTAGGAATAGATGAATATTCCATAGAATCCACTATTTGTCTCTAGTGCAAAATCCTCTCAAGTGTGGCATACCTAAGAATGTTTATTCCATGTTTCTTAACCTTTCATATAGTATTAACCTTAGTAGGATTTATAATTAATTATCTTGGAATAAACTTCTCTTATTCAAGTGGATGTTCATATGGAATTCTAAGAACTATGACTACCCTATTGGTATGAATGTATTTAATACACCCATGCACTAAGAAAGGTAATATTTGGAGTTTATATATCTAAGATCATCACAATAACATATCAAAGACTCTTTTATATGATATAACTAATAAAGTGGTTACCACATATACTAGACCAACATGTAAAGGTAAATAAATCTCACTAATAATATGGTGTGATGTCCCATCAAATACTCATATTATTTTGGTTGAAGGGTTTGAATCATCATGTGTATATCCCAAATGTGTAAGTATTGTCATTTTATATACTTTCTCACTAGCACCATGATCAATCATGACATTATGTATAGTTTGATGGTCAATGTATGATCGAATAAATAATGAATGAAGATTTGAGTCATCATCCACTATTTCACTATTATCAAGAGTAATATAAGGTATCTGAGCCATATGAGGTATTGTATTTTTATATAATCAATAATCCCCTCTAATAGGTTCCCATAGTGTGATGGAATAGGATGTGCATTGTATGCCATTTTCACTTCTAGGTCTTTCTTAAAATGATCTTGCTAATGACTATTGAATATTTTTTGATTCTTATGTTCACTAGGTTTTGAACCTAAATCCTATGGAGGAATATTGAAGGTAATATTTTAATCATCAATGAGGTCTTAAATTTTATGTTTTAAGGTATAAAAAAAAAATTAGAATGCCTAGGGCCTTGATGATAGTCATAATGTGCATTAGCATCATATCTTCTGGGTAGAGATCAACTCATATCAACCTTTATGGAAGGAGGGAGAGATATGAGATGACACTCTAAAATATTCTAAAGTAAAGAATTTAGAGACTCAAGTAATCATGTAAATTATCTCTTAGGTGTATTGGATAAGATGAGTGATTAGGTTGTTATGACACTGTGTTAACCATTGTGGTTGTTTCTTTTTTAGGTTTTATAGGCTTCACCTTATATCTTGGTTTGATATGAAACTTGGTATTATATGTACCTAGTGTGTTTGCTACATACTTGAGCTTGTTCAAGGATATAAGTTTTATTTCATGATCTCAAACAATATGGCATAAGTCATTAAAATATTTAAACTTTTTAAAAATAATGGGCTTATGTAATGGCGCAAGTAAGCTCTGCTTGAAGATGTCTTATAGTTCTTTGTCTACCATTAAATTTTTCATTTTGGCCAGCATTATTTTGTATCTCAAAATATATTCATTGATAGGTTCATTGGTTACTTTTTTATCTTTACAATTTGAGCATATGACATCTTTTGAGTGATACTGATAAAAAAATGTGATAAGAACTAATCAGCTAGAGGTTTGAATTCTTTCATCGATTGGAGTGGTAAATCAAAGAACCATTGTAAAGCATAGTATTTTAGGCTCATTGGAAATAATTTGGTCAGAATTTTATCATTGGAGGTATAATCAAGACATATTATATAGAAATATTGAATATGTTGTTCAAAATTACTTTTGCCATCATAAAATGTGAACTTGGGTGCAACAAATCTAGTTGGGAAAGGGTGAAAAGATATTACAAGTGCAAAAGGATTATCTAACACCTCTTGTGAATTAATAAAATAAGGTGACTTTATAGGATTTTTTCAATATCAGTAACCTTAGCTTACAAAAGTTTTATAGTTTATACAAGATATTTCACATTTTGATCACTAATGTTGTAATTTTTAGAAATCACCAAAGGAGGTATACTCATGGTTTGAGTTGATATATGCATTGAAACCGATAATTAGGTTGAAGTGATAATAGTTACCATGGAGATGTAGCAATAGTAGGATTTAGTTCAAGGAATAATGGTGTAAACACATAACATGTGCCTTGATTAGATGTAAGAAGTGATGATGTGCTCAAGGGGAGGGTTATATGAATATAGGGACGTCCCATATATCTAATAGCATGATCAATAGATGCACTTGGTTGTTCATCTATGATTTTTTTTTTTAAGATTCCAATGTGGTTTTGAGGATCTCATCAAGCTCTTCAAATTTTTTACGGATACAATCTCAAGACATAGTAATATATTGTACTTTCTCTTGATCTATTTGTTCATGTTTATTTTTTGCATTAGATTCATTATTTTTATCATTATAATCATCTTCTATGATAAATTCTTTAGTGTTTGGCTCAGGTTCATTACTGGCTCTTTCATTATGCATAGTATTTGATACTTTATTAGTTTCAATCATCTTAGGTGGAAAAAGAGGAAGCTATAAGTTTTCAATAGAAATGCCACCTAATATAGCGATATGCTTATATTACATATAGATAATAAAATAAATCTAGAAAAAAATAACAAGGTAAAATCTCAAGAGGCTGAATACCCTATGGAAAGCAAGGGATTACATAAAGAGACATAGAGGTTGGGTTCACTAAATGTTTAACCCTAAATTTAGATGCATGACGTATTTAGGGTTAATAATATATAAATAGTTCTAACATGAGTGATAAACTAATCTATATTAGATCAATTAATAGAAAACTTAGATAAATAATATTCTAAATTTATACAACTAAGATTGTTAAAAATATTAAAGTACAACTATTGAAACATATTACAATAAATAAGGAATAATATACTTAATTGGTTTATTATGCACATGTAGATCTATATTGGAAACAAGCATAAAATATGTAGTATTAGTGTTTATATTAGTCTTCAAATTTTTCAAATTATACTTTTGTGGTTGTAAACACTACCATCATATCTAGACACTACTATCAATCTTAGTGTCTAACTATGATGTAGGTGTCATGTATAAATTCTAGATTTAGATGCAACCAACTTTTCTATTATAGGGTTTTTATCACCTTTCTATTGGTGTATTCATATATTCGATAAATGGTATCACTCTTTATTGATTAATCAAACCCTATATCTACACCCTTGTTCACCCTTAGAATAAGTTTGTTGAAAAATAGGTTAATGGGATCATGGTGTTGAGTTTACCCAAAGACCCATCTATCAATGGGTGCTACCTACATATCCAATACTCTAAATAATTCCTTAGACTTATGTAATTTTCCCTTATGTTTGGGAAAGTGTGTGCATAAGGGTACAATATACTATATGAAGATGAATGTAGTGAACTAGATTATAATTTGACAAATATCATTAATGAGGTTCTCTTTAAATGCTTTAAAACTATAATATGACTGATCCTATTCTTGATATGAAAATAGGGATGAATAGGGAAAAATAGAGTGTTTGTGCACTAAGGCATATTTCCAACAGATGCATTAGTTTTCAACATAAGATTTAGGACTTGATAGATGAGAAAATCATTGATGTGAGTGTACCTAATGAAAGTACACAAAAATAACCAAGTGATAGTGTAATAATGAATATATTTAGTGATCCTTTCCCTAAGCATACAAGTCAAGAAACAACAAATAAATTAGAAGTGCATTACACATATAATGCACATCATCCACTAGTTATTTATCATCCTCATATCGAGACACAACATCATTTGAATGGAATCATTGGTACATATCATGACATTGATGATGATTCATATTTTCACTCTTTAATCATTCGAGCTTACATTTATCATCAACCTATACAGAGTGTCATGGTTGATAACAGTCCAAGCATAAATATGTGCACTATCACATTTCTCTCTCATCTTGGATACATATGTAGAGATATATATCCTACCACCATAGTCATTTAGGGATTCAATGGAAACATTTAAATTTCTATTGGTGAGATCACATTACCATTATAATTTGGTCTAGCATATGTCACCACCAGGTTTACAATAGTACCCAACATAGGGGTATTTAATATGTTATTGAGACATCCTTGGATTTATAATCTTCACACAACTCCTATAATACACATATTCTTAAAATAAATTATTACTAATGATTTTATCATAGTTCAAAGTAATCCCTATTAATACCCTCTACAACCAAAGGGCATTATTCATACACAACATATTACAATTTAATAACCTAAAAGGGTTCAACATTCTCAAAGCATTCATAAGAAAGTGGTATATTCTCCATGGAGGGCCATCTTTAAGAGACCACTTAATCAAAGATTTTCCACAAATTTGATATAACCACTCTCTACTCCAACATGTCTAAGAATGTTACTATACAAAATTAAGAGTGTTACACAAAGGAAACGATCATAAAGTTATTCTTACACTCTATGATGGTTTTATAAGAGTCCTAGAGTTCATCATGCTAAACAACATACACACTTTACTACAAAGCATTATCATAATAATGGTACTCATGTTTTTGAGTTGGATCAGTTTTTAGATTCTAAGTTGAGACCAATTATTTCACAAGGGCATCATACTCTCCATCTATGAGATATCATTCTTCATATACTATATACATGACCTATTGATTATGAGGCTCTTGTGGTAGTCAATGCTTAGTATGTTCCTCTTCAATTTCATATTATTGGGTTATTTTTATATCTAGACCTTTTCCTAGGTGCTTGATGAAGTAACTAATACCCAAAAAATTGGTGCGCTAGTATTTTACACAAGATTGTGTTCTTGTGCGCTCACCCAAAGCACGTGGAAAAAAAATAAATCTCATGGGTTTTGTCATGCAGTAGTATACTCATCATATATTGGTGATCAAACATATACCTTATTTAGTGACTAAATAGAAAAATAAATACATAGATGTGGACCTACGTTCAGCTAAGTGAAAAAACACAATTAAGATAACCATTGCCATGATATTTAGAGTACTTATTACTCGTGTTCAGAAAACATAGATTATATCCATTATATCCAAACTAGATCCATAAGTTACATAATAGATGTATAGATAACTTAGTGATATAAATTAACTATAAACTACAGTGTAATATCAAGATTATAATGATTTTTGTGACTATGTTATTTACCAATAATCAATCATTATACAACAAAGATTAGTAGAATTACAAATCTCTACATAGGGGTATTTATATTTGATTCTCCCTAACCAAGTTGTTATAATAGTTATGACTCTTATAGTAACTAGAAATGATCTCTAGTGAATTAAGAGTCATGGTAGTTATCTACTTTAGTTTTTCTTAAGGACCTGGGCCTTTATGCCCCTATATTTCTATTTGGTGTTGGATCCTCATTACCAAGTGTCTATCTTCATGCAATCTAGTGCAAAACTCATGTGTAATTTAAGTTTATTTCATCCTTGAGAATCATTCCTTAACCATTTCATGCTTTCTTTATACTCCCCAACTATTACATTGATATTTTGATCCCTTGGCTCTTGGGTTCTCCATTTGTTATGCCTCCCCTTTGACTAAGTCTTCTCATTCCATGATTTATTGTTCCATGGTCTTCTACAATTGTATAAAATTTTCACCATGCTCTTTTTGTGCCATGATCCTTTTGTACTAATACCAAAATACTTAGCCAAAATTCAAGGTCCAACATCACCACACTTTATGTTATTAGTTTGTCCCAGACTAAGCATTGGTTTCATATTCTATCAAAAATTTAGGACAAACCTATTTGATCTACTTTTTAACACCTTACCAATGTAACAAAGTGTCAAGCAATTTTTTTGTTATTTCTTTAGTGGGTGCTTTCATTTTTTTGGTCTCCTTGGGTTAGTTAGGACACTCACTTGCCTTATTAACCAAACATTTATGGGATGTGGAAGCATCCTTCTGAGCATCCTCAAGTGCAATGACATTAGTGATAACCTATCCTTGAAGTGAAATATATTTAGAATTTATTTATTCTTGATTCAAACTTATTATTTCTTCCATAGTTTTGACATCCTTGAATGCCTTCACGTACTTGGTGGAGTCTTTTATTAATAGGGAAGCATCAGCCAATTGCTAACATTGAATATTTTCTACTTGTATTAGAGCTTCAAAAAAATATTTGGGCCATGCCAGTTTCTCAAAAATCCCATCTAGGATGGGAATCACTTCCCCAACTCTATGTAAGGTGTGTTTGCCCAATCCCACCACTTCTATAAATTGTTCAGCTATCCATATTATTTCATCTTTTGGTGTAAAATGCTCCTTGCATCATTTTAATAAGAGGTTCATGAGGATCTCTATATTTTTAATTATCTCACCCTTTAAATGGATGTCATCCACTAGTGTTGGGTCTTGGCTCAAAATAACCTTATAAATATTCAATATTTTAACCTTGGTTATTATCTTGACCTCCAATTGGCACTTTAGCTAAGCCACTTCCTCTTCTACTTTAGTGTGGGTGGTCACTTATTTATCAAACATTTTCACCACTTTTTCATGCTTCTATTCACCTTGTTGTGATCAAATTCTACAAGAACATTTTATTGCACTATTTTAAAGGCCAGTTTTAAGA
Organism: Torreya grandis; assembly: GCA_037957365.1. Lineage (NCBI taxonomy): Eukaryota > Viridiplantae > Streptophyta > Pinopsida > Cupressales > Taxaceae > Torreya > Torreya grandis. Next base: position 2,373,227 of record JARHVA010002283.1, on the reverse strand, counting down.
GTGTTATGCAAGCTTGTAAAGTAGTAAGCTAATAGGGATTAACCCAAAATGTTTTAAGTAGTGTTGTCACTTGTGAATATAATACAAGGATATTATAAGGCATCTCAAAATGGTGTTCTTCATTATATATGTCAAGTAAAATTTACATCTCATGTTGGGTGTGAGTAGAAGCATCTTCTAGATCAAAATGGGAATATAAATATAGTAGTTTGTTAAGGATGCCTATCTGGTATTGGGTGTGAAGGTTGGTGGATACATTAGATACTTTTGGTTTCATAAAATTAACTAAAATTTTCCATTTAATGGGATCCTACTCAAGTATCTTGACATCCATGTCCTACTCCTATGATGTAGTGTTGATGTCAAAGCCATTCAATTAGTTTGCTTCAGATCCATTGATATCTTCACTAAGTGGATCTTCAATCTCTAATTATGCATCCTCAAGGGTGGTCTATTCCTCTTACATTAGGGAGAGTGTCTTCATAGAATCAATCTATTTTTTCTCTTCAATCATACCCAAGGTCCCTCTTATTAACTCTTATAGCTCCTCTCTATCACCATCCTTAGTTCTTCTATTTATTTTTAGATAGGAATAGGTTGTATTATTATCATTGAACCTTACAGTTGACTTTCTAGTGGATGTCTTATTGGTGGAGAAGCCCTCTTTGATGGTGACACCTTCTTAGGTGGTGATTTACTCTTTAGTGGTACTTAGTTAGTCATTTACCTTTTTAGTGGTTTTATCTAAGACCTTGTGTTAGTATCATGCTCAGTATTCTTCTACTTCTTGTTGAGTGGTGGCATTGGGGGAAGCTTCTCTTTCTCATGCTCTACACTTCCCAAAGCTTTCTTCTTAGGTTTCAACATATAGAAGAGGCTATGAATTGAGCCCCCAACCAAGGTTTGATACACCTAGATGTCAGTTATGTTTGATTCACTCTTTTATCTATATGATTTATTTTGAGGGTATCCATACATCTTGAAAAGAGTGTGAGTCTTCAATTTAATTTATTTTACTTCAAGTGTTATCAACTACATGTCGTATATGTGATTGAAAAAGTTCAAAAGGTATCATGTCGTGAAAGCATAAGGTAGTTTTAACCAAGTAGAAATCTCTCCACATGGGGCCATCCTAATGCACATGAGAGAAAAAATTTATTTAACAACAAACTTAGATTTATCTCCAACTATGTAATTAAGTCCTTTGGAATGTTCCATTTGTTCCCAAAGCTTTCCTTCATTCCATCATACCATGACTTCATTTTAAGCTTATATGTCAGGGCAATCTAGCCAGGGCAGGTGAATGCCTTATACCACTCTATAGGGGACCTATTTTTAGGTGGGTACACCCACTTGAAATCTTTATAGGTGTAATCAAATACACCAATTTCATCGAACACCATTATTAATAATAATACACCCCAAGGGAGCCTATGGTTAGACATCTAGTGAGCCTTCTCCACATCTACTATAGATTTATTTGAAAAAAACATTATCCAATTATATTTTATCCCATCAATGACTTGGTGTGTAACATATAAGTGGGTAATGTCCACCTCTTTCCATCTATCACCACTACTAAAATTTGTCATGATAATTTATGTGGCCACTCAGAGGGATGGATCTTGTAGATTCTTGATATGCATAGCATGGCCCTGCTTGTAACATTTTAGTGCCATGGTTATATTTTCTATCTCTATCAAGTCCTCTAAATCAAATTCAAATACATGCCAAAGCAATACAACCTTGATGCTTTGTTTATTCTTTCAGCCATGATTTTCATCTAGTACCCAACAAAGTATATATACTCCTTATGCATGCACGAATGTAGAAACTTGGTTGCCTATATAGGTTTTATAAAGTAGTGGAGGTTGAAAAGTTAAAAAATCCCAACAAAGTATAAAGAATTGAAGATACTCAAATCATAGACCGATTCATTCCTATTGTTTTGACACTTGACTCTATAACTATTTTATATCTCAACCTCATATCTAGGTTATCAGTTGTTGTAATTGAAGACAGTGAAAAAAGGCACATTAGATACCCATTTATCTACACCCAACACCATTTTTGGATACTATTTTTCCGCAATCAGTAAGGGTAGAGGTAGAGGTACTTGATTTATCTTCTTGGTTTGATGTTACATCCCTATTCTTTCACCTTTTGCACATTTGCCTTGTTATTTAAATGTTTCATCCCTAATTAACATTATTTCCCCACCAACACTTAGCTCTTCTTCTTCTAGAATGATTGGTAGTGGCTCGCTTCATTGGACCTTTTTCTTAGGTTGCATCACCCTTCATGGAGCTCAAAAGTTGAGGTGTAGTCATCTAATGTTCCCAAATGAATACATTTTTGTTGATGTATATGTCTTAGCCCTCCTACTTTGATGCCCTTTAATGGCAAACATTGACCTCTATAACCTAAAACTCAAGAAATCATCCACATTATTTTAGTCTAACTAGTTTTATCTATTTTTTTTAGCTAAAACACACTTTCAATGATCAAGAATCAACTAAAAATTAGTACTTTATACTTGACTAGAATCACTTGAGTTCGTATGTTCACTCTTCAGCTCTAAAAATTCACAATCGTAGAAATGATAAAATGTGAAATGAATCACTTTATGTATTTTTATAGGTTTGAGGGGGTAACTTGCATTTACTACCCCCCTCTCTTTGACCATCACTTACCATAATAAATGTGACTAATGGTATTGCCACGATGTGATGTTGGCACATTTACCATTACCACTACCTCCTTATATTAATGGCATGTCTTGCCCATGCTTTTCTCAAAGTGCATGATAGTTGTAGGTGAATTTAAATATTTATACCAAGGGAATATTCACACCAAAGGTAATAATCATTATTTACCTAGGCAGTCTTATGATTACATGCCAAATCCTATGTAGCCTTTGTCCTTATACACCTTTGCTTACATGCCTTTGCATTTATGTGTATCCTAATAAACCATATCTTGGCACCTTATACATGTAACACCCCTTATCCCATACTAATTATTCTTTGTGGTCCTCCACAAGAACATAAGTATCAACTTGTAAATGAAGATAAAATGTCAAAAAGTGCACACAACTAATGCAGTGTTTTATTAAAAATAAGAAATCCTAAACTAATGGAATATGCCTTATTAGTATAATTAAGAATAACCTGAGAAAAAAATAGGCTATAATTTAATATCATTGTAATGACCAGGAATAAATTGGCCACCTAATCATTTCAAGTGACATGCATTAGTAAGATGAATATTATGAACAATAAAGGGACCATCCCAATGAACATGAAGCTTCTTTGAGTGGCATGCAAACTTGGATTCATAGATTAAGACTTGCATTCTAGGTGTAAATGTCTTATGCTTGATGTGGTGATCATGCCATGCCTTTTTTTTGTGTTTCTCTACGTAATGACTCTAATGAACAAGAAAATGAGATTCATCCAATTGTATTAAGGTATATAGGCATGCTTTCAATGATGGTTCATCATATATCCATCCTATGAACATAATGAAAAGAGAGGGAACCAATAATTCTAATAGAATAACTACCTTAGTGCCAAACACATGATTGAATGGCATACTTTTATTGAGGTGCTTACAAGTTGTTTGATAGTCTCAAAGAATTGCAAAGACCTAATCATCCTATTTAGTACATCTAATATTACATATATTTGTTAGGGTTATGCCTAAGATTTTGTTGAACTCCTCTATAATTCCATTTTCTTGGGGATGATATGGTGTGGTCTTGTGATGAACAATCATGAATTCAGCTAACAATACTTAGATAGTCTCATTGAGGAAGTGAGTACCAAAATCACTAGTAAAACTCAATGGATAACCAAACCTTACAATAAAATGTTCCTAGATGAAGTGCACTACAATAGTTATAGTAAAATCCTAATTTGTCATAGTTTCATCCCATTGAGTGAGATAATCAGTTCTTGTGATAATATAGCATGAACTTGTACATCATCCTGCTAGGTTGATGAGGCTAACAAAGTCAATGGCCCATTTCTCACAAGATTATTGTGATAAAATAAGATTAATGGAATTGTATCCCAATTATTGGGTTTCCCCACATGTTGAAAAATGTCACATTGACATGCTTAATGCTTTGCATCTTGAAAAAGTGTAGGCCACTATAAATTGGCTAACAAACTTTATGCATGGTAACCTCTCTAACATAATGTCCTCTAATAATACCTTCATGGACTTTACAGAGCACATCAAGGTACTCATATTTTATGACATGATATTGAAATACTTTATCTTGGATAAGCTTATAGAGGTCTCCTTTAATGAGTTGGAATGGAGCAACATGAACTGCTAGTTCCTTCTTAGCCTACATACTTAAATGAGTTAGAGTTGAGCCAATAGTTAAAAAGTATGATATGTCCTAAAATTACTCAAGAATGCACAAGATGTGAAATAAATCCATGTCAGGTAGGTCATCCTTAATATTGGGTCACCATAATTAATTCTTAAGAGATGGTCAAGACCACAATTAAGCTTACCAGGATTTACCATGTGAGAGAACTAGAAATCTTGGAATAACATGATCCAACAGCAAATGTAACCATGAAAAATGGGTTTATTAACTAGATACTTCAATGATTCATGGTTTATGAAGAACACAAAAGGGGTTTCCAATAAATATTTTTAGAATTGTTTTAGAGCATAAACCATAGAGAGTGCCTCATGCTCCATGATGGTATAGTTCCTTTTGACCAGAGTAAGATTTCTACTTACAAAGTAAATAGGGTGATCTAGATTATCCTCTTTAGGCTATACAATTATTACACCAACTTCCATGTTAGAATCATCAACATAGACATGGAATGATTTAGTCTAATTGGGGAACTAGAGAATCAATGTAGTGATAAGCTTATATTTTAAGGCTATAAAAGCTTCTTAGCACGAGCTATTCTAAATGAACTATTCATTGTGTTTCAAGAGCTCTTCTAGATGCATTTAAATCCTTGCATATCCCTAGATAAATTTCCTATAGTACCCATTATGACCTAAAAAGGCACAAACCTCTCATTGGGTAGTTGGCATTGGTAGACGGAGGATGATGGAAAATGACAAGATCAAATCATTTATCACATTTTTAGTGATTTTGTTCTAAATTGTGCATTTTAGTGCAATTCAAGTAAGATTGACAATTTCAACACAAATAGTGTTAGGAATTACATGTCTACATTTTGCCCCTATTTGAGAAGGTGTAGCAAGACATTCAAGTGAAGCAACATATTTTAAAATAAAAGAGTTGTCAAGAAGAAAATGGAAATGACCCATGATTCCCCCTCAAGAGGACATATTAGGATAAAAGAGAAGGATGGACTCTTGAAAAGAGAGGGAAAGTGAGAGATTAACTTATGGAATAGATCACATCTAGATGAACTAATGCTTGCATGCATGGTTACCATCAATGATCAAAATATAATTAGAGGTATAATAGGCCCCAAAGATAAGGGGAATGGGAATGATTCAATTCAAACATATAAGTGACACACTTTGAATGAACCCAATTTGAGAGTGCAAGCTACACACTTACAGCATTGATCAATCTTGAGACAAGTTTCACACTAAAACATTGCCATCATGGGCAAAAATGTGGAGAGCTTAAAATTAGAGGAAAAGGATAATGTGGTCTCTAAAGAGATGATAATAAGAAGTGCCCCAGTAGATCAAATTTGATCATGATAAGATAATTGTGCCCCATTTGGGCTAATTTTGATCATTGATAAAGAATAAATAATGGCTTGCCCCTGTAGGGCTGATTTATATTTTTTAACTGATTCAAATGGTGTGCCTCAACATGGGTAAATTGGTAATTATTTATCTCAAGGATGTAACCTAAAACATAGATTAAATCAAGCAAGCATAAACTTAGATACGATGGTTTAATGGCCATGAAATCCCTAAAAAATAAGCATACTAGGATGCACAAAGTTATGAAAGAGATGACAAGAAGAATAAATATGGTTGAGCTGACCTCAATATAAATTGAGCATTACCTACATGGTCTAAATGGACCTCAAGCTAATGTAGTTCACCTAAATGTGGGAGAGAATGGAATGAGCGATGATGAAAATTGACCAAGATTTGAATAGACTAATGATGTATGCTAAGATATGCATGTCTAAGCATAGAGTCACGTGCTAAATCTATTGAGCCTAGTTTATGCATAGTAATCTTGAAATCTATTCATCAAATATATGTTGATGTTAAGACTTGAAGATAGAGCACAAAGTGTTTTCTATATCAAAATAAATTAGTCATCATAAGTATGAATAACTCATAATGAAACGGTATTTTAAGTGCATGAAGCCAGTTCAAATGTGAATACTTATAACTAAGGATAATGGTAAAATAATGACCAAAACTAGATTTACCATTATTTAGATTTAACAAAAAAGTAAAGACAAATAAAAAGATAAACATAAACATAAATATAGCTAACTTAATTCATTATATGAACAATCAAGACTTAAGTAGGAACAATAATGTTTAAAACAAAATAATGACACCTTAACAACATGAGACCAAGATATAAATATTCAAGATCTATGTGGACCATCAAGATATACATGGAAAACAAACAAATCAAGACCAAAAAGGAAATCAAAAGACCAAATAAATAAAAACTAATCAAATAAACAAAAAAAATTAGAATTTTTGAAGTGTCTGAACTCGATTGAGAATTAAGAGATATATAACGGTCCAGCTCATGAAATAATGAGAGCATGCCAATTTAAAATTCTTATAAAATGGTGAGAGTGAATGAAAATGATGGACTAAGTTGACCTCAACATGAATTGAGCACAACCTACATAAACCCAATAAGACCTCAAGTCACAATGAAAAACCAGCCAAGTCATAACAAGTTCACAAATAAAGGCAAACAATAAGTCAAATGATAATAGTAATGACTAGGTGATGCAATAATACATGATAAAAAGGTGTTGTACCTAATTTGTCCATAGGAAATTATAATGAGGAAACAACATGATAATTATAATTTTCCCAAAGGCAATTATAATCAAGGGTATAAAATATAATATTGATTTTCCCATAGGTGGTTATAATTAACGATACCAATTAAGATGATAGATGAAAGATAACTTACCAAATAAAATGTCACATTACTTCCATAGACTATCATTCAACACAACATTTTTTAAAAACTATTGAAACTAGATCAGAATCACCTCATGAAAAGTATGGGAAGAACCAAAGTAGCCAAGATCAAAATGGTATAAGTAGGACAGCTAAAAATAAGCCTTGGTCAATAGTAAAGAAATTGTATAATAAAATGGTATAAGGAAAATGATCAAAAGACAAGTGGCTATAATGGAAACAAAGTTACCCCCAAGTGATGATGACTTAATTTTCTCATAAAATGGTGAGAGCATGGCTTAGGTTACTCACAAAATAGTGAGATCATAATGAAGGTGACAAAGCTAACCTTAATAAAAATTGAGCACTGTCTACAAGTCCTAGAGGACTTCAAGTCAATATAGTTTAAACAGCGTGAGATAAATGGAATATAATGGTATAATATACCTAGAATGAAATGGTCCATAGGGTTTCCCCCAAGAGACAAGGCATGGTAATGGAAGGTTAAATTGGCAAATGAAGAATTATTTTGATGTTCCTACTGACATGAAGACACATGTCCTAGTTAACATGTGAAACAACAAAAATGATCAATTATAAAAATTGTTATCCAATATTCTTTTAGTAAAGCTAATCTATTAATAACTTATCAAATGAAGCTTTCAAATAATACATAATGATCAACACAAAGAAAGGTTGTGGAGATAATTCTGCATTATACGTTTACAATAATTTAGCTTAAAAATGATGTTTTATGCCCTTCTATTTGTAGATTTTTCAAATGGGTCAAGATCAATCGTGATCATCTATCTCAAGATTGAGATGTGTAGCCATGAATAAATCTAACATTTTGAAATTAAATATATAAATATACTCATAATGATTTGGGATGAAGGGGCATTAATTAGGCATGGGTGCCCATAAACCTAATTTTTATTACATTTATGGCTTGAGGATGCCACCCCATAGATCATGTCACTAGGTGATGAAGATATTAAGAATCAATCTCTAATAATGAAATAATCAATAACCTCCATGTAAAATCTACTTAAGCTCTTGATTTGAATTAATTATATTTAACGAGATTAATCAATTTTGGTTTAATTCTTTGGAAATTGGTGTACAATTAATCAAAATGGTAAGAAAGTCATATTATTGGTCATAATTTGACTCAAAAATAATTAGAAGGTGATGTTAGATGAATACAGACCATGATCCCATTTAGGATGTTGCTAACACAAAATAACAAAGGTACATGACATGTACTAATGAATTAGAAGAAAAGAGTGATCTAGAGCATAAAAAGGCAAAATTATCATTTTGAATCAAAATAAATTGATCAAAGTTAGGAATCACATAAAATGCATTACCCCATTTAGGGATATATTAGCCTAAATCATTACTTGTATATGACAAGCTCAAACCATTTAGCACATTTTTAGTGATTTTAGCCTTAATTTTGTATTTGAGTGAAATTCGAGTAAGATTGACAATTTCAACACAAATAGTGTTAGAAGTGGATGTCTACATTTTACCCCTATTTGAGAAGGCATAATGAGACATTCAAGTAAAGTAAAATCTTTTCAAAGAAAAGCATTTTCAATAAGAAAATGGAAATGACCCATGATGCCCCCTCGAGAGGGCATACTAGGATGAAAGAGAAGGATGGACTCTTAAAAAGAGAGGGAAAATGAGAGATTAACCCATGGAATAGATCACATCTAGAAGAGATAATGCTTATATGCATGGTAACCATCAATAATCAAAATATAATTAGAGGTATAATGGGTCCCAAATATGGGGAGAATGGGAAAGATTAAATCTAAACATATAAGTGACACACTTTGAATGTACCCAATTTGAAAGTGTAAGTTGTGCACTTATGGAATTGATCAATCTTGAAACAAGTTGCACACTAAAACATTACCATCATGGGAAAAAGTGTGGGGAGATTAAAATTAGAGGAAAATGAAAACATGGTCTCCAAAGAGATGATAATAAGAAGTGCTCCAGTAGAGTAGATTTGATCATGATAAGATAGGTGTGCCCTAGTAGGGCTAATTTTGATCATTGATAATTAATAAATTATGGCTTGCCCCTATAGGGTTAATTTACATTTGTTAACCAGTTCAAATGTTTTGCCCCAACATGGGCAAATTGGAAAGAAATTATCTCAAAGATGTAACCTAAAACATATATTAAAGTGAGGAGGCACAAACATAGATGTGATGGTTTAATGGCCATGAAATCCATAAAAACTAGGCATATCAGGATGCACAAAGTGATGAAAGAGATGACAATAAGAATAAATATGGTTGAGCTGACCTTAATAGAAATTGAGTGTTGCCTACATGGTTTAACTGGACCTCAAGCTAATGTAGTTCACCTAAAATTGGGAGAGAATGGAATGAGAGAAGATGAAAACTGACCAAGAGTTGATTAGACTCATGATGTATGCTAAGAGATGCATGTCTAAGCATAGAGTCAAGTGCTAAATTTATTGTGCCTAGTTTAGGTATAATGATCTTGAAATCTATTAATCAGAGTTGTGTTGATGTTAAGACTTGAATCTAGAGTATAAATTTTTTGTTATATCAAAATAAATTAGGCATCATAAGTATGAATAACTCATAATGACATGGTATTCCAAGTGTGCAGAGCCAGTTCAAATGTGAATACCTATAACTAAGGATAATGATAAAATAATGACCAAAACTAGAGTTACATTTATTTAAATTTAAACAAAAAATTAAAGAAAAAAATATATAAACATAAATATACCTAACTTAAATCAATATATGAACAATTGGGACTTAAGTAGAAACAAGAATGTTTAAAATAGAATAATGACACCTTAACAACATGAGACCAAGATATAAATAATCAAGATCTATGTGTACCATCAAGATGTACATGGAAAACAAATAAATTAACACCAAATAAGAAATCAAAAGACCAAACAAACTAACAACAATCGAATAAACAGATGTTTTTGGAATTTTTGAAGTATCTCAACTTGATTAAGAATTAAGAGATACAAAATGGTCCAACTCATGAAATGGTGAGAGCGCACCAACTTAAAATGCTTGTAAAATGGAAAGAGCATATGAAAATGTGGGATTGAGTTGACCTCAACATAAATTGAGCACAACCTACGTAAACCCAATAGGACCTCAATTCATAGTAGTTTTGCCTACATAAAAGGCAACAAAAAACTAGCTAGGTCACAATAGGTTTGAAATAAAGGCAAACAACAAGGAAAATTATGATGATGATGATGATGATGATGATGATAATAATAATAACAACAACAACAACAACAACCAAGTGATGTGGTAATGCAAGATAAAAAGGCATTGTACCCAATTTACCCATAAGCAGTTATAATGAGGAAATAACTTCATAATTCTAATTTTCCCAAAGGTGGTTATAATCAAGGGTATCAAATACAATATGTATTTTCCCATATGTGGTTATAATTAGTGATACCAATTAATATGATAGATGAAAGATAACTTGTTAGATTAAATGTCACACTACTTCTATAGACTATCATTCAACACAAAAAAAATTAAAAATTATTGAAATTGGATCAAAATCCAATCATGAAAAGTGTGGGAAGAACCAAAGGAGTCATGATCAAAATGGTATAAATAGGACAACTAAAAATAAGCCTTGGTCAATAGTAAAGAAATTGTATAATAAAATGGTATAAGGAAAATGATCAAAATATGAGTGGCTATCATGGCAAAAATTTTATCCCCAAGTGATGATGACTTAGTTTTATTTTAAAATAGTGAGAGAATGGCTTAGGTTTCTCTCAAAATGGCAAGAGCGTAATGAAGGTGACTAAGCTAACCTCAATAGAAATTGAGCACTGCCTACATAGTCCTGGAGGACCTCAAGTCAATGTAGTTCAAACAATGTGATACAAATGGAATATAATGGTATAATATTCCTAAAAATGTCTATAAGGATGCCCTTAAGAGACAAGGCAAGGAAAATGGCAAGGTAAAATGGCAAATTAAAAATGGGTTCTGCCACTCCTGCTGACATGGAGATGCACATCCTAGTCAACATATGAGACAACTAGAATAATCGGTCATAAATTTCCTATCCAATACCCATTTGGAAAAGTTGCTCTATTAAGAACCTTCTATGATCTCAAAAATGTGTTCACAATATTCATTGATCATTGATTATGTTTCCTTTAAATGTCAAGATAAGATATCCTTGTAGCCTCTACAAAGGAAAGTGCAACTATACATGGTAAATAATGTTAGGCTCAGGATAAAAGATATAATTGGGTAATGAATAAGTGGATGATAATGGAATGTATAATTAATGGGAAATAAATGAAGATCAGGACTTTCAATCTCACATAATGTTTTTGATTCTGGATTTGACATAAATTTGGTTGTGCAGGGCCAAAGGCCTCTAAAGATATTCTCGATATGACCACCATATTTTATTATTATTTAATCCTGAGAGTAGATACCATCTAATTATGTTGTATATTGGAAGTTATAATTATTTGATTTTAAATAATATTTTATTTAATAAATAATGAATAACTTTTATGTTTAGTTGTTGGTGCCTCAAAGAGGTTTTCACCAATGAATTTGTCATGATTATCCCATAGTGCCTCTGAAAAGGTTTCACAAAGAGATATTAACATTTGACTTTGATTGTCTTATAGCACCTTCAAAAAGGTTTCACTAAAAGATGTTGAGTTTGTTCTTTAATCGCCCCCTAGAGCCTTTGAAAAGGTTTTACTAGAATATTATTTTTTGTTTGCATGAATTTGGTCTTGGTGCCCCTAATATTCTACAAATGGTATGTCACCATGGATGCAGCTCAACAAAGTGTGATTATGTTAATCTTAATCAATGCTTGTGGGAGGCAGAATGTCAAAAAATTGGCTATGTTGGGTGGGGGTAATGGAATAATGAATAGTAGCACAATATTAATAAAAAATACTAGGAGAACATATGTTGATGTTGAAGTAATCATCCTCAAAAATCATATAAGGATCACAAATATATTCAAGTTAATCTACAAGCCAATTATAACCAATTTTGTAATAGCCATAACTATACTCTATTTTTGAAGCTGAGTCCAAGTCAAGGGACTCTAAATCTAGTATCGAATCTGATAGTGATTCTACTTCTGATGCTAAATATGATGTCAATTTAAAAATGGAACCTGAATCTAATTTTGTTTCTTAATTTGATGTGGCTATTTCTATAATTTTGTATTCAATGTTTGGTATCAAACAAGTAATGGCCTATGATAGCATAATGGGCTCTATAAAAATTGATTCATCTAGGAAGGGTTCAACATAGACTGGCTTGTCTAAGTGAAACCCCTCAAAGAGAGGAAACCACTTGAGGGATGACTCAACAAAATCTTGTCTATCAAAAGGAGACTCCTCAATGAGTGGAAAAATATCAAGATACAACTCTACAAAGATTGCATTGTCAAGGAGATGAGGCTCTTTAAAAATAGGTAAAATATGCATAGGGAACTCATCACAAGTTGACTCATTACAAATGGGTGTTCTGACAATAACAGCAGGGATTTGGTTCACAATTGATTGTAAAATATCAAATTGAAACACATTATGGTCCTCATAAGATGGCTCTTGAAGAGGTAATTGTTCACTCTATTTTGTCTCAAATATTAGCACGTAATTTCTAAAGTGGGGAATATTTGGTAAAGCAGGAACAATGGTTTGTGTTTCAATAATGGGATCTCAAAAAATTAGACTATTGAATAAGGGATCAATAAAATCAAGTTCATCAAATGGAGGTTCTTCAAAAATAGGTTCACTAAATATTGGTGATGGGCATAGAATGGTAATGACTGGATGATGCATAGTTTTGTTGCTTGTGCAAACCAAAGGAGGAGGTCTTAAAATGGTAACCTTCATATGTTGTAGAGCCTGATTCCTCATACAAACTAAAGGATAATAGCCTAAAATGGTAACCTTCATGTGTTACGTAGTTTGATCACTCACACAAGTTGAAGGGGGGAAACCTAGAATGGTAACCTTAGAGCACATTACACAAATAAAAGAAGGATATCCTAAAATAATAACCGTGAAGTGTGGTACACAAATTGAAGGGGAATATCCCAAAATAGTAAATTTTGAGTATGGCACACAAAATCTAAGGGGAAGGATGGGGATGATGCATAAAATTTGGCATGGATTGGATTGATTTTCAATAAATATGCTCAAAGAGGGTGACATCCTCAAACAATATGGAGTGTTCATGTCCACCATAAAAATGTTCTAACTCAAACTAAGGCCTCAAGAAACCCCATTATGAGTGTACCTTAGTGTCATGTCTAGAAATTTTGTTCTCTACAATTGCCAAGATTTGAATTATGTTTTGTAATCATTTAAATAAGGTATGGACTTGGATCTTTTCTAAACAAGGTGACTAGGTACTAAAGAGACTATAAGATGAGGGTGGCATAGAACCACACATAATTAGAAGAATAGTGTTCATGAATTTACTTAACCTTGGGTAAAGTTGAAATCATATGAATTGGAAGAGGGTATGATAACTCAAAATTCCAAGGTGAAAACTAGTACACCAAAGCCTATATTTTTTTGATATGTCAATACCATAAAAGTTTTTCAACTTTGACGAGTTTCTACTAGAAAATTAGAAGAAATCCATTCATATTAGGAAGGAGACAAAACAAACCAAGAAACTCATGATGTGAAAACATTCAATAATTCCTAAGTATAAAACTAGAACCAAATAGGCATCATAATGCCACCACATGGTAATAGGAATGGTAGCATAAAATGTGTTCTAGGACTCAAAGTGTGAGTGATACGCAAGATGACTTAATTCCACCAATGATGAGAATGTGATAATGAGTCTATAAATGGCCTTCAATCCAAATTGTAAATTGAACCCAAATTCCCTTAAGTTAAGAGTAAACAACAAACCTAATTTAACACATCAACCTTATAAACTTAGAAAAGTGTAATTTAGAATTTGAACTATCAATGAAGGACTTAAATATAATTTGGAAAGTGGTTTAGACTTAAATGGGAAGCATAAATACACTAATTAGATGATATGACACAATGTTTAAGATGACAAATTTGAACAAGGAAAATATTCATTTTCACTTAGACAGTGTAACACCTCCTTATTTAAGAAAATGTGGACAATGTGTTTTGGTTATTATGTTTATTTGCAAGCAATTTTTGACTCAAATCAAGACCAATTAAGCTAAAAAGACTAAAATAGACCAATACAGCTAAGTAATCATCTTAAAGCCCTAAAACTGACAAGGTTGCATGATATTGTTAAAGTTCATCTTTATACATACACTTGAAAGAAAAGTAAGTGTTCTTTCAAAATAAAATCACATTATATAGTATGGTATTTTACACCCCCCTTCTCTCAAGTGACAATATGATGACATGGACCTTGGGGCACACCTTGCATCAACAATATTTCCATGGCAAGCAGGATTTATCTAAAACTCTACAAGTTTCAACCATCTAGATTGATCTTATGTGTACAAAATTTCACATTTGCACACAATAAAAATAACATGTTAACTAGATCCACATCAAATGGCTTATTATGAAAAGGTCTTATCCTTTCACAACCACTACATCTATCAATTGCTCAGTGTAGTGCAATGGCTAAAATGATCATATGTTTTGGGATGGCTTGCCACTAATAGAGATTTTTTAACTGCTCAAACCACTATCTCAGTGGGGCGATCCTAATTTATATATCCCCTCATGGAGAGGGTTTGAAGATGATGTCAGGAGATGAAACCTCAGGTCAAAGTTTCCCTATAGAACCCATGTGAGGTAATGAAGCCCCCCTCACAAACTAAAAGGAATGAAATAAAATCTAAGTAAAAAAGCTTTATGAGTTATTTTTATATCACCCAAACCATGTGGATTTTTTGAAGATCCTAAAAAACTTTCTTTTTATACCTTGGACAAAGGCATAATTTTCAATGAAAATGGTGCTTTTGATCCCACAAGTTCCCTATAGGGGATGGGGGGAGAGCATACATGCACAAATTCCTTTTTTCTCAAACAATTTAAACCAAGCAATGATAGATAACTTATATAAAACAAAACTTTGAAGTGATTTTGGTTTTAAGCACTAAATTGAAGTGTTTGGTGATGTTCTTTGGCCCCTTAGCCTTAAGTTGTAAAAACTTTTGAAAAAAAATCACAAAACATTTAATATAAACATGTGTTTTTTTTATTTTAAACCAAATGAAAAGTTCTTAGTTATTTTTAAGCACAAAAATGAGGTTAAAAGACTTAATTAAGCTCAAATTGATCACTTTCCACACTGGTTTTACATAAAAAGTTAGATAGTTTTATTTAGCTTTGAAGCACTTTTGTTTTTGAGAAAAGTAACTTTGGTTTTAATGCTCTTGGGTCTATGTTTTTTTGAAAACATATATATTGGCACCAATCACTATTGATCAATCTTGATTATTTCAAGATTATTGCCAGTCAATAACCAATTGTGGCTGGTCAAAAACAACCATCGATGGGCACCAGTAAACCTGAAGGTAACAACATTATGCTAGAAAATGTTTGTTAGGATAAAATCTCTAGAATTTAAGCTTCTAGATTAAAACTATGTTCAGACTAGACTTATAGAATCCAAATCATTAGGAAAAAACTTAAATAAATCTCAAAAATTAAAAAATTAAGGCCATATTTCCCCTTCAACCCAATCAATCACGATTGAACCTAACCATTGACGATCACTGTGTAACCTATGTGTGCACAAAAAACATTAGAAACATGAGAAAATTAGCTTAAAATGATGTTTAAGGACTTTTTAATGACAAAATTGAAAATGTAAAATTTCTACAATGTCTTCCTTGCTTAAATGGACTATATGATCCCATAGGGTGTGCCAAGATGTAAGATTAGATTACAATGTTGGTTAGTTAAACATTATCCATGTAAACATAAAGAATGCATAAAAAACTTAACAAACTAATCCAACCTATTCCAATGGGATTTATAAATGATAATGAATTAAAAAATTGAAAGAAATCAATACCAATTACCTTACCAAATGATTCCACCATCTAGAGTGGCTTCAAGCATATTTTTCCCTTTGATCTAGTGTTCTTGTCTTTTTTAATAATGGATGTCAAGCTCTTCCATTATCTCAAGATCATTATGCATAACCTAGACTCAAGATAAGAAATCTAATTTATGCCTATCAAAAGAAGCTTGAAAATAAGACACCATGATCAACACAAAGAAAGGTTGTGGAGATAATTATGTATTATAAGTTTACAATAATTTAGCTTAAAAATGATGTTCTATGCCCTTATATTTATAGATTTTTCAAATGGGTCAGGATCAACCATGACCATCCATCTCAAGATTGAGATGTGTTTCGATGAATAAATCTAATATTTGTAATTAAATATATAAATATCCTCATAATGATTTAGGAGGAAGGGGCATTAATTAGGCATTGGTACCTATAAACCTAATATTTGTTGCATTTATGACTTGAGGATGCCACCCCATAGATCATGTCACTAGGTGATGCAAATATTGAGAATCAATTTCCATTAATGAAATAATAAATAACCTCCATGGAAAATCCACTTAAGCTCTTGATTTGAATTAATTATCTTAAATAAGATTAATCAATTTTGGTGTAATTCTTTAGAAATTGGTACACAATTAATTAAAATGGTCAAAATTCATATTATTGGGTTATAATTTAACTCAAGAGTAATTAGAAGGTGATGTTAGATGCGTACAGACCATTATCCCATTTAGAATGTTGCTGACACAAAATAACAAAAGTACATGATGTGTACTAATGAATTAGAAGAAAAGAGTGATCTAGGGCACCAAAATGTGAAAACATAATTTTGACTTGAAATAAATTGATAAAAGTTAGGAATAACATAAAATGTATTGCCCCATTTAGGGATACATTAGCCTAAATTAGCACGTTTATAAAACAAGCTCTAACCATTTAGGGAATTTTTAATGATTTTAGCCTAAATTGTGTATTTGAGTGCAATTCGAGTAAGATTCACAATTTCAACACACAAAGTGTTAAGAAGTGGATGTCTACAAAAGGTAACTAAAGGATATCCACACTTGAATTTTTAAGAATGTCAATTGGTAGAGAATATGTCTTATTGGCCATGAACAATACATGAGGTGAGTGTTGTAAGGTTGGGCTAGCCATCTTTCATCATGCATCCTTTGTGAGGACATTAACCTTAATGTCAGTGTCAACTAGAATGTCCTAGATCAACCATACATCGATGACAACATTCACCAAAATTTCTTTATCCTCTTATGGGCTAGGAGGAAAGGGACTATCTTGTCATCGAGAATGGTTTAATCAATTATCTTTAGTTGGCCTTCATGTCTGATGTTTAAGCCAATTTCTTAACTATGGTAAAATATCCTCATCTAACAAGAACTTGCAAAGCTCTTGGAAGTCATCCTACATCATGTATTGATGATATGTGGCCTTTTGAATATCATCACATTAGGTGGCATCATGGTCCTTAAGAAATTGAATTTCCCCTTGTAATTCCCTTACCAAAGTCATAGTATATTGAAACACTTCTTTATGTTGTTGAGCATCAAGATACCTAGTTACATGAGGCTCTTCACATTGTACCCTCTCAATGGGTAAAATGGATGTAGATTGGGACTGTCCACCACTTTACATTGTAATGGTAACCTATTGGGCTAGTAGAGTGATTGAACATGGTTTCTAGTGTGGATTCTTAATTCATATCATATTAGCACCCTTCTCATTCCTTTCTTTTATGATGGTCATGTACAAATTAAGACATTCCTATAAATGATGCTCATTTTTACAAAAATCACATGTTGGAAAGACTGGGTAGTCTTTCTAGTAGTCATCTAAAGAGCCACATTTTTAGCATGTCTATGGTGGAAAATGTCCACCTCATCATCCTCAACCTTAGCCTCATCCACGATACCCACCATTCTCTTGATTATTTGAAATAGAATCTTGATGCACACCATGCATGCACACCTCATGAATATCATTGATGAGATGATAATCATTAGTGTCATAGGTATATGCATCACATATCTTGAATTAGTTAGACACTTTAGACTATATGGCCCATTTTAACAAAGGACAAGAGTGAACATCATGTTCTTCATATAAAATTTCACAAGACTACTTTTGTATAGCACAAATGTTCTTACAAGGATAATTATTTCTATTATGGCCCTCAGACTTGGAATCGATACACTATAGGTCGTTACGAGTTTCATGAGCATTATTTTCACTCAAATTTTCTAATTATGATGTTATTTAAGCTATTTGAGATTTCATAAAAAGGTCTAATTCTAGTGTCAATGTTATAGACATCAAAAATTTGCACACCTATGATTTAAAATATCAAAGTAGCCCTAGAAGTACCCCTAGACCCTCTTAGGATCAACCTACACTTATTGGTCCTAAACTAACCAATTTACACTCAGTTACACCTAAGTAGCCCTAGCCTTTAAGACCCTATCCATATGGACCCTAATCATTAATGGTTAGGGTGACCATCAATGATCTACCTTGGGGACCCTTGACTATTGACGGTTAAGATCCAGCATCTCACCAAGAGCATGCAAGCTCTACCACCCTTTTTTTAAATATAGACTTGTCTAATTTGTGTTGTGAGCCTTTGCATGCACAAATTATATTTAGATGACCTAGTTATACCTACACTTCCACCTCTTGTTTATGCTTATAAGAGAGAGAGACTTGGGAGGTCAAATCTATCTACAATAATTATTAGTGCATAGGCATTCAAGAGTTTTCTTTTGTAGGTCAATTAGGTCAATTAGCATCATCAATGTTATCAAGCATTATCAACCATCTTATTGAGAGCTAACTTGCTATCATCTCTCAACCAAGCTTTTAAGTACCATTACTCTACCAAAATCAAGCCAGATTCCACCAACAGGATAACTATGTCAACCACCCATCCAATTGACTTATGTGTTTTATTATTTTTAGGTCTTCCTCCCAAGCTAAAGAGGATCTCTTCACAATCTTCTGATTTAGTACGTGCACAAACAAATAGGTTTTTCAACCATACCCATATTGAGTGTCTTTTCTCTTTTTCTTTACAACTTAACTGAAAATTTATATGAAACATTTTGGTACATCCGATGGGACCTAGAGTCTTTACTAATGTTTTCTTTGCATTTGTATGCTCTCCTCTCTATCTGTGCTCATAATTGAAATTGAAATTTCTTTTGGGCTTAAAATCAACTACACCCACTACTTTTTTTAACATTATTTCACTTTGAATTAAAGCACAATAATCTTATCATAGTGTCACCTTTATTGTACACACTATCCATACCACTTTCATCAATCAAACATCAAAACAATTTGAGACAAGGCCCAACTAGGATTTCATTACCTAGTTGTCGCCTTACCCATTCTTGACAATCCTACTTGGAGGTCATTGCCAAGAGGAGAACCAACTCAGCTCTCTAGTTGAGTATAAACTCTGAACATCAATATATATTGGCTAAGCACCTAACACCCTTATCGTTGTGGGACTATGAAGTGAGGGGGTAGGACCCAATACTAAGCCATGTATTGATTTTGATATACATTATTTTAAGCATTTAAACAACCTAAAACTAACCATAGACTGCTTCTATAGTACCTGATCTATAAGCCAACTTCTATCACACATTCTCATAAACTAAGGCATAATCCAATAATGAGATTAAAACTAACCGCTAGGCTTAAATGTACTTCATAGTGTGTGTTTTGATTGTCTTGATAATTTTCTTGTCTTATTCTTATTTGAGTGGTGAGATTGTTCTTATTTTTTCTCCCATTTTTCTTTTATGGTTCTCACTCGCTAGCAATGAAAAGACCTAGTAGATCAAAATCAAATATCCTCCTCTACCTCCTCATCTATGGAGTACATCTTCGAGGTAGAAGATTCACCTCATCTATTGGGAATCCCTATTTTCCTTTGGGTATTTCCCCAAGGAGATATGGATTTTACCATTTTTCTAGACAATAATACAGTTGCCCTTCAACATTATCTTAACACCTCTTCTCATCATATTCTAGTTTCAACTCCACCTCAAGATCCTCCTTATGGCATGACATCCCACCTTATAAAGGGTATCCATGTTTTTGTGATCACCACCCAACCTTAGACCACCCAAGTATCTTCATCTACTAACCCTTATGATGCTATGACTGAAAACCAACCTATCCAACCAATCGTTACCCTTACACCTTCCACCCCTACTAATGACTCCTCTACCTTGGGAAAAACCTAACCATTAACCCATCATGCTCCACTTGTAGTTTGAGTACCCACCATAGGCATTACCAACCTCCCCTCTATCAAACCTAACCCATTGGTCAATACCCCTTTACCAAGCTTAGGGGTATCTATCCCTTCTACCTCACCACCCATTAGCACAAAGGTCACTACCTTACCTCTTGTCACCAACCCAACTACCACCCATGCCCAATCCACAAGGACTTCTCAATAGTTACTCATTTCACCCAATCTAGGATACATCCCTAACCTACAAAGGTATGTATCAACTACCCAAAAACCATCATCCACCTACCCTACCCAACCTCTAGCATCCACATTCTAATATGTGGCAACCTCTCAACCACTAAATAATTACCAATATGTTTCCCAACCTCAACCACAATATCAACCTTACAATCCTTTTGGTGCACCACTTCAAATTGACCTAATGAAAATTCTCATGGACAAGATGACCAACCTTGAGTCATCCATTTCAGGGGCTCATAACATCATATCCAATGATCAAATTTGTAGTGAACCTATTCATCCTTTTATCCCCATTATACCTTACCCTCCTTAATGAGATCTTCCAAAATTTACCAAATTTCAAAGCAAGGATGACCCCTAAAAAACACCTTAGGGATTTAAATCATTTATGTTACATGATTTCTTACGATGATGCCCTTCTCCTTTGAACCTTCCCCATGTCTTTATCTAGCCCAACACTCAACTGGTATAGTGCCCTCACCAAGCATTCCATCTTTTCTTTCACCCAACTAACATGAGTCCTGTTAGATCACTTTTCCATTAACATTTCCAAGAAGGTTTCTATCATGGACCTCTATTATATTAGGCAATTCAATGATGAGTCCATTGCCAATTTTTTCACCCATTGCAGAAGCTTGATTAATCATCTTTCATTTTCCCTTCCTCAACCTAAACTTATAAAAAATTTCACTTGAGCTTCTACCAAAATATATCTTCTATATTGCATTCCAAAGCTTCAAGAACTTTGATGAGGCTTTTACCATGGCACGTAAGCTAGAAAATCAGGCCATAGATGAGGGTAAATTAAAGTTATGAAATAAGAACTCTACCTTGAATACCAATCAAACCTCTTCCTCCAAACTAGGCAACCAAGTCAATACTAAAACCAAGACTAAGGGAACTGTGAATTTCATCATCCTTAAAACCAACCCTTCACCCAATGTCAATCAACAAAATTTGCCCATTACCTCTAATCAAAATACAAGGAAACTAAAGCAACCAAAAATAATTCACTCCACTTAGAGAATCTTATACCTCAGTTCTAGAGAAGTTACTAAAAGCTAACCTTATACAACTTCCACCAATCAAACCTCCCAAAAATTTGATTCTTCTTGTCTAGCACGTGCTTGGTACAATGATAATGACCTTTGTGCTCTTCATCAGGTAATTGGACATAACATCAGTTGATGTAATAATTTCAATAATGTTATTAAAAGTCTTATCGACAAAGGGGAACTCATGTTGGATAATCCCTATGCCCCTTAAAATCAAGCTCTTAACATCTTTAGGAAACCTTTTCCCAACCATGCCCCTATCAAAGCTAAGGACACACAAGCCGAATGCTCTCATAATGCCCACACTGTCAACATGGTTTGCAATACACCTACCCATGAGGACCTGATCATCTAATCTACCCATTCCTACCTTGCCTAGCTTATCAAAGTAATGGAGTCAACTTACCCTCCTTTGGATATCTAAACCAAATAAGTTCCTTTCTCCCTAGCTACCCTCATAAAAGCTTTGGAATCATCACATACTACCTCAACTAGCACATCTAGGCAAATCAACATTCCTGATTCACCACCTCCAACAACTACCTAACAAACCACTACTCCTATGGATATTATTCCTAAAAGAGGAGAATTTCTACCAATGCCTCCCATGGATTAGCCATTTATCTCAACTTTAATTCCTTCACCTTAGGAAATTAACCAACCTACCAACCATCTTCCCCAACCTACAAGTCTATCTTTTGCATCCACTACCCATGGAGAAAAACCAATCCACAAACCTTTTTCTACATTAGTGCAAAAATTGCAATTTTCCCTAAAACTAGACATGGATCAAACCACTTTCTATAAATAGTTAGGGATCCCCCTAATCACCAAAATTAAACCTTCTAGCATGCCCCTAACCAACCAATCCATCATATCTCCACCACCTCTTAAAACAATCCAAACTTCTACCAACCCCCACCACCTCAATCAGCCAAAACAGCCACCACATCACCAACCAAACCTTTCAAAACTCTTGGTGCCTTCCCTACTTAGAGTTTGGCTCACCCATCCTTGAAAGTAGAATTAACTTTACCCAAGCCTATACCTAGGTCTTGACCCACACTAACCAAGAAGATGAAAATATTGATGGGATGCATGACTAAGCCTCTACCTCCCTCTATCTTACCCTTTATCTTGGGGCCTCACCCTTCCATTTTGCTTAAAAAGCAACCCCCTTTCAACATATGTCACCCACTATCATTGATTACACCAACATATTTATTATCTAATGTGCCAGTCTTTGCTAGATTACAATTGGTCAGACCACCAAACTCAATCATCCCAACTACCAACATACCCCAACCAAAACCATCAAATAGAAACACCACCCTACCCAAACCATCTCTCACCAAACCTATTGCCACCAACATGCCCATCTTACCAACCCAAACCACAATCCATAAAACCTTCTTACCTCTAGAAAAATCCTATATGACCATTTTTCAAAGATTATTATAGACCTCCAGCCTTACATTACCTCCTATCAGACCTTTCAATCCTCTCAGTTCAAAGCTAACCTAGTATAATGACCATCAAATTTGTTCCTATCACAAGACACCTGGGCATGACATAGAGAATTACAAAGGTCTCTAGGCCATTATCCAATAAATCTATGATGAGGATTATCTTTTGATAGATGGCCTTTCATTCATTCCTTCACCACTACACCCAACAGCTAGACATCAACACATTCCTAATCCCCCACTCTCAACTCAGAGTGATGGAGAATCTACCCAACCCCCCATCACACTTTGCCCCTCTATCCATACCATTACTATGGTCACATGATCATAACAAAAGCATAAAGGGAAGGCCAAAGTGTCCATTCTATGGGCATACTCACCAATTATCCCTAAACCAAACTAGATCCAAACCTCCACGTCTATAGCTAAGCCTAAAGTTACCAACTTAGGCACATTAGAGGCTAACCCCTCTGAATCCATTAAGAAGATCATTCTTAAACAACTTTATCAAACCCCAATTAAGATGAACCTTTACTAGCTCATTTCTACCTCACCCCACTATCATTAGGCCATGATCAAGGCTATGCAGACCATTGAAGTTAGACCAAGGGATTCCCAACCTATGCAGGCCTTTATTGGTGCTCTCCAACTCTCCACCCTTGTTACTGTTGATGTAGAAGATTGCACCCTTGGTAGGAGGCTGAGCTCCTACCTTCTTCATGCAATAATGGAAACTCCCCTCTCACCTATGGGACTGGTGAAGCTAGAGGGGAGAGTCTCTAGATGAGGGATAGCTCCCTTTGATGTATCATTTAGGCCCTAGTTTCTCCTACTGCTAAAAAATAAAATGAAAAAAAGGGGGGGATGAAAAGGGAGAGAGAGATGTTGAAAACAAAGCCTAAGCCTAAAAAGTAAAAGGTGATACACCAAAAAAGTGATCCACTTAGGCCTGAACATACACTTTCACCAAAAGAAGTGCCTATACACTTCATCCATCATGAGAGAAACTTCTACATCAGTGGGTCAGGGGTTCATGGAGATACAAGGAGGGAATAACTACTAGAGGCATTCTAAGACACACTATAGTAGCCTATCCACTTCACCTATACTCCTCTAGGGACACTTCTAATAGACCTATAAAAGGAAAACTCAAAATGCACCAGACATGCTGAAATCATTTTGTAAAAGCATCAAGAAAATGACTTAACATAGAATCAAGACATAGACACATACTAAAGATGCAAAACTCAGAATGGAGGTAAAAATGTTGTATTTTGATTTAAGGTAAATATCTGGTAGAGCTCTGCCTTATAAGCCCAAGATATTTTTGGGTAGAGTTTTGCCTTAAGGCTGAGAGTGGATTCCTTCTCAAAAGAGATGTTTACAATATATAGGAAGAGGAAGAGAACTTGGCACTTCCTGGGAAAGATTTTGGCACTCATTTTCTATCAGTGGCCCATGTGCCTTACGAGCTTTGGGAAGAGCAAGCTGCTCAAAACATTAATGTGTTGCACCCTTTATCTACTTATAAGGCTGCTTCTTCAAGGTGATTACATGGTTTGTCTACTCATAAATGTGAAACAAAGAAAATCGGTTGCACTGCTAGCTATTTGCACCTCCTAATGGTCAATTCACAAGCACTGTATCATCTATCGAAATAACTTCTTGAATTAGTGCCTCCCAATGGTCAATTTGTAGGAACTGTATCATCTATCAAAATAACTTCTTGAATCAGCACTTCCCTTCACCACTTGGACTATCTGCCTGCTCCATGCTCTTGGCACTTTTGTCTTTTCCCTACCTTGTCTCTTCTGCTTTTTCAGCCCTCAGGGGTGATCTTTTGGTGGGTCACTACATTCCTTGGGTTCTTTTCATGATTAGCACTTGGGCATTTAAAAATAATGGCCTTTTTGTTGGCTTGAATTTGATGGCTTTCAAGACATTCACCATCCTTGACAAAAGTCATCGAGTCTTTTTCTATGGCTTTTTTTCTTTCGCAGGTTTTCTATTTCGGGCCTTTCCCTGCAGACAAAAATTTTACAAGAATTGGTTGTTCTGTCTTTTCTATTGGGCTCTTTGAAAGATCTCTTTGCCCTCTGCAAGGGCTTCTAGACTTGAAATACCCTTTGCAAGGGCTTCTAGACCTTTCGTTGTGTCCTTCAGCTGTAGGACACACCCTTGAACCAAGCTGTTGAACCAACCTGTTGAACCAAAATTGGTTCAATAGTTTAACCACTGCACGCCGATGCCATTGAACTAAGCCTTTTGAACTTGCCTTTGAACTGTTTGATTAAACCACTCATTTAACTTTAACTACTGAACCAAGGTTGAAGCGTTGAATTAAGTGGTTGAACTAAGCCAAGGCATTGAACCAAGGCATGAACAAAAGCTAATGAACTCTATGTTCAGCTTGGAGCATTGAACCAAGGCCTGAAAATGAAGCGATGAACTGTCGATTGAACTAGGTATTAAACCAAATGATTGGACTAGTTCATTGGTTCAACCATGCTAACTTTTCTTGTGATTGTCTTTAGATCAGAGCTTGAAGAAGCCTTGTAAAACCCAGCACTCTCTCTAGAACTGATTCTCCATGTGCCAAAGACTAACCTATTGAGTCTATAGAAATCACCAAAACCTATAGAGTCCATAGAAATTACCAAATTCATGCAAAATCAAAAAATGAAAATGGCCTAGCACAGTAGGGGTAGAAGGTGACCGATTTTTGGCCTGTTGGGCAAAAAATGGTCAACAAATTGGTGACTCCCAGGGGAAGCATGCCTGCTATGCTTAAAGACTAGTTGCCTTGCAGTCCATTGGGCACACAGTCAAATGCAACTTGAACAAAGTTAACAACATCCCTAAAATATCCAAGAATCAAACATAGAGCCTCTTACCCCACACACAAAGGGAAACACGCAAGGCTAAAAAACACTACCTATGCAAACTGCACTTAGGGAAAGCATGAAAGAAACTGAAAGCAAACTACTATATATAGCTAACTAGGAATATTTGCTTCCCCCTGGATCAAAGGGAAAATTTCATAAGTCCCCTTCCTATAAAGAAGACTTATGGCAATAGGTAAGTAGCTGAATGAAAAGGAGATCTCGTGACTTGTTCCTTTTGCCTATCACCTAGTTTGGCTGGTATCCAAGTGGATCAAATTCAAACATGCCTCTAACATACATGTATTCTTCTTGTCCCTAGAGGCTTATTGAATGTTGGTCCTTCATGCTGGTGCTCTTCACCAAGAAATCTATGGTTGTTGGCTCATCGCCATAAGCCCTTTGATATGCACACTCCCTCTGTAATGCATCATGGTCTGACTTGTTTCCTTCTACCTCGTTGAAGATCCTGTCAGACTCATCCTCTACTTCCTTTTGGCCTTCTTGAAGAAGGGGGACTATGGTGATGTCTGAAATGGATGCACAAAATGATTGCTCATCCCACAGAACATCACCTCTTTGTTCAAAAATCTCTTCTTTAAGGCCTCCCTCTAGGAAGACCAACCTCTCCTTTCCCTCCTCAAAGATAAGGACCTCTAGATGTTCAAAGGTATCCTCCTGATCCTCCTCTAACTCAGGCTCTTCAGCATAGTCATCCTCTTCATCAAAATAATAGGGAAGTTCATCGAACAAAAGGGAAGAGAGCTCACCATGCTTTTATTCCTCGTCATATTGCTAGAACATCTTTAGGTATGCATGACTTGAGTCTTCTCCATTGCTGATGATGCCTTCACAAAAAGCCTCAATGATGATTTCTTCTTCTCTGTCACTCATGACAGCCCCCTAGAAAAATGCAAATTGGATCTTTTACTCCTCACCTACCTCTTGCAAAATAGGTTCCTCCTTGAGAAGGGGTGAAGTGGGAAAACTATGTGGAAGAGGAGGCAGTGCTTGAGCTAGAATCAAATGATTCTCATCCTTCCACTTGGTCAGCACTTCATTTATATCATGTGTGGCCTGATATCTCTCTTAGAAATATGTAGGTGGGGTGTGTTAAGACATAGAAAGTGTTATTTAGTCTGAGCCATCCATCACACACTGGCTGAGGAATCTCTCTCTAGATTCCAACTCTACAATTCTCTGGGCCAGATCTTCTTGGAAGAGCCTTTCTTGGAGATCATAGGAATCATGGGTAGGAGCAACTTTATCTTCTTTAAGGTTTTAAGCAAAACCTTTCTTCTCCTCTTTCCTGCCCCATGATTCCACTATTTCCCCCAGGTCAAGAGGTTGCCATTAGGGTGAAATATCTCAGAATTATAATTTGCCCTTTTGGTTGAAGGGCAACTAGGAGGGTTGCTTGGGGAGATGCCATAAAGAGGCTGAGTCTGATCAAAATTATAGGAAGGACAACAAGGTCCATGATTTTATGCAGAGGGATTATATATAAAAAATTGTGATTTTTGATGGCACCAGGCTGCTTAACCAGTAGATTCAACTCAGAGTCGCCATTGGTGTTTGATGTAAAGCCTCCAAAGGTTGGTCAGTTTAAGAACACACCAAAAATTCTTCAACTCTTTGGACACAACTTGTCTAGTTGATCCCACTGGGTGTGCCAAAAACTATTGATGTAGAAGATTGCACCCTTGGCAGGAGGCTGAGCTCCTACCTTCTTCACGTAACAATGGAAACTCCCCTCTCGCCTATGGGACCAGCGAAGCTAGAGGGGAGAGTCTCTAGATAAGGGATAGCTCCCTCTGATGTATCATTTAGGCCCTAGTTTCTCCTACTGCTAACAAACAAATGTAAAAAAGGGGGGATGAAAAGAGAGAGAGAGATGCTGAAAATAGAACCTAACCTAAAAAAGGAAAAGAGGTGATACACCAAAAAATGTGACCCACCCAGCCTGAACATACACTTTTCACCAAAAAGAAGTGCTTATACACTTCATCTAACATGAGAAAATCTTATGTATTAGTGGGTCAGGGGTCCGTGGAGATACAGGGAGGAAATAACTACTAGAGGCATTCTGAGACACACTACAGCAACCTATCCACTTTACCTATACTCCTCTAGGGACACTTCTGACAGACCTATAAAAGGAAACTCACAAAATTGCACCAGACATGTTGAAATCATTCTGCAAAAGCATTAAGAAAATGACTTAACACAGAATCAAGGCATAGACACATACTAAAGAGAATCAAGGCATAGACACATACTAAAGATGCAAGACTTAGAATGGAGGTAAAAATGTTGTGTTTCGATTCAAGGTAAATTTTTGGCTCTCAGCCTTAAGGCAAAACTCTGCCCAAAAATCTCTCGGGCTTGTAAGGCAAAGCTGCCAAAAATTTACCTTGAATCAAAACATAGCATTTTTACCTCCATTCTAAGTCTTGCATCTTTAGTATGTGTCTATGCCTTGATTCTATGTTAATTCATTTTCTTAATGCTTTTACAGAATGATTTTAGCGTGTCTGGTGCAATTTTGTGAGTTTCCTTTTATAGGTCTATCAGAAGTGTCCCTAGAGGAGTATAGCTGAAGTGGATAAGCTATTGCAGTGTGTCTCAAAATGCCTCTAGTAGTTATTTCCTCCTTGTATCTCCACGTACCCTTGACCCACTAATGCAAAAGGTTTTGTCATGTCAGATGAAGTGTATAAGTGCTTCTTTTTGGTGAAAAGTGTATGTTCAAGCTGGGTGGGTCACATTTTCTAGCGTATCACCTCTTTTCCCTTTTTAGGTTAGGTTCTATTTTTAGCATCTCTCTCTCTCTTTTCATCCCCCCTTTTCTACATTTGTTTATTATCAGTAGGAGAAACCAGGGCCTAAATGATACATCAGAGGGAGCTAGCCCTTATCTAGAGACTCTCCCCTCCAGCTTCGCCAGTCCCATAGGCAAGAGGGGAGTTTCCATTGTTGCATGAAGAAGGCAGGAGCTCAACCTCCTACCAAGGGTGCAATCTTCTGTGTCAATAGTTACCTTCAAGGACTCAAAGATACCTTCTATCCACCCTAAGGACCCATATCCCCCTCTCTTTATTACCACCCATATCAACCAAACCTGCATCAAATGGATTATGATAGATGGGGGAACTAGTATCAACATTATCTCTTCCCATGCCTGAGCAACTCAAGCTACTAGACAATGTTATATCTAAAAGTTTAGTCATCTTTAGATCCTTTAACAACACCATAACCACTACCTTGGGAACCATTGTCCTTCATATTTATCTAGGACCTTGTACACTCCTTAAACTCTTCTATGTGGTCAAAGGTGAATTTTAGTACAATGTTTTACTAAGGAGACCTTCGATCCAGGCCATGGGTTATGTACCTTCCACCCTCCATTATTACATCAAGTTTGAATATGAAGGTAAATTTGTTACCATACAAGCTAACCCTATCCTTTTTGTATCATGCAATATGACCTACCAACTTAATAATGTTCTCCTACCTCCATCCAAAGCACTACAAACAACCACCATCAAGCCCTCACCCACAAAAGCTAAAGCCATTACTTCCTCCCCTTTCTCTGAGGTATCCACCAATTTGTCTATCCATGTGGACTAGATACCCATCACTGATCCTTTGGAACCTACATTCTAACACCTTACCCTTGGAGAATACCATCTCCTCACCCTTTATGCCCTCCTTACTCCTAATAGTACAAGAAACTCAACCACCAACTAGGTTATGACCCCAACATTAGATCCATTACCCCCCTGGGGCCTCTGAGTTATCAGACCCACTATATCTATAGGTGAATTAACAATCCACTTAATTCTACAACCAATCCCTCTCCACCTGAACCATTCACCTCTACCTTCTCTTATTTGGACAACCTAGACTTTGTCAAACTATACCTTCATGGGTGAGGCTAGAAGGGATTTTGTTTGGGATGATATGAGCATAGCCCACACATGTTAACCTCAATTGAGACCCAAAAGTATCATGAGAAGCATGGCCTTAGATTCATTCTACCTAATAAGAAGAAATCCAAACAAACTACCCCTACCATTATTGAAGAAGAGACCCCTTCCTCACCAACACCCCCTCCACCTATGGGTGAAAATAAGGACATCATCCCACCTAAAAAAAAATTCATCAACATGATTACCCTCATCCCCCCAAATTATCAAAAGGAAGGGGCATCCATATCCATCCCTTTGACCCATCTTAAACTCATGGGAGAAGACTCTCCTACCACTAACATTGTTTAGTGTCAAGATGATGATGTTATTCTTACCTACTTTGGTGCATCAGATTCCTCCATCCACAAATCCTTACCTTCAAAAACCTCAACCATGTTGAATGAATCTACCACAACCATTAACACAATCACTCCAAACAACCCCCATATCATCAAATTTGGCCAAACTCTCACCCCTGAGGAACTACAAGACTTCTCTACCTTCCTCCAAGATCATAGTATTATATTCGCCTAGTCATATGTGTACATGCCTGATATTGACCCAACCATTTCCACCCACAACATTGTAACCAATCATCACACCAAAATTTCTAGATAGAAACTTCATAGAATTCATCCTCGCATAGCCTTCCTTATCAAATAAGAGATTCATTGCCTCCTTTTTGTCAACTTTATTCAACCCATTGATTATCCCCAATGGGTTTCGAACATCATGTCTATCACTAAAGCCACAGGGGGACTACGTATCTATGTGGAATTTCATAACCTCAATCTCACCTACCTAAAGGATGACTTTCCTATATCTAGTATTAACCAACTTATTGATCTTATGAAAGGCCACAAGATGTTGTCTCTCATGGATGGATTCTTGGGTTATAATCAAATTTTGATCACCCCTGAAGATCAGCACAAAACTACCTTTATCACTTTATGGGGGACTTTCTATTACAGAGTCATGCCCTTCAGTCTTAAGAATGCTTGTGCAACCTACTAACATGCCATAACCTATATTTTCCATGACCTTAACCATACAATCATTGAAGACTATGTGCATGGCCTTCTCAAGAAGTCTAAGTTTTGTAAAGACCATTTAGTCATTCTCAAGATTATCTTTGAGTGACTTATCCACTATCATGTTTGCCTCAATCCCAAGAAATATATTTTTTAGGTCTTATCAGGCAAACTTTTTGGCTTCATCATTTCCATTTGAGGAATCAAGGTTAATCTAACTAAAATCAAAGCCATCCTCGAGATGCTACCTCCAATTAATCTTAAACAACTTTGCATCTTGCAGGGGAAGCTTCAATCCATTCATCACTTCATCTCCCAGCTCTCTAATCGATGTAAACCCTTCCACCACATTTTGAAAAAGGATGTCTCTTTAAAGTGGAATGATTATCAAAAGGCCTTTGATGCACTTAGAGGGTACCTACTATCTCCACCAGTCCTTACACCTCCTAAGGATAACCAACCTTTCTACCTCTATATCTCTACCATAGACCATTCCCTAGGGGTGATGCTTGCCTATCGAGATGAACAACACAAGGATCAATTTGTCTATTACATTGGATGCACACTTATCAAATATGAGACTTGGTACACACATACTGAGAAACTATGTTTGGATCTAGTCTCCATGGCCACCAAGCTTTTCCACTACCTTTTTAACCATAAAAATTTTGTCATAACTAATACCAACCCCCTCAAGTACATGCACTCCAAACCATACCAAAACCAGTGTATGGCTAAGTGGCTCATGTTTTTAGCTG
Organism: Torreya grandis; assembly: GCA_037957365.1. Lineage (NCBI taxonomy): Eukaryota > Viridiplantae > Streptophyta > Pinopsida > Cupressales > Taxaceae > Torreya > Torreya grandis. The sequence goes on along the minus strand of JARHVA010002283.1, from coordinate 2,341,319 downwards.
AGTTTCAGCTTGAGTTCCTCTAATAGAAATCAATCAAGGGGCAAGTCATTGCTGACTAATTTGTTGATACACCCCTAACAAACACCCAACCTCCCCCTCTTGAATTTTTAGATGAGTCAATTACAAGTCTATCTTGAGTTAATTTTACTAATCATGTAACCATGTTTTTAGATGGTTCCATATGTCAGTGTGGTGGATGGGCTAACATCATCCTTATCCCCCTTATCGATGAATCACTTCCTTTGTCATTTAAACTTGACTTTGAATGTACCAATAATGTGGTCAAGTATGAAGCCTTAATTATAGGTCTCTAGACTACCTTAGCCTTAGGAGTCAAAATAATCAATATCTTTGGTGACTCCCAACTTGTGGTTAACCAAGTCATCAGCATTTATTAATGTAAGCATGAAATGATGCAACTGTATAGACAACTAGTCAGAAAACTCCTAGCCTCATTCGAACACTACCATATTCAAACTACCCCATGATCCACAAATAATTTTTTCAATATCATAGCTTCACTCACCTAATAGATCCATTCAACACCTTTGAACTCCAAACTATCAATCATTATCCATCACCTCACCAAGCCCTCCTACACTAAATCAAACACTCCAACCATCTTTAGTATGGAGGAGATCCTTACCAACCTTTGGTATTAGCAAACTTTTGACTACATTTACCTTGGTGTAGTTCCCTCTGGCCTCTCTCAGAATGCTCATTGGGAATTTATCTAGAGTACTTCTCATTATACCATTTTGGGTAGAATTTTCTACAAATGTGGCTCTGATGGCCTCCTATTTCATTGTCTTTGTAGTCCAAAAGCCTCTCATGATATCAAAGAGACACATGAGGATATCTATGGGGGTCACTTTATTGGACTTGTTGTAGCTAAATGTATCCTCTACCTAGGTTATTGTTGGCCCACCCATAACCAAGACTATTACGATTATGTGAAAAATTTATCAAGTGTCAACAACATGCTAATTTACATCACGCACCTAGTAATAGTCTTCATGTTTTTATAAATTGTTGGCCCTTTTTGCAATGGGTCTTAGACCCTATCGGTGAAACCAACCCCCACTCTTCACAATGACATCATTCTATCATTATCGTAACCAAAAATTTCACCAAATGGGTGGAGGTTATTCCTATTATCTTGATGAAAGCTAAAAAGATTATTGAATTTATCACCCACCATATCATCTATCATTTTGGTGTTCCCCATAAGATCATCATCGATAATGGAAAATCTTTCAAAAAAAACAAGTTCAAGGTCTTTGTGATGTATTTGGTATTAAACATAGCTTTTCATCACCTTATCACCTATAAGCAAATGGACAAGTTGAAGCCTCTAAAAAAACCCTTAACAACATGCTTACCAAAATGGTTAATGTCTTAGGCTAGGATTGGAATTTACATATCCCTTTCACCTTATGGGCATATTGTACTAGCATCTAAAATCTTACAAGTGTTATGCCTTTTTCTCTCATGTTTAGAGCTAAGGTTGTATTACCTCTTGAAGTCCAAATACCTTCTCTTTGTATATCTTTGCATGACCTTTTTTTTTAAAATGATTATCATTAAGAACGTTTAGCTCAACTTGAGCTACTTGATGCGCATTATTTTGACACTCTTTCCCATCTCTATGTCTATCAAGAATGAATCAAATGAGCCTATAACAAACACCTGAAATTCCAATAATTCAATATTGGAGATCTTGTCCTCAAGCAAAACCAACATGTAATTAATATGGAAAAAAGTGAAAGGGGAAAATTTTCTTTCAATTGGCTTGGACCCAACATCATTGCCCATAAGTATGAATCAGGAGCTTATCATTTGTCCTCTCTCGATGGCAAACTATAACTTAAGCCTCTAAATTCTTTGCATTTTCATCCCTTTTCTTGTTAGATAGGGATCACAATAATCATTTGTCTAACTTACACTCATTTCTTGCAACTACATTTATTTTCCTCTTTTTAGGGTCAACCAACTAAAACTAAATCATGTGATTATCCATCATAATTATAGCCTAACATTGAACTGTGGATACCATGACTCTATCATGGCATGATTTTCATAGTACTTCTCATCTCTTTGAGATTATTTCTTATGGTTGTTGTCACCTAGACCTCCTTTTCACTTATTGGACCTTCATGTCAGCTTAGTTTTGCCTTCATAAAGGTAATCCATTAAGCATGTATGAGTAGGTCTATGTCAATCCAAATCAAACAAAGTAAAAGGAAATATCAATAAAAAATAGAAAAAAATGAATCATGGTTAATTCTTAGCATTCATAGATGGCTCCCTTAAAGGACAACTATTAAAAACTTATTCAAAATTACAAAACATAAGGTGGACTACTCCCTTGAAGGATAGCTATCAAAATCATTTGTACTAGGCACATAAACTTAGACCACTCCTTTAAAGGATGGTTGAGTAAAGCATTTGGAATAGCTATCAATTTCTTAGAAGTTTCCTGCATTGATCAACTTCCTTGACCCTCAAGCAAAAGCAAAAGCAAGAGAAAAAGAATTTTGAAAGCCATAATCAGCTCTCATAACAATAGTAATCTTGAAAATCTATAATTGGCTATCTTTAGTAGACTTCTTGCATTGATCAATCTACACTTTATATATATATATATATACACATACATATATATAAACATATACATATACATAGACTTGTTTATACTAACTCTTTGGAAACCTATGGAAAAGGCGTACTAGTCTCCCTAATGGTTCTAGTTTCACCCATTCTCCATCCACATATCATATGCACGGGACTATGAGCTTACTTGACATAATGTAATATGGATCCCTATCTATCAACATAAGCATGCTAATGCAAAGTATTGAAAAGGCTTGTTTTTACTAAACCAATCCAACTTTGGGTTTCATGTCGGTATTTACCAATAAAAAGGCATCATGTTCATTTCCTTATCTTTTATTAGTTTATGTAGGACTATCACTATGTGCATAAACAATAAACATCACATCAAAAGCATGAACATCATCAACTCTGTCAATAAGCAATGGAATTTATTTATCAATGAGTCAAACACAACATAAACATATCATATCAAACCATAAACATCAATCACATCATAAACCATAAGCATGTCATTACACCATCATAAGCATAAACCAGATAGCTAAGCAAAACATCAGGGCATATACCATTTCCCATTTCACCCATATAACCATAAATAAATTCATAACATGTATCCATCCATAACATATCCTATCATAACATGAGCATAATCAGAGAATCACATGCCTAAGCTACTATGTGAAACATCATAAACATGAACCAAAACCATAATCCATAATCACAAATCATAAGTAACTATCATATATAATATCATAATCATCTATAACATACATCAAATCATCAAAAAATAATACATGTCATGATATGTCAGGATCTCTCAAAAACATATACATTTCCCTACATCAATGCACAAGCCAATATGAAAATAATACATCAAAATAAGATATCTCAACATCATCATGAGCCTACACCACTACCACTAGCCCCATTTGTGCCTACAATTATACCTGGTGGTGGTCCCCTTGTACCCCTACCTATCTAACTATAGAAGCCTACTAACCTAAAGTAGTTTTCGATGGCCCATTAGCCAAGCTCGCTCTATACTCTACATACCTCATAACTTAGGGCAACTAGTCTAATACCATCACCTCATAAAATTTGAGCTCTATAATGGTAGCTAGATAGTGTGTTTGAGGCATTATGTTTAGTGGTCCTCTTATTATTACTACACCTTCCCCAGCCCTCTACTTGAGTAGATCTCTCTCACTTGTAATGGTGGTTAGATAACCTTATATCCTTGAATCTAACCCTGTAATGTGGCCACATGTCCCTATAGAGCCTATACCTGAGCCTGGGCCATGGCCAATGTTGCCCCTGCCTATCCACCCTAGTTGGTTGGATCTATAGCCATCAGTGTCACCCCTCCATCATCTCCACCCAAATCTACAGATGCATAAATAGGCTAGTACCAAGCCATGTATCCATTTGTATACCCTACATCATTTATGAGAGCCCTAATAAGAAGCTCCTCAAAGCCACCATCTAAAACTATCTAAATAGGCTATGGCATTGGTAACTAAACCTCTAAGTCTTGCCTCCTATACCATGGATGTGGACTTGGTACACCTTGTAATAAGTTAAATTGGCACTACACTTAGTTGAATGGAATCAAATCAACCTCGCGCTCTTGATGGCCCACTATCCACCTATAGCTCTGTATAGCAAGGGTCTCCCTCCTATAACCTAGCTAGATAGGGAATTATAGGAATGGTCTCTATATGATGTCCATAGCTACCAATCCACCTAGGGCAGCCCTAAACCATTCAATGTTATGTGTTCCACCTCTAGCCCCTGATGCAACATAATCATCCCTTCACCTCATAAAGCCCATAAGAAACTCTAACTATGTGTACCCCATCTACAATAATCTTATAGGCCTTAGAACTTGGATGTGCTCATAAGCCCAGTAATGTAGAACCATGCCCACATTGATGCTTACCTCTTGTAGTGTCTGAATCCCTATAACTCTCTATAAATCTAGACTAGTAGCATTGGGACCCACCCAAGTACTATCCTCCCAAGTAATAGCTCAACCAAAATAGCCAATAATACATAGGATAATATCCCACTACTAGAATCTAGAACCCCAAAACAAGTAACCACAATCATCAGCATCATCATAATTATCCTCTCCTCAGGAGCCCTTTTGTATAGTGTTATATAACTAAACCCTCCAAAGTGCCAGTGGACCAGATCACTATCATCTCCATATAGATACTTAACATACATGTGTTGATGCTTTTAAATGTACCACAGGTGATTTTAGTGTTTATAAAACACTACTCATTTTATAATCCCAAGAATTCAAGGCATGAGTTTTAGGTATTTGGGAATTATGATGCTTGTGGTGAAATAGCAAAAGAGCAAAGTAGACTGTTCCATAAATTTATAATATTTAGTGGTTAGGAACCACCTTGGTTCAGCCTTTTTGATAGTTTCTTAGTCAAAGATTGATGTTATACTAAACTAAATGGATATTTACAATGAAAATTAAGATATAGTGAAGTTCTTTGTAAAAAAAAGAAAAGAGGAGAGGGTAAGGCAAAAAGGAAACATATGTGATTGCAAGTCTTTACCTCAAACATTATGACAAAGTTTTAGTTTCTTAAACATACATCTAAACAATTTATAATATAAAATAGCTAAAGCTCAATTTCCATCATAAATCAGGCCAATTTCTAAGGATAAATTGAAATTACAAGTAAAAACTAGGTTTACTTATAATATTTTGTTTATATATCTAAATAGTTGATGCACATCTTTGATATAGGAAAAATTATAGCAAAGCAACACATGATCCTTCCAACTAACCTAGCAAAGAATAGATTATCAACCCTATAAGTGAGTTAATATACTTTAGGAATTAAATAAACCATTCAAATTTAAGATCCAGATAAACAATTAAGAGAAAAGCTACAACTATCAATACAACCATATAGACAATCTGTGTAGAATTCCTTTAGCTATATTAATTAGTATGAGTATACAATTTTTATCCAAAATCTCTCCCTTTACAAAATGGTAACACTGCCTATTTATAGAAAACATAGGAGGTAAACTGGTTAGTTCTCAAGATACATATATTTACATTAAGGATAGTTGTCCTTATATGACAATTATATTATACACACGACCTTCTATATTGGACTGGACTAAAACTATATATGCTAAGAAAATAGCATATAATTATACATTAGAATATTCCTTTTTTTAAATGTATATAGAATTACAATGTATAGAATCTTCTATTGAGGTGGTGGTGGGCCTCCTAGTTATTATTATTGTAGGATGTTCTTAGCCTTAGTATGTTGTTCATTGATCATCTCAAGATCTACTTCAGGCTTCATCAAACATCCATTTTCTTGATCTACCAGTTTATCAAATTATTTGTCATTCCTCAGCATGGCCTCCTTGATGCTCTAGGCCTCTATTATCCTCTCTCTTGAATTGAAGATGAGATCCATTAATCTATGTTTATCACTGTTAGATTGGCCATGGCTTCTCCCTTTTATCTCTTAAATGCTGGCAGTGGCTCTTTTCTTAAACTCCTCATCATCAATCAACCCCATAGCAGTGGGTTGTGAAAGTTTTATCAACATTATTCGTAGGAGTTTCTCAGTCCTACTAATCAAAGCTCCATCCTCCCTTGTGATCTCATTAACATCATTATGTTATGTGCTCAATTCTTGCACCTTGTCAATAACAATACCTAGGATGACACTTAAATATCCTAGACTAATAGTCCTAAAGTTTGGGATATGTCTCTTTACTTGTACATTGATGAACTCAATAATTTGATCCTCTAAAGCCTAACACTGGATGACCAAAGCCTTATCTACTTGAGCTTGTTGCACTAAGGCATCATCTTTAAGCCTCATGGCCTTCAATGCCTCAAACATATCAAAGGACTCACCAAGTATCTTTATCATTTCATCAGGAATAAAGAGCATGGCTTGGATCTCAAGGTTTTGCTTCTCCATCCTCAAGTTGGCAATTTATTGTTTTAATCCCCTAATTTTATCCATTACCTATGCTGACTAGGCTCTAACTAGGCTCTCCACATCCTCTTGATGGATGGGATGTTCTCCCACTACTTTTCCTCCAACTAGAGTTAGTCCTATGAAAGGTTCTACCTTTTAAAAGCTAAACTCATCAATACCCACCACAACTTTCCTTATGGTGATCTTCTCTAAGATTGTGGTATATAGATTAAAGAAAATGGTAGTGGTAGGCTCAGTTAGTTGGGTGGAATCTAGGATTTCCACTTTAGTTTCACTAGATTCTCTAGGAGCATCCATTCTCTTGCCAGTAGCACCCTCTACTTCCACTATTCTTCTCTCTTCTTGCTCCTTCATCATTTCCACAATCTAGGGTTGGAGGTCCTCTTCGATGTTAATACTTTTAGTTAATGCCCATGAATGGGCCATAGCAGGAATCTTTAATAACTTCCCATATATGAACTAATCAAGAATGACTAGCCCATGAATGGGGAATTCATCATTGAATAAATTTATTTCATGGGTTGGGTGTATAAAGGGGAACTTTGGCATTTTGAAACTGGTAGAGACAAGGGCCAACTCAGCCTTTCTCTTCCTTTGGCTAGGTGTTGTTAATAAATCTAGTTCATTTTCTTTGCCTTTCTCTTCCTTAGCCTCTTCCAATTATCTAGGGGCCTCTACAAGTTGCCATATTTGGGTAGCAGGGTCTTCTTCTATTTCTTCCTTATCTAACCCATAAATGTCTTCAAGATCCTTGAATACTTCTTCCACTGCCTCATATGGCTCAAGAGCCACCATGTCTACATGTTCCACTAAAGATGGTGGTTATTGTGGAGGACCTTAAGATGATGCTCCCTTACCTAGTCTTTCCTCTAATTATGCTTACCAGGGTCTTGACGAGGTGGTAAAACTATTTGAGGGGGTGCTCATGATGGTGACACCTCTGCTTGTGAAGATCTTGGAGATGTTCTTGATGTAGAAGCCAGTAAATGATATTGAAGATGGTGCATTTTCCAAATGTCCTATATTGGCTTCTACTCATATGTCAACTTTTGCTCTAGTTTGGCATTACACTCTCTCAATCTTTCCAATATCACCTCAAAATTGCTTACCCTAGTGTAAATGTGGTCAAAAACTCTAGGTTGATGCTCATATACCTATTTGAACATCTTCTTGTCTTGAAAATTATTCTTTAATGTTTGTTTAAGGTCCCACATTCTCAGTTCATCCATTTGGAAGATAAAGGCTCCTCTTTGCCTGGAAATGATGTCTATTTACTTCTAATCTTGTAGTATGGTCCTCCCAATTATAATAGGGTAGGGATGGAGGAGGCCCTTCTTCTTTTCTTTGCAAACCCCTTCAATCCCATTAATGAGCTGAAAGGTGATTTATTGATTGGTAAGCTTGGGTGGCATGTAGATAGGGAGTGTAAAAGGTGAGGATATGGTTCCCACAATCCTTATCATGGTGCAATCTAGATAGTACCATACATCCCCCATCATCTCCAGATATCTCTTGATCATAGGGTGCATCCTAGGCATGGGAGAGCTATTGATAGCCTCAACCAAGGAGTGATAGATGCCATCAAAAATGAATTGTATGTGGTTTTTATATTTGAAGATATGGAGTTTGGAGTAATGGTGAGAAACTAAGATTCTACTATTGGGAGACCAATTCTTGATATGGGGGAACTTGGTGGAGGCCAATAAGGCATCAAGCAAGTAGGACATCATGAAAAATTATTTGTTGGTTTTTCTCTTGATGGCTGTGAATTGCCTACTAAGGTGAATACTTATCATTTCTCCAATGGGAATGGTGAGTTATTGTTCAACTAGGAAGTATACATATGAAACCAAGTAGTGTTAACATAGGAAGTTTTGGTAGCTCCAAATATTCTATTTAGTAAGGTCATAATAACCCTAATCCCTTCCCTAAATTGAGAAATTGGAATTTTACCTTGGAAGTCTCTAAAAATGGAGTTTCCTTGATTGAGCCAAGGTCTAAGGATGGTATCTAGGTCATTTTTGGTGGTCCAATCCTTAATTATGGGGAAATACACATGGGACCAAGGGAACTTATAGTAACCCTCAAAGCCTATAGGGGAAATATAAGCTACTCTTTTAGAGGTGCCATCCCTAACAATCTAGTCCTCATCTACTCTGTAATTAATAAAAAGAGGAGCAAGCACATCTATACAATGAAGTAACTCTAGTTTGGTAGTTGCATGGTGGAGACCATCCAATTGGATTGCTACCAGGTCCTTATATCTGATGTTGATTACTTTAATTCTCCTCTCATTCTATGTGAGGGGTTGTATTTCATTGATGGTGAAGAAGAGCTTAGATCAATTTTTGCACCCATTGTTCAATACCTTGGTATCCAACTCTATATCCTTGAAAACTATACCCAAATGGTCTATGGAAAGGTAGAGTTTGACCTCTTCCCACCATTATTGCCTTCTTGCTACCATGACTTCTGAACCCCACAAAAATATTAGCACTGAGTTGATAGAAACCTCTAGATTGCTCTTTTGTTCTTGAAATCAATTAGCAAGTTTGAATTGTAATTTGACTACTCATAGTTTCCCTTTTTATGTAAGTTTTAGGTCTTTTGGGAGCTTTAATGGTGGAGGTGATTGGGATTAAGGCTCTGTTTCTATGCAAAATTGCTTTCTACATTCAAAGAAGAAATAAGAAACTGAAATAAAAGGTTAAGGCTAGAAGTACCTGATAAAGTTGAGCGCACCGAAATCAGACGTTGGAAGATTCTCCTCTTTGGCTGTGGAGGAATGACACCTGCGAAAAAGAGACTAAAACACGGAAAGATGTTAGTCAAAGATATGGTGGGTTGTCAGGCGAATGCCCGTTCCCGAAAGTACGAAGACTCCCTAAAAGGATATCAACCCACTGATAAAAAGCGTAATATTGGACGAAAGTAGATAATAAAAGATGAAATGACAGAAAATAAAAGTGCGTACCTGATATGCAGCACTGTTCTGCATAGTCACCGGCATCGGTCTCTGTGGTGCTGGCGTCGGTTAGGGAAGATGCCGATGTCAGTTAAAATGCCGTCGTTGGTCGGGGTAGTGACTGGCGTCGGTAGGGGCAGGTTCTGGACAGAGTCTGGGCGAGTTGCAGAAGGTCTTGACAGGTTCGAGACAAGATTTTAGACAGAGTCGGGATGGGGTTTTTGGTCGAGTCTGGGGGTTTGAAACTTCGGGATGGCAGAAATAGGGAATAAATAATCAGAAAGAGAATGAAAGTAAACACAGAAAACACTTACCTGTGAGAAGCTGTGATGAAAGCCATAGTCAAAGTTCCCTATGCAGTGCCGGAAGAACGAATGCTGGAGTTGATGGATGCTGGAGTTCAAATGCTGGAGAGCCTGTAGATGTCAGAAATGGGAGTCAGAGGATTGATCGGGGAGTGGAGATTGAATGAAGGCCCTGGGACGGTTTCGAGAGACGGTTCGATAACCGTTTCGAAAAACTGATCGGGAACCGAATGGTAACGGATAACGGATAACGGGATGGTGACTGACGTCGGCAGGATTGTCGACGTCGGCCGATAAGTGACCAACGTCGACAACATCGGCCGGGTAAAGACCGTCGTCGGTAGATGCACAATGAGGACAGAGTCTAGCTTTTAGTTCTCTGCTCATTGTTACATGCTGCCAGGGTCAAGGTTGGTAGAACAAGTGATCGTTGAGGGTTAAATAGGCGAAGAAGAATAAGACGGGGAGTGACCAGGGGAGTCGACACGATTTTGGTGTCTACATTTGCCCCTTTTTGTCTTGTTGGTTGTTCTGACGAACTGCAAGACAAAAATAGGAGTGAGTGCCCCAGGTGAGGGATAAGGTTGATTTCATCTTGTTGGTTGTTCGAATGAACTACAAGACAAAAATAGGAAGCGGATAGGTTGCCCTGATTAAGGATAAGGTATTCCCCCTCAAAGCAGGAGTCGAGGGAAGGGAACCGAGAATCAGGTGCTGATTTGACAAAGATTGGATGAAAAAGGGGTGAGGGTGAATGCTGCAAAGGTCGTGATTACACGCATACCACTGCATGAGATGGTCAGGTCAAAAGTGTCACAGGTCAAGGGTCGAGGAGTGTCAAAATCGAAGTAACCGGGCCCCAGCATTTAGTCGTCTGCTGATCGGGTCACTCAATCTAAGCTGAAGCTCCAAATGGTCGTCGTGTTCTAGGTATCCTGGGCTCAGGAAGTGCTCCTAGAAACACAAAAAAGCCACAAGTAGTGCGGATCAACCGGTTTGCGATCCTGTACTTGTGAGGGTTCAAAAAAGGTCTGAGCACAATTCTGCTAACCAGTCATGAGGTAGCATACATGCAAAAACAACCAAGGCAACAATGTCTTGGAAGTAGTCGAGGTCAGCGGAGATAGGCATGATCTCCAATGGTTGGTGGTCGAGGGGAGGAATGGATGAAAGGATGTGGCCGAGCTAACCCCAGAAGACCCCATGTCAACTGAGTGCTGCCTACATAGCCCTGGTGATAGGGCCTCAGGCCAATGTAGTTCTCCCTAGAAGGGAGGGAGGGTCAAAGGGATAAAATGGGTCATGGTCAAGGATAAGATTATGGTTAAAAGAAAGAAAGAAGGTTTGTCCATCAGAGAGATGAACAAATGAGAATGGTCGAGCTAACCCCAGAAGACAGTCGTGTCATCTGAGTGCTGCCTACATAGCCCTGGTGATAGGGCCTCAGACCAATGTAGTTCAGACCAAGCGTCTGAGTGGTAGACAGGTGGTTAAAATGGTTGATAGATTGGTCGATGATTGGATGAAATGATGAGGAAAAAAAAGATGTTGCATCCTTTTCCAAATGGTGTATTCTGCAACATTGGTTGAGGGGTTTTTCATCCCTAGCAATATTCCATATTCGTGATGGATGTATGCTAAAAATGAATTGAGGTTTATTTATGCTTCAGCAAGTATTGGTTTATGCTGAACATAAATTATGGCGGGTCGATAGTTTCCATGTGTATTGGTGTCCATAGAAACTAGGGTGAATAGGCTAGGTCAGGTTGATGGTTTGAGTTGAGTCGATTGACAAGTGATGAAGGTGAATGTGACCAAAGTGTAGAAAAAGTGAAAAGCATATTGCTCTTTCATTGACAAGGACCAAAAAGATAGCATAAATAGGGGTTATGAGAACCAAGAGCCCCATTCATGCATGACATCGTTGACCATGGTTATGTTAGAGCGGTAATCGAATCACTTAGACATTAAAGTGAGCTCGAAGTACCTTGAGCGGGTGATAGGAGGAGGAAGAAGGGTAACCCGTTTTAAGAGCAAAGATAACGATGCCCCTTTTTATAGGAGACCCTGAGACAACTATAAGTCAAGTCCATGACTCTTTCAATTTTATTTTTTTTTTTTCTTTTTAGGCGCAGACTGATCAATGCGGGAAGCCTGCATAGAGATGTCGTTTGTTTGGTGGTCAGGTTGTGAAGCTGATCAATGCGGGAAGCTTCTAAAATAATGTTGTTTATTGTCAGATTAGTCATAGCCATCCTTCGAGGGAGTGGTCTAGATTTTTGTTTAATATAAAGGCTTTTGAATAGCTGTCCTTCGAGGGAGCAGTCTATTTATTACAGCAATGATAGTACAGCTGTCCTTCGAGGGAGCAGTCTGCTTTTTGATTTTGATATAGATATAGTGACCATGGATATGTTTTGACATCTTGATTTGTTTTGACAGAAATGTGAGTCATGGACAAGATTATAGAAGGTCAAGGACTCCCTTTTATGGGGACAAAGCATCCATACCGCATAAAAGGGTTATAGGAATTGTTAAGAGGAATAGGGTTGAAAGGAGGTAGGATTAAGAGGACAGGGATTGCTCAAGGGACGAGCTCAAGTTAAGTGTCAAGTGGACGAGTACTCGACTAGCAATAGAACGGTCGCAGATGCAACGCATTAAGAGGCTCAGGTTCTGGGTGTCCATCAAGAGAAGACAGACGATAAGTCCCTGATCCATACTTGTGCGTGATAATAAAAGGTTCGAGCCAATTAGGAGCAAACTTGCCTCGTTTACTTCGCTCCATATTGGTCACGTGTTGATTCTCTTTGAGGACGAGGTCTCCGATGTTGAAATCTCGTTCTCACAGATTTTTGTCATAGGTGTGTTTGATGCGACGTTGATAGACATGGAGATGATTAAGGGCAGCAAGACGGCGTTCGTCAAGTAACTCAAGTTGAGCTAAGCGATCTTGACGAAAGTCATCATTGGAAAGGATATCATGTAGAGAAATGCAGAGAGACGGGATCTATACTTCGAGAGGTAAGACAGCCTCTGTTCCGTACACGAGAGAAAAAGGAGTAGCACCCGTAGAGGTTCGGATGCTAGTGCGGTAAGCCCACAAAGCGAAGGGAATGTGAATGTGCCAATCCCTACCGGTGTCACTGACCACTTTCATGAGAATTTTGGTTAGAATTTTGTTGGAAGCCTCGGCCTGCCCATTTGCTTGTGGGTAGTAAGGTGAAGAGAAACTAAGTTTGATGCTGAAGGAGTCGCATAGCTTTTGGACAGTTTTGTTTTTAAAGGACTTGCCGTTATCGGTGATAATTTTATGAGGGACACCGAAACGACAGATGATGTGGGTGTTGATGAAGTCGACGATCTTGGCGGCTTTTGTAGAGATGAGAGGAATGGCTTCCACCCACTTGGTGAAATATTCAGTGGCTGTGATGATGGATTGATGACGAAGAGACGAATGAGGATTAATCTCACCGATGAGATCTAAACCCCATTGAGAAAAAGGCCAGAAATCCTGAGCAATTTGTAAGGCGTGACTGGGGAGATGAAGCAAGTTAGAGTGCTGCTGACACTTGATGCAACGCCGAACATAATCGCTACAGTCTTGATGAAGGGCAGGCCAATAATAGCCCAAATGAAGGATGCACTTGGCAACCGAATTCCCACTGAAATGTCCACCACAAATCTCATCGTGGACTTGTTGAATGGCTTGAGATGCTTCAGTGGAGGTGAGACAGCAAAGAAGGAGGCCGTCGAAGCCTCGCTTATAGAGAAGACCCCCTAGCATGGTATAGCGAGCAGTACGCTTGATAAAAGCTCGTCGTACATTACTAGAGAGGTTGGGAGGAATGATAGAGAGAGATAAGAAGTCTACAAGTTGCTTATACCAAACATCTTGTGGGCTTGGGTCTATAGTGTTGACATGATGAATGTGAGGAGAGATATATGAAGGCAATGGTACACGATGCACCGTGACAAAAAGTCTGGATGCAGATGAGGAAGATGGGATATGGGAAGCGAGAGAAGCCATAGTGTCAGCAAACTTATTTGTGGATCGAGGAACAGTTTGTAGGAGGAAATGGTTGAAAGATGCAAGGAGAATGTCAGCACGATTTTTGTACCTTTGCAAAATGTCATTTTTACAGAGGTATGAACCGTTGACTTGATTGATGACAAGCTATGAGTCACCAAAGATATCGATGGACTTGATGCTGAGAGAGAGGGCGGTTTGAAGTCTCAAAATTAAGGCCTCATATTCGGCCATATTATTGGTACAATCAAAGTCAAGCTTAAAAGACAGAGGCATGGGCTCTCCTTCGAATGGAATGAGAATAACCCCAGCACCCCCACCTAGTTGACATTTGGAACCGTCAAAGAACATAGTCATCTGATAGGTGGTGTCATCGGAGGAAAGCACAGCGATAGACTCATTAGGGAATTCACACTGCAAAGGTTGATTGTTAGGAAGAGGGGCATCTGCTAGTTGATCAGCGATGGTTTGCCCCTTGATAGATTTCTGTTGGATGAACTCGAGATCGAACTCAACAAGCAGCATGAGCCACCGAGCCATACGTTGATTCTGATATGGCTTGGAGTGCATATACTTGAGAGGGTCGGTGTGGGTAATGACAAAGGTTTTGTGACTAAGAAGATAGTGGCGAAGCTTAGTAGCAGCAAAGACTAACGCCAAACAGAGTTTCTTGATATGGGTATACCGAGTTTCATAGTCGACCAGTGTTCGGCTGATGTAATAGACGGCTTGCTCACGGTGATGCTCGTCTCGGTGCGCGATCATGGCACTTAACGAATGGTGAGTGGCTGAGATATAAAGGTAGAAGGGTTGGTCATCTTTAGGTGGAATGAGGACTGGTGGAGAGACCAGATAGCGTTTTAAGGCTTCAAAAGCCTCTTGACAGTCCTTATCCCATGTAAAAATGACGTCCTTCTTAAGGAGATGATGAAAAGGTTGACAGTGGTCAAAAAGCTGCAAGATGAAGTGACGAATGGACTGGAGCTTGCCTTGCAAACTGCGAAGCTGCTTGAGATTAGTTGAGGGAGGCATTTCGAGAATAGCGCGAATCTTTGCGAGATCTATCTCGATGCCACGGAAGGAAACGATGAAGCTGAGAAGCTTGCCAGAGAGGACCCCAAAGACACATTTCTTGGGGTTAAGACAAACATGGTACTGAAGAAGATGAGAAAAGATGATTCTGAGAATGGTCAGATGGTCACGGCGAAGCTTGGATTTGCCGAGAAGGTCATCCACATAGTCCTCCATGATTTTGTGGAGGAGATCGTGGAAAATGTAGGTCATGGCGCACTGATAAGTGGCGCCTACATTTTTCAAGCCGAAAGGCATGACTCGATAGCAAAAAGTCCCCCATGGGGTGATGAAAGTAGTCTTGTGCTGATCGTCCAGAGTGATCAGGATTTGATTATATCCTGAAAACCCATCCATAAGAGATAACATCTCATGGCCGGCCGTAAGATCAACCAGCTGGTCGATGTTAGGAAGAGGAAAGTCGTCTTTGGGACAGGCTAGGTTGAGGTTGCGATAGTCTATGCAGATCTGAATCCCCCCAGTTGCCTTGGTGACTGGGATGATGTTAGAGACCCACTGTGGATAGTCGATGGGCTGGATGAAGGAGAGAGAAAGGAGGCGCTGAAGCTCCTCTTTAACAAGGAGGGCAACGTGAAGATGCATCTTTCGAAGCTTTTGCCTGACAGGCTTAGCCTCTGGTTTGGTGACAATGTTATGGGTAACGATGGTGGTGTCGATGCCAGGCATATCACTGTAAGTCCAGGCAAAGGCCTTGCTATTGTCAGAGAGGAAATGAGTATAGTCAAGCTGCTCCTGAGCGTCCAAAGATTGGCCAATCTTTAAGACATGAGGAACATCAGAAGAAGGAAGGTTGATGTCAATGGTTGATTCATTTAACATAACCTGGGTCTCAGAAGGGAGGGAGCGCTGGATAAAAGAATCATCAGCGCCCATGTAAGAAAGAATGGTGTCATCGTCAACGCAATGAACAGTGTGGATGGTTGCTGACTCATCTTCGATCATGCTGGGAAGAATGAGAGGGAGAGATTTGGATACCCCATTGAGCTGATAAGTCAAGGGGTCCAGGTGGATGGTGTTTATGGAAAAAAAAACTAGGAGGAATGGAAACCACTGACTCCGTAGGTGAAGGTGGCGAAATAGGCGAGTGTGGAGGAGATTGGTTAAGGATTGATTCAGGATAAAGGTCTACAGGGTCTTGAGTGAGGTCGTGATAACCCAGACCATACCGTTTCTTGGTGTCATCATCATTGAGCGGTTGGATAGGCTGATGGGAGCCCTGCTCATAGCGTCCGAAACCAAAACCCTTCCATGCACACCTGTAAAGGTAAGTGTGTGCAAAGGCGGGGTTGCCAAGAAATGAGAAATCTGATGTGAAAGGTTGAGGTGAAGAAAGAGGATTACTGTCAAGAGGAGCTTGATTAAGCCCCCCATAGACGAGGTTAGTGCGAAGGTGAGGGGGACCATAAGGTATGATCATCCCTATCCGATGGTCGTAGGTGGGGCTGTGATGAAGGCATCCATACTCTTGTGGAGTTTGGAACATGTCTAAAGCCAGCAAGCGATATTCTCCCAATGAAAGTCTTTGGAAGACGTCTTCCATGGGGTCTGTGGTTGTCGCTTGAAGGGGAGGTGTAAGGGCGACCGCCTGTTGCGAACTGGTCGAAGCTTCCGCAGATGGAGGCAGTGCCGGGGTTAACGGCTTGATAAGAATGAGGACATCATTTGGACGGTAGGTGGTGTTGCATGTTTTGAAGGGTGAAGGGTCAGCAGGAATGGTGTGGACTTGTCCGTCATGCTCAAACTTCACACAACGGTGCAGGGTGGAGGGGACACAGGACATGGCGCGGATCCAAGGTCGACCTAACAAGATGTTGTATTGGAACTCTCCTTCGATGATGTAGAAGAGCTCTGGGACTGTGCGTGGACCAATGCGGATATGAAGGATGACTGTGCCAATGGTCGTGGTAGTAGTGTCATTGAAAGAGCGCAAGATCGCGTCAGTTTTGGAGACGCAATTCTTGGGAAGAGCCAACTGATCAAAGGCATGGGTGGAGATGATGTTGATGCTAGCGCCCCCGTCGATCATAATGCGTTTAATGCATGTCCGATCGATGTAGGCAGTGATGAAGAGGGCGGCGTCCTGATCTTCTGTGTTGGATGTGGGAATCTCAGAATCGCTGAATGTAATGGAGGTGATAGGGGCTAAGGAGTGGACAAGGGCAGCAAGTGGTTGGGGGTCCTCAGGTTGGACCTCTGCTGCCTGCAGGGCTTGGATGAGGGCCTAACGATGTTGGGGTGAGGTTTGGACGAGATCGTAGAGGGACATCTTCACAGGCGTCTGGTGAAGCTGTTTCAACATGGAGTCGTGGATTGGTCCAGAAGAAGAAGAAGAGGAGGGTTGAGGTGCGCCAAGAATAGAAATCTTAGGCTTAGGCGGTTGAGGTGGATTGACAAAAGGGTAGGTCCAAGGAATGGCGGCTTTTTCTTTCGCCTTGTCCTTCTGTGACCTAGTGGTGATGTGAATGGCATTGATTTCAAAGATGGGAGGTGAAGATGATGAAGGGGTTGTAACTGGTTGATGAGATGTGGATGGATTTGAAGAGGTGGAAGGTTTATGAGAAGGAGTCAGGGGGCGGTCAAAAGTGTCCTCAAAGAGAAGAGTGTCTTTCTCCAGATAACGGCGAATGACAGCCTTGAGGGCACAGCAAGTCTCGGTGTCATGTCCTGGTGTACGATGATATAAACAAATCTTCGTGTCGTCGAACCAGGAAGGTTTAGACCCGAGAGGTTGAAAGGGCTTGATGGGTGGAAGTGTTATGCTAGAAGTTTGCAAAAGTCGTTGCAAGATTAAAGAGTATGAACCCACTAAAGGATCCGTGCTCATTGATGTATGCGATGTCGGTGACTTTTGTTTGGGTGAAACGGGAGGGGGTTTTCGTACCACCTTCTGGGTTGATGGTGCGATGACAGGTTGAGACGGTACACTCTTCGTGAGAGGTATCGCCCTTTTGGGAGAGGGTAAGCTTGTGGTCGGTAAAGAAAGCAAAGGAGGCAATCAGTTTTGATTAAAGGTTGGAGTGGGAAGGACTCTGGTTAGGGTTGAAGGATGCGGGCCCAAAATGGAGGGCAATGGCGAAGGAAGAGGAGACGTTCGCCTCTGTGGTTTGGCAGTCTTTTGAGATTTAGGTTGAAGATTACTATTAGTTGAAGTTTGGGTTAAGTCCACCTTCACTTGTGGATGAGTGAGGTTGGAGACGGGGCGAACGCCAAGCGATTTGATAGGTTTAGGCGGAGTAGATGAGGGTTTTGGTTTTGATGAAGTTGATGAAGATGTAGACGGTCTGGAAGTGGAGATCGGATTTTTGTTAATAGTCTTAGGAGGTTCTGCCATGAGAGGATTAGCAGCATGAGATGAGAGGGCCCGGGCTTGTTGAAGAGCTGTGAGATGGTCCCATAATCCCTGATGTTCCACTTTCCTAGAAGGGAGGAGTTCGAGTCTCTCCACTAGTCGGGAAAATGGCTGAGAAGATGCGGGATGAAGTTTGGGCTCTTGAGAAGATGTCGACGGTTGTGGGACTGAAGGTAAGACGAATGTAGTAGTCTTGGGCCTAAAGCATGGTGAAGTCGTGACAGGTTCATGTTTGGTTGGAGACGAAGGAGAGATAGGTTCTTCTCTGGGTGGAGAAGAAACTGGAGAATGAAGTTCCTCAAGTGGGTAAAGGGCAGGGATGATAGTGCCCTCCACTTGTGGTCGAGGAGTAGGAAAGGTTGGGTCCTCCATGGGCAGCAAGAAGGAAGATGGTGAAACTGGCGGTGCTGGTAAGGTTGAGGCGTCCTCCAAAATGAGAGAAGTTGAGGGAGAACTAGCCGGAGAAAGAGGTTCGTCCACATGTGATGGACTAATGGATGAACTCACCTCTTGGGGTTGTTTAGAAATGAGGGGCGAGACCGTATTGACTGTTCGAATATTATGTTCATGGGTATTGTCAGTCAAGGTCTAGACGTTGTTTTGGGTTGGTGGATGATTAGGAAATGGTTGTTTGAAAATATCGATACCCTGATTAAGAGGGGCATTAGGATTGTCGAGGATGAGGTCACCCTTTTCCAACATGTCTTGGACTATGTTTTTAAGGGTTTTACAGTTACCCGTGTCATGACCTTTAACACGGTGGTAGTTACAGAAGTCATTTTCCCTATACCACGCAGGGATGGCACGTGAGGGATCAAATTGTGGTGGAGGTCAGATCTGAGGGAGATTGATGGCCTCTTGTTTGATGAGTTTTTCCAGCACAGACGCGTATGATTCTCCAAGTGGAGTAAACTGTCGCTGTATGTATCTCTGCTGAAATTGACGAGTGGCGCTCATAGATGTGGATGGTTCAGATTGATTAGTTGAAGGCGAAGAAGAGGAAGATCTAACAACCATAGCATTTGCTGAAGCTTTAGATTTAGAATTGGACGAGGAAGGCTTAGAAGAGGGGTCATTGGTTTTGGAGTTGGGATTCTTACTCTGCAACTTGACTTTATTCTCCTCAACGGCACATAATTCAAGTTTACGAGCCATCGTGAAGGCTTCGTCAAAAGTGCGGAAGGTTTGAACCCTCAAGGTAGAAGAAATATGTTTAGCGCAGGCTTGAGAGAAAAATTCAATAAGCTCAGGCTGGGGTAAGGAAAATGAAAGTTGATTGATAAGGCCCCTCCACCGAGCGACGAAATCAGCAATGGATTCATCCTCAAACTGGCGGATAGAATAGAGGTCTGTGATGGAGACCTTCTTGGTGATATTGATGGAGAAATGATCGAGGAAGAGCTGGGCCAGCTGAGTGAATGTGAGGATGGAATGACTGGGAAGAGAGCTGTACCAGTCAAGTGCAGCACCCGAGAGAGACATGGGAAACGTGCGTAAGAGCAACGCATCATCGTGGGCGATAAGGTAACAGGCGTGTCTGAATGCCCATAAATGTTGTTGTGGGTCTTCCTTGCTCTGGAAATGAGAAAACTTAGGAAGTTCCAACTGGCTGGGATATGGTCTGATGGGGACGGAAGGATGGATGGGCTCGTTACAGATTTGTTCGTACGAGAGAGTATTGCGCGAGCCGGTAATGGAGGTCTCTAGGTTGGACATTTTATCCATCAGCATCTTGATAATATCTACTGACGGATTGGCGGGTGGAGCGCCTCCTAGATTGTAAGGCACTTGAAAGAGGCTGGAAGAGGTATACGACGTAGTCGGTTGTACCAATAAGGGCGCAACGTACAGATGACTAGTCATAGGGACAGAAGAAGTGACTAAGGATGGTTGGATAGAAGACATGGCTAGGTTTGATGTGATCATGGGAGGTTGACTAGAGGTAACATGGGCCAATGGATGGGTAGCCACCCTAGTGTTGATAGGAGTAAGGGTAGGCGGAATGGAGACGACCAAGTTTTAAAAGGGGGTAGAAAGTGGTTGAGTGGGTTGAGATTGATTGGGGGCCGAAACCCCGGTGAAAGTGGGCCCAACGATGGAAGGAGAAGCCACACTTGGATGGTTGGTAAGAGGTTGGTCATTGTTTGAGGTAACAGCCTGGGTATCTAAGGGTTGGACTACGAACGCTGTTGATACGGCCGCAGTTTCGAAGAGAGAAGTCGGCATTCCATAGATTGGATTGCCTGAGGAGTCTCGCGTTCGGCTATTCGCGAGATAGTATTGCAAGGCTGCGGTATTGAGGTCCAAGAATCGTGCGAAATCTTGGTCCCCTTCTGGGATAATAGGCGTTTGGGTCGGAGATGGTCTGGTAGGAGTTCTTTCAGTTTCTGAGTTGAACTCCATTATAGGGTTGGTTGTAGGCGGGGTAGACGGAAGAGGATGATGCCTCGCGTGATCGACTAGAGCCTTGGCTTGGCTACGAGTCAGAACCATTCAAGGCAAGGAAGAACGTCCTCACAAGCTCAAACAAGCAGATAAGAACCAAAAAGATGAAGACACAAGCAGATCCTAAAACCCTAGAAGTAAATTATTAGGATTACAGTGGCTTATGCCTTAGAATATGTGTGTAGAGGAAGATTGGCTTTGTGAGTTGGGTCCTAGAAGAAGCAGTCTATGGAAGGTTTCGGGTTTTGTTATGGTGCTCAAGAAGTCTGTGTTAGGGTCTGGTACGTGGCCTGGTGCTAAGGAGCAAGCTCCCCTCACTTCACGATTCTAGTGGTTAGCTGGTTTCACTTAGCCAAGATATACCTCGCCTAGAGATTATACTCCGCCAGAGAATGGAGTGGGCTTCCCCCTTGGTGATGAAATCCAAGTAGGGTCACCGGGATGGGTAAGGTATCCGCTGGGGGATGAAATCCCAGTCGGGCCTTG
The DNA here is from genome assembly GCA_037957365.1 of Torreya grandis. NCBI lineage: Eukaryota > Viridiplantae > Streptophyta > Pinopsida > Cupressales > Taxaceae > Torreya > Torreya grandis. Next base: position 2,320,030 of record JARHVA010002283.1, on the reverse strand, counting down.
TCTCAGGTAAGTTAAAATGTTTGTTTTGTGCAGGTGGTCTGGTCGTGTAACATGAAGTGATCTAGATTAATTCAATATGCGGTTTAATTACTATGTGTGGTCTAAAAGATGCAGGCAAACAGAAATGAATGCAAAGTGTTTTAATGTCCAAGTCGAAATGTTTGTTCGTATGAAGACGAATGGAGAAAGAGTCGAAGAATATGAGTTTAGCTAGTCTAGAAGTGCAAGAAACAAATGTTCGTTTTAGTTCTGCTTATGATGTCGTTTAAGAAGAGACGAAAGGAGGCGAAAAGGAAGAAACCTAATGCCTAAATGAACGAAAGAAAGAAAGAACCCAAGGAGGACCTAGGGTCCCACCGAGCGTGCCAGAATGTTTCTATGCAAAATTGCTTTCTACATTCAAAGAAGAAATAAGAAACTAAAATAAAAGGTTAAGGCTAGAAGTACCTGATAAAGTTGAGCGCACCGAAATCAGACGTTGGAAGATTCTCCTCTTTGGCTGTGGAGGAATGACACCTGCGAAAAAGAGACTAAAACACGGAAAGATGTTAGTCAAAGATATGGTGGGTTGTCAGGCGAATGCTCGTTCTCAGAAGTACGAAGACTCCCTAAAAGGATATCAACCCAATGATAAAAAGTGTAATATTGGACGAAAGTAGATAATAAAAGATGAAATGACAGAAATAAATGACAGAAAATAAAAGTGCGTACCTGATATGCAGCACTGTTCTGCACAGTCGCTGGCATCGGTCTCTGTGGTGTCGGCGTCGGTTAGGGAAGATGTCGATGTCGGTTAAAATGCCGTCGTCGGTCGGGGTAGTGACCGGTGTCGGTAGGGGCAGGTTCTGGACAGAGTCTGGGCGAGTTGCAGAAGGTCTTGACAGGTTTGGGACAAGATTTTAGACAGAGTCGGGACGGGGTTTTTGGTTGAGTCTGGGGGTTTGAAACTTCGGGATGGCAGAAATAGGGAATAAATAATCAGAAAGAGAATGAAAGTAAACACAGAAAACACTTACCTGTGAGAAGCCGTGATGAAAGCCATAGTCGAAGTTCCTTGTGCAGTGCCAGAAGAACGAACGCTGGAGTTGATGGATGCTGGAGTTCGAACGCTGGAGAGCCTGTAGATGTCGAAAATGGGAGTCAGATTATTGATCGAGGAGGGGAGATTGAATGAAGGCCCTGGGACGGTTTCGAGAGACGGTTCGATAACCGTTTGGAAAAACCGATCGAGAACCGAATGGTAACGGATAACGGATAACGGGATGGTGACCGATGTCGGCAGGATTGCCGACGTCGGCCGATAAGTGACCGACGTCGGCAACATCGGCCGGGTAAAGACCGTCGTCGGCAGATGCACAATGAGGACAGAGTCTAGCTTTTAGTTCTCTGCTCATTGTTACATGCTGCCAGGGTCAAGGTTGGTAGAACAAGTGATCGTCGAGGGTTAAATAGGTGAAGAAGAATAAGACGGGGAGTGACCAGGGGAGTCGACATGATTTCGGTGTCTACAGGCTCACTCATGTCTCTAGATATGATTGAGACTTGATTTTATACCTCTGTATTTCCAAGTGGACAAAATCCAAGTTCTATCATCTTTTTACCACATGGATCTTATGTGGCTTCCATTCGACTTCTTTTCACAGTAATTTTCATATTTTTTCATATGAGAACTAGTCATTTTCCTTTGAATCCTTCCTTTTATTTCACATCATTAGATCAAGATTTCTGGCTTCAATGTGGACCATTGATTGCAGTCTTAGGCCTTTTATCTTATTGGTGGCTATGATCTTCTAGTCTCATAATTATGCCACCTAGAATATTGTCATGTTATTGATCCTCTCTCTCTAAGATTGCTCCATGTGTCAAGCCCTCAAGCCTTCCAATTTCTTATTGAATATCTCTCACCATTGGATCCAATTGGTATGAGCAAGTCGAGGTCATTGTATCCTGTAAGATGCATGATGCTTACATTAGCCTAAGTTAATTCAAAAATTAAATACAAGACCCATTAAAACTTAGAACATGCCCCCTTTGCTTAGGCAAAAAATATTTATTTATCTTAAATTTGACGATCTCACTTGCATTATAGGCATCTTCATGGAGACTAAATGACATAAGTGTGAACATCAAATCTAATTTTGTGAAGTCCTTATGGTTGAATGTGAGAGTGGCATGTGGTATCTTTATGGAGCTTCCCAAGATCATGGACTCAATGTGCTTTATCAAATCAAAAAGGTGATAATCATTGGATCAAGATTCATGGATTTGTACATGATTAGTTATGTTAAATAAGTGGGACCCTTATTAATGCAATTAAGTGTGAGTGGTTACCACTTGGTGACTTCATGAAGCTTTGAATTTTCAACCCTTGGCTCACACTGTCAGATCAGACCCTACGATGAAGTGCAGATCATCATATCTCCTTTAGTCATGCATTATTGGATCAAAATGTAAGATCAAGCATAGGTGGTTGGATCTTACAAGATGCATGATGTTTACGTTAGGACTATCGGTTAATAATATTAGGCTAAGTTTTTATTGTAAATCCCTATTCGTATTAATAAATACAAAGGGGTCTTAGGATAAAAACTTAGGCTAACTTATTTGAAATAAAAAAGGGGTTTCAGCTTAGGAAGTCAAAAGGAGGCCTTGTCGAGGGATTCTATGGGGTGGTTAGGATAAAACAAAGATATTTAAAATAATATTGAAAGACTTATTATTAGTTTTACATTAATGTTTAGTAACATTAATAAACAAGACTAAGCCTTAATATAAAATTAATCTTAGGTCTAAAATATTATCTTGAATATTCCTACCAAATTATTCCCTATCAAAATTTAAATTCAAATTTTGAGGGTTCCATACCTAGGATTTTAAACTCGAGATTTCTCAAGAAGGGACCAAGGTTAAGATTTAGCAAACCACTGCTAGCAAGACTCTGATGAATCATTGCTTGGTAAAAACTAGTATTTTCCTTAAAACTTGCATTGCTTACAAAGCCAGGTGAAATTTTAGAATCATTAAGCACAGTAGGGTTTAAATAAAAAAATCCACCTTATTAGAATGGATGATCTTCAAATTCTACTAAAAACTAAGAATAAGGTAATATTGGTGACAATAGGGCTTCAAACATCTCAAGAGCCCTAATTTTTAGAATTAGGGGTATGCTAGCCACAACAACTCATCTTGCTCCTCTTGCTCAATCTAGTAGATCACCTCATCATGTAGTGGGAGTCGAGTGATCTTATGGACATCTTATCGGAGAATAGTCATCTCCTTAATCAACAACAAGAAGGTAATAATAGCAAGATCCCCTCTCTTGATGAGCACTACTATCATGGATGCATCCCTAGGCATGTATTGGTAGTGCTTCATCCTTCTTAGCCCTACTACCTCCATTTGTGCCCAATCATTAGTAGTCATCCCCTCAATCAACATAGGGAAGATCCATATCACATACCAAATCAAAATGTTTGGCTTAGTCCCTAACTAGTCTCATCTACCCTATCTTTGAATTTACCCCTAACCCTAACATATTTGACCTCACCATAACCATAACCCATTTACCCTTTACACCCAACCTAGCTAACCAAACTTCAGGCCTAACCACTTATCTTAACCCTAAATCATTAGACTCTAAGACAAAACCATGCCTAAGCCCTAAATACCTTTAAAAACCACACATTATCATGGCTAACCATTGGTGGTCATACTAAATGCCAATGACTAGGGACCCCTAATTCCTAGGGTGTTGACCATCGATGGTCAAACCTGACCATCGATGATTTCCTATGGGCATTCTATGGCTAGGATGCCCAAACCTACCATGGCCCAAAAATAAGAAAAAAATTCACAAACACTACCCTACATAGCATCCCTAGCTAAATATGCTACCCAAGAACCTACCCACCCTATCAATTTGATGCTCTACCCATCTTATTTGCCCAAAACTCTACCTAGGCCATGCAGACCCAAACAATAAATTTATAGACCCTCTCCCTATGCAAACATAAGTAATATCAACATCAAACATATCTACCAATTTAGTGCAACCTTAAATTATTTCATGACCTCCTTTATGTTATGAGCCCTCAAGAAGGTGCCCAGCCACGTCCTTAGGCTCCCTACATCCTAGACCCACATAATCTACCACATACCTCTAACTAATGAGAAGCATCCACCTTAGCATGCACCTTCCTCACGAAGCATCAAAAATACCTAGATCTTGATTAAACAACACCCAATAGTTAAAATGAAAAATTAACTTTTGCTTTTTTACTTTTACCCCTAGACTTTTAAGGTTTCCCCTGACTATTAACGATCAGGGTGACCATCAATGGTCACCTTTTGGGGACCCTAACCATCAATGGTTAGGATACCCTAAAAACCCACTTTTCACCTTTTACCTGTAATCTCCAAATTTTCCATAATTTACATCAAGCTCTAGCCTACTTTGGAGATGTTTTTATCCCAACCACAAGACCACCTCATCACCTCACCACTGGTCTCTTTTGGCCCATCTAGCATGCAATTTTTCCACACTTTTTGCCTGGTCTTTTACCTATAGCAACAACATTGCCATGTCAACTTTATTATATTTTGTGCCACCTCACACATACAAACCCACTTATGTCTCATCAGAAGCACTCCTACTTTGGATACCCATGACACTTGACCTATTTGTGTTTTCCTCATGAGAACTTCCTACCTTGGATACCCACTAGATATATAGATCTTGCTTAGGAGACTTACATTTATGAGTGTTCCTAGGCACCACACCTATCTATAATCATGTGGTTCACTCATCCCTTGTCCTTCTTAGCACTAACCTTTATTTTTATAAATATTGGCAATATAGTCTATGCACAATCTTGATTATCACACCTTTTGTCACATTTTATGTGCACATTTACATCTCACATGTATGACCTCATTTCACCACCTAGTGACTCACCATTTACCACTTATCAAACCTATACCCACTTTAGCTTCACCTCACTAAATCTCAATTTGAGGAGGAACACCTTGTCCCACTCTTGAGGCAATCAGACCCATGACCCATACTCTATTTTTGTTTTATAGTTCATTCACACAAGCTACACAATAAAAAGGGGTAAAATGTAGACATCAAAAATCCACACACCTATGATTTTAAATGTTGAAGTAGCCTTGGAAGTACTCCTAGACACTCTTAGGACCAACCTACACCTATTAGGCCTAAACCAACCAATCTGTACTTAGTTTCACCTAGCTAAGTAACCCTGGCCTTTAGGACCCTATCCTTGTGGACCTTGACCATCAATGGTCAGGGTGACCATCGATGGTCAACCTTTGGGACCCTTGACCATTGACGGTCAGGATCTACCTTCTCACTAAGAGCATGCAAGCTCTACCAACCCTTTTCTAAATATAAACTTGTCTAATTTGTCTTGTGAGCCTTTGTATACACAAATTATATTTAGATGACCCAATTACACCTTCACTTCTACCTCTTGCTTATGCCTATAAGAGATAGAGGCCTAGGAGGTCAAATACATTTGCAATAATTATCAAGAGCTTAGGCATTCATGTGTTTTCTTTTTTAGGTCAATCAAGTCAATTAGCATCATCAACATTATCAAGCATTATCAGCCATCTTATTAAGAGCTAACTTGTCATCATCTCTCAGCTAAGCTTTTAGGTTTCGTTACTCTACTAGAATCAAGCCAGATTCCACCAATAGGCTAATTCTATCAACCACCCACCCAACCAACTTCTATGCTTTTTTATCTGTAAGTCTTCCTCCCAAGCCAAAGAGGATCTCTTCACAATCTTTTGATTCATCACATGCATAAACAAATAGATTTTTCAACCATATCATATCAAGTTTCTTTTTTCTCTTTATTTATAACTTAAGTGAAAATTTACATGAAACAAATGCTACTAAAAGCTTTGACACGGAGGGCAGCTTCCAAGGCCTTGTACAGGCTGGTAAAGGTTCTCTAAGATAATGTATGTTTAAAAGGGAGTAAAAAATCTCCCATGAACCATTGAGCATGTTGAGTGTCATTGATCTCAAATGAAAGCTTAGACAAGAGTGTCTTGAGTCATACATCACACTTGTGCATGCTCTCAGTTAGCTCTTGTTTTATACCCTTCAACACAATAATACTTTATTGCTCAAACTCTGGTATATCAAACTCCTAGATAAATGATGTCTTTAGCTAGTCATAATTAACTACTACATATTGAGGATCATATTTCCTATACCATTTGTGTACTCTTTCTATAAGTGTGGTTGCAAATTGTGTTATTTTCTACTCATAGGAGGTTATGTCATGTACTCTCCAAATGAGTTCACACTTATGAACATTCTCTATAGCATTCTCTATGCCTTGATATTCTATAAAATGAAGCATAATTTCATAGTACATGGTAGGTGGTTGAGGAACTTACAATAATGGTTGTTGATAACTTCTAAGTCCTCATATTCCTAGGGGGAAGCCCACCACCTCCTCTTGCACTACCTCATAGTCTACTAATCGACCTACCACCTAGTCCACCTCCTATGCCTCTAGTATAAACACCCAAGATGTTGGGAATTTTATTAGGTTAATTTACTATATTTGAGCCATTTCTTTGCTCACTAATTATGTCAAGTCCACCAGGCATACCAATTTGGGCCATAAAACTCTATTGAAAGGGAAAATAAAGAGTTAATATGCTATGGTCTAAAACTTTTTCAACTAAATGTTCTCTTATAGGGTCAGTCTCTGACTCTACATTATTTGTATCCTAGTTGTGTATGAATAATTTATCTATCTCAGAATCATGATATCATACTATGGTTAGGAAACTAGGTTGGTTCAATTTGGGTTCTTTAGTCTCCACTACTTGGCTATTTTCTCTCACATTTACTAAAGCTAGCATTAGTTGCGATATAAAAGCTATAAAGTTCTTGTGCTCTTTTGCTTCCTTATGGATCCTAATAACACTTCTTGAGTTCTCATGTCCCCTTCCTATGTCACTTCCACCTGTAATCCTTCATTGAGTTTTATCATAATTTCACTTTCATAACTCCCATTGACTAGATACCATTCTAAACCAATAACCTTCATAAACACCCATGCATTCCCCTCCCAACTATATTGTTAATGAAAGGAGGATTTTAGCCTTCCATAGGAAAATCTTCAAGTCTAGAATCAATAAATAGCTTCTTCACCTCTAGTAGGAAACGCCCAAGATATCAACCATGTAGTTCTCAGATAAACTAGAACTTTGCTTATTCTAAACATGAATAAGTGGATACAACACACTCCAAGATGTATCTATTTAACACCCCTCTCCACCAGACATCAATAGCTCATGTCCATATCACTCCTAAGTGTGTAAGGCCATCTAATGCTCTATCATCCAAGCTATCCTTCATCTAATATTTATTAACCGGTCTTGAGCATAATTTGTAATCCAAGTATGCAAATGAATATGGACTTCCCTAAATAAAGTTTCATATAAGGAACTATAGAGATTTTGTTTATCCCACACACATGCAAAAACTACGATTTTAAGATATGGACCTTAAAAGTTATCTTCAACACTGATAAGCCATTATTCAATATTTTCAAGAGATAATCACTCAAGAATTTTCCATCACTACACAATAAGCACTACGAGTCTCAAAAATAGAACCAAAATGTTGGGTTATTTTTCTATCTAGACCTTTCCTTAGGTGTGCATTGAAGTAACTAGTACCCAACAAGTTGGCATGCCATTATTTCATGCAAGACTATGTTCTTACATGCTCACCCAAATCCCACGTCAAAAAATTGATTCCCATGGGTTTTATCATGAAGTAGTATACTCATCATATATTGGTGCTCAAATATATACCTTATTCATTAACTAAACATAAAAATAAATACACAGATGTGGACCTAGGTTCATTTAAGTGAACAAACACAATTAATATAACCATTACTATGATATTCAAAAATACTCATTGCTCATGTTCAAATAACATAGATTATATCCATTGTATCCAAACTAGATCCATAAGTTACATAATAGATGTATAGGCAATTCAATGATATTAATTAACTATAAACTATAGTGCAATATCAAGATTACAATGATTATTATGATTACACTATTCACCAATAATCAATCATTATACAACAATGATCAACAACATTACAAAGCTCTATATAGGGGTATTTATACTTAGTTTTCCCTGACCAAGTTATTTTTGGGCCCCTAACCTATTAAGTAGAAGATTCACACCCACATGATATTCACCTAGGCACAAGGGAATCATTTTATTGAGTGGTTAACCTTTAGGCATTTTGTAGCAAGTTGGAGGTGATGGCATATGTCTTGTGCCAGCTGGTAGGAAGCTATCTCCCATATTTTCATGGCATCTTTGATGATTTGAGGAGATGTGGCAGCTACAATGCAAACCTCATAGAGTCATGGAGCTAGCAGCTATGATAACTGAGTTCCATCTTGGCACTCAGTATGCACCTTCTACCCTGGTGAAGATGATCCCAAAGGTTATTTAAGGAGCTTGAGTTAAAAGAGGTGGGGAGATAAAGAAATGTAGCAAAGATATGGCAAAATGAAGTCATTTTGTATGCATTAATATGATGGCCATTAAGGTTTTAGACATAACATAGAGGCCATTAAAGCTCCATTTGCATGTGCCCAAGATCACCTATGAACCTCTAGGCTATTAAGTGTTATGATCTGAACATATACTCTATTTTGAACTCTAATTAATGACGAAGGTTACTACATTAAAACATAATGTGTCTGGTTTATGCATATTTTTGTATTGTTAATGGAATGTGTAATGGTGGTAATGTCATATTTTCAATACAATTATGATAAGTTATTTTCATGCATGCTACTAGTTTTCATCTTTAATGGAATCCCTGTAAACATTCATGACATATTTATCTTTCATAAATATTGAGTATAGAGTTTATGCCAATTACTCCAATCCTTGTTAAGATTGCATGTCTAGTTTGAGTAGTTTGAGTGGAAGTAGCCTTGTGACCTCTTAAGTGCCTATGTGAATTTAGGCTTAGTCTACAAAAGGATTTTTCTTGTGTATATACCTAAAGCTTTCATATGATTACATAAGTCCCCTAATTGAAGCCTTGTACCATGGCATAACTAGCCCAATACGGGCCCTAATTCCTTCTTAATTGTTCTTTAGGTGAGCGCATAAGGCCGGTGCCTTATGTGGATTTATGTTAGTATAGCTAAGTGTTCAAATGTTGAGCAAAAAGGGAATATCCCATGCTTGTGCTTGGTTGTAATAAACTGAGAGCTAACCAATGAAATCTTGTTTACAACATTTTTGGTTATATTACCAGGACTGTGTTGAATTTTGTTATTGTGATGGTGTGATAGAATGATGTATCAACTTTATCTCAAAAACATTCAGCACTACTTGTAATAGGTAAAAGATAGCTTTGCACTAAAGCATCCAACCTGTAATGGACAAAATCCAAGAAGATGGGTTCAGGATAACCTATATGATGCTCTATATGAGGTCTTTTTCTATGAGTTACATGAGCATGTGTACCAATGGTTGGCTGCATATTCAACCCATAGAAGAAGAATATATGGATAGTGCTATGAGTGGACAAAAGAGCACCTAGAGAGACTTGAGACCTTAGATGATACTTGGACTAGAGCAATAGATAAATGGTGGAAAGGATCCCTAAATCACTATGTACTTGAATTCATAGTCTCAACATACTCATGCCTTGAGGAATTAGAGTACCAATTTTTGTGTGACCCTAGAGGCACATTTGTGAAGGACTTCGATGTAGAGCTCAAAAATCTAATGGTGAATTATGGTTTTACAACTTTGGGGATGGAAGACTAAAGTATTTTCATATATAAACATTGCATAAGGGGGAGAAGAGGATGTGTAGGTGAGGCATAATGGAAGGGGATGAGCAAATTGACACCTGAGAGCTCAAAAGACAAACTTATAATAAGAGATGATGCCAAAAAATGGAATATTTGGAACTTGGAAGTGTCGAGAAAACCCATAATAAGTGAGAAGGACATAGGGAAGGATCTCTTGAAATACAAGAATACAAGGATGAGAGATATAATGAAGTGATGAATTGAGCTCAACACTTGATAGGTGTGGAATTTATTGGGTTTATATAAAATTGTGTGGCTATAGATATGCTTGATGTAGCTACCCCATATAAACCTACAACACAAACTCATGTGTTGGATCCCCCACTAGAAGAAAGTATAAAATAAATTATTAACTCTACTAATGACATAGATAGTAGATGTTTTGTAGACTTGGATTGAACTTTGTGATTGAATAGATTATCCCATATAAGGAGGTGAGCACAACTACCTCTAGACCATTGTTTACTAGCTCACCAAAACAAAACTTAAATTCAAGCATACCAACTCAACCAATGTTAGCAACATAAGATGGGCAATAGCCCATAGGAAGTGGTTCAATGCCATAAGTAGCATAGCACCAATAACATCAACTACGCTAGTAGTAATGATGGGACCAATGCTTAACCCCATGATGGGAGGCATTGGAAGACCATGAGGACAAGCACCTCAAGTACCAACTTCCCCCTATAATAGTTCTACTATAAAATGGTTATGCATTTGTCATAATATCACAGTGTGGAGAATTTCATAGAACATGTGCTAAAGTGTGAACTACAATGTCATGTGAGGGGCATAACCCAATTGAAGTGCAAGTATACCCAATTTATGATGACTTTACTTGATCATGCCCACACCTAGTACATAAAATTTGATCCTAACCAAGCCATAGTTGACTATGATACCCTGAAGGATGCATTCATGATGGAATTTGACATTTTAGAGTTTGAAAAACAAAGCATCACCATGCTAAAAGAGATTACCCAATGACTCTTAGAGAGTGTGCACTTATATGATGTAAGGTTAAAAAATCTCCTATCAAATATTCCATATGATATTCACCCTTCTCAACATGCCTAGTGGTTCATTGGGGGGGTTGCTCATGTCATTCTGCATAGTGCTTTCCATGAAGACTTTTATCAACCCTCAAGAGGCACTTGAAGCTACGCTCAAAGTTGAGGTAGTCAAAAGTGTAGATACCAAGATCAGTGCCTTTATGAAGGTGAAAATTGCATCTATGGCCTCCTATCTCCAAAATCTTACTGTTATCTCTTTGCATGATGCTCGAAGTGGACTATGGTACATTAATTGTAAAGTAAAAGTCCATAATAGAACTAACTACCCATGAAGGAATGTGTGCACTTTGATTCTAAGCTATGAAGTCTATCAAGAAGTACATGGCATCCGCAACTACCCTTTGTTACAACATGCTAACCAAGTAAACATAACCATCTATTTGTTAGTTATGTAATGCCTATACCTATACCACTACTAATATCCAGGTGTAATCATATAAAATGAAAAATTGGATGATTTAGGCATGGCTAATATCACCCAACCTATAGGCCCTCTTTTTTGCTCAATCCACCCTTCTTGGCTAGACTTTCATTGATTCCCAGTCACCCATAGCTTCTTAGACTTAGCTTTTTGAGACCCAAGTAGCCCTCTTAAACATAGATCCATCCCCCCAAGTCTCATCCTCCTAGGATAATAGTTCCCAACTTGGATAAGAGCACCAAAATTCAAGGGTTTCATATTTTTGGCATTGTTGTCCAAGTTCACTTTAGCCTCAAACAATTAGATTTTCTTGATTCCTTGTCTTTTCCCCTATCAGCCTAATATAAGCTCATATAACCCATGGTCATTAGTTTCCCTATAAAATGCCATCCAATGTCCATTTATAATGGTTATCACTCATTCACAAGAAAGAAACAAGAATACAAGCAAGTACACTCAATCACTCTCCCTATTCTCTGCATATGGCCTTCCAAAACCAATTCAAGCCTATTCAAGCACTCATACCAGTCCCTAGTCATCCAAAGTACATCCTAGTTTTACATTATAATTACATACATCACACAATTTCACCAAGTACTTCAAATGGGAGAACTACATTAGCTTGATCCCTCTTCAGAGTATTCATATGTAAGTAGCGTGCCCACACATGAGGTGTGAAGTGCATCTAGCATATCCTTTACACACTAACCCCTTCTCTCTTTCCCCAATTTGATACTTAAGTTCAAGTACCATGAGTTCCTAAGGGTTTTGAATATTTAATCAGACACACAGTGAGCTCTACACATAATCAGGGTTTGATATTTCATTGCCAGAGTGTCACAGACCTGTCGAATAGAATGTCAGACCACTAAGGCAATAGTGTCAGAAGTGGACAACAATGCTAGAAGTGAACAGTAATGTCAAAAATTAGACTATATGCTAAGTAGTAAGGTGTCCTAAGTTTGGTGCTACTATCCAATATAGAAACAAAGCTTTGGGTTCTATTTATGATAGTTTTTCATCCCTACACAACAATTTCCAGACTCTGCATCATCCATTTTAGCACATTTAAGCTAAGTTTAATTTCTTTACACTTCCTACTATTTTTAGAAAAGGCAAAAATACATATCTATTTACACAACTTATTAGGATAATTGAGACACATTAATTTTTTATTTACATTTACTTAGACCTTTATTTTCATAGGAACTAAACACCTAATTCTTAAAATAATAAAACATTTGGTGAACCCGATTTACTTTAAAATTTTACATAAAAACCCTAGAAACCCTAAGGCTAATTATTTTTAATTTTTTAAAATATTTTCCTAATTTTTCCTAAATTTAAAAATCATAAAACTACAAATTAATTGAAATATTTTTAATAAATTCACTTAAACCCTAGTTTGCACATACTAGGTCTTATTTGCATACAAACACTTTCAAACCACTAGGAAAAATATATTGCTAATTTTAGAAATATTTTCAATTTTTTCCTAAATTTTTCAAACTAAATTATACAAATTCATAACAAATTTTGAAAATTATTATATTAATTTTGAAAAAATTTGCTTTTCAAACCCTAGTTTGCACACACTTGGTCCTATTTGCATACAAACACTTTCAAACCACTAGGAAATATATATTGATAATTTTAGAAATATTTTCATATTTTTCCTAAATTTTTCAAGCTAAATTATATAAATTCATAAAAAAAATTCAAACTATTATACTAATTTTGAAAAAAAAATCTTTTCAAACCCTAGTTTGCACATACTATGTCCTATTTGCATACAAATACTTTCAAACCACTAGGAAAAATATACTGCTAATTTTAGAAATATTTTTATATTTTTCCTAAATTTTTCAAGATAAATTATATAAATTCATAACAAAATTTTCAAATTATCATACTAATTTTGAAAAAAAATTGTTTCAAACCCTAGTTCCATTAACTAGTTCCGGATTATTTTTTCTAAGTTTTTTCCAATCATTTTCTACATTTTTAGTTGAAAACCTAACTCAGAAAATCAATTTCAAATTCAAATTTTCATAGTATTTTTCAAAATCCCTAGTTACATATACTAGCTCATTTTTTCTTTTTGAGGTATCACCTTACATCCATAGTCAAATTTCAAAAATGATGCTCATTTATTTACAAACTTTTCTTACATTTATTGCAAATAACAAGGAAACCATAATGGGCCCTATCATGTACATGAATGATGAATTCTATCATATGTTAGTAAAAAGATTCATCCTTTTCATTTCATGCTTATGTTTCATAATAAGGGATGATATTACAAAATTAATTGCTAAACTTGCACAAGATTTCAATATTTCTTTTGCATATTCTCTATCTCTCATATGGAAAAAATTTCAAGCTTGTCATGTTAAAAACATCACAAATGTTATAATACATGTAAAATATATTTATGCATTATTGCACAAATCCATGCTCTCTACCCTTTTCTCTCTATCGCTCATAGGAAAAAATATACAAGTTTATCATGCCAAACACATTAGAAATGTCATAGCACAAGTCACAGTTTCTTATGCATACATGCACAAATTCATGCTTTCTATCCCTTGTTTGTTATCTTTCATGTGGAATGTTCTCTATAATCATGTTTTTATAAAATTTATAATTCCACTTACATGCATTTTAACCTATATTCATAGTTTTTACCTAGATGTATATGCCTCTTTGGGTACTCTTGTTTTAATGTCATATTTTATGCAGAGGAAAGAAATACCTTCTCATCTTCTCCCTCAAGAGGGTGATAGCTACTTTCCCTATAACCAGGTCCATGCTATCACCCCTCCAAAGGGTGACACAATCTATACTATTGTTTCTAATTCACACATTCAGCCTATAGCTTCTTCAATCCCTCTTCAACATATGTGTTTACATGTTCAATCAAAAACAAGTAAGGTTTGCACTTGTGAGACTTTAAGGAATCAAATCACCAGCATGAGCAAGTTATTTTTAGATTTACAAATGCAAAATAAACTATTACATGAAAATATCATAATATTAGAAAATTAGATTACAATACACAAGCTTCAAAGACACCCTAGTGTCAATCATGTAGATGCACCTTCACCTAGTCAATTGGTTGCAAACAATGTTACATATCAAAACTAGCAAAGCAACTAGTCAAGAATAAAGAGCCAATAAGTAATATAGATAATAGCAATAGGGCACCATTAAAATTTGATTTAGAGTGGGATATCCCATATATTGTATTATTAGCACTACTAGATAGGGGGTTAATCACATCGCCTTCTACTCATCGATGAGATCCACATCTCCTACATAGACAGCCACATCGACCCTTTTATAAATACCATCATATCCAGGGACATAGAGATAATGATTGTTATATACTCAATAAATGAATTAATAGATGTATTGATAATGGCATCATAGCATTCACATAGCGGATACTGATATCTCCTCCATCATGGAACCATAGACCTCATTCCTCTATGATTGAGTCCTCCTAAGACACTCCTTCATAGGAATCATCAGTTACTCATCATGAGATTAATGTGTTTTATCAGATAAAGCCTTATAGGAGATATCCTATCCCACCTACTCAGAGGATTTAGAGACTAGTACAATGAGATCAACTTACATACAATAGTGTAGTCTGAGGTGTATATAGTGTAGTTCCATACACATATCCATCACAGTTACATGCTTCAAAGAAATATTCACTATGAGTGAGTTTTCCAGGACCTATTTCAAGCAACAACCCACTATGATTGGTACTAAACAATCCATCAATATAGGCTTTAGCTCCATCTTGATCTATTGCTCAGTCATACACATCACAAAATACTACTTCATAGAAATATTCATTACGAGTGAGTTTCCTAGGACCTATTTCATGTAGCAACCCACTACGATTGGTTTTAAATGACCCACCATGATACATGACACCATGATAGGGAGTCTCCCATGAGACTCATCAGTTAGTATCATTCCTTCCCAGCTTACCTATACATATTTTCTTATGCTTGATTGTACATAGTTCAAATATTTTCAAAAATACAAAAATAGTATAACACTTCAAAATACAAAAAACATTCAAAATTTATAAAAAAAACACCAAAAATAGTTTGATTGTATGCATCATCCATGCTTTACATTATTACTATCATGTTAGGACTTACATTTTCTATTTCATGCTATTCTATGTTAATTTTTCTATGTTACCATGCTTCACTTGATATATTTTTGAGTATGTGCAATGATATTTAGCTACTTGATTGCTTCATTCTACCCATTGAGGGGGCACTCCTACTTCTATATTCAATACATACATCGATATGCATACCCACTGGGGGCATATTTTACATGACTACACCATCCAAGTTATGTCAAATCTACACCACACACTCTAAGTTATCATGCTAATGTACATTACTTTATAGCTTACACATAATATTATATCAACATTTCACTAATATTTAGCACTTGTGTTCTCTTGGCATATACCTAGTCTTGTACTACACATGTTTTTCTTTGATTAGTTAGATGTGTTTGTATCTTTCTAGCTAATAAATGGTTTCTCTGCTTACTTAGTGTAGCTTGTGTGATTGCATTTTGAATTCTATCTTATCTTATGTTTGTGCCTTAGGACATTTGCCAATATCTTTTGATTCTTTTTTATGTGTGTGCCTTAGGACATTTTCCAATGTCCTTTGTTTGTACTCCTCTATGTGCCCATGGCCTATGTGCCAATTTTACTTATTTCACTTGTATGTGTATGAGGCATTTGAACATGCCTTTCATGCTTATTTCTAGTTTGAGTGACATATGTGCATATCCCTTATTTGCATGACCCCTTGGCCCATCTACTATGCTTCTTAATTCTTACTTGTTTACTTTTTTATTGTCAAATGTGTGCAATGCCATGATCCATATCATGCATTTTCTTTGCTTTTTTGGATGCCATGATGGACATCATGTTTCATCCCTCCAATCAACAACTAACAACTCACAATTAATATTTCTAGTTTTAGTTCAATAAATTTTACATGCTCTTACATTGTTATATCTATCTAGGCATACCCATATTGATCTAATGATATCTCGATACAAACATTACTATATCTTGAAACATATTATCAAACATCAAATATTATAACATATATCTTTTCAAAATTAACACACTTGTAGGACTCTTTTCTTCTGAGGGTAGTCATTGTAGGTTCATCATTCCTACCCTTAGAAGAGAGGGCATCAAACAGGGGCTTTGTCATAGAGATAAAACCTCCTAGCAATCAAAACAGTAGCATTTAGAATAGTTAGCATAGTTTTCTTAGATACATGGAGTTATCATGCACGACATGATGGTTCTCAATTTTAGTTCAGATTGGGTAGTTGGCATAACTTCCAAATTAGAATCCATGCTCTAGACATCAGTGATTGGGGGCAATGTATGTGGCATATGTGTGTGTGTGTGTGTGTGTGTGTGTGTGTGTGTGTGTGTGTGTGTGTGTGTGTGTGTGTGTGTGTGTGTGTGTGTGTGTGTGTGTGTGTGTGTGTGTGTGTATTAGTTTAATTTATTCTAAGCATTCTTAGCAATTACATGCCTTACTCCATCTACAAGTGATTGGCATCACATTTGATTTAAAATTTCATATAAGTTTAGCTTTATAAGTACCCAAGTTCTTGAGTTAGCTTTAATATAAGCCTATTACATTAGTTTTGGAGTGGATTTCATACAAACCTAATCTCCATATTTTGAAATGACCAAGAGTGGCCTAGTTTCTAGCACACATTTGGCTATCCACACCATAGTGTCATATTTCCATCACATTTATAGGCTCCATGAGCCATCTCATATGACATTTATTCTATATTGATATCACTTCATAGATTCACTCCATGGGGAAATGATGGAGCCAAAGGGCCAACCTTTGTATTCTTAAGCCACATATTTAGAAGGATTGGATATACATTTCAAAAATCAATTAGCACATGCATGATTCATTAACTTCACTTATTTGGTGATGATGGTTCCAAAGGGCTAGCCTTTGCATTCTTGAGCCACATTTTTTAGAATTGATCACTCAAATCCATTCATGATATTACTTTTGATTTAGCACATATTCAACAAATCTGGCATCACAACAGGTTTTGTATTGGTTCGTATACTTGGTGAGGTGTATTCATTCTTCTCTCTTCCTTTACTCAGCATTTGTACATTTTTATTTTAGATATGGAATATCTAATAGGAAGTGATCTACTTCATTTTTTTATTTTTATATTCACACATCACAACATGCTCTCTCTATGCACATCCAGCATCACACAACTTCATGAGTTTTTCCCCTATAGGTAAGTTTGAGTATGCTTTCTATTTTTCTTTTATCCTAATATTTCACTTTGTTGCATCACTAGAATAAAGGGGGGTAAATTTAATCATATAAAATGTGAAATTAGATGACTTAGGCATGGATAATAGCATCCAACCTATAGATCCTCTTTTTTACTCACTCAACCCTTCTTAACTAAACTTCTATTGATTCTTAGTCACCCATAGCTTCTTAGACTTAGATTTTTGAGACCCAGGTAGCCCTCTCAGACCCATATCAATCCCCCTAGGTCTCATCCTCCTAAGACAATAGTGCCCAACTTGGATAGGAGCACTATAATTCAAGGGTGTCCTATTTTTGGTATTATTACCCAAGTTCACTTTAGCCTCAAATGGTCAGATTTTTTCAATTCCTTATCTTTCCCCTATCAACCTAATACAAGTTAATCTAACCCATGGTCAGTATTTTCCCTATAAAAGGCCATTCAATATCCATTTAGAATGGTTGAGACCCATTCACAAGAAATAAGAAAGAATACAAACAAGAACACTCATACACTCTTCCCTATTCTCTGCATACATCCTTTCAAAACCTATTCAAGCCTATTCAAGCACTCATACTAGTCCCTAATCATCCAAAGTACATTCCAATTTCACATTATAGTTGTATATATCACACAATTTCACCAATCACTTCAAATGTGAGAACTACATTAGCTTGATCCCTCTTTAGAGGATTAGTATGTAGGCAGTGTGCTCACACACAGAGTGTGGAGTGTATCTAGCGTATATTTTACACACTAACCCCTTCTCTCTTTTCCAATTTTGATACTCAAGTTTAAGTACCAAGAGTTATTAAGCATTTTAAAGATTGAATCAGACACACAATGAGCTTTGCATAGAATTAGGCTTCAATATTTCACTGCCAGTGTGTCACAGACCTACTGAATAGAACCTAGAAAATTTAGACCACCAAGAAAATAGCACTAGAAGTGGACAATAGTGCTAGAAGTGGACAATAATGCTATAAAGTGGACTATAATGCCCAATTAGTAGGGTTTCCTGAGTTTGGCACTACTGTCCAATCTAGAAATAGAGTTTTGGATTTTATTTATGATAGTCTACCAGCCTTGCATAATAATTTCCAGACTCTACATCATCTATTTTAGCCTAAAATAAGCTAAGTTTAATTTTTTTACACTTCTTACTATTTTTAGAAAAGGTAAAAATACATATCTATTTACATAAATTAGTAGGCTAATTGAGACACATTAATTATTAATTTACATTTACTCAGACTTTTATTTGCTTAAGAATTAAACACCTAATTCCTAAAATAATAAAAAATCAGGTGGTTGACAAAATGTGTGAGAACATTGAAAGAGGGACATGATAGGCCACCATAGCAGTCAAAAGGTAGGCTTAGGTAATGAGAGTTATGGCTAATAAAACATAGGATTTAGGATACAAGGAGGCACTAGAGGGTGAGGTGGAGGATGCGGTGGTGGAAGGTTCCCACCATGCTCATGTTATAAATATGGCTCAACAAAGCATTATCAACATGAATTCCCTACACATACCATGTGTGGGTATTGTCAAGGGTCCCATAAGGTTAAATAATGCCCTAATCTATATAAAAATTGACCCAAAGTAAGCTTGGCATAGACAAAGGCACAAGAATGATCAAGCATGAATAGAAAATAAAAAAATGGACCACAAAGGCATAACCTACATGCACAAGGGTAATAAAGTTATAAAAAAATACATGCAATAGATTCACCACTCATCCACCCATTTTGTTAGTACCTAAGTTAAACCTCAATTATGGGGATAAGGGTCGTAATGAGTGCATAATATAGCCTAAACCTAAAGTTGTGCCATACCCAAACCCAATATACTAGAAAGATGTGTTACAATAGATAGGCTATGAGTGTCATCCAAAACCTACAAAGGGAGATTTAATTAGCATGAGACCTAAAATCATAGGCTTCACCTCCCATAAGAAGCGTGATAACCAAGAAGTTAAAGTACAAGAATTAACTGAGATCCTGCACCTCCTGTAGAAAGAAAGAATGTTTCCCCTATTGAAGAACTTATTCCTAGAGTATGCAGGTCAAAATCAAGTTGAGGTTGTCATGCCATGCATGCAAGGGCATGATAAGTTTAGCATACACAAAATGTTGAATATGACCAAGAACTCTTGGTGTATGCCACTATTGATGGATGGTATATCTATGAGGTTCTTATAGACATGGGCATTGAGGTCAACATCTTGACCAAAAATGCTTGGGAGAAAATGGGTAGGCCAGCCTTGAGACCTTCCTCTCATGTACTCTTCATGGATAATAAGACATGGGCATAGCCTACCAAATTTTTGAAGAGCATAGTTGTAGATGTAATGGGCACCAAAATTTATGTTGACTTTGAAGTCATCGAGTTAGTAGAGAAGGACAACTACCTGGTGTTGCTAGGAAGGCCATGGTGTTATGAAAACAATTCAAACATATGCATCAAAAGGTACTACATGAAATTTGAGAATGGAAAGGAAAGGGTAGTTATACCCATCTCAAATGACCAATGACCCCCCTATATAGAGAGTGTGGACATCAAGGATGAGATCAACCACATCTATAACACCATGGTGCAAGGAGTTGAGACTTTAGACCCAAATGATTAAGGAGTCCTCTCTTGGAAAGATGGATAATCAACCTCAAACACCATCAATGTTACTTGTGATCAGTGGGTTACATAATCATATGAGACCAATAGTTGATGATGCCATTTAATATGCATGAAGGCACCAAAACTAGTAAAGGTAGGTTGGATACAGATTGATCACACTTCTAAAAGATGGGTCCCTTGTACAAATAAAAAGGGGAAAAAGAGTGTTTTACCTTAGTAATGGAAAACTTGTAGTGCTCCCAAGATATGAAGGGAGTAACCTAGTGGAATACTATGTTTGTGACCTTAAGTCATGCATCCTAAAAGAAGTAGATAGAATGGGAACACTAATATTCACATTGAAGAGCATTATCTCTCATTTGTGGGTAGCTCAAAAACCCAGTTTACAAACTTGGCAAGATGTGAAGGTAGTCATTTATACCATGTTCAAAAAGAGCAATGATGACTTGGACATTTTAGCTTACTTTGGTGACTCTAAACTTATAGCACATGTATGTCTTTGAGAAGAAACATGGACTATTTGTGGTAAAAATGCTCGATGAAATTTATGGGTGCACACCTTCTACAAAACTCTAAATACTTGAGCACATACATAGTACGTAGTCAATGAGATACACTATGAGACATCTAACTGGGATGCCCATAAGGAGTGGTTTGCTCACACCTTATCCTTTTCTTCATAAAATCTTGAATTTATTGAGCCATTACTCAAAGGTCCATGTTTGAGGACACTAAAATATTGGAGGAGTGCCTAAAACCCATGTGTGGCAAAAAAAGGTTAGCACTCCCAACCTTATTCAAAGATAAAACTCTCAATAGTGACTCAAGTGAGGAAGATGATGACACATGAAAGGTGCACAACTAGAATAATTTGATAGGCAAAAGGAATTTAGTGTGTCAAGTTGAGGATAGTGCCCCCAAAGAAGAAGACCGTACCCATCTTCAGTTAAAAATAGCCAAGGGCAGTATACAAGTCAAGGATTCACACTAGGATAAGAATGAACCCTACCGAGTGCCTTTAAGAACTACCAAGGTAGATATTAGTTTAGAGGGAGAACCAAAAATTTCCACTTTGGGTGCCTATTGGTCTAACATAGAACTAGCACATATTGTGGATCTCCTGAAGGAATTCCAAGACTTGTTCCCTTAGAACTACAAAGATAAGAAGTATGCACACCTATCCCTAAGGAGGGTAAACATCAAATTAGTTGATAGTGTAAGACCCATGAAGAAATGATCTTACTAGATGAACCCAAATCTTTGTGCCAAGGTCAAGATAAAGATCGATAACATGTTAGTCATAGTAGGAATCTGAATGGGTTAGCCCTATGGTCATCATCATCAAAAAAGATGGGCACATCTAAATTTATGTTGATTATAGACTGTTGAACATTGCCTAAATAACCAACCCCTTTCCAACTCCATTCACTAATGAAGTATTGGATGGCATCATTGGTTGTGACATATACACCTTTACTAATGGGTTCTTAGGATACCATCAAGTCTAGATCAAGGAGGAGGATAAACCCAAAACCACCTTTTTAATTGAATGTGTTTGTTTATTTTATAACATAATGCCCTTTGGGATGAATAATGTGTTAGTCATGTTTTCCTGTGTGGTGATCACCACTTTCAAAGACTTCATTCAAAAATTCCTCCAAGTATATTTAGATGAATGGACAGTATATGGGTTAGTGAAAGATCACTATGATAATTTTTTCCTAATGTTTGAAAGGTGTAGGCAGTTTTAAATTTATTTAAATCTCAAGAAGTGTGTTTTCATAATGTCATTTGGCACATTTCTCAGGAACATCATTTGTAAGGATGGTTTTCTCTTTGATTTGGCCAAGATTATAATCATCCTTTAGCTTCAAACACTATCAATTCAAAAAGACATTTGTGCCTTTCTTAGGAATTATGGGTACTACAGGAAGCTCATTAGAAATTATGCCAAGATTATGATGCTTCTAGAGGAACTCTTGTGAAAGGATGGCCCATTCTATTAGGGTGCAACATAATAAGATGCTTTTGAGACTCTGAAGTTCAAACTAGCAAGTGCATAGAAATTACAATTTCTCAACGAGGCAATTCCCTTACACATCCATGTCAATACCTCTAGTAATATAATCGGTGTCATCCTCATGTAACCAGGGAAAGGGAAAATATATTATCCCATTTCTTTCACAAGCAGGTTGTTAACCAAGGCAGAACAAAATACAGCACAACTGAGCACGAGGCACTTACCATAGTCTATGACCTGTAGAAGTTTCAAAAATATTTTTTGGTAACCCCATTCATTTTTGTCATTGATCATGAGGCACTTAAGTACCTAGTAAACAAGCTTATTTTACACAGGTGTGTTTATTGATGGATTATTTTACATACAGATAGAAGATTCTTTTGGAAAAACTATGTTAAAAATTTTGATGCTCAATGTTTTAGATCCTCTTATGAGATCCTTCATCAGGGGAAAAATTCATATGTGGAACAATAGTATTAAACTCCTTTAACAAGTTGAAGGAAAATAAAAAAAAATAAAAACAAATTTAGCTGTTGTGACAAGTTTCTAAATTGAATTCTAAAAAATTAGAAATAACAAATACCAAAAAGGAAATAAATGAAGCATAGAAAAAAATTTCTAACTTAGAAACTTATCACAATAGCTAAATTTTTTTTAGAAAAAATTTATTTTCCTTCAACTTGTTAAAGGAGCTTGGCACTATTGTTCCACATATGAATTTTTCTCATGATGAAGGATCTCAAAAGAGGATCTAAAATGTTGAGCATTAAAAATTTTAACATAGTTTTTCCAAAAGAATCTTCTATCTAAATGTATGAACTATGAAAGCATCAAATATTAGATTATTTTATTTTAAGAATTCCAATTCTTTGTTGTAGTGAAGCCTAAAAAATAGAACTAGAGCCCAGACAATCTGTCCCACATTAACTTTGGTGATGTAGTAGTGTCTATTGAGGATGATATGCCTGAAGCGCAACTTTATAGGGTCCAGTGCATCTTAAAAGGCTTGGTTGAGATCACCACCTTTTTGACCTCTAGATCTACACCTCAGACCATGATTACTAAGGAAAAAAAGTAGCTCATGGTTTGTGTTGACCCTTTTCAACTCATTAGTGGGGAGCTATACAAGTTGATCCATGATGAAGTCATGCATCGATGTATCCTAAAGAACGAATGGGACTTAGTGTTGCAATAGGTGCATGAGGTGATTGCTAGAGGCAATTGAGCTGGCAATGCCATGGTGTACAAAGTACTACAATCAATCTTATGGTGGACAACTCTATTTCATGATGTAAAAGAATGCATCAAAGCTTGTGATGTTTATCAGTGCATAGGAAAATTAAACCACTAAGATGAGATGCCTCTCATCCCCATCCTTGCCTAGGCATCACTTAAAAAATGGGCCATTGATTTTTTTGGGCCTATTACTCCCATAGTGAGGCAAATAGGCACAAGGTACATTTTGGCTACCATATATTACTTCACCAAGTGGGTCAAAGTAGTTCCAACCAAATATTATACTACCACTACAATAACAAGATTCCTCTAGGAAAACATTATCAGTCACTATAGATGCCCACTTATCTTGACTAGAAATCATGGCATGCACTTCATAAATGAAATTGTTTAGATCTTATTGATTAAATATATGGTGGTGTACCATAAAATGACACCTTACCATCCCCAAGTGAATGACACTGAATAGGCATTCAATAAGATATTGGGGATGTGCCTCACTAAAATATGTGATGTTAGTCACAAGGTTAGGATGACCATGTGTCATTAGTATTACAGGCCTAACATATTACATACAAGAACTTGAACTAGGCTACACCATTTCAATTGGTATTTGGCATAGAGGCCATTTTACCTATGGAATTTATAGTGCCCTTATTATACATCACATGTTTTGGTCGATTAGATGACCATAAGTCCTTAAGTGCACACCTAGAAGACTTGGAATTCCTAGGTGAGACACACACCCAAGTATGGTGGAGCCATCAAATAGAAAAGGCATGCTAAAAGGTATGGCATGATAAACACATCAAGTGCAAGGTATTTATAAAAGGTACACTAGTCTTGTTAGATGACTCTATGTACCTCAAACACCCAGGCAAGTTTCAAATTTGATGGATGGGACCTTATGTCATCTATAGTATATTGGATACTGGCACATGTAAGCTATGCTTGTTGATAATTGAAATGTTCCCTAGTCATTTCAATGGCAATATATTGAAGCTATATAGTCATTAGGATGCTGATTGTGCCATCTGATACCAAATTCATGGTCACAAGTTAGTTGCTTCATTTTGACCATAATAAAATTTGGTGCAAGCCAAATCTTTTCTTATGTTTATTTCTTTTGTGTTAAGCAAATAAATATGGCACTTTTAGGCCATAGGAGAACTCTTCTATCACTTACATGCATAAATCTAATTAGGTGAGTCAAGCATGGTCACTTTTAAGCAACTAAGGCTAGATACCTAAGTTTTTAGGTGTGTGAGAAGTTTTCCAAGTTCAAAAAATTATAATTACAAGTTGACAAAGGAAGGTTCACAAGATGTTCATACATAATAAATACATATCACTGATAAAAGATGGAATCGAGGAGGCTAAATCATGTGCATGTGAAGCGCTACACCTAGGTTGTCATAATAAGGGTGAAGGTCATGCCAAGTTGAATAAAGCACAAGAGAATGACCATCGTGATAGCTAACACCCACCTAATGGTCGATAGGAAGTGACCATCTAAATTAGGTATCATTTCACTAAATAAATTGTTAACAAAGTTAACACAACAATGGAAAAATCATAAAGCTCTATAATAAATGAGTAGTTGACAATGGATTTTAGCAGATTTTATGGGTTTAGTAAATTTCAAGAAATCTACATGATGTTAGCCATTAATGCGGTAGATAAAACATCATATAAAGGAACAAATGGTGGAGGTAGCAAGGTTACTAATATTTTTCAAGAATTTTGAGTAGAGCAAAGAGCTAAATCCATAAAACCTAAAAGATGCTACCAAAGAGAAAACCAGTCATCCATAGCCCCCCAAAAAGATTGAGTGAACAATGAGAAGATTGTGTTTTACCCTAAGTTGAAAAGGAGGTGAGTAGATAAATTTTGATAGAGAAATATAAGAATAAGAGTTTAAAAAAATGACCAGGCCATCATTAATGGCTCAGGAAATTTGAGAACTGAATGCACGGTCATAATTCCCATGACTATGAAGAAGCACCAAACACAATTTTGAGCTTTGGTATAAACAACTAGCCATGTTTTAATAATAGTATGTTTAGGATGGGCAAGAAGAGGCTAAGCACAGGCCTACCATAGGTGTAGAAGGATGTAAAGAAAGTGCAAGTGGTAAGGGAAGCAACCACCATAAAATTAGAGGTGCAAATGGTGGAAGGCATGAGCATCATAGAAGTAGATCTAAAAGTGAGCACAAAACTCACCTATAGATAAATGCAATACCCCTTAGAGGTCATGATGGGGGATAAGTGGGTGTCATTCATGCACATGAAAAAACTAAAAGACTACAACCATAAAATAGGAATCAATGCACAAAAGTTAAATCAGGATTGGATGGTAGACACAGGAAAGGAGACAAAGGTGGGCACCACACTCTTTGATGTCTCTATCAGAGACAAATTAGCAACCACTAGTGCCACATAATTATTTTAGCTACCAAGATTTATCAAGCTAAAAGACTTGGTGCATTTCCTCCTCTTGAGAGTACATGGTAATCAATTATACTTCATAGGTTAGTACATGAGGATCTCAGTGAGTCTCACTATCAAAATCACAAGGCTACCTGGTATAGGGGTAGACATCTATGAGATGATGGAGGATGAGGTGGAGGTTGAAAGGATCACAAAGCTCTTGGGCTATTATAATTTAGGGTTTGCATTCCCTATCAAGGTCATCCAAGACCCTAACACAAGGGCAGTGATACACCTTATTAACACCAAACTATGCCCTAGTGGTCGATGGTCTAACATTAGAAAGACCTTCTTGTGTATTGTGCACCACATGGTGTAAGGTGTGAAATTCAACATCTCCAAGTTCATTGCTAAGGACATAGTCAAGAATGCATAAGAGTGCCATCGAGTGCATGAAACCTTTCAAGGGGGTATATGTTGATTTTGATAGTAATAGAGGAGATAGGTGTGTCAGATGATGATGACAACCACCTATGGGTGTTTCCACCCAACCATGAGTCCCCTATGATGAAGTACTAGGACTTCATTTGCCCACCCAACTTCTCACATAAGTATAAGATAAGGGTGCAAGGGTGGTTTGATACGTACATAAAATCCTTTGGGAAGGAGTGGCACATACCTCAAGAACTTCTCTAACAACTGGTGGGAATGAAAACCTTTATTTTGATGCAACACTTCTGTGTGGTCTGCCTAACACTCATGGATGGGAACTTGTCAGGGTGGCTCTAGTTTCCTTATGTTTTCCTAACCAATTATTTCATGGAAACACTAAGGATAATCCCTAATATGTAGTAGCTTGAGATCCTGGTCAAGATCGTGGATCAAGAAAAAAGTAGGATGAGCTACCAATTTGTGCACCTCAAAGCCAAGGCCACTAAAGATGAGGAAGATGACACTGATAGGATATACATCCATCCCCTCTATAGAGTGATAATAAATGGGAGGATATTCAACCTCTGCTATGAAATGAAGTTTCACAAGAAGGGTGGTAACCTTAGAAAGGATGATGATCACCCCCTCCTAGTTGGCAATGAAGGGAAAGTTACATCGAAGTTGTAGGAGAAGACACCCCAAAGAAAATGGGTTGAGAATCTAAAAGAGATCATGGAGTGCATTCACTTAAAGATTACCTCTGAAGAGATAATTATGCCCCCCACTCCAAATAAGCATGTGACCTTTGTGCAAGACAATGATTCTTCTAGAAAAAAGCACAAGAAAAAGATTAAGGGACCTATTGCATTCCCTACTATAAATATTGTAGAGATGGATAAAGAGGTGACCCTCACACTCATAATAAAAGAGAAAATTAAAGATTGAGTATGGACCTATATCCTACTAATAAAATAATGAGAAGAGAAGCCAAACACTGAGAATGTGTAATAAGCCCCATAAATAGCATGACATCATGTTTTAGTAATAGAGGAAATGGTAAGCCTCACATCTAACACCATCCCATTAGTGATCCCTCCAAGGAAACCAACATCGACATCCATCAAAGAGGCCTCCCCACCTCCTCCATAAATAGTCAAGGAGAAAAGAGTGGCTTGGAATAAAATGGGATTGAGCGAGGATGATATCAACAAGGCATTGGTGCTTGAAGATAAGCAGAGGCTTGACTAAGAAAAAAATTGCCCAAGTTAGAGAAAAGGGCCCTAAAGGTTCTTGCAAGTGCAGGACCAGCAATTGAAATGGTCAGCCAAGCACCAAGTGACCCCACCAAGAAGGAAAAATAACTTGTAAAAGAGGCATGCCCAAGTGGTGAAGGGGTTCCTAAAGAAAAAGAAGGTGATATTGGTGCCTTAGAATAACAAACAAAGATAACAGAGAAACCCCAATAGTAACAAGGTGTCATTGGCATCAAAGGAATTTCCCTAGAGGTAAATATTGAAAAACCCTAAGATGAATAAGTGGATGAGGGGAAAAGTCTGAGGAAAAAACCCTCAAGGATCAAACAAGTGAGTAGTCTTGTGAGAGCATTGAAGAGAGCGGTGGTGCCAGTGAAGAAGAGGAAGTACAGATAAAAAAGGCCGTCATCAAAAAGGATAATAAAGAGTTGACTATAAGGAGATGATGCAAAAGGGATGGGTGGAGGAAGATCTCTATATGTATGAAATTATACCCCCCTAAGCCACCATGACTAGGACGTGTAAATAAATCTTATTTTCACTAGACCACTACATGGATGAGCCCGAATTTGAGGCACCTAGAGTGGCTACTTCAAGCTTGGAAGAGCCTAAAGAGGGGCAAGACTCCCTCTTTATTAACCCTCATGTCATAAACCCAATCCAATATGGAAATGCACTGATAAGAATGGCTACAAAAGTTGTGCACCAAAACATCATCAATGATGGCAAGATGAGGAAGTGGAAAAGGATCCTTAAAGAAGCCAAGGATGAGGCATATGCCAACAAATTCAAGTTGTAATAACTCTATGAGTGTATGGAGGTAGTTGAATCATCTATTTTGGTTGACGTCAACACTTCAGACCTTTTAGAGGTTAATAATATTTGTGTGTTGGTGGAGCAGATGCTCCCAAGGTTAAAACCTAAGACAGTATAGGAAGAAGAAGAAGATCCCAGCATCACACTATAAAAAGAGCTAGATGACAATCTCCAAGAGGTATAAGACCTCTTAATAAAATTGTAGGAAGGTGAGGAGGTAATAGATGCCATTTTATTAATCTTATCCAACTAAGCCTCATTAATAGATGCATGATTAAAGCAGGTGAAGGAAGAGGAGAATTTGATGGCATAAATATACTTGGAAAGCAAGTCAGAGTGTATGCAAATAATGGGGAGTATTAACACGCTCAATAACTAGATCAAGGATCAATAGCAAAACTTAGAAGCACTCTTTTGTATAAAAGCCAATGTTGAGACCTTCCATAATAAGCTAGAGAAAATATATGTGTTTGTCCTCATTGTTGCATCTTCTAAGATAGATAATGCTATAAAATAAATCAAGCTCACCATTAAGGGCTTTGAAAACTTCATCACCAAACTCAAGGAGAATGCACCTGAGTTACACACTCCCAAGAGCTTGACAGCCTAGTCTGAGGATGGACTAAATTTTTTGTATGGGGTAATATTGGGTCACTAAATCATTAAGTAGAAAATTTGTGCCAACATGACATCTACCTAGGCATGAGGAAATAATTTTGTCAAGTGGTTAGCCTTTAAGAATTTTTTAGCCAACTAGAGGTTGTAGCGCATGTTTTGTACCAGCTATCAGGTGGCTAACTATCTCCTAGATCTTCAGGGCATCTTTGATGATTTGAGATGTGGTATCTGTAGTACATACCTCATGGAGTCATGGAGTTAGTGGTTATGATCACTGAGTTCTAGCTCGACACTCAACCTACACCTTCCACCCTAGAAAAGATGCTCTTGAAGGCTATTAAGGAGCTTGAGCCAGAAGAGGTGGGGAGGTGAAGAACTATAGCAGAAATTTGGTGAAATGAAGTCACTTTGTATGCATTAATCCGATAGCCATTAAGTATTTATACTCAATATGGAGGCCATTAAGGCTCCATTTGTATGTGCCCAAGCTTACTTATGAGCCTCTCAACTATTAAGTGTTATGATCTAAACAAATACTTTATTTTGAACTCTAATTAATGATGAAGGTTGTTACATTGAAAAATAATGTGTCTTGTTTACATGCCTTTTTGTATTGCTAATGGAATGTGTAATGGTGGTAATGTCATATTTTTATATAATTATTATAAATAATGTTTATGCATGCTACCAATTCACATCTTTAATGGAGTCCCTAAAAACTTTTGTGGCATCATATTTATTGTGCATAAAGATTGAGTATAGAGTCTATACTAAGTACTCCAATCCTTGTTAAGATTGTATGTTTAATATGAGTAGTTTGAGTAGAAGTAGCCTTGTGACCTCTTAAGCACCTATGTGACATTAGGTTTAGTCCATGAAAGGCTTACACCTATGGATCTACCTAAATATTTCATCTAATTGCATAAGTCCCCTAATTTAAGCCTTGTACTATGGCACAATTAGCCCAATGCAGGCCCTAGTTCCTTCTCAGCTACACTTCAGGTGAGCACATAAGGCCTGTGCCTTATGTGGATTAATGCTAACATAGCTGAGTGTTAAAATGTTAAGTGCAAAGAGAATATCCCATGTTTATGCTTGGTTATAATAAATTGAGAGTTAAATAAACAAATATTATCTACAATAATTGTTACAATAGTTATGACACTTTTAGTGACTAGTAATGATCTCTAGTGAATTGAGAGTCATGGCAGCCATCTACTTTATTTTCCTAAGGACCCAGGCCTTTGCACCCTAATATTTTTGTTTAGTGTTGAATCCTCATTTCCAAGTGTCTATCTTCATGCAGGCCAGTACCAAACTCATGTGTAATTAAAATATGTTCCATCCTTGAGAATTGTTCCTTAACCATTTCCTACTTCCTTCATGCTCCCCAAGTATTACACTGATATTCCAAACCCTTTACTATTAGGTTCCCCATTTTTTATGCCTCCCCTCTAACTGACTTTTCTTATGTCATGGTCTTTTGTGTTTGTATAACTTTCATGTCGTGCTCCTTCCATGCCATGTTTGTTCCACACTACTACCAAAATACTTAGCTAAAATTTGAGGTCCAACACACACACACACACACACACACACACACACACACACACACACACACACACACACACACATATAAATTAATATTTATACATATTTCAAAAAAAATTAAAAACCAAGACTTATGCATACTTTGTTTAGTTTATTTACATCAATTGATTTGTGCTCAGTATATGCACTACTTCTCCATATCCAATTTTATATCAAACATGCTTCACAAGTGTACTTAAGTGAGTTACAGAACATACAACTTTTCATTTCTAAATATAATTGCAAGTAGTAATATTGTCGCAGGCCCATAAAAATTTATACAGACAAAACCGCTCTACCCATATAATAATTCATTGTGCTCTTGTTTGATTCCACTGGACTTGTTCCAATGAACACATGGTCTACTTTTCTAGATTCGAATCAATCACAAGCCTTCTACAACTTATATATACCACATAGAGTTCATTGGGGTATCCTCTTACACATGTTTTATTATTTTATGGCTATCTCTATTGTTCATACTTCAATACATTACATTAATCAATTTATTACTCACTTTCACATTGCTAGATTATTAGATACCTGAGTTGTTGAATATACTAGTGTTACAAGTTGTTAATGTTAAGAAACTTTGCTTTTTCATGTTTGCTTCCTTACTTCATGTTATTATGTGTATTCATCTTGTTTGGATTGTGGATATTTAAACATGTCCTTGTGTGTAACTCTAAGCCTTCATTGTGTGTCTCTATGTTTATGAGTAACATTTGAACATGTCCCTTATATGTGGACCCTTGGTCGTCTTGTATATTTTATGTGCTTTACATGTACTATTTATGTGTTTATGCATCATGGCCATGACTCTTATTTACTTAATTTGTTCAATTTTTGATGCCATGATGGATATAATGCATCCTCCCCAAGTTATTCTAATTAGTTTTAGTTATCTTTCATATAAGATCACTTATTAGTGTGCCTAATTTCTAACATCTATCTTGATAATGCCATTATGCATATTTTTTTCCATAGGCATATTATATAACTATTTTGTTTAGTTTTGTAGACACCAAAATAGTGTCTAACCCTTGGTCACCTTCCCCCTTGGTCCATTCCTAACCCATTCCTAAAAATTACTAATTTAAAATAATTAACTTATTTTGAATTAACCCCCCTCCTTGGACACATCACCCATGACACCTTGCCTAGGACACCTCGCCTTGGACTAATTCTCATCCTATGACTCACCCAAGACCTATTCCTACTTCTCTCTAACCACCTAACAAACTCTCGTGCGTATTTAGCTCAAACCTCGACATTCTCCAACGGATAGTGCACTTGGCAAATGAAAAATGGGCTTAGTGGCTCTTTTTGCCCATTCTAACCCCGCCGACGTCGGTCAAGTGTCGGCCGACGTTGGTCAAGTGTCGGCCGACGCCGGCGGAATCGCCGATGTCGGTTATAGTTAACCAATTTTTCAGACTCTTTGAGGGGCCCAATCAGAAATCGGCTAATCTTTGGAAGCAACTGACGAATCCTTCAAATCCTTCAGTCTTCGACCATCTATCAATCTATGAAATCTCTCAATCAAGCCTCTCACTCTCTCCCTCAAGTGCAGCAACAGCCTCAGGTTCTCCATCAGCAACAGGTTCTCCACATAGGCTACATCAATAGCAGGTACGAGAATCATCAGTAGCACACCTTCTACAAGGCACAGGTAAGTATATTGTTTGTGTTTTTATTCTCTTTTCATTTATTTACTTTCAAACAATATCTCCCTAGACCAGACTGTTAACTAAGCCAGACCCGAATCTTGACTTATCCACCTCCCTATTTCCTCCGTCCTCTATCGGACCATACACTCTGGCCATTCAACCAGACTCTCAGACCTAGACCCTAAACCATTCAACCAAGCCCAAAACTTTGTCTCAAAACTGTTAACAAACCCAGACCCTTCCTTGGCCTTGTCCACAGACCAAAACCCTGACCAGACTCTGTCCACAGACCACAAACCTGCCCAAACCCCGTCCAAGCTAACTGCCCCGACCGATGCCGGTCACTACCCCAACCGACATCGGCAAATTAACCGACGTCACCACTTTGACCAACCGACGCCGGTAGGCTTACCAACGCCGGTGACTGTGATCAATTTGACAGCTTCTTTCAAGTAAGTCTTTGCTTCTCCTTTGCATTTCCATCTTTTATCACTTTCAGTTCTTCATTATTTAGCTGTTTATCAAACATTTCCTTCTATTGATTAGTGGGTTTATATCCCTTAAGGAAGTTTTCATACTTCTGGGATCAAGCTTTCACTTGACAACCCACCATCTGTCTATTTAACGCCTTCTTTTGTCCAAGTTTCTTTCTTTGCAGGTGTCATTCCTCCACAGCCAAAGAGGAGTACTCACAGCGTCTGGATTACAGTGCGTAGACTATATCCAGGTACACATCAAGCCTTGACCATTCCTTCTTAAGTTTCTCTTAATTCTTCCTTTGAAATTGAAAGCAAAATTTGAATAGAAACATTCTAGCACACCTGGTGGGACCCCTTTAGGGCCTTCCTTGGGTTCCCTTTCTTCTTTGTTCATTTAGGTGCATTAGGCTTCTTCCTCTTCACCTCTTTTTTTTTCTTTTCTAAAAAAGACATCATAAGCAGGAAATAAAAAGAACTCTTTCTTTCTTTTCTTGCATTTCTAATCTAGTCAAAAAAATCATTTTCTTCAACCCTTTCTCCAACTTGTTTTCATTCCAATTCAACATTTTGATTTGGGACTTTAAAACTTACTGCATTCCATTTCTTGCTTTCTTGCATTTTCTTAGTCCACACTTAGTAATTAGTAAAACGCATATTGAATAAATTGTAGATCACTTGATGTTACACAACCAGACCACGTGCACTCAATTAAACATAAAACTCACTTGAGACAAGGCCCGACTGGGATTTCATCACCCAGCGGATACCTTACCCATCCCGGCAATCCTACTTGGATTTCACCACCAAGGGGAAAGCCAACTCTGTTCTCTGGCAGAGTCTAAACTATAGTGAAAGTATATTTTGGCTAAGCGAAACCAGTTAACCACTGGAATCATGAAGTGAGGGGAGCTTGCTCCTTAGCACCAAGCCTGTACGGAAGCTAATACAGACTTTTGAGCACCTTAACATACCTGAAACCATCCTTAGATTACCTATTCTAGGACCCTTCTTACAGCCAACTTCCTCAAACATCACATTAAGGCATAAGCCACACGATCTTAATAAAATTGTTTCCAGGGATTTAACGCTAGGATCTGTCTGTCATCATCATATTTTCTATTTTTATCTGTCTTTTTTGAGTTGGTAAGGACGTCTTCTTTATTTCCAAAAACTTTTTTTCTGAGTTTCTGGAAAATACAGTAACCGACATCAGTTCTGTAACCGATGTCGGCAACATTTCTGTACCGGCATCGGTCATCTGACCGACATCGGTAGTCTTCTTCACCGACATCGGTTTTTATACCGACGTCGGTCTCTGTCTATTTTCTTTTTTTCAAAAATAGCAAGCTTAAAATCCAACTTTTTGACTGTCTAAACATCCATCCTAGTTTTCTGAGACTGACAGAACACAGTTTTCTGAAACCTGATCCTTTCTTGCCTTGAATAGTTTTGACACGCAGTCAAACCAAGGCCCTTCTTGACCACGCTAGTCAAAAACCACTTCCACCACCATCTATAACCAGTCCTATAATGGAGTTCAACTCGAAAAATGAAAGAACTCCTACTCGCCCAACCCCACCTCAAACTCCTATCGTCCCAGAAGGGGACCAAGATTTCACACGATTCTTGGACCTTAACGTCAAAGCCTTACAACACTATCTCGCGAATAGCCAAATGCAAGACTCCCTAGGCAACCCAATCTATGGGATGTTGACTTCCTTAGTTGACACAAGAATCACATCAACCGCACCTACAATTCAACCACTAGACAATACCTCCACCAATAACCCAACCATGTCTTACCTCCAAAATATAACCTCTCCATCTAAACCTACCTCCATGGGGGTTCCGGTACTCCCTCAACCTCAAATCACTCAACCAAACCCCACACCTTTCCAAAACCTACTAGTCTCTATTCCCCCTACTCTTGCACCTATCAACACAATAGTAACCATTTACCCGTCAACAAGCGTAGCCACTCCTCAACCATCCTTGACGGCCCCTATCCAACTTGTGCCAACCAACCCTATAACACAAGTACCCTTGGCCCCAACTTTTGCTCCCATAACCAGCTATCCATATGTTGCGTCTACACAACCAACCACGTCATACGCCCCTCCTAATATCTTTCAAGTGCCTTATAATCTAGGGGGCGCTCCACCCACCAATCCATCAGCAGATATCATCAAAATGCTGATGGATAAGATGTCTAGCTTAGAGACCTTCGTTTCCGGCTCACGCAATGCTCTCTCATATGAGCAAATTTGCAATGAGCCTATTCATCCTTCCGTTCCAATTAGACCATACCCTAACCAGTGGGAGCTTCCCAAATTTTCTCACTTTCAAAGCAAGGAAGACCCACAGCAACTCTTACGGGCATTCAGACATGCCTGTTACCTTATTGCCCATGATGATGCATTGCTCTTGCACACATTTCCTATGTCCCTTTCTAGTGCTGCGCTTGACTGGTATAGCTCCATTGCCAGCCATTCCCTCTTCACATTTACACAACTGGCCCAGCTCTTTCTTGATCACTTCTCCATTAACATCACCAAGAAGGTCTCGATCACAGACCTTTACACTATCCGCCAATTCAAGGACGAATCAGTAGCTGACTTCGTTGCTCGCTGGAGAGGTCTCATCAATCAACCCTCCTTTTCCTAACCTCAAACTGAACTTATTGAACTATTCTCCTGAGCTTGTGCCAAACATATTTCTTCCACTTTAAGGGTTCAGACTTTCCGTACCTTTGACGAAGCCTTCACGATGGCCCGTAAACTTGAATTACGTGCCATCGAGGAGAATAAAGTCAAGTTGTAGAGCAAGAACCCCAACTCTAAGACCAATGACTCTTCTTCTTCTAAACCTTCATCATCAAATCCTAAGTCTAAAGCTTTAGCTAACACTGTGGTCATTAGACCTTCGTCCTCTTCATCCAATCAACCTGAACCATCCACATCTCAGAGCGCCACCCGTCAATTCTAACAGAGATACGTACAAAGACAGTATACTCCTCTTATAGAATCTTACGTGTCTATACTAGAAAAACTTGTTAAATAGGGGATTATCAACCTCCCCCAGATTTGACCACCACCACAATTTGATCCCTCATGTGCCATCCCTGCGTGGTATAAGGAAAATGACTTCTGTAATTTCCATCGTGTCAAAGGTCATGACATGAGAAACTGTAAAACTTTCAAAAACATAATCCAGGACATGCTTGAAAAGGGAGAGCTCGTTCTAGATAATCCCAATGCACCTCCAAACCAGGGCATCAATATTTTCAAACAACCATTCCCCAATCATCCACCGACCCAAAATAATGTCCAGACCTTGATTGACAACACACACGAACACGACATTCGAACGGTCAATACGGTCTCACCCTTCATCCCCAACCAATCTCAAGAGGTTAACCCATCTACCAGTCCATCACGTGTGGATGAACCTCTTTCCCCTATTAGTTCTCCACCAACCTCTCTCATCTTGGAGGATGCCTCAACCTTATCGACACTACCGGTCTCACCATCCTCCTTTCTTCTACCTATGGAGGACCTGACCTTACCTACTCTTCGACCGCAAGTGGAGGGCACCATAATCCCTGCCCTTTACCCACTTGAGGAGTCACACTCTCCAGTTCCTTCTCCACCAAGAGAAGACCCTGACTCTCCATCTTCCTCAACCAACAACAATCCAGTTATAACTCCCACACACCTTGGGTCTGAAACTACTGCCATACTTAACACATCTTCTCAAGGATCCCAACCTCATCCAACATCCTCTCAACCATTTTCCCGACTAGTGGAGAAATTAGAACTTCTCCCTTCAAGGAAAGTGGAGCATCAAGGATTGTGGGAACATCTTAAATTTCTTCAACATTCCCGTGCCTTCTCGTCTCATACTGCCAATCCTCCCAAGGCAGAATCGCCCAAGACTCCAAACAACGACCAGACTCTCGCTTCTAAACCTGCATCTACCCAATCTAAACCAATCAAGTCACTTGGCATTCGCCCTCTCTCTACCCTCACTCACCTGCAAGTGAAGGTGGACTTGGACAAAACCTCGACCAAAAGTAGTCTTCCAACCAAGTCAAAGAAGACTGCCAGACCACAGAAGTGAACCCCTCCTCCACCGTCAACATTACCCTCCATCTTAGGTCCTCATCCTTCTACCCTAATCGGCGTGCTTCCTATTCCGACCCTTAACCAAAACAAATTACCTCCATTACTTCCTTTGCCAACCACAAGTCAACCCCCTCTCAAAAATTTGGCACCTCTCACAAATAAAGTGTCGTCTTCACCTATCACCGCACCATCAAACCAAAAGGTGGTACAGAAACCTTCTTCAGCATCCCCCAAGCAGAAGTCATCAGTGCGTCATACATCAACAAGCACGAACCCCTTAGTAGGTTCATATGTGTTGATATTACACCAACTTTTGAAGACTTTTAGCATTACCCTTCCTTCTATCAAGCCATTCCAACCCCTCGGGTCAAAACCTTCTTGGTTCGATGATAAAAAGATTTGTTTATACCATCGCACGCCAGGACACGATACCAAAACTTGTTGTGCCCTCAAGGTAGTCGTTCACTGCTATATGGAGAAAGATACTCTTCTCCTTGAGGACACTCTTGACCAACCCTCGACACCTTCCCATCCAACCTCTTCAAACACATCAACATCTCACCAACAGGCCATAACCCCTTCTTCACCTACTATCTTTGAAATCAATGTTATCCATATAACCACTAGGTCACAAAAGGACAAAGCAAAAGAAAAAGCCGCTATTCCTTGGACCTATCCTTTTGTCCAGGCACCTCAACCACCAAAACCCAAGATTTCCATCTTAGGTGCATTTCAACCCCCTTCTTCCGAGGCAATCACAGAATCTA
This sequence comes from Torreya grandis, assembly GCA_037957365.1. NCBI lineage: Eukaryota > Viridiplantae > Streptophyta > Pinopsida > Cupressales > Taxaceae > Torreya > Torreya grandis. Next base: position 2,282,165 of record JARHVA010002283.1, on the reverse strand, counting down.
TGATAAAACAACTTCACCAAACGCTTGTGAAGATGACCCTATATGACCTTATCCAAAGCTCCCCCCAGCATTGCCAGGCTCTAATCAAAGCCCTACAGGTAGCAAAAGTCCAACTTGAAGACCCTCAACCACTTGCTGCCTTAGTCCATTCTTTATCCCCCATCGCCTCCATCACTTTCAGTAATTCTGAAATTCCTACCTCTACCTTGGAAGATCAGGACGCTGCCCTTTTCATCACAGCCTGCATTGATCGAACTCGTATTAAACGAGTTATGATCGATGGGGGTGCTAGCATTAATATCATTTCCTCCCATGCCTTTGATCAATTGGCCTTTCCCAAGAATTGCGTATCGAAAACTGACGCAATCCTTAGATCCTTTAATGACACCACCGCTAACACTATTGGCACTATTGTCCTCCATATCTGCATTGGTCCACGCACAATCCCAGAGCTCTTCTACATCATTGAGGGAGAATTCCAATATAACATGCTATTAGGGCGACCCTAGATCTGCGCCATGGCTTGTGTCCCTTCAACACTTCACCGTTGTGTCAAATTTGAACACGACAAATAAGTCCATGTCATTCTCACCAACCCATCCCCTTTTAAGACTTGTAACACAACATATCACCCCAACGACGTCCTTATCCCGCTCAAGGCATCAACCCAAACATCATCTCCATCCGCAAAAGCGTCAACTAGTACACAAACAGCGGTTGCCACCACATCATCTTCTCAATTAACAACCAAGGACCCCATGGATGACATCTTCCAAAGACTTTCACTAGGGGAATATCGCCTCCTTACTCTAGACATGTTCCAAACTCTTTAAGAGTATGGACAGCTTCATCAAAACCCAAGCTATGACTGTCGGATTGGAATGGTCATTCCTTATGGTTCTCCTAGCCTTCGAACTAATCTCGTCTATGGGGGGCTGGATCAAGCTCCTACTGAATCAAATCCTTCATCCTTGCCTCAAATATTCACATCTGATTTCTCCTTTCTTGGCAACCCCACCTTTGCACATACCTACCTTTATAGGTGTGCATGGAAGGGTTTTGGCTTTAGACGTTACGAACAAGGCTCCCATCAGCCTATCGAAACACCCAATGACGATAATGCCAAGAAACGGTATGGATTGGGTTTCCAAGAACCCACTGAGGCTTCCACAAACCTTTGCCCTGAACCAACCATTGACCAATTTCTTCTAGACTCGCCTATTCCTCCTCCTTCACCTATGGAGTCGGTGATTTCCATCCCTCCTAACTTTTTCACTGCCTAAATGTCATTCGTTTGGGTCCCCTAAATCTATCAGCTAGGTAGGGTACCCAGGCTCTCCTTCTCATTTTCTTTCCATCCCATTGATCATCTACACTGGGTGGTAGACATTCTTCCTACCACAAAATGACTGGGGGGAGTTCGACTTTATACCGACTATCATAACCTTGACCAAACATTCAACCCAAACATTCAACCACCCTTTTTTAATCAAAACATTCAACCAGTCTCGACCAATCAGCCACCGTATCAACCAACTTTATGTCCAACATCAATCATCATGACCAATATGGAGCGAAGTAAATGAGGTAAATTTGCTCCTAATTGGCTTGGACCTTATATCATAACGCACAAGTATGGATCAGGGACTTATCGTCTGTCTTCTCTTGAAGGCCGACCACCTTAATGTTTTACATCTACGACCATTCTACTGTTAGTCGAATACTCATCTACTTGGCATTTAACTTGAGCTCATCCCTTGAGCAATCCTTGTCCTTTTAATCCTTAATCCATTTCACCCTTTTTTCCCTTAACAAAATCCTCTACAACCTTTTTATGGCGTATGGATGCTTCGTCTTAATAAAAGGGAGACCTTAATCTTCTATAAGTCTTGTCCATGACTCAATATTCTATCAAAACTAAATCAAGATGTCAAAATATCCAAGGTCACAAAATCAAAAAGCAGACTGCTCCCTCGAAAGACAGCTGCACTATCATTGTTGTAACTAATAGACTACTCCCTTGAAGGACAGCTATTCAAAATTTATAAAGCAAAGTATAGACCACTCCCTCAAAGGATGGCTATGACTACCTCTTGCTACAAACAGCACTCTTTTAGAAGCTTCCCGCATCGATCAGCTTCACAAATGACCACCAAACAAATGACATCTTTATGTGGACTTCCCGTATTGATCAGTCCGCTCTCTAAAAAAAAAATGGGTCATGGACTTGACTTGTAGTTGTCTTAGGGTCTCCTATAAAAAGGGGCAAAGTTCTCCATACTCTAAAACGGGTTACCCTTTTTCTCCTATCATATCACATATTCAAGGGACTTCGAGCTCACTTTAATGTCAAAAGTGATTCGATTACCGCTCTAACATAACTATGGTCAATGACGCAACGCATAAATGGGGCTCTTGGTTCTAACCACCCCTGTCTATGTTGTCTTTTTGGTCCTTGTCAATAAAAGCGCACTTATGCCTTTTACTTTTTGCCTACACTTTGGTCATATTCACCCACATCATTTGTCAAAACGACTTAATCCGACTCTTTTCAAACCATCCACATAGCCTAATCATTATGGTTTCCATCGACATCAATACACAAGGAAACTATCAACCATCCAATTTATGTTAAGCATAAACCAATACTTGCTGAAGCATAAATAGACCTCAATTCATTCTTAGCAAACATCCATCACGAATATGGATAGTTGCTAGGGATGAAAAACCCCGACCAATGTTACAACTTACACCATTTGGAAAAAAGGCTGTAGCATCATCTTTTCCTTATCATTTCAAGCATGTACCCTCAGACATATGAGAAATGCTATATCCTTATCATGACCAATAATCAACCACTTCGATCTTTTTCCTCCCTTCTTGAGAGAACTACATTGGCCTGAGGCCCTAACGACAAGGGCTATGTAGGCAACACTCAGTTGACATGGGGTCATCTGGGGTTAGCTTGGCCATTCTCTTCGTCACTTTCTTCCATCTCCTTCTCTCGTCACCCGCCAATCACATCACAACCAATCACATATTTTCATAATCTTTAACATAATCATTTTTCATCATTTACATCATAAATCATTAATCACAAACACATTATCATCATCACACAATTAAGAATTCACATCATATATCCGCAAGTCATAACATAAATATCATTATCACATAACCTTTACGCATCATCATCTAATCTAAAAGTCATGATCATTTTCATTATTTACATTATCACAACGCATCATTATATTAAACATCATCATTTAATCATCATAACATTATAATCATAAACATAATATCAAAACATGCATCATCATCATAATCAAAAATACTCAATACATTAAACATTAAACATCCATAACACATTAATAATCCAAAACTATCATCATATATATATATATATATCAAATCTTTTATACAATCGCACAATATGTGCCTCTATCTCTCTCTCATACATCTCGCGTTAACGGCTCGCAGGCCGGTATATACATCAAAAATCAATCTCAAGGGCTGCCCTCAAGGCTGTGGCTATGGTGATGGTGGCGGTGGCCGAGAAGAAGCTGTATCCTCTCCTCCCTCTGATCTGTGTTGTTTGTGCGACCCTGAAGCCATCGCTCACGACATAGACCTCTATCGGCTCTGCTCTGACCGCATCTCTGAGTATCGCTGTATCTGAGGGAACCCCCTGATGGCCCTCTCATAATACGCGATCTCATCTAGCGCATCATTGTATCTAACCATAGATACAGTCTGCGGTGGACCCATCTGCCCTACTGCTGTGCCTTGTAAAGACCCCTATGGCTGTGGCTGACCTAGGTGCACTGATGCCGACGGTCCTGCCCCCTGTGAAAATGATGGCTGTTGCAATGGGCCCTGCCTTCCAAAGCTCTAACCTGCCACTCCCTGTGCCTGGGCTGCAGCCAGCTGTCCCTGTAATAGAGTGACCTGCCCTGTCAAAGCTGCCACCTGACCTGTCATCTCTGCCAGCTGCCCTATCACTCCTGCCAGCTGTCCCTACAAAACTGAGACCTGGGCCTGAGCCGCATCTCTCTCCTGTCGTGCAGTGTCCCTCTCCTCATGGGCTGTATCCCGCTCCCCCATGACAGCCTATAGATCTAGCTGGGGACCCATCTGTATGCCTCTATATTACCCTGCCCACCACGCCGTGTAGGTCTCTGTACACCCTGGGTCAGCTATCCTAGGTCCTGCTGGCAACTCTTCAAAATTGGGCTCCTCTGTCTCCTCTAGTAGTGGGAGCGGTGCCTCTATATCATCTTGTCTGTACGATGGGAATGCAGGAGGTATGTCCTGTAGCAGTCTGTACTGGCACCGCACTCTCTCTGTTGGGATCCTCTCGAGCTCACCAGCTCACCTACCTCTGACCCATCGCCTGCTCTGCATCTTGACCATCTGCTCACCCTAGTCTCTGAATGCTGGATACACCAAGTATGGTCTCCAGATGATATCTACTAGAATCAGGGCCTTTAATACCCCTCGATAGTGATCAATATCCCTGACCACTCTGTCCACCCACATCTGCGCCATCACCTCGCGCCATCCCCTGAACCCAACCCTAAAGCTGGCCTAGATCGCCACTGGGAGGCCGAGAGGTTGGGTAACCACAATGTGCTCGTATGCCCAATAGTGCAGAAGGTGGCCTACACACAGGCTATACCGTCGCCACTGACTGATGCCCCATAACTCTTTGTATACCTGGGCCAAAAAGATGGGTGCCTAGGCAAACACTATCTGTTGCTCCAGCATGTCCATCAAAACCCTGATCATGGCCACCGAGAACCTGCCTCCCTTCACATCTGGCAATGCATAGACTGTGATGTCGATCATCATCAAAATCACCAGCCGATGTGCGTCCTCATCCACCACATACAAAGGCTCATATGCAAAACTGGCTGAATGGTAACTCGTCTCCATGACGTGCTCCCCAAACAGTGTGACCATGTGTATATCATGCACCTCTCTCGAGCACGCATAGATGTCAGCTTTGTGTACCGACAGCCACAAAATCTGGTACACGTCCTTGACCGTGATCGTCATCTCGCCCGTGGGTAGGTGGAAGGTGTTGGTGGCATGGTCCCACCGCTCGATCAATGCCACCATAAAGCTCACATCCCTTGCCACTCTACAGTAGCGTCTCAACCCGCCTAGCCCCACTGCGCTCATCTGTGCCCACTCCTCGACCGTCATGCCTTCGCGCATTCGCGTCAGCAAGGTCGAGAGCCGATCTTGCAGCACCAAGGTCTGCCTCGCCTACATCCATCCACAGTCAATCTCATGTTAAAATTGTTGCTACTTTTCCTATTCTACTAACCATTTTGACCATCTATGCCTAACCTGACACCCAAGAAGCCCTTGGCGTAGCTTCGACCTTTCGACTTGACCTTTTTTCCACCCTTTTTAACCAGGCAGCCACCGACATCGATTATCGTGCCAGTGACGGCACTCACCTGATCGATGTCGGTCACTTAGTGACCGACGTCGGCAAGTTATAAACCGATGCCAGTCACTGGTCGATCGATGCTGGTGAACCCGCCGACATCGGCAACTGATTCAGCCCTAGGGCCGAACGGGGCGAGCCCTAAAAATTAGGGCTTCCCCATTTTAACCTCTAAACCCCCCCAAAACCCCTAAAAAGACTCCTAAGCTATCCTAGACAACCCACCCACCTTCCTACCTACCCTCCCCCTCGATTTCAACCTAAAACAATAAAAAATTCAACAAACTAAAATCAAAACAAAATCAATCACATAAGGTTCAGAGACTCTCCTACCTCATCACGGCATCATCGGCGTGGTGGCACAATGGGTGCCACTAGTGGTGGACCTCCTGCAGGTCCTCTACTCCCCTCTGCCATCTCTTCCATACCAATGACTCTGCACACTTCATTGGGCCCACAAAAGCCTCTGCAGCCTCTAATCACTCTCCAATTCGCTCCTTCTCTCCACGACTGCCTATCTGCCACCTCACGCTGCTACAATGATCAACTTGGAGTCACTTTCAATCACTAAACTCCAGAGCTCACTTTTTCACTTGGTCAAATGTCACAAATGACTTTTGGTGGGCCGCTAATCCGGTTTTGTCAGATTCGGCAGACCGTCAATGTCGGTAGAATCATGCCCTATGTCACCGATGTCGGTCAATTTTCGTCGACATCAGCCTCTTTTGGCCACCGACATCAGTTCTATAATCGACGTCGACAGCCTTAAAACTTCATCCCTCTTCAAAGTGACCAAAATCATGCTACCAATTAGTTAGTCCTCCAGACCACATCATTTTGGCCCCTTGGGGCACACTTGGATCACTTTTGCATCCCTCCATCGACCACCAGACATTGGAGATCATGCCCATCTGCTAAAACTGTGACTACTTCCAAAGCAATTTTGCCTTGGTTGTTTTTGCATGTATGTTACCTCATGATTGGTTAGCAAAATTGTGCGCACACTTTTGACCTTTACAAGTATAGGATCACAAGCCAATTGATCCGCACTACTGGTGACTTTTTCGTGTTTTTGGGAGCACTTCCTAAGCCTGGGATACCTGGAACACGATGACCATTGGAGCTTCAACTTAGATTGAATAACCCAATCAGCAGATGACTAAATGCTAGGGATCGGTTATTTTAGTTTTGGCACTCCTTAACCCTCGACCTGCGATAATTTGACCTGACCATCCTTGTGACGTGGTGTACGTGCAATCACAGCTTTTACAGCGTTCTCACTCTATCTTCACCCTTTTCATCCACTCTCTGTCAAATCAGCACCCAATTCCAGGTTCCCTTCTCTCAACTCCTGCTTTGAGGGGGGATACCTCATCCATAATCGGGGCAACCAATCCTCACCTATTTTTGTCTTGCAATTCACTGAAACAACCAACAAGATGAAATCAACCTTATCCCATACCTGGGGTAACCGACACCTATTTTTGTCTTGCAATTTGTTTAGAGCAACCAACAAGACAAAAAGGGGCAAATGTAGACACCAAAATAGTGTCTAACCCTTGGTCACCTTCCCCCTTGGTCCATTCCTAACCCATTCCTAAAAATTACTAATTTAAAATAATTAACTTATTTTGAATTAACCCCCCTCCTTGGACACATCACCCATGACACCTCTCCTAGGACACCTCGCCTTGGACTAATTCTCATCCTATGACTCACCCAAGACCTATTCCTACTTCTCTCTAACCGCCTAACAAACTCTCGTGTGTATTTAGCCCAAACCTCGACATTCTCCAATGGATAGTGCACTTGGCAAATGAAAAATGGGCTTAGTGGCTCTTTTTGCCTGTTCTAACCCCGCTGACGTTGGTCAAGTGTCGGCCGACGCCGACGGAATCACCGACGTCGATTATACTTAACCAATTTTTTAGACTCTTTGAGGGGCCCAATCAGAAATCGGCTAATCTCTGGAAGCAAATGATGAATCCTTCGAATCCTTCAATCTTCGACCATCCGTCAATCTGCAAAATCTCTCAATCAAGCCTCTCACTCTCTCCCTCAGGTGCAGCAACAGCCTCAGGTTCTCCATCAGCAACAGGTTCTCCACACAGGCTACATCAACAACAGGTATGGGAATCATCAGTAGCACACCTTCTACAAGGCACAGGTAAGTATATTATCTGTGTTTTTATTCTCTTTTTAGTTATTTGCTTTCAAACAATATCTCCCTAGACCAGACTATTAACCAAGCTAGACCCGAATCTCGACTTATCCACCTCCATGTTTCCTCCATCCTCTATCGGACCATACACTCTGCCCATTCAACTAGACTCTCAGACCCAGACCCCAGACCATTCAACCAAGCCCAAAACATTGTCTCAAAATTGTTAACAAACCCAGACCCTTCCTTGGCCTTGTCCACAGACCAAAACCCTGACCAGACTCTGTCCACAGACCACAGACCTGCCCAGACCCCGTCCAAGCTAACTACCCTGACCGACGCCCGTCACTACCCCAACCGACATCGGTAGATTAACTGACGTTGGCACCTTGACCAAGTGACGCCGGTAGGCTTACCGACGCTAGCGACTGTGATCAATTCGACAGCTTCTTTAAAGTAAGTCTTTGCTTCTCCTTTGCATTTCCATCTTTTATCACTTTCAGTTCTTCATTATTCAGCTATTTATCAGACATTTCCTTCTATTGATTAGTGGGTTTATATCCCTTAAGGAAGTTTTCATACTTCTGGGATCAAGCTTTCGCTTGACAACCCACCATCTGTCTATTTAATGCCTTCTTTTGTCCAAGTTTCTTTCTTTGCAGGTGTCATTCCTCCACAGCCAAAGAGGAGTACTCACAGCATCTGGATTACAGTGCGCAGACTATATCCAGGTACACATCAAGCCTTGACCATTCCTTCTTAAGTTTCTCTTAATTCTTCCTTTGAAATTGAAAGCAAAACTTGAATAGAAACAAGTTTATATATGATGATGCCTTGCTCTTCATGTTAGCATTACTATTCATATTTTTATATTTTCATAACATCTCTCACAAAAAAAATTCTTTTGAGTTAAGTTATTGTGTAGGGTTCACAACTCACCTCAAAAGAGGGGGCGTACACAATGGCTTGTCTTAGATACTAAGATTAAATAATATAAAAATAGTTAGAAATCAACAAGATTTACATAGTTGATCAAGATCCATACCTATAAATCACCCTTAAAGAAATTTTGGACAATAGTGCTCTATTTGGGTAAGGGCGCAAGTAAACCACATTTAGAATAATGCATTATTGTTCCAGTAGGTAAAATCAATAATTTTTAGAAGTTTTGGGAACCACAATCAGTACAAAGTAGTTTCTAATAGGTATTGAGTCACAATTTTCTTAAAAAATACATAGGTTTGTTCCAAGTTGGGAGAATTATGTGCAATATGTGTTTCAAGATAATTTACACAAGTTGGCTTAGAAAATCACATAATATTACTCAATTTTACAAATTATATACACCTAAATATTAGATTAGGGGTATGTGTGTGATACATGATCACTCCCTTGTTAAGTTTTCTAGGTGTAGACCCTGATTGTCTTCTAGGATCAGAGGTTAAAAATATGATGTTATTTCAGTCAGGTTTTGGATCTCATTCTTTATATCTGTGATGGCACGGGGGATTGCCTTGTAAAATTGTAATTACATAGTCAATCTAGGCCATTGATTAAAGGTTTCCAAATTTCATGGTAGAGGTTATGTTTAGGTGTTTTTCAACCTAAAATGTATTGTTACATGGTTGAGATGGAAGATGAAACATATTGCATATAGAGAGGAGGCATAAAGATGTAAAGATGTGTAATATGGTTGTTGCAAGATTTATTTCTCCCTTGTATTGCTGAAAATAATATACTGGACAAGTTTGGTGGATGTAGCCCATTTCGATGAACCACGTTAAATCTGATGTCTCCTATTTTGTGCATGTTTATGATTACTTTATGTGTGTTTGATTGATTCATTTCATAGTTTCTCTTGTATACGATTTGAGGATAAATCTATGTTTTATTTTATGCTAACAAGTGGTATCAGAGTAAGGGTTTTGTTTGCACAATTTTAAATCACAGGAAGAAAAGGGTTTGACCTCGAGTGGGAGCTATGGTGAATGAAAATAAATATAAGTTAGAGAAGTTCAATGGACAAAATTTTAGATTGTAGAAGATGCATATGGAGGATCATCTTTACCAAAATGACCTATATTTGTCATTGGGAGGGCAAGCCAAAAAGCCATCGATAATGCCAGATGAAGCTTGGGAACTATTAGATTAGAAAGCCCTTAGAACCATATGGTTGTGCCTTGCATCTTATGTAGCATTCAAAATATCACAAGAAAAGACAATAAAAGGTCTTATGAGTGCATTAGGCAAGTTATATGAAAAACCATCTATCTCAAATAAAATATTTTTAATGAAAAAATTATTTAATATGAAAATGTCTGAAAATGGTTCAGTACCAGATCATTTAAATGAGTTTAGCATGGTTACTAGTCAGTTACATTCCATAAATATTGAATTTGATGATGAATTTAGGGCTCTTCTTATTCTTTATTTCTTACCTGAAAGTTGGAATAGCTTGGTAATGGAAATAAGCAACCCTGTGTCTAATAATGTTAAACTAAAGTTTGAAGATGTGGTGGGTGTTATCCTAAATGAAGAAATGTGAAGGAAAAGCATAGGTGAAACATCTATATCTAGAAATGCATTAACAGTGGAGAATAGAGGAAAACAGAAGAGGAGAGGAAGAGAAAACTATGGAAAATCAAAAGAGGGAGCAAGATCTAAATCAAGAGGCAAGATGGAATGTTGGATCTGTGGCAAGTCAGGACACATAAAGAAAGAGTGTTGGTTTCAAAAGGATAAATTAGGTAAGGACCAATAGGAAGGGAATAGAGAAGCAAATGTAGTAGGTGATGTATTACAAGATGCTCTTATACTTTCTTTAGATAATATTGTTGAATCTTGGGTTTTAGATTCAGGTGCTTCTTTTCATGCGACCCCTTATATACATTATTTTATAGATTATGTTCAAGGTAATTATGAGAAGTTTACCTTGGTAATGATGAAACCTGTAGTATTGTTGAAAAAGGAAGTGTTCAGGTTAAATTATAGGATGGAAACACTTGGGTGCTAAAGGATGTCATGTATGTTCCAAGCTTGAGGAGAAATCTAATCTCTACAAGGCAACTGGGTAGTGAGGGTTGCATGGTCATATTTACAACTGAATCATGGAAGGTTACAAAGGGTTCTATGGTGGTTGCAAAAGGTAAGAAAGTAGGCACTTTATATTTGTCTATAGATAATGTTAATTCATCTTGTGTTGTAGCTACTACAGGTAAAGATGCAGCTTTGTGGCATTATAAACTTGGCCACATGAGTGAAAAGGGAATGAAGACCCTACATGTAAAAGATAAATTACCAAGTCTAAAAGAATTAGATCTAAAATTTTGTGAGCACTGTGTATATGGAAAAAAAAATGTGCGAGGATCCTTAGGGTTGGACCAACCAGGCAAGAGTAGAAGTTAGAGCTTATGCATATGGATGTATGGGGACCAACTCAGGTAGCTTCACTTGGTGGTTCAAATTATTATGTTACATTTATTGATGATGCAACTAGGAAGGTTTGGGTATATTGTATAAAAAGGAAGTCTGATCTTTTTGATACATTCAAGAAATGAAAAGCTTTAGTTGAAAATGAAATAAGTTTAAAACTAAAATGTCTCAGATCAGATAATAGAGGTGAGTATCATAGTAAAAATTTTAAAAATTATTGTTCAAAAAGTAGAATTCATAGACAGAAAATAGTTCTAAGAACACCACAACATAATGGTATGTCAGCAAGAATGAATAGGAATATTATGGAGCATGCCAGATGCATGAGATTGCATGCATATTTGTCTTTACAGTTTTGGGCAGATGCTGTAACTACAATAATTTATCTAAAAATAGAGGACCTTTGAGTGCTTTGGATGGTGGAATACCAGAGGAGGTATGGACTAGAAAGAAGGTAGATTATTCTTTTCTAAGAATTTTTGGTTGTGAGGCATTTTCTTATATTGACAAAGATCATAGGAATAAGTTAGAAGCTAAGCCTAAGAAATGCACATTTATTGGTTATGGAACTAATGACTATGGATTTCAGTTGTAGAATATGGAAGATAAAAAAATAATCAGGAGTAGAGATATGTTCCATGAAAAAATCATGTACATGGACCAGTTGTAGGAAAAGAAGCAAGAAAAATCCAAAAAAGAATATACAGTATTAGAAGACATTATAGAAAAATATGTCCTAGAGGTTCCTAATCAAAATCTACAATGGGAACCATGTACCTCAAACCCTTGTTAGAATATCTACAATGGTAAATAGACCACCTAATCATTTTTATCCTTTATATTATTTATTACTTATCGATGGTGGTGAGCCAAAAAGTTATGAAGAAGTAGTACAAATTGATGCCAAAGATAAGTGGGAGCAAGCTATGGATGAGGAGTATGATGCTCTAATGGAAAACCAGGCATGGGATTTGGTGGAGCTTTCCAAAGGAAAGAAGGCATTAAAGAATAAGTGGGTATACAAGATAAAAGAGGAGAATGAAAGTAAAAAAAATTCAAGGCCAGAATGGTGGTTAAAGGTTTTGCACAAAATAAAGGTATAGACTTTGATGAAATATTTTCTCTAGTAGTTAAAATGACTTCTATAAGAGTTGTTTTAAGTTTGGTAGCAGTATAAGATTTGCACATTGAACAATTACATGTGAAGACTACATTCTTAGATGGTAACTTGGAGGAGGAAATATATATGGAGCAGCCACAAGGATACAAAGTCAAAGATAAGGAAAAAATGGTGTCCAAGTTGAAGAAGAGTTTGTATGGCCTAAAACAAACTCGAAGACAGTGGTATTTAAAATTTGATAGCTTTATGACAGAATAGGGTTATTGTAGATGTCATTTAGACCATTGTGTATATTTTAAAAGTTTTGAAAATGACAGATATATTATTTTGCTTTTATATACATATGATATACTTGTAGCTAGTTTCAACATGCATAATATTAATGTAATCAAAAAATAGTTAAGTGATAGCTTTTCTATGAAGGATCTAGGTGCAGCTAAACAGATCCTTGCTATGAGAATAACTAGAGATAGAAAGAATAGGAAGATGGAATTATCATAGGGAGAGTACATCAAAAAAGTGTTAGAAAGATTTAATATGCAGGATGCAAAATCAGTTGGGACATCTTTGACTGCACACTTTAAATTAATAAAGGAACAATGTCCTAAAACACAAGAAGAAAAGAACTTTATGTCTAAAATTTCATACTCATCGGTAGTTGATAGTTTAATGTATACAATGGTGTGTATGAGGTCAGACATTGCACATGTAGTGGGAGTGGTGAGTAGATTCATGAGTGATCTAGGAAAAGAACATTGGAAGGTAGTTTAATGGATCCTTTGTTACTTAAGAGGGACCATAAATACAACGTTAAGTTATGGTGGATCAGATGTGACATTACAAGGATATGTTGACTCAGATATGGTAGGTGACTTGGATGGTAGAAGAAGCACTACAGGGTATGTGTTTATAATAAGTGGTACAATAGATAATTGGGTATCACGGTTACATAAGGTTGTGGCACTTTCAACTATAGAGATTGAGTATGTTGCTGCTATAAAAGCAAGAAATAAAATAATTTGGCTATAGAGGTTGATGGAAGAATTGGGACATAGTCAAGAAATATGTCCTCTATATAGTGACAGTTAGAGTGCAATCCATCTAGCCAAAAACTCAAGTTTCCATTCTAGAACAAAACATATTCATTTAGTGATAGAGGAAGAGTAACTAAAATTGGAGAAGATACATACCAATAAAAACCCTATGGATATGATGACCAAGGTGGTTACAAGAGAGAAGTTGAAGATTTATTCAACTTCAATTGGTCTTCATGGATCATAATTAAATTAATAAACTTGTCTAGGTCCAGATAGTACAGTGGATGCAATAGTGGAGGAGTTGTTGCAATCAGTCTCCAAGTGGGAGATTGTTAGGTGTGGAGCCTAATTATTTTCCATGATCAGAGGTTAAAAATTTGATGTTATTTTAGCCAAGTTTTGGAACCCATTTTTTGTATTCACGATGATGCAAGGGGTTGCAAGGGGGGAACCCCCTGGTTTGAGGGCTACGCACCCTGATGGGGGTTCAAGGGCATCACCCCTGAAGTAATTTTTTTATTAAACTTGCCTTGTAAAATTGTAATTTCACAGTCAATCTGAGCCATTGATTAAAGGTTTCCAGATTTGATGGTGGAGGTTATGTTTAGGTGTTTTTTGCCTTAAAATGTATTGTTACATGACTGAGATGGAAGATGAAACATATTACACACAGAGAGGAGGTAGAAAGAGGTAGAGAGGTGTAACAGGGCTTGTTGCAGGATTTGTTTCTCCCTTGTATTACTGAAAATGATATATTAGACAAGTTTGGTGGATGTAACCCATCTTAGGTGAACCAAGTTAAATCTGATGTCTCCTATTTTGTGCATGTTTATGATTACTTTCTATATGTTTGATTGATTCATTTCATATTTTCTCTTGTATGTGATTTAGGGATAAATTTGTGTTTTATTTTATCCTAATAAATTTTTTCATCAGTTTTGTAGAAGGAATATCAATCAATGTCATTGTTTACACTATATACAACAGACTCAAATTATGTTATTTTTGCACTACTTTTGCATCAGTTTTGCCTCAGAAATGAATTTTATTTCATCTACAATGGTTGAATCACCTTTTTTGCACTAGAATGATATATTGGAATTCATATAAGGACTCCAAGTTACTCTACTACTTTGGGTATGCAATGATGGAGTCAAGCATACCTTGAGTTATTAACCACCCTCTCCTATCAGTGAGGATTGGGGCATGCACAATACAATCTAAGTGTTTCAACAAATAAGAAATATCCAAGGGTCATACGCTCTATAGTCGCTAGTTTTGCACAAAAAAATGTAATAATTTGTGCACCTAATCAGGTGTATCATTATTTGTTATTATATCTATAAGTTCATTGTCTTTACTTTTAGATTTTCATTTGAAGTAAAGACTGATTTATGCATGTTTCATTATAGTGTTTGCATGAAGCACAATTCAACATTGTGGCCTACATCGAAGATTATTCTTCATAGATAAGTTTAGGTACGCAAATTTTTTTTACTCTAGTACTTTTGCTTTGTTGCATTACTAGAATAAAAGGGAGACAAATGTAGACATAGAAATTAATATATATTACTAAAACAATGCACTTGTGACCACTCCTCATACACACTTAACTCATTCCTATTTCTATGATCCTTGATCGCCTTTTATTCCTTTTTATTACTGATGATCATTATCTCTTGAAAAAATTCTAATCCTAAATATCCCTATTCAACATCCTAAGCAACTTAAGCTCACTTTCAAACTAATCCACACTTTCAATTTAGCTCTCTACACTCTGGAAAAGTTAACCCTATTCAAAAAATTCCACTCCTTGGTATTGTCCAGTTCCCCTAGATTAATCCTCCTACCAAATAAGGACTATTTGGTCAAATTCAAATTCACCAAATAGATCATCTCACACGTTTCACAAGCTCCATCCAAAAAATTCTAAAATGCTCACTATAAAGCCAAATTTTCAAGCCATTTTCCACTAGAGGTTTATATGATTGAAAAACACCAAAACATCTAATTGCACATTGAGAGAAAATCACTTATTTTCTTCAATTTAGAGTCAACACAACCCTAGTAGCCATGAGCTAAGTCTACATACACCTCCAAGGTCAGAAGTCATTGTTGAGGCATCTGAACACACTAGGATTACACCAAAATTTAACTTTTTACACTAGTCCTTTACACACACCATTGTAAGATGGGAGAACTACATAGAGTTCGATCCCTATTCAGAGTATTGGTATGTAAACAATGTTCAACACAAGGGGTGTCAAGGTCAAGCATAATTTCAACCGCTAACCCTTTTTCTTTGTCATCCTGTTTTGTTCACATGGCTTATTGAGCTAGGGTTTTGGTGAAGAAGAAGATATGTAGTGGCTTCCGAAATGGATTGCACATCACAAAACACATACATAGGACCGACATGTGATAACACAAACTAAATTTTGCACAAAGGTCAAAAGCCCTATTGGATGCTAGCGCTTTTTTTAGGACACTAGTGTGTTGTATCCCTGTCTGATTCCAACAACCTTGTTTAGAGATTAGGCAGAGTCCTGCTTCGGATTCACAGTCAATCAACATAGTTATACAATCAAATTTTTAGTCTCAGTCTCAATCCTACATTCTTGTTTTCCAGCTAAATTATTTCTTTCTTACATTTTCCCTTTTTAGCATCTTTCTAAATATAGTAAATTACAAATCAATGAATGCTTAATTTATGCATATATTTTACGCCCTGATTTAGCTTAGTTCATTTTATCTAATTAAGATTTAGTATCTCATATTTCCCAAATTTTGATAAAAGACCAAACTATTTAAATAAGATTTTAAAAATTAAGCATTTTACGCTTGAAACTTAATAAACATATATAATAATTGAGCATTTTATGTTAGGAACTTAATAAATATATTATATAAGTATTAATCAATGTAAAATTGTGTTTTACAATGGCAATGGTGGAGGTGAATGTAGTCGAACGAGTTGTCCATTTTTATGTTCAATCTTAAATTTGACTATTATAGGGGAATTTAAACCTTAGAATCAATGTCCATTTTACCATCACTTAGAAGTTTTTTCCTTTGCTTGTTATGCTAATAGGCGTTCAACAATGGTAGCAATGAGGTGGAGCAAGTTGTTCATTTTTATGTTTAATCTTAAATTTGACGTCCATTTAAATGTCACATATGTATTTCAACCTTAAATTTGATATCTATTTAACGTCACTTAGAATTTTTTAATTTTGTTTAGAAAAATTTATAGGAAAATTGTAATATATTGACCATAGGATGGAGTTTGAAAAAATAATTTTTTGAGGTTAACACATTGATGAAGCTAGATAAATACTATTTGTCAATAATTAATAGGAAAATAGAGGAGAAAATAATGAATTTATTAATCAATGTAATATGTAAATAGTTTAAATTAAAAACTTTGAAATTAATATTTCTAATGTATTTTAAATATATCTATTTAAAAATTATATTTTAATATATATTTTCATTTGATATATTGTTAAAAAAATCATTAATATATTAAACAATTTAATATTTTAATATAAACTTACATTTAGAAGCTACTTAATCTAAAATCATATAGATTTAAAAAATATACATTTATACTACGCAACAAAAACATTCACGATAACAGAGGTAAAAGACAAATATAATTAGTTTGGTAAATAACTTTCCATGGGTAAAAAGGGCAAACTCCAAATGGGCTTTTGCAGTCTTGGACCTTGTTTTCCCGCCTACGGCCTAAGTGGTTGAGAATCTGCATCTGTTATTAGGTCAGACACAAAGCCATGTAAAAAATAAGTGGGAATCATTTGCTACCAGCAGCGATTACGACAATTGGGTTCAGGGGTCTGCATCTGTATCAATTGTACAAGGTGAGAATCTGGTACATGTTAATGCATTGAAAGAGAAGAAGAATCATCATCTTATCGCATTGAAACACCCATTTATGCTTCTGTATTCAATTTATCTGCAGCAATTTTTTCTTCCCACATGGACATTCCTGGAAGCACTCAAATGGATGTCGATGAGAATGAGTCATGGGGGCATCCGAGCAAGCAAGGGGACTCCGAGCGGAATGAGGTTTGCTGGCCAGGAGGAGTAGGAGATGAGCGTGCCATTGGAACCCACACAGATAATGACAACAATCTCTGTAAGCCCGCATC
The DNA here is from genome assembly GCA_037957365.1 of Torreya grandis. NCBI lineage: Eukaryota > Viridiplantae > Streptophyta > Pinopsida > Cupressales > Taxaceae > Torreya > Torreya grandis. Next base: position 2,264,785 of record JARHVA010002283.1, on the reverse strand, counting down.
TAGGGCCATCGTCAATGGTAATAATTTGGTAGATGATCTCTGTAACCCTCCCAATAAGCCCGCCATCGATGGATGTAAGCTGGTAGATGACATCTATAACCCTCTTGAAAACCCCCAAATGGCTTCTCATGATAATGGATCATGTGGGTACGCACGCAAGCGAGAGGACTCTGAGCAGAACGGGGCTGCCAAGTCAGGAGGAGAAGAAGATGATTGTACAAATAGGATCCACACAGATAATGATAACAATCTTTATAACACAATGTCTAAGCTCGCCCTTGAATATAAGTTGGTAGATGATCTATATAAGCTTCATGCAAACCCTAAAATGGATGCTGATGAGAATAGGTCACGCGGGTATCCAGTCAGGCTAAGGATCTGTAAGCAGAATGGGGTTGTGAATCCAGGAGGAGAAGGAGATGATTGCAACAGTGAGCCTCCTTTTAAGCCCAACATCAATGAAGATAAGTTGGTAGATGATCTCTGTAACCCTCCTCCAAATCCCCAGATGGATGCTGATGAAGATAAGTTGGTATATGATCTCTGTATCCCTCCTCCAAATCCCCATATGGATGATGATGAAGATAAGTTGGTAGATGATCTTTGTAACCCTCCTCCAAATCCCCAGATGGGTGCTGATGAGAATGGATCATGTGGGTATCCAAGTAAGCAAGATAACTGTAAGCATAACAAGGTTGTCAAGCCAGGAAGAGCAGAAGATGATTGCAACAGAGGGACCCACTCAAATAATGGTAACACTCATAATCTCTGTAACTCTGCTTCTAAGCCCATCATCCATGGATATTCATATAAGTTAGTAGATGATTTTATATTCAGTGATAGGTCCTTAATAGGAAGATTCACTAGGTTGAGGCCAAGTATTCAGGAACTCTCCCAGTGGTCTAATAACAATTGGTCCTCCAAGCTGAGGAGCATCTGGATGTTTAAGATGATAGGTCATGGTTTCTTTAAAATTGAGTTCTTTGGTCAAGAGGACTGTGAGTTTGTAATGGAGAATGGGCCCTGGTTCATGGGGGTGGCCGGGCTGAGCCTTAAGAGATGGTCGCCTGATTTTGATCCCCAAAACCCCGGCCCATTGAAAACCCCGGTATGGATGAGTCTCCTTGACCTTCCCCTTGAGTTTTGGAACGAGGATTCATTGATGAAGATCTGTTCTAAGGTTGGGAAGGTTCTGCAAATAGCAGAGGGCACTACTGAAATGAATGGTGGAACTACGCCTGCCAGGGTCTGTGTGGAGGTGGATCTTAAGGAAGGCCTGATGGCATCAATTGATTTACATTGTTCAGGAGCCAGTTTGACACAGGATTTGGACTACGAAGGGATACCATTTAGGTGCAAGATCTGCCGGAGTGCAGATCACCTTGATGGATCATGTCCCAAAAAATCTGCCAAGAATGCAAGGAAAAAGAAATAATGCACGAGTACCATTTGTCTTTAGGCTTTACGGTTTATATCTTATGATTGAATTGATGATACGAGCATCAGATTGAAGAATGGTAGCACCCAAAATGGTTTATGTTTCTTGGAAAGTAGGAAAGTAGTGCTGGCAGATTTGTATGTTTTTTTTGTTATGAATGAAACAGGCAAGAAGTAAGCTTAGCTCAACTGCACATAATATTTTGTATTGTTTTTTTTTGTGGGGCTTTTTGTTGGAACTTTTGATTACAAGTGTATCAATTTCGTGACAACCAGAGTTCATATGGTACCCAGAGTTTATGTTCTCTGTAATTGCATCTTATGGTCTCAGTGGGCTGGTTTGCTGTCCATTTTGGTTCTTTATGCTGTGATGATATTGAGCAGAAATGTCTAGTCTCTGCACGAGTCATAAAACTTATCCATACAAATAGCATAGGGCAGGGCTGCCATTAAGAAATTGGCAATTCTGTAAAAGTTCAGTCTATGAAATCTATCAAGAAAGGCAAAGCTATAACTCAGATTTCATTTAAAAAATAATCCAACTATGTATTTGCTAATCTTGATTAGTTGCAAAACAAGTCCAACCAAAAAGTGGGATAATTTTTTTTTTTCGCATCTTGGTTCTTTAGCAAATGTTCAATATAATTTTAGTTTGCCAAGAAGTGAAAGAGGTTTGTGACCATATTCCAGTCTCTTAAAGGCCTTGGAAACCAGTGCACTAAGGCTATGTGTTGTGATGTCCCAAATGACATCTATTACAAATCTTATGTTGCATTTGAAATAACGGCATAGCTCAATCTGATGTATATTTCTTTTCATCTGTTTGATTGCTTTTCGTTTCAGTCCTTTCATGCAGTCTCTATTGGAACAAAGTTTCAATTGGATCCTTAGTTGGGTGCATGAAAGAGATTAGGATGTATTTTTTATTGGTACTTCATGATCATATAGATATTGGCATCTCTGTTCATGGTTTAGATTACATATAACAAATTACAATACCAAGTAAGCATGCATCTAAATCAAAGCCTTCCTTTGGATGTTTGAAGTTGAACACCCTATGTATGTAACATTCTCTTGATGTTGGAAGAGAGTTAAGATTTGGAGGGTTGAATGGAGTTAGTAATGGCAGGTTTGCAGTATGGGACTAAGATAATTTTATGTTTGTACAGTTGTTGAAAGAACACAATTTCACATGTGCTGCAATTTTTTTAAATTGTTTTTTAATTCTCTGCTCATGTTTTGGATTACGAATAGCAGATTACAATACTAAGTAAGCATACATTTAAATTAAAGCCTTTCTTTAGATGTTTGGAGTTGAACAACGTATATATAACATTCGTGCGATGTTTGAATAGAGTTAAGATTTGGAGGGTTGAATGGAGTTAGTAATGGCAGGTTTGCAGTCTGGGAGTAAGATGATTTTATGGTTGTACAATTGTAGAAAGGACACTATTTCACATGTGGTGCAATTTTTAATTTCTTTTTATTGTTTTTAATCTGAGGAATAACAAATTGCTTCCAGTCAATATACCCATTTTTGCAGTCTGGGAGTAAGATGATTTTATGGTTGTACAATTGTAGAAAGGACACTATTTCACATGTGGTGCAATTTTTAATTTCTTTTTATTGTTTTTAATTTGAGGAATAACAAATTGCTTCCAGTCAATATACCCATTTTCTTTTGATTCAAATAATAAGCCTTATGCATCTAAATTAATTCCTTCCTTTAAATGTTTGAAGTTGAACACCTTATATATATAACATTCTCTTCCCGTTTGAATAGTTAAGATTTTAAGGGTTGATTGGAGTTAATAATGGTGGGTTTGCAGTATGGGAGTAAGACAATTTTATGGTTGTACATTTGTTGAAAGGACAATTATACGTGCTGCAATGTTTTATTCATTTTTTGTTGATTGTTTTTAAAAAAAAATGATTTGAGGAATAACAAACTGCTTCAGTCAATATACCCACTTTCTTTTTATTCAAATGTGATTCAAATTAGAAATGAATTAATGTAAATAGAGGAATCTTTTGGGTATACATATTTTCATTTTTTTGGGGTAACTTGAGGGAATTGAGTCCGACTGGGTTAGTACCCAGAGTTGGTTGAGCCCACCTCTACAAGTAGCCAAGGCCAAGTGAGCTATACCTGCCGTTGGTTATTAGAGGTGTTGATTTTGAAACCATAGGTCTACATTATGTGGTGATTTTGCATGTGACAGTTGCATATGCAAAATAACGACCTAAAATGATTATTTGGGCCATTTCGAGCTTTTTCCAAGAAGACATAAGAAAAAAGAAAGATTGGAATCAGTTAAGAGGTGTTGCTTCAATTGGAAGAGTAGAGGGTGTGCCTATGAGAGAGTAGAGGATAAAAAACAATTGTATTGAGTCTATTCAGGGACTATCTTTGAAGAGGCACTCTAGAAGACATAAGAAAAAAGAAAGATTGGAATCAATTAAGAGGTGTTGCTTCCATTGGAAGAGTAGAGGGTGTGCCTACGAGACAGTAGAGAATAAAAAACAATTATATTGAGTCCATTTAGGGACTATCTTTGTAATATCTTCTTCATGTTAATTGTTCAAGAAATAAGACAAGTGAAGTGTATGTGTTGGTTTCTCTAATTTCATCATTTGAATTGAATAAAGTTGTGGTCTTATTCTTTAGTGTTGAATGTATTGTTTGTTTGTGTTTATGTCCATTACAAGTGTTTGGGTATAGGTTGTACAGGCAAGGTAGCCATATTTTACTTGGCCCTTAATCTTGACTACACCAATTGGTCTCAGAGTAGGTTGTGTCTTGCATAGTTGAGTGTGTGAGGCTCAAGTTGAGTTTGTTATAGTTTGAGAAGTCTTGCATTTTGAGTTGAAGACTATCAAGAGTACAAGATGGTACACAAAGGAGCACTCTTGGAAGAGGAGGACGAGCACCAAGAGTTACAAATTTAGCAGAGATGTTAAGAGGAACATAAGCTTGATTGAATACTATGAAGACTTCACAATGTAAAGGAATTGTTGTATACATGAGTGAATATGAGAATAATCCTTAGAAGTTCATCTATAATAGTTAAACAAAGAACCAGAGGATAAATGTTGGAAGGTCATTGCCAACATGGGAGCCAAAATGGGAGGCAAACCAAAGTTGGACACTCATATCTACTTAGGAAGTTTGTGCCTTGAAGATCTAATTGATTAGATCATATAGTTGTAAAAATACTTCGATTATGAGTAAATGGAGCACCTAAAAAGAATGAAGTTTTGGTTAGGACTTGATCCAAAGTCTTAACGTTAGTGTAGGTTAATAAAAGTTTCTAATAAAGTTTACAGGGGATGCTTCTTTATAAAAGACACCTTCTTTATATATGTTGTTAGGTTAGAAATAATAAAGTTGTAATATTGTATTACAGAGGAAACATTCATGTATAAAATTAGATGTTTGGTAGTTATGAAGTTGGTTGATTTACTCGTCCACAATAAATTCAATAAATACGACTTGTCTTGGATATCAAGGATTAATGATATATTGACACTCCCTTGTACTTGGTTTTATATTAATAAAATGCTTGTGACATGCCTCTTGTAGGTACACAATTAAACCTAAATGGTTTATTTTAAGAGTGGTTTATTGTGATCACTGGTATCAAATCCACATGAAGGTGAGTTTGAAGAGCTTGGCGGGAATGGTTTGAGAGAAATAAAAGTGATTTACCAAAGTAGGATGAAAGAGGCAGGTCTATAAATCAACTTTGAAGAAAAAAGCACTTTGAGAGGGCAGTAAGAATCCTCTTTTTATTGTTGGGAATGGTTTGAGAGAAATAAAAGTGATTTACCAAAGTAGGATGAAAGAGGCAGGTCTATAAATCAACTTTGAAGAAAAAAGCACTTTGAGAGGGCAGTAAGAATCCTCTTTTTATTGTTGGGAATGGTTTGAGAGAAATAAAAGTGATTTACCAAAGTAGGATGAAAGAAGCAGGTCTATAAATCAACTTTGAAGGAAAAAGCACTTTGAGAGGGCAGTAAGAATCCTCTTTTTATTGTTTTTGTTATTTATGTTTGTTTGAACATACAGAAAAATTATAAATTATAGTGTTTGCTTGGGAACATAAAAAGAAAATTTATTTCCATTAAAATATATCTGAGATAGATTTTTTTTTGGAATTGAAAAACATTGAAATAATTTTTGTTTCCCTAATTTAAAGGTTGTACCATTAAAAAACTAGTCACAATAATTTTTAAAATGTGTAGAAAAATCACTCAATATGCATTGGAGATCATTATAAAGTATTGAACTGGTATTAGAACTACAAATTTAATGCTGAAATGTCATAGTAAGGCGTGCGAAATTGCTGATTAAAACATTTTCAGTCATTATTGCATTGGATTAAAACACTTTTCAATCATTATGATGTAGGAACAACGAACATCGCGTTGAAAGTAGAGTAAAACTCAAAGAATGGTGTTGGAATATATGGAATAACATTGAAATGTATTATTTGCTGGTAATATCATGCCATAAAATGAAAGAGTGGATCCCTCTAAGTGAACAACACTATTAACGACACCATTCACTGGTGATTAAATAAGAACATGCAAAGTGACATTTTTTTAATTTCTAAATTTGAAAAATAGAAGTTTATATATCTTGCATATATATCTAATTGAGGCTTGTAGAGCAAGTGATGGATAACATTTTGTTAAAAACTTGCAAGTTGGGAGCCAAGGTTCAAACCCCCAAATTAATTGTTTGGTCAAACTTATTTTTGGGTCAAAGTTAAAGTTGTAAGAGAATATTTTTAGTTTATTATTATTTTTAAAGTGAATGTAAAGGAGGGAAAAAGTGTATAATTGGAGACATAGGGGTGTGCTTTTGTATTGAGCAGTTCATTTCTAAGGGAAATTGTGTGCATAATTTTTGATCACATACATTTTTAATAATCATATGAATGTAGCTAATTTTAACATTAATGTTACTTATTTCATTTATAATCATTTAACAATGCAACATTCTTCAACATTAATATCATAATTACCTGTTTAAACATATTTGGATGCATTGAAAATACTTATAAGGAAGCTAGCTTACAGTTCCATTCATGATAATATCCTGATGATGATTCATGAATGGTGATTCAAAACGTATCAGATAAAAAACTAGGCACATAGTTTCACCTAGAAATCAACTGCTCACTCTTATGGATTGTGAAAACATCAAACCTCTTACTTTTGTATTGCTTTTGTTGTGGTTTCGTACAAAACCCATCAAAAACTTATTACATGTTCTTCATGAAGGTTAAGTGCAAAACCTTATAAACGTGCATTTTTTTTGCATGTGTGTAGGTGTGCTTTTGGATTGTGTTATGCATTACACATTTTTCATTTGAAAATGCTTAAGATTCAAAATTTGCTTTTTGATAACAATCATTTAACAATATCTAATTATGGTGACTAGAAATGCTTAATGGAAGCGTCACTAGTGTTTAATGAGTTGTGGGATGTCATAAAATTCAAAAACCCCACATTGCTTACTGCACAAGAAAACCTTGGTATGTTCAATTTAAAATATTATAAAGCCCTAGATCTAATAAAATGTTGTTGCACTAGGTATACCTATATCCATATCGATAATTATCCTCATAGTTATACTAGATGGAAAACACTTTCTAACTTGTATGAAAAAAAGTCACTAACACAAGAAGACAAACATCCATATGCAGTTGTTCATGTCGTCCTTAGTTGACGACGGTAATATAGGAGAATATATGTCAAAATTGAAAAATATTTCCATAGAATACACTAAGGCAACATTTTGAAAACTTGATGATGATTTAATAGTAACTACTGCATTGAAAGGACTTTCTAGTTCTTATAGAAACTTTGTTGAACTATTTCATGTTTCTGATAAGATCACTAGGATCACTTTTTAAAAAACTTGTTGAATTGCTCATCCAATATGATCTATCTCTACCCAATAAATCTAAGAAAACATAGGAAGTCCATGTTACAGAGTCCAAACCTATTACTTCACATTTTGGTCAGTAGAACTATAGAGGACAAAGTTCCAGAGGGGGTGGAGGTTACAGGGGAGGAAAATTTTAAAAAGAGGAAGAGGATACTATCAAAATCAAAATAATTATCATAATAAATAATATAGCCATTCTCATTCTAATGAAATGAGTGACAAAGGACAAAGTCAAAGTCCATATCAAGGTAGTGGCAGAGGAAGATCAAATACCCAGTGTCATAGGTGTGGTAAATATGGTCACATTGCATCTCAATACAATATTCTTTTTTATAAAATTCATAAACCACAAGAAATGCATAAATAAGATCTTGCTCAATATGCAGAGCATAGAATGTTGTTCATGAATCAACATTTATAGCCTTAGGGAACATAGCCTACTCATAATATGAGACTCAAGATGAATTCATAGATGTTTGGGGATTAGATACATGTGCCACCAAACATATGACATACATACGAGATATTTTTTGGACTTTCAAGGAAGTATCTCTCTCTCTCTCTCTCTCTCTCTCTCTCTCTCTCTCTCTCTCTCTCTCTCTCTCTATTTAGCAGACAAATTTGTAGTCATCTAAAATGTCATTTTATGCAACGAGTGTCACTTGAGACCACCCTATCCTTAGCTTAGCCATATACCTATCTTAGGGCCTCTTTTGATCCTTTTCCAACTTCGAGGCACATCTAGCCCATACCCAAATATACCAAGAGCTGCATTCAACCATCACTAGGCATCCACAATCTTTTTTCACATTTTTTAGCTACCTGGACAATAATGCAACCCCATTAGTCTATATCACAGTGTGCTATTGGTAAAGGAGGAAAAACTATTGATCCTTAGTTTCCTTTTGCCCTTAATAGATATCTTTCCACTCCTCGAACCATCTTAGGGTCGGCCTAGATTCATTTAATGTCTCGACAAGCATCATAACACTATATAAGGATCACTCTCATTCATTTATTAGATATATGTCAATTCTCATGAACAAGCTTAGAAATAGTTATTCAAATTAAGGTTATTGATCCATATTTACCCCTATTTCTACATACATCCATCTACAATAGCCCAAAGCTCAGTTTTACTTAGGTTTTCAATCTTAATTCACATTCAAAGCATTCAAATTGGCATTCATAGTCAGACATACTAGCATCACTCTCACTTACACCGACACTTAGATTGAGAGAAATACATCGGGCTTGATCCTCTTTTGAGGTATTGGTATGTAGGCAATGCTCAACACATAAGATGTTGAGGTCATGCCCAACCTACCATACTAACACCACTCTTCTTACACTTGTGTTCATCAAAACCCTAACAGGCATGGAGGTTTAGGGTTTCATAGTGAAATTAATCAAAGAGTAAAAAAAATGATGATCTAGGTCTTGATCATATATGCAAATGATTTCAAGAATAAAATGAAGGTCTTCCTAAAATTTCACTGCTTCACCTTCATAGGGTCGTTAACACAACACAAAAGCTTAATAGCATAGTGCACTATTAGCAAAGAGGGTTGTGCTATTATCTGAAGAGAGTTCTAACACCTATTCTCTATTGATAACACTCTATCCTGCTCTTGCATCACTTCTCAGCTTGCTACTTATCCATCTCAGTCATATTTTCTAAGTACACCTTTTTTAATTCATTGCTATTTATAGAACATTTAAATAAATCAATTATTGTGCAAATCAATAGCTATTGATAATATAGTATTTTATTCCTTGATTTATTACTTAGTTCTTTATCAAACTTTGGGTTACATTATATAATCCTAAAAAAGATAAATCATTTGGTGAACCTGACTTGCTTTGAATAGTGCCCAAACCCTAGCCCTAGATGCTCTTTGGAATTTAATAATCGATTTGATGAGATCGATAAGAGACAATTATAACATTTCATTTATAAGCATTCATATATGCAAGATGACCTTATCTGTATTGTTCAAGAAGAGATTTTGAAGTCCACTACGGGTCAATCCTCTAACCCCATAGATGTTAATATTGTTACACCTACTATGGGGGCAATTCATGATAGTTATAAAAACCCATTATAACTAGCTAATTCTCACCAATGGCAACACCTCTTATGGCTATTACACATCCCTCCTCCCCACATGTACAATCCCTTAGGCATGAGATCAATTATTTATAGGCCAAGGTGTTACATCTTGAGCAAGGTGCCACTAGACCATCTCATGTCTTGGACTCTTATGTTCTCCTCCATACACCATTGGCATGCAACATATAGAAACAACTCCTTTGCCATCCAAAATTGTGGCACCCAAGTTTACTTTATAAGATGGTAAGGTTAACCCCAAGCATCACCTGTGCATTTCTCATGTAACATGTTTGGACTACATGTCCAATGATTGGCTCTTGACTAAGTTGTTATCTCACAGTTTAAAAGACTATGCACTACAATGGTTATATGATCTCCCTAATCAATCCATTATAACATTTAATCCACTCACATATATGTTTTTGGCATATTTTTTGATCAACATCAGTGACAAAGTTTCCTATGCTCAAATCACTCAACTAAAGCAAAAGTCTAATGAGCCAATAGATGAATATGTCTTACAATATAAAACCATATTAAAAAAAATTACTAGCCCCATGGCAAATAAAAAACTGTAGGATATATTCAAGTAAAGTTTATTATCAACATTAAATGAATCTATATATTCAAAAAGTTTCCATCATTTACAGATCTATGCCATATAGTGAAGCAACAAGAAGTTAAACTTCTCTCCATGGGTAAGTTAAAGTACACAACCATATCAAATTCCAATAATAAGAGTTCAAATAAACTCCCATACAAGGTGAGGTCTAATGAAAACAATAATTAACAAAAGACAAAAATTAACACAGCCTCAGAACTGGCTCCTCATGTGGTTTTATCAACTCTTTTAAGGAAACCTTTTACGAATATTCCTAAATTTCCAGCTCGTATTCTCTAGCAACTTTTGGAATGCAATGTCATATCTATCCCTCCCATCAAAGAGGTTGATATGACTAAGCCTCTTCCAAATAATTATGATTCCAATGCATTTTGTGATTATCATAATGCCACTATCCATACTATGAACAAATGCATCAACTTACGCCATAAGATACACGATTTGATAGATGCTAATATTATTGATGTGAGCACCCTTAAAGAAACACCTAAAGCATAACCAACTGAAGCAAAAGCAACGAAAATATTTTTTGATCCATTTACAAAACATATGGTTAATGAGATAGTAAACACTTTAGGTGTTCATTACACTTATTAGGCACGTCCACCACTAATATATGATCATACTCATACAAAGGACACACACCCTCTACATAATATCATTGGTGTGTATCATATTATAGTGATAGCTATGCATCTTATCAATTTATTAGAATCATATATTATTGATGATGACTCAAATTTATATGCACTCTTTATATGAGCTTACATTGATCATCATCATATTTAAAGTATCATGGTTGATAATGGGTCAAGCATCAATATGTGTACTATTACACTTCTATATAACTTGGGCTATTCAGATCATGATATTTATCTAATAGATATAGTTATTCATGGCTTTAGTGCCCATATTTGAAGCTCCATTGGGGAGATCATACTTATATTATAGGTTGGGCCTGTACACATGGCCACCAAATTCATAGTTCTACCTAATGATAGAATATTTGATATGTTATTAGCTAAGCCTAGGATACAACAATTTAGAGCCATTCCCTCCATCGTACAGAAATGTCTTAAGTATATACATGTTAATCAAGTTGTTATAGTTGAGGGCATTGCATATGAGTATCCTTTACCTACACCACATCTAGTTATACATAAATCACCATTAACAACTCCAAACACAAATTCCATTAACACACCTAAGATATCAGTTGAGCCACCAATGCAAGTGAGGTCTACTTCTACAACATTACCACATATACACACTCTCCCACATATAAATATATTAGAGAAACCCCACATTAGAGACATGTTATGGATTTTAGAGAGCCTCTCTCTACCCCATTCCCACCTAGATCAATGCTACTGAGTCCTCAAAGCACTCCACATCGAGTATCTACATTGGTTACACCTTCTTCTACCAAATGGGTCCCCAAGAGCCCCATAGTTTACATGTCAGTTCAGTCATCTCACAGATTCATATCCTCACTCTACAGTTATTTTTAGCTATAAATTATTCAGTACATCTAGTTCTCAGATCTCAAATACCTCCTTGCATATCATGAGCAATCACTCTTCCTTTACTTGATACATGTCACCTTGACAATGAGTCTCTTGAAAGACTCATTGGTTAGTTATGTTCCCCTGTTACTTGTACATAATTTCATTATTTTAATTTACTTGTACATAGTTTTCTTTATCTTGCTTCTTGTACATAGTTTCATTTTTATGTTGCTTGTACATAGCTTATACTCAGAAAACACAAAAACAATATAATTTGGTAAAAAATACAAAAACATTCAAATATTTCTCACAAAATACAAATTTTAGATTGTATGCATTTACATGTTTACATTCCTTCAAAATTTTAGGTACTATGTATGTTATCTAAGTTAGTGTAGTCAATTTTATCATACATACATGCTTCACTTGTTCCCTTAAAGTATTCTAAGATTACTATAGGACTTCACTCCTCTACATATATCCATATTTACTTCTATCCACCCATTGGGGGCATATACACATATACACCAATTCAACATTGCTATATTAGCCCATTGGGGGCATCATACACATAACTTCCATTTTGCTAGGTTATATCTTTCTATACTCCATTTCACAGATTTAACATTGATAATATCTTGATATTGATCATCCTATACTACACAAATTTTTTACTGACTACTACTATAGACTTAGCTTATGTACATCTTTGCTTTTATATAGATTCATACCATATGATTATTGCATACTTTCATTTCTAGCTTTATTAGTTTATATTTGATTGTGTCTCTTTGATTCTACATCTACTCGAGGGCATTTGAATATTCCATTATCCTTTCATTGATTTTATACTTTGGACATATTCCCATGTCCTTGCGTATTTTTTCTTGATTGTGGATATGGACATTCGAACATGTCCTTACATGTGTCTCTAAGTCAAACTTGCATACTCTTTTACGTGTCTGAACATGTCCTTGTATGTGTTCCTTTTCTCATACTTAGTGACAAGTGCCCATGTCGTTTGTATTGTGGCCCCTTGGCCTACTTTGCATGCCTCATGTGTTTATATGTATGATTTAATGTATGCATCATGGCCATGATACTTATCTCTTACTTATTGCTTTCACATCCAGTTTGTGATGCCATGAGGGACCTTATGCATCTCCCCTTCCTTCTTGGGTGCCTTGATGGACATCATGTCCCATCCCCCTAAGTAGTTTACTTAGATTATATTCATATTTTTTGTTCATATACATTCTTACATTGTTATATCTATCTTGACAACCTTGTGAATGCTAGATTAAACATACATTATACATTGCCAACTCATGCTCAATCTATTTTACATTGCAATGTCATGTATACATATTATATTAGCTTATCACACATAAATCATATATTTTTAGTCTAACACACATGATGCATAGATTTTATTTTGAGGACAATTATTGTAGAAGTTCAACAACTCCCCTCAAAAGAGGGGGCATTCACAGGGGTTTATCAAAGAGATCAATACATCCTAGTGAGCACCCATAAACACATTTTTTAGTACACAAACACATATTAAAGATCTTAGACTTAAGAAAATACAGTGAAATAAAGTCACACATATATTAGTCTCAAATTTTACCAAAAACAACACTTTTGGACAATAGCATAATACACTGCCAGGAGTGCAGTGTGTTATAGTCCACCCACTGCACTATTGTCCAATAGCCTCACAAATAGAAAATTCCAAAATTATCAAAAAGGTATAGTAGGTATAGTTCATATTTGCATAATCTCAGTCAAATTATCATATATGCTTGATAAATACTTAGTTTTTACATAGAATTACATAGGTTTGCTTAGATTTGGGGCATCATGCATGCCATGATCATTCCTATTTTAGTTTCAGATATGCACAAAAACATATTACTATAACTCGGTCTAGGATCCATATGTATAGATATCACAATTAAGGGCATGTGTGTAGCACACTATTTCCATATGCTCAATTTTGCACCAATTTTGTCAAATGGAATGATAATTGTATGCCATTATCCATGTTGTATACTATAGACACAGTATGCACCAATTTTTCACTAGGATTACACCAGATTGATGCCTTATTTCATCTGCAGTAGTTGGCATTCCCACGTGGCCCAGAGCCATTTTACATTCCTAAGTTCCTAAGTGCCCCTTGAGCCATTTTACATTTCAGAGTGGCCTAGAGCCATATTCTACAACTTCATAACACCACATAGTTTTAGTTTTAGCTTCTTCTACTACACATGTTAGGAAATGATGGAGTTATGACATACTTGAGTTCTTGAGCCACCCACATAAGAGGGTTGGACAAGTCATCAGTCAAATCCAAGTTATTCATAGATTATCATCCACTGAATCGGAGTGGAAAATGATGGAGTCAAGGCTTGCTTGAGTTCTTGATCCACCCACACATGAGGATTGGGCAAGCCATCATCTCAATCCAAGCTATTCACTATTTGATCACCATCTACACACATAGGATTTCACCATATTTTTGCATTAGTTTGCATACCTAATGAGGTGTATACATTCCTTTCCTCTCTCTCACATATATTTACTTAGTTTTATCTTTATTTTTGATATTTCTTAAGTAATAACTGATTCATATATGTTTCATTTGTAGGAAACATAATGGAGCACAATTATGTAGACTCAGACCCACATTAACAATATTTTCCTCTTAGGTAAGTCCATGTATGTTTCTCTTCCCTTTATCCAGTCATTTTGATTTATTGCATTTCTATAATAAAGGGGGGGGGATGTAGTCATCTAAAATGTCATTTACTTGAGACCACCCTATACTTAACTTAGACCTATTCCTATATTAGGGCTTATTTTAATCATTTTCTAACTTCTAGATGCATCTATCCCATGACCATATATACAAGGAGCCATATTAAACCATCTCCTAGGCATCCCTGATCCCTTTTCACATGTTATAGCCACCTAGATAATAACTTAAGCGCATTAGTTTATAGTGTAGTGTGCTATTGGTAAAAGGGGTAGAACTATTGACCCTTAGCTTCCTTTTTCCCCTAATAGAATCTTTCCACTCCCCAAAGCATCTTGGGGTCAGCCTAGACTCATTTCATGTCTTAATAAATATTAGAACATTATATAAAGACCACTCTCATTCATTTATTAGTAGTTATAAATTCTCATGAACAAGCTTAAAATTAGTTGTGAAAATTAAGGTTATTGATCCCTATTTACCCCTATTTTTGCATCATCCATCTACAACAACCTAAAGCTCAATTTTACTCCAATTTCTAGTCTCAATTCACACTCAAAGCATTCAAATTGGCATTCATACTCACACATACTAGCATCACTCTCACTTGAACTAACACGTAGATTGGGAGAACTATATAATGCTTGATCCCATTTCAAGGGATTGGTATGTAGGAAGTGCTCAACACATGGGGTGTTGAGGTCACATCCAACCTACCCTACTAATGCCACTCTTATTCCACTTATGCCCATCAAAACCCTATCAAGCATGGAGGCTTAGGGTTTCATAGTGAAATCAATCAAAGTAAAAAAAAATGATGATCTAGGTCTCAATCATATAGACACAGACTTCTTGAAATAGAGCAAAGGTCTACCCAAAATTTCACTACTTTAACTACACAGGGTCATTAGCATATCAAAAAATATCAATAACATAGTATACTATTGGAAAATATGGTTACGCCATTATTTGAAGAGGGTTCTGACACTTTTTCTCTATGGATGACACTTTGCCCTACTCTTTCATCACTTCCCAACCCATCACTTGTCTGTCTCAATCATATTTTCTAATTAAGTACACCTTTTCTAATTCATTACTATTTATAGAATATTCAAATAAATCAATTATTATGAAAATTAGTGGCTATTGACACTATAGTAATATATTCCTTGATTTATTACTCAACTCTTTATTAACCTTAAGGTTACATTCCATAATAATAAAAATGATAAATCAAAATTTATACATGTTCCACAAGGACTTAGTTCTATTCGCATTCTACTTACAAATGGTGCCATTAAGTATTTGTAGAATGTTTGATATGTTCCTACTTTGAAGAAAAATATCTTTTATTTGGTAACAATTTATAAGAAAGGATATCAAATTGTGTTTGAAAATGGGATCATTTACATTAATTTTGTCAAATAAAGGTATAAAATAGTATACATTGGCTATGAAAATGAGAACTCAGTTCATTTACATTGAAAAGTACTTCCTCCTAAAAAAGAACTAGTGGTAGTGGTGGAAACAAGTTCAATGTCTACAAAATGTTTGTGGCATCTACAATATGGACATTTAAATGTTCACTCTTTGGTGGAATTATAGAGACATAACATGGTGTATGATTTTCCTAATTTTAAATGAGATAACATTCTTTGTGAATCATGTATTTTAGGCAAATAAAATAGAGAAAAATTTCATAAGGATTCTTCTTAGAGAGTTAATAGGTGTTTACAATTATTTCACAATGATGTATGTGATATGAAGTGATCTAGTGAAGGGTACAAATATATTATCTTTTTTATTGATATTTTTCTAAGATGACTCGGGTATTTTTTATGAAGAAAAAATCAAAGGTTTTCAATAAGTTTGTTGAATGGTTAAACTTAGTTGAAACATAAATAAGTTTGAAATTGGATACACTTCATTCAGATAATAGAGGTGAATACACTTCAAATGAGTTTTTAGATTATTACTTAGAAAATGAAATCAAATAATAATATAGTAATGATTATACTCCACAACAAAATGGAATTATAAACACATTAACAAAACTTTGGAAGGCACAATTCAAGCAATGATGTATTACAATTATCTCGATGACAAATTTTGGGTTGAAGCCATTGGTACCATAGTATATTTTTGAAATAAATCCCCCACCATTATTCTTTTGGATCAAACTCTCTATGAGGCTTGACATGTATTCAAGATTAAGGCTAAACAATTTAAAGTTTTTGGTTATAATTGTTATGCTTTAGTTCTTGATGAACACATAACTAAGTTAGAACCAACCAATAAAAAATGTATTTTATTAGTGTTCTAAACACAAAAAGGGGTATTATTTTCTTGCATAGGATACAAACAAATTCATAGTGAGTAAAGATGTCATTTCTGATGAGTTTGGTAATATGAACACTGCAGACATTGATTCAAAATGTGATAGATAAGAGAAGAAGATAAAAAAGATTTGTTAAGTTAAGGGATTAAGACATGACTCTAAATTTCATCGACTATGGTATGAATTTGATTTGAATCAACCAAATGTCTCTTCCTTTTTTTTTGTCTCACAAGTAGCTACTTCTTTAGATTCAAAAAATTTAACTTAGAAAATTATGAATTTTTTCTAGTTCTTATTTCTACTTCTTTTTCACATCCACATATAGAGACTTATGTAATTCCTAATCTTGAGAATTTAAAAAAATATCATAAGTGGGTTCAACATAAATTTTATTATGTGGAAGTAAATGAAGATGTAAAAACAGGTTTGAAGAGTTCTCACAAACATGGAAATTATGGTATGATAGCTACTACTTCCATTGAGCCATCCTTTTTTGAGAAAGCTTATATTAAACAAGTTGTTACAATGTCAAGTAAGCTAAATATGATGCTATTATGAACAATAACACTTTATTTTTGGTTTATCATCCTAAAAAAATTCAACCCATATGATGTAAATGGGTTTACAAGATCAAATACAAGTCTTATGACTCCATTGATAAATATAAGGCATGACTTGTTGCGAAAGATTATGTACAACAAGAAGGTATTTATTATGGAGAAACATTTGAAACTACTACCAAATGGCACACTACAAATGGTTCTTGCCTTAGCAACACAAAATAGGTGGAACATACATAAAATGGATGTCAAAAGTGATTTTTTGAATGGTGATTTAAAAGAATAAGTCTATATGACACAACTACAAGGTTTTGATCAAGTGGGTGCCAAAAAAAAAGTGTGTAAATTGATCAAAACACTAGGCTCAAACATGCACCACAGGCTTGGTATGCAAAGATTGATTCTTACTTGAAAAAAATTGGTTTTTAATAAGTGAATTTGAAGATACACTATATATTTAAGTGCAAGAAAATAAGTTGGTGATACTTATACTCTATGTTGATGATTTGCTTATCACAAGAAATGATGACAAACATAACATGGATGTGAAGAAGGAACTCAAAGAAGGGTTTGAGATGATAGATCTTTGTCTTATTCACTATTATTTAGGCATAGAGGTAAGCCAAAAACCTACAATTATTTTTATTGCATAGACTAAGTATTTATCTGAGTTATTACAAAGGTTTGGTATGACAGAATGTAAACTTGCACTTGCACCTGTGGAAAGTCACTTGAACTTATCTAAGGATGATGAAGGTGAGTTTTTTAATGGCACAAAATATAAACATTTAGTGGGTGGATTGATATAGTTGATGACAACCAAGCCAAATATCTCTTTTATGGTGAGTATTTTCTCAAGGTTTATGCATGATCCCAAAGAAATTCATCAAAAAAAAAAAAAAAAAAAGTAATTCACTACCTTTAGGGAATAAAGACATATGGCCTTGAGTACCACTAAAATAATAATTTTAAGCTTGTTAGGTATTTTGATGTAGATTATGGCAGTTGTGTGGATAACATGGTACACAACATGTTACACTATGTATATGGGTTCAATTACCATTACATGGTGTTATTAAATGTAGGATACTATGGTAAATTCTTTAGTAGAACTAGAGTATATTACAACATGGGATGCTTCTAGAGAACTTGTATATCTACGACACATTTTTGAAGATACTTGTGTATCTCAGATTGATCCTACACCTTTGTGCATGGATAATCAAAGTGAAATCAAGATGTTAAATAATCTAGTGTTCCATTTAAAGATAAATTACATGAATATTAAGTATCATTATTTATGAATGCTAGTGTCAAATAAAAATTAGAACCAATATTTTTCTTGACTACAGATCAGGTAATTGATATTTTCAAAAAATCCCTTGACAAAGTGAAATTTGAAAAGTTCAAAAAAGGGCTTAGAATGTGTCCAAATAACTGACTTTGGATCATAGGGGGTTTATTAGGACTTGTTCCAAATACTTAACGTTAATACTTATTAATAAAAGTTTGTAATAAATTTTAAAGGGGGATGTTTTTATATAAAAGACACACCCTTTATATATGTTAGATTAATAAATAATAAAATTGTAATGTTGCATTATAGATAAACGTCCATATAAAACTAGGTGTTTGGTAGTTATGAAGTTGGTTGATTTACTAGTCCATAGAAAATTCAATAAATAAGACTTGTATTGGATATCAAGGGTTAACAACATAGTTTCACCCTCTTGTACTTGGTTTTTTAATTAATAAAATGCTTGTGACCTACCTCTTATATGCATAAGATTAAATATAAATGGTTTATTTCAAGGGTGGCTTATTGTGATCAATTTTATTGCATAAAGCTATAGCAACATGCAATCTTATTGTGTGACCATGTGTAGTTGGAAAGGGTCATAAGAGGTAAATATAAAATCAATGATTAAGATAGAATGTCTAATAAAGTTAAAGGGTAAGTTTATAACTTTTAATTATCTATTAGGTTTGTTCAAGAAGATTAAAAACTTGAGACATAAAGACATGAGCGTAAAGGATTACACATTAGTTTTACAAATTGAAAATTTAGGTAGGGCATGTTGAGGATGATAAAGAGAAGATTTGAAGGTATATAAATGGTCTTCATATTTCCATACAAGATTATTTTGGAATGACAAAGTTGAATTTAGTGCAAGTAGCCTATCGATGTGCTTTGAAGGCTAAGGATAAGTTGTCAAGGAAACATGACCTAGAATAGTCGAGGTCCTAAAAAAATATTGCATCAACAAAAAATATGAATATAATAGGTAGAAATAACTGGGGTTACAAATATTTGATGTTATAATGTTTTTAGGATTTTAGAATCACTTAAGTAGGTCAGTGATATGTATTGGTTTCTCAGACCATTTCTATAGGTTTTCACACACTCTTATTTAGTGGTGCAACCCTTAAAAACATGAATTGAAACTATGTTAAAGTAATTTTCAGTGCACCACACAATCTCATAAAATTCATACATTTTAACGGTCTCAATAAGTGGCATAACACTTGAAAACTTGATCTAACACTACAAATAAACACAAAACCATAAAAATATATATAGAGTTTGAAATACCTTATAGATTTATAGGAACCATGGAAATAACCTAAGGAATTCATCTATCAACTTAGATCTTATGACACTTGTAGTTTTGTGTGAAAATTGAAAAAATTATACAGGCTTCGTGGTAATGTGTGTATTCACAAGGACCTTCTTATTATCAAAATAAAACCATTTACCAAAACATATCTTACCATAATATCAAGGATTTTTCCTAGAAAATGAAAAATATACTACAAGCTCTACTATAATTTTCAATTTTGTAGGAAGCTTATTGAAATAATTTTAAGTCCATTTATCAAATAAGTTTATGGTTTATTTTTATATAATCCCTCTTCCATGAAACATGCCTACGATTGATTTAAAGTAAGGTGTGACCTGTTTATTAATTATGGAATTCATGGTGAGCTATGATGTGTTATGGGCATTGGCAATGTATTATGCATTTAATAATTTTTATGCACAATGATATGTTACAATCTGTATGCACTTAAATTTTCTCACCACATCCCTCATCACTAATATTACTATTAGTTGACACTAATTTCATCTAACTCATCTGATATCATTTATCCCTTCTAGGATTATCCTAATGTCACCCCTTCCAATATTTTTTCTATTATCCCCCTTTTTCATTCTTCATCTACTAACCTTATTATCTTCCCACAAATCAATTAATCCACCTAATCCATGTTATCCACTAATAAATCTTATCATATCTATTATATTATGAATTTTGAAATTACAACCCAACCATCTACCTACTTCTAGGCTTTCCTACAAGCCTACCCCCTACTCCTCACCTAACCTTTCTTCTAATCTAATCTAATCTTCCCCTAATCATCATTAGATTCCCTAATTAAATCTAGAAATTCTTACCACATTTCTCCTTCTCTAGAGAGTTATCTCTATAGATAATTCTAAGGAATTTTAAATTATTTAGAATACATTCATTTATCTCTAGAGTTTTCTTATCTAGAGGATTTCAATTAATTTTTAATTCATTAGAAAATCTCCCTCCATTGCCTATTTAAATCAGCCACCCATCCATTTCCAAACTAACTATAAAATCGATGATCCTTCATGATAAAATATTATATCAAATAAATCTATCAATCTATCATATTTGTCCATTGTCAAGCTATTCTCCATTGTTGCAACTTCAAGGTTTGAGTCTACATCAAGTGATCAAGCAATCAATTTTTCAATTTAGAGTATGATCTTGTCTAAAGGGTTATAATGTAGGTATAAATTAGGTTTACATCTTCTATTCTGATTGCATTTTGTCATTTTGCTCCAAATTTTTAAGGTTATGCTAAAAATTGAGTAAATTATAGATATTTGTGTATACTTAATCCAATTGATCAAATTTTACATTATACACAATCATCTAATGATTTTGGCATTTGTGAGTAGCTAAGAGAATTAATGTAAGTAGGTGGATCATGTATCTATATAAACACATCCCTAAAATTGTGAGAGTAATATTTTTGGAAAATGAGAGATTAAAGTATTTTATAGAACTAGAGTTAGAAGTCTTTTATAAAAAAGAGAGAATCTAGAGAAATTCAAGCAAATATTTGTGTGAGTCATAGATCTAAGAGGGTGAAAGGTTGTGATGCATCTCATTTTGAGAATGTAGTAATTATAAAAGTCTATAATCATACTGTAATGTGTTTACAAGTTGAAATTCTTCATCTAAATTAAAAAAGAACATTATTATTGGTATTTAAGCATATTGATTATGTGCACAAGACTTCAAGTTAGTCATTTGTTGTGTTAAATTTATGGGTTATGTATTCTAAATTGATCCTTCATTTGACCCCTAAGTAATAATAAGGGCAAGTTGATTTTTCACACATGCAAGTGTGGGTTAAAATTAGTGAAGGCATATTCTAGCAAAAAGAGAGTTGGGTTGAAGGTGTGGTGGTATCTTTGATTTGAGGAAATAAATCACACATAAAGGAGGTTAAGAGTTTTTGGATATTAATTTTTACAAAAGAGAAAGTGTGGGTAGAAAATAAAGTGATAGGCTAAGAGGGTGTAAAGACATATTCTAGATTTTGAAATAGGTTTGGGTAGAAGGCGTTAGTGCATTGGAGTGCCCTCCACATAAAAAATAAAGTGGGTAGAGGTTTGAGAGAGAAATTACAACAACATAGTTACAAGAGTGTGTTTGTTGATGTATTCATAGTTAAGGGTATCAATTAAGATATGCCTTAGACCACACAACCCTCAAAATACATAACTGAAAATGCAAATAAATGAAAAAAAAAACTACATATATCTTTATTTATTTTATAAATAAGAAATTACAACTTGAAAAAGGTGACAATATCACAATGATATTTTTTACAAAAAATCCATAGGAAAGCAAATGAAGAGAAAGAACTCTAAAAGAATTCCCTCAGAGTTTTTGTCTGAAGGAATTAAACAGGAAGAATTCATTCAGACTTTTTATTCAAAAGAAATGAACAAGCAATGAGCTTGAAGGAAAAGACTCGATAAAAGGTCTAAGAACTTGACAAAAGTTCTTTCTCTTCATTTCCTTTCTTTAAGATTTACAACTTCTTTCTTTTTAACCCCTTGGTTCAAGTGCAAGGGTATGCTTATAAAGGTGCAAAACCCACATACTTACAATAATGCTCAATAACCCACTAAAATATTTAAACACACTTGTGCCCAAAAATTATTAAATGCTTACATAGTCCTAATGATTGTACATTATACAAGAGCACATTATAAAGTAGTACAAAGAGATGCACCATAACACATCATAGGTAAGGTGTTATCCCCTTTATTTATCTCTAATGCAATCAATCCTAGAAGAAAATAATAATAAGAAGATAGATATCCCAAAGGAAATGGAATGCATTATTGCATTCTCTTCAAATGGTCCTAAAATATGCGATAATGTATCATCAAGTCAAAAATATGAAAATATTGAACTGATGCTAGACTAGCTCCTGAAGACAATTTTAGTCACCAAACTCACTGCAAATTATCACAATACTTGTGTAGTGAATAAAACACATCCTCAATAACTTTTGAGACACTCTAGTTATTCTAATTTTGAGGAAAAAAAACTAAACTTTGAGGTGAAAAAAATGAAAATTTTGATGATTTAGAAGTTGCCACAAACCAATGAAAATTATTCCTAGACCTCTGCAAGGCCATGCTTGCATAAAATAACAAAGACACTCTTGTGTAGAGCTTCAAAATTTATCTTGACTTAGAAAAAAATTGTGTTTATCTATGTATTTTTTATTTTTTTACAAACACATGAAAATAAAACAAACATATGCATGATTTTGGGATACAAAAAACTAGAAAAATACAACTTCACACAATAAGACTTTATGCAAAATAAAGAATCAAAGCTTACACATAATAAAAAGCTGGTACAATGTGATGATGAGATGGGGGTGTATTGGTTAAGAGGCTGGTTTATGTATAACCCCACCTATGTTAAAATATCACTTGGCATGTTATGCCAATTGTGGTCATTGGTGATATGTAGGAGATTTGGGCCTCCCATTTGTGTCTTAGACTGGTTTGTTAGCTCTAGTCAAATGCTGGCCCATAAAAAAAACTAGTGCATTGTTAAACATAAATTATTTCCTAATCTATCATATTTTTTATTGATGTAATATTGGATGTGAACCCAGATGCTATTGCATCATACACCCTGACTAATTAAAAGAAACATTTTCTCTTGCTCATGTGACTTCTATTCATGAAATTTCTTGCTTTATAAATTCTGATGCAATTATTCATATTGCATTTTCAATGTTTTGCTCCTTCCACTTGACCAAATATTATTTATATTTACCATCACACAAAATTTTATTTATTATTATATAAATCACTTTTATTTACTCATGCACCTTCTCGGGCATCTCCAATCTCTAATCCATTTCTTCAAAATTTGTGCTTACACTTTCCTCACTATCTTTCCTTTCATGACACGGATAAAAATAAGCCACATTGAAAATAGATGATATGTCTATCCCTTCAAATAACTCTTTCTCATATAAATTGATTTTTTTTTGAAACACTCTATAAAGTTCAATATTTTTCCATTTCAACTTATTGTTAGCCAATTTCCACCCCTAGGTTTGCACCTTTCAAATTTGGCCAAGTCTAGTACTTAGATTTTATTTAGAAGAAATGTCCTTTAGCAAAGCTCACAAAAATACCAAGTGTTATTTATTTTGGAAAGTCCATTTTGGCCTTTGTTCTAAGGCTTTGCCTAATTCTTTTGGGTTTTTCGTCCGAATCATTTTGCCGAATTATTTCAAAATTTTTGTTTGAGGCTTTTCATTAAGAGTATTTCTTTGGGTTTTCTTCCGGCCAAGTGATGAATTCTTTTAGATAATTTGTCTACACAATTTTTTTAAGGTACTTTAAAATTTATCTGAAGGACTCTTTCAAGCCAAAAGGGACCCTTTTAATTTTTCTGAAGGGCACTTTTCAAGAAAAATAGACCAAACA
The DNA here is from genome assembly GCA_037957365.1 of Torreya grandis. NCBI lineage: Eukaryota > Viridiplantae > Streptophyta > Pinopsida > Cupressales > Taxaceae > Torreya > Torreya grandis. The sequence goes on along the minus strand of JARHVA010002283.1, from coordinate 2,240,415 downwards.
AAAAGTTTGAAAGGTACATTTCATTTTTTCTAAAGGGCACTTTCATTTTTTTGAAGGGTATCTTTTGTCAGGAAAAGGTCCACTTCAGTTTTTTCAAAGGATCATTTTTAACTTTCTCGAAGGGTATTTTATTGAAAAGTGGTCACTTTCATTTTTTTGAAGGGGCACTTGCATTTTTGAAGGACCATTTCTAAAATCCTAAAGGACCATTACAACTTCTTCAAAGGGACCAATCAAAAATACACAAGAAAGGAAATGAAGAGAAAGAAATCTAAAAGAATTCCCTCAAACTTTTTGTCTGAAAGAATTAAATATGAAGAATTCCTTTAGATTTTTTATCTGAAGGAAATGAAAAATCAATGATCTTGAAGGAAAAGACTTGATAAAAGGTCTGAGAAGGTAAATATAAACAAATAACCATGGAAAATTTGTTTGAAGAAAAGGTTCAAAAATAAAAGTCTAAAGAAAATAACCAAAAGAGTGATGGCCCACAGGAAGTCAATTTTAAACTATGAAGAATAGCCATTGCTATTCAAAAGACTTGATGGGAAAATAAAAACATACATAAAAGTGGTAAATGGTCAAATATCGAGCATCTGGAGCAGACTAAATGAGTAAAATAGATAGGTTGATGGAGTGATTCATTATTGATAGCTGACCAAGTCAAGGAGCTTCTATGAAATTGACAAATATAGGTGTCCAGAGAATAAATACCAGTTAGAAAGAGCATTTTCTAACTACCATTATGAGTTTTGGCAATGTGATGTGTCAGCTTTTCTATTTTCAGTTAAAAAATCTCATGGATGATCTTTGATAGAAGAAGTTTCCTATGCCACTTGCCACCATTCTCATGACTTATTTTTAACAAGTAATACTCTTGACATAACATGGCTCACTCATGCATCTCTCTCATAGATCTATAACTAATTTTCATGTCTACAACACATGTCCTTGTGCCTCTTCAACTTATCATTTCTTGCTCTTCCTCAAAGTTCTATAAATTGGGCCATTTTTACCATTACAAATAACCACATTTTTGGTATGATAAAGCCCTACTAAAATGACATTGAACTTTTATTTCAAACATTAACTACAAGACCAATTTTGAGTTGTGAATTTATGTTTAAGTGTGTGAGTGATGTATAGTGAAGTTGAGTGATAGAATTATCCTTACTCCCTTTATCCTTCATGTTTAAACAAAGGTTTTGATGTTAACAGGTCATGTGAAGTGTGTTGAATGCATCAAACTCTCTTTCAAGTATGGAATTGTATCTACGGTGTGCAATCTACCCCTTAGGTTGATTATCTTGTTGATTGTCTCAAGCATGTTACCTTCACATTGAAACACTCTGTTAGTATCTTTCAATGCATGGAATTAGTCTTGAAAAACATTGTTACTTAGTAGAAGTGTGATATTCAGTGGGATAAATTATTGGTGGATCACCTCTTTAGCATAATTTTTCTATTTTATGCAAATTATTGACTCTTTTCATGAACAACCAGTAAATTAGGTGATATACATTTAGAGAAGAATTCAAGGAGCTCGCCCTTTTCAATCCTAGAGACTCATCTCTCTTACAAGTTATCACAAACATTAGGGATGATTAAATGTTGCATCAAATTGAGGGAATTTCATATAACATCCTAGGGTACATAATTTGATGACAATAGTTTTGGCATGCCCAGTGGGATAGCTAGTCCTAATTGTTTCCATGTCAAGGTGAATGCTAGTCTTGACAAGTCCAAGGTTGCAAAAGCATTCTAATCCAACATTTGGCAACTCTAAAAGGTGAAAATCTATATTTGTAGATTATTTTTTCTATAGTATATTTCATGGTCCTCACTAGATCATCTTCTAGTAGGATTTTTAATCAAGTTCCTTAGCTTGAAACTCCTCTTGAAGAACAACACTCTGAACCATTCCTAACCTTTAGAGATCTTGAAGAAGAAGGTTCTGAAGAGGAAGAAGAGGAGGTTGAAAAATTAGTAGATCAAGAGGAAGAAGAAATAGATAGAATACATCCTTTCCCAACTTTCAACACCCAAAATCCAATTAACCTTCTTACGTATGATCCTATTCCTCCTAATGCTACCAAAAGTCTCCCCAATTTCAATGGAGAGGGTCCTATTACCCCATCTAAGGATATTAGGGACATTTCAAAATTTTGCAATTTCCACAATATCACCCAAGATAAAATAACTATTAGAATACTTGCCATGTCTCTAAAGGGGAAGACACTTGATTGGTATAGGACATTGTAAGGTGGCTGTATTACTAATTGGGATAGTTTTGGAGAGTTTTTGGTAAATAGGTTCAAAAATAAGGGTGACCATACTTCACTAATTTACCAACTAAATGTGATAAAAAGAGGTCCTAATGAATCCATGGGATGCTTCAATGAGAGATTTCAAAGAACATGGCATAGGCTACCACCTATTATGAGGCCTCCTCCAAGCTTTGTATTTCCCACCTATCTTAAGGCTATTGACACTGATATAATAGTAATGTTGCAATCAATGGGAGGATTTACTTTACCTAAGGCATATGAGATAGCCATTGAAGCTAAGAATAGTTTGATACAAGCTAGGAAACCACCTCTAAGAGTCTCCATGCTTTTATTATCTCATAATTCAGTTGAATCCCCAAGCATAGCACAAGTTCCAAATACTAATGACAAACCTAGAACTATTCCCAAGAAGGTGGATGATGCTATAAACAAGGATGAGATGATTCAATCTTTGCAAGCCCATCTCAAGAAAGTACAAATGTATGCAAGTGCTCTACCTAGTCCTCAATACTATCCTTAGTAAGGCTATAGACCTCCACCCCAATACACTAACCAAGGAAGATGACAAGGCCAATAAGGTTTTAATAGGTAGCCCAATGCCTATGATCCTAATTCCATTTCATTAATAAAGGCTATTATTCCAGTCCACACCATTCTAGTTTAAGGAGAGGAACATTTAGATCATTGGGGGCAATCTCAAGGTCAATTTATGCATAATGATGGAGAAAGTAATCAAGCTTTGGTAACTCAAGGAGCTACTCCTTATGTTACATTAGAAGAAGCAAATCTCATGCAAAGAGATGTTTAAAGAGAAGGTAACAACTAAAGTAATGGTTTTCTGAATTTATAAGTAGAAGATGATTATGTGTTGAATTAAAATACATTAGTTTCAGCCAACATAAGGGCTAAAAAGAAGAATTTAGGAGATACTCCAACAACACAAGTGATTCCAAGTAGTGCCTCTCTAAGGCTACAAAGTGTAAGTACCAATGTAGCAGATCCTACTAGTCACACTACTCCTCAAAGATAGAATGTGAGCAAGGCTACCAAACCTCTAGTACAAGAAGTTAAATTTCCCTTATTACCTTTAATAGTGAAATAAAAGGTGATTTATTCTCCTTTAAATTTTTTTGACTCTTTTAAGAATACCAAAACTAACATTTCTCTTTGGGAAGTATTGCATATGCCCAGTTAAAATCCTACAAGAATAACTTGCTAATATCAATGTAACTCTTCAATCTCTAAAGTACCATGGTGTATCCCTTGCCAACACACCAAATCATTTTTTATATCCCTCCATCAGATCTAAAAAGCCTCCACCTTTCTACCTCACACTCATTATGGGAGACAAATTGGTTCACAACTGCATTGTGGACAGTGGGGCCAGTACCATAGTTATGCATAAAGTGGTTACTGATAATTTGGGATTGAAATATGAGCCTCATAGCAAGGGTGTGTTACAACTTGATGGAACTCCAACCAAGACTGTGGGGTTGGTTAAAGGTTTGAAAGTTTTCTTGCATGATTGTGCAAGTTTCCCCATCCTATAAGACATTATGGTGGTTGATCTTCCAACTTATTTTGCTATTTTATAGTCAAGATACTTCATAGATAAGATTTGAGGGTACCTTTTAGCTAATTGGTATTTTTAGCCTTTAGAATAAGATATGGAGCTAAAGTGACTATAGGAACATATCCCTTGGAAAGGTTCCACATTGAACCATATGTGGAGACAAATTCAAATCAGAATTATATGATTAGTGAGCAAGAAGAAGGTGCCATTGGTGGTGAAACATCCTTTCCTCTTGAAGTTATTTATGACCTCTTTCTTGATGATCATGGTACTAAAAACTATGAGCATGACCGCTATGCATTCATAGAAGAAACTGAATTAGGAGTATATTGCATGCATGAGAAGAACATTGCTATACCATCACTCACTAATAAGGGTCATGAACTTGAAGGGACATGGGAAATGATTTTTGATGGATCTAGAAGAAAGGTAGGGGTAGGAAATAGTGTCATGTTGGTTTTTCCTTCAAATAACCAATATTATTCTTCATATAGATTCCATTTTAGTTGTACCTATAATGCATTTGAATATGAAGGCTTGGTTTATGGCCTCCAATGGGCAAAGAGAAAGGGAATCAAGAATTTGAAAGTATATGGAGATAGTGAATTGATTATACATCAAGTGAGAAACCAAGATATAGACAAGAACTATTTGCTTAAGTCTTATAAGCATAAGGTGTGGGATCTAATTGAAGACTTTGATGCTTTCAATATCCAACCTATACCAAGAGACTCAAATAAACATGCTGACAGGTTGGCTGTGATAGGAACAAACTTTGATATAGTTGTTGATGTAAGTAGAGAGAAGGACCAAACTCACATTAAAGTCATTGTGAGACCTTATATTCCTGATAATGAAGTGTCTTGGAAAGTGTTTGAGCATGATAAACACATTATACACTTCATTCAAAATGAAGCATAATTTTCTTTAAAAAATCAAAAGAAGCTTCACAATCAATATGAAGAACAAGTTATCCAATTGAAGATAAACAAGATACCAAATGGGATGGTTAATTTGGAGATCGTGTTCAATGAAGATGATCAAACAAGAAAAGAAAGGGTAAGAATGCTGACAAAGGAAGAGAACTATGAAATAATCTTGATATTTAAGGACAAACTTTTAAAAATTGGTAAGATGTGTTCTCTTTCTAAAAGACAAGCCTTCATTAAATTGTGTAAATAATTTCATGATATATTTTCTTGGGAATATAAGGATTTGAAAGGGTTTTATCCAAGTCTATCTCATCACACCATTGAGTTATAACTTGGAGCTAAACTAGTTAGGTAGAAATAAAGGCCTATCAATCCCAAGATAGAAGAACTCATGAAAAAAGAGCTTACCAAATTGATTGAGTTTATGATTATTTTTCCTATCAAACACTCAACTTGGGTAGCTAACCTTGTACATGTTCAAAAAAAGGGTGGAGAGATCAGACTCTATGTGGACTTTAGGGATCTAAATAGAGTTTCACTCAAATACCATTATCCACTACTTTCCATGGAGTAGATTTTGCAAGTGGTTTTAAGTTCTCAATGCTTTTCAATACTTGATGGCTATTTAGGTTATAACTAAATATTTGTGAATGAGGATGATCAGTTCAAGACAACATTCACCATAAAATGGGGAACATTTACATATAGAAAGATGCCTTTTGGTTTGTCTAATGTTGGTGCTACCTTCCAAAGAGTAATGGACATGGCCTTTAAAGGCTTGATCAATGAGTTTTTTCTTGTGTACCTTGATGATGGAAATATTTTTTCCAAAGATGCTAATCCACATGAAACATCTAAGGCAAGTCTATGAGAAGTACAAAAAGTTTGGTTTTTTCTTAATCCAAAGAAATGTATTTTTGCTATTCATGAAGGAAAATTACTGGGTCATGTTTTGTTAAAGGAAGGCCTGTCTATTGATCTTGAAAGGATTGAAGCCATTCTAGGCTTGTCTTTGCTTTTACACAAGAAAGGTTTGAAAAGTTTCTTAGGTAAGATAAACTTTGTAAGAAGGTTTATTCTAGGATTTGATACTTTGGTGAAGCCAATAACAACCATGCTCAACAAGAACCAAGATTTTGCTTGGACAAAGGAAGGTAAGAATAGTTTTGAGGCAAGAAAACAGGAAATTGCCCAATATCCTACTCTCTTGAACCCAACTTTGCCAAGGATTTCATACTCTATAGTTTTTCTAATTTTTACATAATCTTAGCTATGCTTGTACAAAATAATGATGAGGAAGTTGAACAAACCATTGCATTCTTTAGTCAAGGATTGGAAGATTATGAGGTCAAGTACACATTTATTGAGAAGCAGGCTCTAGCTATGATAAGAGGTCTAAAAAAGTTTAGGCACATGGTTTCAAACTATAAGAAACATGTCATGGTCTCTCATCTTAGCACTAAAGAATTTCTCTTAAGCAAAGACCTCAATGAGAAGAGAGCTAGGTGGATCACAAAGGTAATGGAATATGATGTTGATATCAAGGTAACCAAATTGGTAAGAGAAAAGGGGTTGTGTGAACATCTAGATTTATATCTTCAAGGGCCAAAGGAAGAGGTCTTGGTCAATCAAATTTATCCTCAACTAGTTGGTTACATACCAATTCAAAGTTGGATAGAGGACATCATTGGTTTCCTCCAAAATGGTGATTGTCCTAATGGTTTGAACAAGTCACAATAAGGTATTGTAGATTGAAAACCATTCCTTATTATCTTGTATATGTTATTCTCTTTTAGAAGGATATGAATGGTGTATTACTAAGGTGTGTTGACAATGATCAATTTGGCATCTTGCTGGAAAAGTTTCACAATGGTGTAGATGGAGGTCATTTCTTCCCAAAAACATCTACAAAGATAATGAGGGTAGGGTATTATTGTCCTATCCTTTTCAAGGATTGATACTTTTGGGTTAGGAGGTGTCCTCAATGTGCCTTCTTTGTATGCAAATAGAAACTTATAGCCCTTCTATTGAATCCTATCCAAGTGGACCAGCCTTTCATGCAATGGGGCCTTGATTTCATTGGTATGATCAACCCTCCATCAAGTGCTGGACACAAATGGATATTGACTACTACTAACTACTTCACAAGGTGGGTAGAGGCTGTTACATTGAAGGAGGAAAATGAAAATGCAATCTTGGATTTTTATGAGAGTATCACAATAATATTTGGGGTTCCCTGTACTATCATTTTTGATAATGTATTTGCTTTCATGAGTGCTAAAACTTTTGAGTGGGCACATAAGAATGTAATTTACTTGAGTACCTCATCCAACTATTACCTTCAAGGTAATGGGTTGGCTGAGTTTACTAACAAGAACCTCATCAAGATCATCAAGAGGACATTGGAGAATAATTAAAGAGCATGGCACACCAAGTTGAAGACAACCTTATGGGCTAACAGGATTACTCCTAAAAATTTTATTGATAACTCTCCTTTTATTCTTGTTTATGGGAGAGAAGCTAGGTTGTCCATCTTTCAAGAGCTCCCTACTCTATGACTTGCACATCAAATAGAACTAATAGAAAATACTCCAATGGAAGCTAGATTGATAGAACTAATGCAACTGTAAGAAGCAAAGGACAATGCACATAAGACCATGGAACACCACCAAGTACTCATGAAGAAATTCTTTGACAAAAGAATAAGTACAAGAGTGGTCAAGAAAGGTGACTTGGTTTTAAAATAAGATGAGGATAGAGCAAAACTAGGTAAAAATACAAAGTTTGATGCTTTGTAGAGTGGCCCTTACATCATCAACAAATGCAAGAAAATTAACTCCTTTCAACTAACCAAGATGAATGGAGAAGAATTACCTATCCCTGTGAATGGGATACATCTAAAGTTATGATATTAGTCCTTATTGGTCTATCTTGTAAATAGTAGCATAGGTATGTGTGTTTAGTCTAGTTTTGTTTCAGCTATTGTGTTCCTTAAGTGTTCTAGTTGACAGATATGCATTTCCTTTATTTTGCTTTGTGTTCCTTAAGTGCTTAGTAACACAAGTGTGTCTTTTCCTATGTGTGTCTTGTGTAATGTCATTATCTTATGGTCAATCCAAGGTCTGTTCATGATAATTTGAGTGCTCATTTTGTGTGACTCCATGACCAATAGAAGGATTTAGGCAACTAGTCTTAGGCATAGTAGGCATGCCATACCCATGAATCACCAAGAATGTTAGACAATTTCCACCCCCAAGTTTGCACCTTTCAAATTTGGCCAACCCTAGTACTTAGATTTTATTTAGAAGAAATGTCCTTTGGAAAAACCCACAAAAATACCAAGTGTTATTTATTTTTAAAAGTCCATTTTGGCCTTTGTTCTAAGCCTTTGCCTAATTCTTTTGGGTTTTTTATTTGAAGCATTTTGTTGAATTATTTCAGACTTTTTATCTGTTTTCCTTAAGAGTATTTCTTAAGGTTTTCTTTTGGCCAAGTGATGAATTCTTTCAGAAAATTTGTCTGCACAATCTGTCCAAAGGTACTTTACAATTTGTTTGAAGGACTCTTTCAAGCCAAAAGGGACCCTTGTTATTTTTTTGAAGGGCACTTTCATTTTTTCGAAGGGCACTTTTCAAGTAAAATGGACCAAACAAAAAATTTGAAAGGTACATTTCACTTTTTTTGAAGGGCAATTTCACTTTTTTGAAGGGTATCTTTTATTGAGAAAAGGTCCACTTTAATTTTTATGAAGGATCATTTGTAACTTTTTTGCGGGAATTTTCTTTGGAAAGTGGTCACTTTCATTTTTTTGAAGGAGCACTTGTATTTTCAAAGGACCATTTCCAAAAGCTTGAATGACCATTTATAAAATCTTGAAGGACCATTACAACTTCTCTGAAGAGACTAATCAAAAAGCTGAAGGAAAGGAAATGAAGAGAAGGAACTCTAAAAGAATTCCCTTAGACTTTTTGTTTGAAGGAATAAAACAGGAAGAATTCCTTTGGTATTTTTGTCTGAAGGAAATAAATAAGAAATGATCTTGAAGGAAAAGACTCAACAAAAGGTCTAAGAAAGTAAATAGAAACAAATAGCTACAGATAATTTATTCAAAGAAAAGGTCCAAAAATAAAAGTTCAAAGAAAATACCCAAAAGAGTGACAACCTGTAGGAAGTCAATTTTAAACTATGGAGAATAGCCATTGATATTAAAAAGACTTGAAAGGAAAATAAAAATAGACATGAAGGTGGAAAATGGTTGAATCCTAAGCATCTAGAGTAGACTAAGTGAGCAAAATGGATAGGTTGATAGAGTGATTCAATGCTGGCAGCTGACCAAGTCAAGGAGCTTATACAAAATCAATAAATATAGGTGTCTAAAGAATAACTAGTAGTTATAAAGAGCATTTTTTAACTACCGTCATGAGTTCTAGTAGTGTGATGTGTCAGCTTTTCTATTTTCAATTTTGAACTCTCATAGATGATCTTTGATAGAATTAGTTTTTTGTGCCACTCCTGAAGGTTTGATGCCACTTGCCACCATTCTCATGACTTGTTTTGAACAAGACTCTTGACATGGCACGGCTCACTCATCCATCTCTCTCATGGATTTGTAACTAATTTTCATGTCTATGACACATATCCTTGTGCCTCTTCATCTTCTCATTTCTTTTTCTTCCTCAAAGTTCTATAAATTGGGCCATTTTGACCATTGCAAATAACCACATTTTTGGTATGGTGAAGCCCTGCTAAAATGACATTATACTTTGATTGTAAACATTGAATACAAGATCAATTTTGAGTTATGAATTTCTATCTGAGTATGTGAGTGATGTATACTGGAGCTAAGTGATAGCATTATCCTTACTCCCTTTATCCTTCATGTTTGAACAAAGGTTCTGATGTTAACATGTCATGTGAAGTGTGTTGAATGCATCAAACTCTCTTTCAAGTATGTATTTGTATCTATGTTGTGAAATATACCCCTTAGGTCGATTATCTTCTTTATTATCTCAAGCATGTTACCTTCACATTGAAACACTATGTTAGTATATTTCAATGCATGGAATTAGTCTTGGAAAACATTGTTACTCAGTAGAAGTGTGATAGTCGATGGGATAAATTCTTGCTGGATCACCTCTTTAGCATAGATATTCTATTTTATGAAAATTATCAAATTTTTTCATGAACAAGTAGTAGATTAGGTGATAGACACTTAGAGAAGAATTCGGGGAGCTAACCCTTTTCAATCCTAGAGACTCATCTCTCTTACAAGTTCCAATAAACTTGAGGGATGATTCAATGTTGCATCAAATTAAGGGAATTTCATAGGACATCCTAGGGTGAAAAATTTGATGAAAACACTTATCACAAGTGAATTTTAGAAATATGGTTCAAAAAAAAAATGGGAACCATTTAGGGTTAGCCTTTAACTCTGTGTTTATTAGATTTAACCTCTCTCATGGACACACCTCAAACCCATAGTTAGACTTGAAACATTTCAACAACACTTCATTAAATTCATCATTAGAGTATTACAATTTAATGCACACTCACTCACTCTCTCTCACACACTTTCATATACAAGCTTATTAAAATCACATGAAGAAGATATAGACTCTCATATAGTCCCTTCTGGACTTGAAATATACCTCTGCTCTAATCCTCCCAACTCTCTCTCTCTTTCAAAATTCTTGGAGCTTGTCTCTTAATTTATGACTCTCCTTGGTCATTTCCATTATAATTTAAGATATTATATGACACTATTTTCCTTATGAAATGTCTCTTCACCTTCCTTTAGGTCTTAGAAACATTCAAATAATCATCATTCTAGGTCGTTACTTTATTTTTACATTCCATACTAGGGAAACCATGATTTATGTAGTCTAATGATTATGAAACTACCACAATGGTTATAAAACCACCCATACATGTATACCAATGGTTTCAAAACTACCTCTAAATGTAGACTAGTGGTTTTATCACTATGAAAATTCTTCCAACTTTCATAGGCCATAATTTTTACATGCAAACTCAAAATGAGATAATTTTTGAAAACATTGCATAAATTTTCAAGAGGAATCAAAATATGTAATCAAATTCAAGTTTATGGAAATTTCAATTCCATTTTTACTTTTTTCCACAACCTATCCACTTTATAAATGTGCAATCACCTCCCAAATTATACTGATGGTTTATAAACTCAACCAACTTACTTGAAACTGTGTAGCTTCTTCAAAATTTTATTTTTATGATGTGCTTGGTGCTAAATTTTTTAGGAGTATGGGTGCTTCCAATGGATCATATTCACCATGCCAAAATAATAAACAAACCAATGAATCCACATGAACCCAGACATATTGTTTTTGATTGATGAAATATTTCATGTATCCATTAAATGCTCCTATATCAGACACCTAAGGTATTTAAAATGTGAGCCGTTACTCACATGGATGTATTATGTGGTGAAACCACTCTTTTGAACATGAATATTGATGAACATGGCATCCCCTTTCAACACATTAAATACTTTGTCTAATTTTCACACTTTTCCTTCCATTTTCAGCTTCCTCTTACTAGCTTCAAGTTTGTCCTCTTCTTCTTATTAATGCTAACTCCTTATTTTATTGGGTTAGACCCACCATAGTATATCCTCTTGTACCAAATAAATCTCTTATTATTTATCCATCTTCTTGTAGGATAAAACCCACCTTCATCTGACCAATTTTACCAAAATGCTTCTTCTTTCATGTGACTTTATCTTATGGGCTTGTACCCACTACTATCATCTATCCACCTTCACAAATATTCTTCTTGGCTTTGTTCTTTAATTATCCAACCCATTTTTGGATCCTTCCACATTCCACTCTTTTATATTTTCAAATCATCTTCTCTTGTGGCTGCCATCTCTTCTCTTACAACCATAATCTTACTTGTGGATTTTTCATTTATAAGAGTATTAAAAGGCCTTCTTTCTTTGCTTATACAAAAATTGTGAACTCAAGTGGATCACTTTATTTACTTTGGAAATACTCTTTGAATTCTTCATTTATATTCATCTCTACACGTACAACATTATACTCTTCATCACATGCTTGGGAAAATAACAAACTCAACTACTCTATATCATCCTTGTCTTCTTTCATTTTCAAACTCTTTACATCAGCTTTAGGTTTATTGTACTCTCCTCCATTCACCATAACCATGCCATGTGAAAATAGCCTTACATTCTCCTTGTTCATGATTCAAGATGATCTCTACATTTGATATGATCAAATGGTCTACAAACCTGTTGGAAACATCCCAAAATCTAAGAGCTCACTAAGAGGAATTCAATGCATATTGAATGGGATCAAACAAACTTCATATGTGAAAGTGTTGAATCAAGCAGGGTACAATGATGAGGTTAGCATGGTGACTGGATGTGTACTAGTGGCCCAATTAGGGATTGATACATGTACTAATGATATTTTTACACATGAAACATCTAAAAACATGTCCCCAAGACATGCCACAAGCTTTAAACAAAATATTGGTCTTAATACCAATTCATATGGTGTTGAAACTTTTATCAAAACATTATTATTAAAAACCATCTTAATATGGGATTAATTCCCACCCAACATGCTTGGAAGCTTTATACAAAAGCTAAAAACAAGACAATGTAAGGAATCCAAACATATTAGGTAAATAAATAAGGATTCAACCTATGAAACAAGGGCCTTGGGAGCATTATAAAAGGATCATTATTACATTTGAAAAAAATATACATGGAGAAAATAAAATCTTGTAAATCTCTATCCCTTATGGGAATTTTGCCCTTGTAAAAGGAGAGTATAAACCATTTTTTCCATTTTGTAAAGGAGCGATATTTTCATCCATTGTAAATGAAAGAATGAATATTTTTTTACCTGATTAAGGAGAGAAATCAATTTGTAAGGAGAGTTAAATTTGTATCCCGTATAACAAAGAGTTAAATTTTTAGCCCTTTGTAAATGAGATAGCCCCTTTATGGAGAGAAATTTGTAAATCCCTTGGAGGGAGATTTTGTAACCCTATTTTAAGAGATTATCCCATATTGGGAGAATATTTACAACCTTTTATTGGAGAGGATGAATTTTGATCCCCTTAATGGGAGACTTTTATCCTTTTTAAAGGAGAATTAATGGAATAGTTTGTCTATTAAATGGACCTGGAGACATAGTCTATTAGGGATGAACTCCATTATCAATTAGTTTGCATTTATCTCAATTTTATTAATTTTTTGATATATATATTTTTATCTATTTTTAATACTAATTTTAATTATTATGACTTTTTTCAAGTTAAATGATGAGAAATTAAGAATTTTTTAAAGTATCTGATTTTTGGAGAGAATTGAGTCAGTTTTGTTATGCCTATTTTTGGATCAAGTTTGGTATAAAAATAGTTGATCGAGGATATTTTAACATGGTTTTAAGATTTTCAACTTTTTATTTTACATGTTAACTAGGTTTAAAATAAAGCATGGTGAAGGATCATTTGAAGAGTATAACCCAAAAATTGGTGTAAAGTGTGCAAGTCAAGCCATAGGATCTCTCTGGAAAGAATTAGAATTAGAGATGTCCTTCCATCAAGCCTTTATTGAGATGAAGAGTATGGTGTAAGAGTTGTAGCATGAAAGGAATATGAATCTTGAAGACAAAAATGAAGGTAAACAAGAGGAATAACACTCCACCAATGGTAAGGGTAGAGGAGATGAACCTTCTAATGCTCCTCCATCTCCTTCTAAACCTTCTAACTCTTAGATGAACAAAATAAAGTTTTTGATTTTTATTCTCATCAATATTTATATTATTATTTTGGTTAATTTGAGAAGCATACTCATGTTATGGGCTCTAAGTTATTAATCAATATGGGTTTTGATGGAAAGGGTCTTAATATAAATGGAAAAGGAATGACTAATCCTATATAGGTTGAGGAAAGACCTCATTATGTAGGTTTGGGATATGTTAGTGGCAAAGGAGAAGTTAGAGAATGATCCAAAATATCTCAAGTAAAATAATCTTGAAGATAAGATCCTAATCCACTATAGAAACAACCTCTTCATGATGGTGAAAGTAAGTTCAAGTTGGAATCAGGAAGGGGTCAACCTTTCAATCATGGTAAAATCATCCAAGAAGAATGTAAAACATATCCAAAGACAGATGAACATCCTAAAGGAGGAGGTAATTTTTTTTCCTCTTATCATACTTTCATAAATGACAACCCTAAAAGGTATAAATAATATAAGTAATCCAATGTTTTCTTCAATTATGAGCACATTGGCTTTGAAACATAGACATTTGGGTATACATATCCATGTACTTTTTGTGTATTTAATAACCATTTTGTAGTCATGTGTTGGAAGAGAAATTCTCTACAGAGAAAAATCATGTCATTTAATGTTATTAAGACATGTAATATGTTGAATATATAGATATAGATATGCAATTAACCAACAAAGACATAAAGAAAAACCAAATCAATGAACACAAGGTTTAACATGGAAAACCTTAAAGAGGTAAAAAAAACTATGGTTATTATGCATATAATTTATAAACACCCCAATACACAATTCCTCTTCCTCTCACTTATTCTCAAACAAGATTTCACAAAAAAATTCATAGTGCTCATATATATCTCACATAATTCACAAAATAATATTGTATATTGATATATTTTACCAAAGGGGTAAAACACTATTTATAATAGGGGGGAGGTGACCATTTTTACCGATGGTTATAACCATAAAAGGTATGGTATGTATAAGTAATCAAATGTTTTCTTCAATTATGAAGAGATCGAATTTGAAACATAAACATTGTGTTATATGTATCCATGTACTTTTTATGGATTTAATAACCATTGTGTGGCCATGTGTTGGAAGAGAAAGCATATATATAGAAAAATCATGTCCTTAAAAGGGAAGGATTTTTAAAAAAAAATACCACTCTCCAAGTCAAAATGTGGAGAATGACAAGAATAGATTCTATCCAAGTAAATGGCCAAGAATTATTACACTCATTACAACATGAGTGGCCATTGGGTTGATAAATGTTGGAAGATTTATCCAAAACTCCATCCAAATATTTAAAAGGAACACTCCAAGAAGTAATAAACATACATAAGCAAGAAGGAAGTTGTGCAAGCACCCACAAATAAAGAGGTAGTAGATGAAAGAATTGGTCAAACACCAACAGTCCAAAAGGTAGCCCATGAATAAGCCCACCTATCCAAATAAGATAATATCAAGGTGAAGATGCCTAAAGAGGAACATTAATTAGATTGGATCGTTAATAAATGGATAAAATATTTGCATATCTAAGTTTAATTAAACATGATTAAAGCACCTCCAAATCACATTTTATGTTTCCATTATTGAATAAGCATTAAAGAAACTAATCTTGATTATATGAGCAAGTGTGGAGGTAGATCATTCATTGAGGGTTAAATTGGGGTAGCCATCCATGCTGAGAAGCACATTATGAGTAGCCTATTATGAGAGGTTGTGTCATTATTTATTTTGAATTCTCATGTTTATTTTTATTACCACTTATTGTAGCATTTGGCAAGATGGATAGAGAGGCACTCCATTGAGAGAAAACTCCAAGTAAAAGTTATCCAAGTTAGTTTTTTGGGGTATGAAAATAATAGACATGTTTAGAAGCATAATTAACATACACATGAGAATAAGTGTTCTTAAAAGATAAAGGTGAAGTGGAATCAACATGAAAGGTAATTTCATGGTGAGTAGCACTTAATTAAAGCATCATTGTTCTATGGATGTATGTTGGCATTCAATTTTATTTCATTGAAATATGTTTCTTTCAATGTGTGCATGTGTAATTGTATATATGCACATTTTGTAAGAAATTATATTGTGAAATGTTTATAAACATTTATAATACATGTACGTTACGTTGAGGACCCCAAAAGGGAAAATTATACAAGTGATGACTTGTTATAACATCACTTAATATGCAACATAGTTTTATGCCTTTTTTGAGAATGTTGAGAAATAAAGGGAATAAAAAAAATCATATCTTAATGGGAGAGCTTCACCTTAACCTACATGAAGTACAATGAAGGGGTTAAGATAAATTTCTAAGGAGATGACCAATACACTAAGAATGCAAAAAGGTCAATTAGTAGATATATAATGGAGTCACAAACACTCTTCATCACCTGGGTTTCTAGAATCTAGTTTTGGGTAATCAACCTCTAAGAGAGAGAAGTGAAGTAATGTCATACATGTCATATTTTGAGATATAGCCCCTATTTTTGGATAATCTACATATTGCATCCCTATTGCAAGGGAGAAGAGTAGGTGAATCTAGGAGATAGCCACTAATGATCACAAATCAAGGTGAGTATAGTCAAGTTATTTATATTGATATTTTATTCCTGATTACTTGAAATTTTTTAAGAAGAGGTTATGCTCGATAAAAGAGATAATAATCCAAAAAATGAGATATTTTTACCTTTAGTGATTTTAGAGAATGAAGACTTTTGGTGGACCAAAAGTTTTTTAGTGGGGAGGTGTGATCCGAGAGGATCTATACATTCAATATGATCAAATGTATAAAGACATATTGTAAACATTCCAACATATAATAACTCACTGAGATGAATCAAATGCATTTTGAATGGGGTTAAACGGACTCTGTAAGCAAAAGTTATGACCTGTTAAATCAAGAAAGGTATAATGATGATGTTAGCATGGTGACTAAACAGGGATTGACATGTGTACCAATGGTATTTTGACACATCAAACATATAAAAACAAGTACCAATATATTCTACAAGTTTCAAGCAAATATTGGTCTTAATACTGGTTCATATGGTGTTAATTTTTTTATTAAAACATTATTATTAAAAAACCCTCTTAATATGAGATTAAATCCTATTCAAAATGTGTGGAAAATTTATCCAAAACCTAAAATAAAGGTAATGAAAGGAATCCCAATGGATTGAGTAAATAGATAAGGATTCAGCCTATAAAATAAGGGCCTTGGGAGCATTATAAAAGGCTCATTGTTGCATTTGAAAAACATATACATGGAGAGAAGAAAAGCTTGTAAATCTTTAGCCCTTATGGGAATTTTGCCCTTGCAAAAGGAGAATATAAGCAATTTTTTCCCTTTTGTAAAGGAGAGAAATTTTCAGCCCTTGTGAAGGAGATAATGGAGATTTTTTCCCTTTGTAAGGAGAGATATCCCTTTGTAAGGAGAGTTAACTTTTCAGCTCATATATAGTTAACTTTTTGTCCCTTTGTAAAAAGGTAACCCCTTTATTAGGAGAGCTTTATGAACCCCTTAGAGGGAGATTTTGTCAACCCATTTTGGGGTATTATTTATAATTTGGATAATATTTGCATCCTCTTATTGGAGATGATAAAATTATATCCCCTTAATGGGAGATTGTTGTCTTTTTTAAATGATAATTAATAGAACAATTTGTTAATTAAATGGACCTAAAGATGTAGTCCATTAGGGATGAACTCTGTTATCATCTAGTTTGCATTTTTATCAATTTACTATTTTTTTTGATATATTATTATTATTTTTTAATGATGATTTTAATTATTATGCCAATTTTTAAGTTAAATGACGGGAAATTAATTTTTTTTAAAGTATCCAATTTTTGTAGAACACTGAGTTAGGTTTTTTATGCCCATTTTTGGATCAATCCATATGATAAAAATGCATATATTTACCCATAAGAGTCTCTTATCCAATACTTACATGGTTTTCTCCCATATGTACAACACCACTTCCATCCTTTATTCCTCTTGTTAAAAAAAATGTCCACTATCTCTATCTCCTTGCTTGCCTCAATGCCACATGATGACATTATTAATCTCTCCATGTATAATTCTATTTGGACCAACCTATATCACCAAGTTATTAAATTTTACATCCACCATCACACCCCATATCCATCTCTAAATATGGAGATTTGATGCATATATTTTACATTCTTATTAGGTCTTCTTCTTCTTCTTCTTCTTCTTTGCATTCTCCTTCAATTGATTTTGTGAGATTATTTTGTATCACCTTTAGTTAATAAAAATGAACTCCCTCTTGTATATGATCTTGAGAACATTCTTGTACCCACACTTTACCACACTCTCTTTTTTCCATGATGAATTTAAGACAACATTATATTGATGGTTTCTCCATACCAATAATATATTCAACTACCACTTTAATATTATCCTCTTGTTCCGCTTCTTCACTTTGATTTTCACACATATGAGCATGTTGTATTGAACCAAACTTTGTCCTCTTCTTTGACATATCATCCATTTTAATACCTACACATCGAACAAACACATAAATGGAATCAATAGTTTCCAAAAACACTTCTTCAACCTCTTCATCATGCCTCATAGACATGTTATCCAACACTTCTCATTTACTTGCATTCTAAATAAAATTTATACTCACATGATAGACTACCAAAGGCCATTTCTTAACAACCTTAATGGCTGTTCTCTCCTCATTCTTATTTATATTTTATCATCCTTCACATGGATGGTATTCAATTTTACTCTCCTAGTGTGTATTAAATTAAGTTTTAACCGCCTCTACTATCTCCTTCATGAAAACCTAAAACCTCTCATGGCTACTTTCTTCATTTACCTCTATGATTTAATTTAATGAGACATATAACTTTCTTTAGTTATCCTCAAACCTTATTTTATCTAAAAGAGAAAACATAAATACATTACCTTCATTCACCAAGGATGATTCAACCTCTTCCCACATTTGGGATACCACAAACTCTTTCTCATCATCAAATAATGGGTTTCATTCTTTTGGTTCAAAAACTATCACATCCACATCCTCTTACATGAGGATTCCTTCATCTATTGGCTATTTAAAACTTTCCTCCTTGCTATTCTTGATTTCAGATTTGGGAATCTCACATGGAAACCTCACTATCTTGTTTTATTTCAAGACAACATTATTATACTCACTCATATCATTCTCCATTCTATTTATCAAAATAGATTTGAGCTGATCACATTGAAACTTCCCTCTCATATTGCTCTTCATGGAAATTATTTTCTTCTTCTCTTCTCTCTCAAGTCTCATGACATGAAGCTTATTAAACCAATATACTTATAAATAATGGTTCATAACATTACCCATCAACATTAAAACCATATATTATAAACTCTTTACCTTATTCTTTCCTTTTCTTGTCTCCTCTCTTGGGATAACTCTCCAATACTTAAATTACAACTCCACGTTGTCTCTTACTCATAACATTTACCCTCATGGGGTTTTCTATATCATCATCTTAAAAGTACATTTCCAACTCCACTATACATTTCATGATCTACTTTTGGATTTATTTACCACATAACAAAAGTATACTGTTAGTGGGCTTACCTCTTTACTTCACCTTGACATCTATTGGTCTCTTTTTTTTTACTAGCTTTTCCTATCTCTAAGACATACAACTTTGATTTTATTAATATCAACATATCCAAAATTTATTAGTATTCATATTTAATCATATCTAAAATATATTATCTTTGTGCATCCTCCATCATACTCAATCTCACTTGGACTTCCTTTAACATATCTGCTAAGTCTTCTACCTCTAGTGCTATTCTAATTTTATGTGCCATATGTCCTAGACAAGAAAGATTTTATTTAAAAACACAAAATAAAATCAAACAAGATCCTTTTTCACTTAATTTACACTTTTAGGAATTATCTCACACCTATAAAAAACTTATCCTCTCTCATATGCAAGCTTCTCTTTCACAACTTTCAACTAAGTCAAGCAAACTTCTCTTTCATAGCCTTGAAGTGACTCATACAAGATCCTCACATTCTCAACCAAACAAGGAAATAAATTAATCTAATACCAATTAGTGTAAGAATAAAAATGATAACCATTTAAGGTTATCCTTAAAATTTATGTTTCTTGGATTTAACACTCTCCCATGGACACACCTCAAACACACTCTTAGAATTGACACATTTACACACATTTTATTTATTGAATTCATATTAAAACTACTACAATTGAATACTCTCTCTCTCTCTCACACATATTTGCATCTAAAAGTTTATTAAAATAACATGAAAAAGATATAAACTCTCATATGGTCCCTTTTGGACTTGAAACATCCATATGATTTGGATATTTATGTTCCTCCCAACTCTCTCTCTTACTAACTTCTTAAAGTTGGTCTCTTACTCTATGAGTCTCCTTGGATATTTACCTTACAAATTTTGATCTTATTTTAAATTACCTACCTTTTAGAGTGTCTCTTCACCTTAATTTAGGTACTATAAACACTTAAGATTCAACCATTCATCATTATGGGCTACTACTTTCTTTTCACATTTCATATGGGTAAAACTGTTGCTTTATGTAGTTTGGTAGTTATGAAACCACCATAGTAATTTTAGAGCTAAAATTATTTGAAAATTTATGGTTTAAAAACCACTTAGGTGGTTTTCAAATATTTTGAAATTGCCTCTCAAGGCATATTTATAATTTGGTTACTATGAAAATTGTACCAACTCTAGAGACCATAAATTTTGCATATGGATTCGAAATGAGATGATTATTTTTTAAAATTGCATAAAATTTAAAGAGGAATACAAATATTTAGTAAAATTATAATTTATGGAAGTTATTTATTCATTTTTAATTTTTATCCATATCTTATCCATTTTAAATCTTCAACATGTGTAACCACTTCTTGGATTGTTTGATGTTTGAGAAACTCAACCAACTTGCTTGGAACTATGTATATTATTGAAAATTTTATTTTTATGATTTGATTAGTGATATATAAGTTTATAAGTATGGGTGATTCCCATGGATCATATTAACCATTCCAAAACAACAAATAAATCATTGAATCCTAATGAACACATAATTAGTATTTTTGGTTGATGCAAGATTGCTTATATGCCTTGGATGCTCCTGCATCAAAATATATCTTTCATCAAGTGTGATGGAGAAAATTATTCAACTTGATATTACACTTCCATTCTCTTCACACTTACATGTTTTTTGTATCACACACTGATTTATCCAACTTTTCATGCACTTTCTTATGCACTTCTTGCATATTATCTACAAAATCCTTTGCTTTAACACTTTTCATTTTCTCATATTTAATGTCACATAACTATGTAACTCGTATTGTACTTGACCCTTACATATTCTAAAAATGTATCTCCCTATACTCCTATTTATTAAAATATTATATACAAACTCAATGTGCACTAAAATATTATCCCATGCTCTTGGATAAGCTTTAATCAAACACCCCAGAAGATTACCCAAACTTATATTGACCACATTCATCTATCCATTTACTTGAGGGTGATATGATGAATTAAACTATAACTTGGTGTTTATTTTTCCCTAACATTCACCAGAGATGTCCAAAAAATTTCACATCTCTATCTAATGTTATGTTGTTCAACCTTCCATGCAATCACATAACTTCCTTGAAAAATAAGTTAGAAATGTTTTGTCACATCAATTGTATTACTAAAAGAAAGAAAATGTGACATATTTTAAAATATGCCTTAATTAAAAATATGTAATCATTTAATCTCTGTGTTTTAGGCAATCCCAAAATAGAATCCATATTAATATCCTCATGCAACCCTGCATTTTGACTTTTCCCTTTTGCTAGTTGGAAAACTCTACACTCCTAAACACACTTGCGTATATTCACACTCATTCGATATTAGAAATAGTTCTTTGATACTTACACAAAAACCAGAATTTCATTAAATTTAGACATATTCCAGTCTAGATTAAAAATTTCACAACCCAAAAAATATGCCCACAAAATTTTGGGAATTTAAGGTTATGATTCTCATGTTTCCAACATCAATCATTATACATTCCCATCAAATAATAGTAACTTAATGGAATTCATGTATGATATTTTCCTCACCTTATCATGATATCCATAAGAAGAGTTTACTGAGATTACAAGGTTAAGTGATAAACATTATTTTCCAACAATAACCTCACATTTATATAACTTATCTTGAAATAATCATTTCATCGTTATAAGGATTTTTTTCTCTAAAACACATGCAAGCTAATAGATAATACTCATGAAGATATAATATATCTACCTACAATATTGGGTTATGATTAATAGACTTAGATCTAAGGTTTAATTATATCTGACATCAATTTATCATGCATGGTATAATATTCCTTAAAATAATGTTTCAAAATCCAACATACTCATTAAGAGATATTAGATAAACATAATATAATATCAATTCCATTGGTCAATGTACTATACATTAGTGAAGTCACAATAGTAGGTTTACAAGTTCAAAGTGATTCACTACTCATACTATACCAAAAACTACAACAACAAGCTTAATAAAATAACCAATAGTAAATCTAAGGAGTTCCTCAGATTAAATTTTAATTACTAATAATGAATCTAGGAATATGTAGTCTCCCATGATAGATTGAGATTTAAAGCTCAATTTATTATCCAATTATGATCATAAACTATATTTAGTCTTTGCCATTCATTCACAATTATATGATATCAAACCATTAGATCTAAGTTTCATTTTAACACATTCACCACAAAAAATAGTTCATTGTGAAACAAAGGAACATAATGCCTCTTCTTAGTTAACTCAATGAAACAATTAAGGGACTTAAATATATACTAAAACAATACACAACCCTTATTCATCAAAATTATTATTGTTCAATCACATATACCAAAGGTTATAATATATTCTAACAATTTAAGAGATCATTTACATTTATAAAACAAGAATCCTTATCGACCTTCTAACTTAAAAAAAGGTTTGCTCTACTTCTTGGTAAGCCATTGTTTGAGCTAGTCCTGGTTAATAATAGAACTCATTTCATGAAAGAAAATACAAAAACATTAATTTTCATTCCTTTATATGATGTAACAATCAATGGTATTGTTTATGGTTAGAAATTAATAGACTATTATTTTGAAAATTAAAGTAGTATAAAGAACTACAACTTCATAGTATTATAGGCTCTAATAATATTCCAATAACATAATCCTTAATGTTTCATTTATAACTTATTGATACTTACATCTCCATTCAATATTTTGTCTCATAATATATCATTATGACTTAATGCTTTTAAAACCCTTGGTTCCATTGATCCCAAACTACATTGGAGTCTTGACATAAACTCCACATTGGCCACTCAAATAAACAAGAATGTAATAACAACATATTCAACCATAATTAATATAATAATGTAGTTAGGCAAATTGAATAATTATAAAATGATTAACCATTTTTTTAATAAATCAAACATCTCTACCATGACCAAGTAATCACTATACACCTAGTCTCTTCATAAGAAGCAACTCATGCCATAATTGCATAGTCACTTTTGACAAGTCTTGGACCATGTGATTATGTAAACCCAAACTCTAATTACCTTGATAAATTCCAAATCAACAATACAATTTAATCAATTTATTATCAAATGACTTTCCAAAAATTCCAAATCATATCATACTTGAAAACATTTTACCAAATAACAATTTAAGGATTTTCTAAGCATGGCATCCCATGTTTCCACCATGTGGTATAGTTCAGAGTGTATAATATGAAAAGTAATAAATTCTATTATCAGATTTCTACAAGATTTCATATTCTCTAATATTTATAGTACCACTTTAAAATCACATAATGTTTTTCTATGTCTTTGATTACCTTAACATTATAGAACTAACTTGCCATGGTAGCTAATTTAGTTAATATAAGAGACTTATTAAGAAAATAAATAAATATAAGGGATGCTACAACCATGAACATGTAGTCTCACACATTTCTAACTTAACACATGGTACTCATATATCCTAAGTAATAAGATTAAGTCTTTCATACTTACATATGAAAATAACACCTTATCAAATACCTAATAATAGAACCATACACATGTATATTTACATAGCTTGATTAAATCAAGTTAAACTATCATGATACAAACAAAATATTTATAAACACACCATTAACATAACTAACACTCTCACCATTATTACATGTTTGGATGATGTCAATATTCATACAAAATTATGAATCTAAATATGTAAAGGTAGTTTGGAAGCTATAGTATGCCTTCAAATAAAAATTACATTTCACATAACATATTAAGATATCCAATATTCATTCTAACTAACAACTTATTGGAAGAAATAATAAAATTGTGAGAAACTTCATTTTTCAAGATGTAACCCTTATTCCTGCATTGTTCATCTTCATAGTAGGTCTTTTATTTATGAAAATATTTATACATATAACTACCAATGAAAGTAGGTTTATACATAATCAAAGATTAATAATATTAGATACTTTTATACTTAATACAATTATGCAATACTTCAATCTAATCCATAAGAGTATGCTACAAATTTCTTAATTACATGTTTTAGTTTATAGTAATAGTGAGTTCTACATAGAAACTTTTAGTTCATTCAGTCATTATCAAGCCAAGCTTAAACTTCTTATCAATAGATGAGGCCATATTGCAATAATAGTCACAACTAGGACCATAACACTCATTCATACAATGAATGATTCTCAATAAATCTCTTTAACATAGTCTAGCAAAATGAATCATATATAGACATTAAGGAATGAAAAAAGACAAGTAATGCAATACAAAAAACATGGTATTATTCAATTCATAAGAATTCATTTGATATAACTAAGAGTGATCATTCCATATCATTTACTTATAAGTTTTTACACTTATAAATAATGTACCATATTGAAAACAAGATTTACTAAATATAAAACACCCTTAAAAAATACATTAAATAGTTTAAATTTATCACAAGACATAAACACATTTGTATTAATTCATATAACTAGTATATGTATATATGTGTGTGTGTGTGTATTTAAGTTGTTATAGGTGTAATCCACTAAGAGGGGGGGTGAATCAGTGATATAAAATAATGTAATTGAATTTCCAAACCCTTGCAAATACTTAAGCAATCAACACAAGCATTTATGAAGCATACTAATCAATCATATCAGTGAATAATAAACATAATGCAAGATCACATTCACAACATAAGATCTATGTGGGAAACCCTCTTGGGGAAGAAAACCAACTCTCAAGCCTACAAACACTTGGAATACTATCCTATAATATAATCACAAACAAGAGACTAATCAAGTCCTCTTGTTCAGGAACCTTTGGTCAAGTCCTTCTGACCTACAACCTTGATCAAGTCCTTCTAATAAAAAGGTCTTTAGTGAAACCCTATTTCAAAAGGAACAACTACCCATAAGGAATATAAATACCTTTAAACCCTCCTTGGAAAGAACACTTCCACCTTAGAGCCGATGTCTTCAACACCTAATGATGGATCTATGAAATTCTCACTCTTCACCTTCACTCACACTCAATTTGAAAGAACACTATTCTATTAATAAAATTATGACCTAAAAGTCATAAAAATATTCCTCAATCTATTTTTCTCTTCAACTCATCCTTAGGGTACTCTGCCCCTTCTTTACTCCACAAAGCACACCCAAGCCTCTCACAAATCTCTCCTTAGTCTATCGCTTTCAAAATTTAGGATCCAACACATTTGAATCCATTATATATAGAGCAATAATGAATTATTAAATCCATAATAATTCCTAGTTAGCCAAAAAAATACCTTTACCCTTAAGGCATCTCATATGGTTCACACTTAAGAAAAATACCTTTTCAAAATAGGCCTAAGTCAGTTTTAGGTCCTATGGAGACCCACTCAGCTCTTTAACACTTCTCTGAGCATAAAAAGAACATAGGACCATTTACAAATACATAGGTACACTCATTATGTCCCATAAGACATCATTTAATGATCAGAATCATCTTATCTCACCTCTACATATGCTCAAACAACTCAAATAGAGACATTATACATAGGAACACCATTAATGAACATACAATGAACTTCTTAAGCATTACTCATAGTTAAGATAGATTGATCACACCTCCAAAATACACATAGAGTAGCCTCATAGAGTCTAAAACACTCCATAATATAAAATTCACCATGAAACATAAAAAAAACAACTACATAAGCTCAAATATACTTCTCAGGTCACTTACAGTCCATGCACAAATACAAGTCAACTTTGAATCTTCATAACTATGTTTATACATATTTTCATATCTTCTAATCCATTTATCCATATGCACCTTTGAGTCCTATATCACTTTGATTTTTACTACAATAGTAAATTTAAATTCTATCAAAAGCTATGGTCCAAAAACTAGACACTGATATTTCCTTCACAAATTCAAATATTCAAATGGCAATGGTCATAATTAAACCTTGAACATAATGCTCACATCTCATGTCCTCTTAGCTTAGATAAAATATGCTCCATTAATCTTGATTGATCTTTAACACATATATGCCAATGCTCAAATGTTAAACCTCATTAATGTTGACCTCATCTTATGTAATATTGAAATTTTGACTCAATGCAATGCATTGATCTCTGTGGATCAATTAGGTCTTTAACGATCAACATTCACTGATTGATCAATCTATATGAATGCCTTCTCACCATTGGATCCTTATGTTATATTTTTTCTTAGCTTTTAAACATCATACACCAATCCTCATCTCACTACTTCCTAACTTCTTAGATCAACTCACAACGTTGATCTTGCTAGAGCTTTAACTCTTACAAAAATGACTATGGGGACCATTTCAATATGTGTGAATAGCCATTTTTGGACCTTAATAACTTATTTTGTGCTTTGACACATGAGCTCAAATTTGGACCAGATGATATCTTCATATAGGAAAATCCAACCATGTGACAAATACTCTTGAAAAATTCACATGTGTGAGATATAACTCCATTAAAGAGCCTTCTCAAAAACTTTTGTCATAGAGCCAATTATGCCAAAACTTGCCTGAGAAGCCAACTTTGAGTAAGCATAACTTTTATTGCACTTTAATGTATGATCTAAAATTTAACCCAAATAATCTATGCTAAAAAATGAACAAAACCATATGATCAATTTATCTTGAAACCTTCACAGGTGAAAGATACATCACTATCAAAATGATCACTCAGTTCTTCTTTCCATATTACAAAATTGGCTAAAGAAAAACACAATCAAACTGCTTGGAAGCCCAACTTTGCATAAGCATATCTTCGACCATGATTCAATGCATGAATTAAGATATGGTGCATAATTTCTAGGGACTACTACAATAATAACCATATGAACATCTCCCCTTGACTTGTTCACATGTGGAAATGGTGATGTCATCAAAATACCTACTTAGATTTTTTGCCATTAGACCCAAAGTGTCTAGATAAAAATTATGGACAACTAAATGAATACTAATTATGCACATAGGATCTCAAAGCATTGATAAGATCTTAGGGAAATATTTCACATGCTCCAATCACCATACTCATGTTTGAACATCTCTAATCAATCTAAAACTAAAGATCAACCAAGTAAACATAAGGCACACAAGAATAAACACATTGCACACTTTGTTATTGTTATTTAAGCTATCAAAGCACTTCATCTACTCATCAAGACACCTTCATGATATCACCATGACATCAATGAAAATTATCCAACATTATCCCCATTTGTAATTGATGTCAACAAACATCATATATAATAGTATACAACTCACTTTCTCTCTCTTCAAGCACTCACACAACCAAAACTTTCTCCCCTTTGACACAATGACAAAGTGGGCACCAACTAATCCTAAGGACTTGAAAATACTATAAAATATGAAAGGACCATCTTATAAAGATGATACAAACTCCCCTTATATTGAGCCAACCTCTTTTTGTCTTCACAACATCCTTCTTACTTCATGCCAACACTTTATTTAACTAAGTACTGTAACCAATGAAGACATAACACATAAAAACATTTAAATATGATGGAACTTACTAAGAGACATATGGGAGGGACTCCCCCTAATATTTATGAGAAATTTCACTATTTTATTATCTTCAAATATCTACACACCATGAAGAACCACCACATAGGATTACCAACCTTCTCTCTTAAGATAATTCCATGAGCACCAATAGAGCATCATACCATTCATCAATCAAGAAACATGTTTTAAAATAGCTTAAAAACTCACCTTGAAACATTCATGTGTTTCTCTTTTGGAGAAACTGAACAAAAGCACTCTTCTTCACACTAGGCATATCTAGTCCTCTTATAGCCCTACCTAAATCTTGCAGAGCCCACAAATTTTAGTATACACACATTCCATACCTGAAACTTCATATATAGAACAATTTCATATTCCACCTCAAGCACACCAAATTCATCACCAAGTTCATCCTTTGTAACTTACTTCCTTCACAAACCTACTAGCCAATTAACCCTCCATTTTGACATAAACAAGAATAAATTGAGAACCACAAACCTTCAAATCTTTGTGAAGCTTGATTTGAACACCCATTTGGCCCATTCAATAATTAAATAATTCTTATACCTCAAATCATAAGGCGTACCACTTTTCTAGTAGATCCCAAAACCCTAGAAACTTAAAAACAAACAAAGTTAAAACAACACCTTATAATCAACATCTACCTTTGAAAATTATTATACACCTAGAGATAACCATTACATACTTCTGGACCAAGATTTAAGATTTCACACCATTAGAAACCTTGACTTACTATAACCCATTTTAGGATCTATAAGTTCTTATGCACAAATTGGGAAACCTAAGAGCAAACAAAAATATCCAAATAGACTTTAACATACCTTCATATCATAAAAACACCTGGGGCATGATAGAATAAGGTCAACAAACCTTTCTATGTAGAAAGAGTACCTTGAAAAATCTCAAATCCACCTTTGCTATCTAGGAACCTTTAATCTGACCCTGTAGACTGTTCCAACTAAAAAACACCACAATAACACTTGCTTCTCCACTTGAAAAGAGTCTCTTAATAAGAATAAATAAAGGCATCCTCTATAATTTAATTCTCTAAAACAAATACAATTCCTCATATTCATCCTCCTTACTCAAATGATACTTATAGTTCTTCCTCTTCTTCTTTTTCTTCTTCTTCTTCTTTGGCTTTAGGGAAACAACTTCTTCAACTACCACAACATTCTCCTTTTCTTCCATGATTGGATTATCAATACATAAAGGCAACATAGATTCATGGAATACATTTTCATTTGAATACTATTCCTTTCACCTTGGGTTATCATCACTATGCACTTTTTCAACAACAATAAGATGTTTACTTGTATCCATACATATCTTAGAACTAGCTTCAACCAATACCTTGGTCTTCTCCTTGAGCTTAGTCTCTTCATTCTCAACATGAGAAGATAATGATACCTCTTGGGAATATTCAAATTTAGAATCATTCTTCACCATGGCAAATAGATTACTTAGACCTACAGTCTCATCATGACTCATTTTTACGACCTTTGGTTTCCAAGTATGAACTTGTCTTTTGTCTTTCACTTTAAGAGCCTGATAAAACCTATTCTATCTTATAGGCCTTTGCTTGAAAAATCTATAAATGTGACCTCTCTATTCATAATTAAAGCACACCAATTTTTTTTCAAAAATCTTTTTCTACCTTTTCAGATTTGGATAAAATCTTGAAATGCATCCAAGTTCATAACAACTGTAGCATTCAACATCTCTTAAAGGAAACTCAACTTGTCTTAACTTAAATGGATAATGTTTTAAAAAGTATCCCACATCATGAAATTTAAGGTACTCAACCTTGATTACACCTTTTGACTGATGACCTCCATCATAGTTCTAATCAAATTCATTCTTAATAGGTTTTCTACATTCTCTATCTCTATGCCCAAATTGATTACAAGTATAGCAGTAACCATTAAAATTTTCATACCTCATGGAATTTGATTATCTAATCTAATTTTCCTTTATTATGATATCACCATCATTCTTTTTCTGATGATTTGTCTTTAAAGGTTGATTGTCCTTGTTCACATTAGTATTCATCTTGTCTTGAGTTTTAGTCTTTAGTTCTTCTTTGTATCCAAGTCCAATCTTATCACTTGTATGATTTTGATTATTCAAAATGTTGTCTAGATAACTTGAGCTCTTTTCAAATTTCAAAAATGACATTACCTTACTAGACATCTTTTTTAACTCAAATTTTATCATTTTCAATTACATACCTTGCACATTCATCTTCTTTAGCTTTTAATATTGTAGACATGATTTCCAATTGACAACTAAGATGTTTTACCATATCTTCATGCTCCTTGGCATCTTCATCCATTCTTGACTCAAACACACTGAATTTCTCCTCAAATTCCTTGAGTTTGGATTTCATCTTCTTATTGATATTATTCTCAATATTTAGTTCTTCATGAGCATTTGTCAAAGTAGTCTCATAGTCCACCTCATCTTCATCATCATCTAAATCACTCCAAGTAGCCCCCTTTTTCTATGAGCAACTTCCTTCCTCAACCATGAAAAGAGCTTCATATTTAGTAGAACCATCATCTTATGATCATATTCTAAGTCACTATCTTCACTCTCATATGATGAGCTGAAATCTTCTTTGGTGTAGAGAATCTTCTTATCCTTGAAGTACTTCTTATTATTATCAAACCTTCTAAAACCCTTTTTGATTTTATCAAATTTGAAAGATATATTTCCATCATCATGACCTTGATCATGCTCTTCATCATCAACTTTATTATACTTATGAGGGCACTTATTAGCAAAATATCCTATCTCACCATAGTTGAAGCATTTAAGGGGTAGCTTACCTTTATACTTGCCTAAAATTATTATTAATTTTATTGAAATCAAAGAAATTAGTTCATCCTCATCTATATCAGGAATGTTAACCTCTTTGAATTTATTACCTTGGAACTTCTTCTTTGTCTATAGTTTAGTATTGAAAGATGCTTCCTTCTTTGAAGGTATATCATCATTCTTCCTCATCTCATAGGTAGTAAGGGTGCCATGCAATTGATCCATCTTCAACTAAGTAAGATCATGAGTCTCTTTTACAACATATACTTTTGGATCAAACTTGGGGGATAGAGAGTTTAATACCTTTTGAACAATAATAGTATCTTCAAGATTTTCTCCAAGACCTTTGATGATGTTCACAACCTCATCAAATTTTTATAGAAAGGATGCCATAGTATCTTATTCATTCATCTTGAGACTTTCAAATTGCCTTCTATGAGTCTAGAACTTAGAAAGATTAACCTTTGAATCTCCTTCAAAAATAGTCTTGAATTTATCCTATATTTCCTTGGTAGATGTGCAATGAATTACTTTGGTGAAATTAGTTTCTCTAAGACCAAAAGTGATGGCATTCATTGCCTTAGATTTATTCTCAAACAACTTCTTATTTGTAACACTAGATAAAAGAATATAAGGAAAAACATAACCATCCAAAATATATTTCCATACATCAAACCCTAGGGACATAATGTATGTATTCATCCTAGCACTCCAAGATTCATAATTAGATCTATTGAACATTTGTGCTTGCTTAATAAAAAAACCACCTTGAACATTCTAACTAGCCATTGTACCTTAATCACCTACAAGCTATCAAGATTTTAAATAAAGGACCTCACTCTAATACCAATTATTAGAGATATAATCCACTGAGATTAGGGGGTGAATCAGTGGAAAAAAATCTAATTCAATTTCTAAACCCTTGAAAATACTTAAGCAATAAACACAAGCATCTATGAATCATACATATCATTCATAGTAGTGAATAATAAACATAATGCAAGATCACATACACAACACAAGATTTATGTGGTAAACCCTCTTGGGGAATAAAACCCACTCTCAATCTTGTAAACACATGGACTACTATCCTACAAGATGATCATAAATAAGACACTGATCAAATCCTTTTGATTAGGAACCTTTGGTCAAGTCCTTTTGACTTAAAACCTTGATCAAGTCTTTTTGATCAAAAGGTCTTTAGTGAAACCCTATTTCATAAGGAGTAACTACCCCTAAGGAAGATCAAGTCTTTTAGACCCTCTTTGGAAAGAAAACTTCCACC
The DNA here is from genome assembly GCA_037957365.1 of Torreya grandis. Classification (NCBI taxonomy): domain Eukaryota; kingdom Viridiplantae; phylum Streptophyta; class Pinopsida; order Cupressales; family Taxaceae; genus Torreya; species Torreya grandis. The sequence goes on along the minus strand of JARHVA010002283.1, from coordinate 2,208,512 downwards.
TTAAAGCTGATGTCTTCAACACCTGATGATGGATCTCTAAAATTATCACTCTTCACCTTTGCTAACACTCAATCTATAAGAGCACTATTCTGTCAATAGAATTATGACCTACATGTCATACAAATAGTCTTCAATATATTCTAATCTTTAACTCATCCTTAGGGCACTTTACCCCTCTACTCCATAAAGCACACCCAAGCCTCTCATAAATCTCTCCATAGTCTCTCACTTTTAAAATCTAGAACCCAACACATTTGGTTCTATTATATATAGAGAAATCCTGAATTATTAAGTCCATAATAATTCATAATCAGATAAAAAACATACCTTCACCCTTAAGTCATCTCATATGGGCCACACTTAACCATAATCCCTTTTCAAAATAGGCCTAAGTCACTTTTAGGTCCTATAGAGACCCACTCAGCTCTTTGAACTTCTCTGAGCATAAAAAGAACACAAGACCATTTACAAATATATATGTCCACTCCTTATGTCCCTTAGGATATCCTCAAATTATCAATATTATCTTAACTCACCTATGTGTATGCTCAAACAACTCAAATGAAGACCTTATACATAGGAATACCAATAACGAACATATAATCAACTTCTTACACATTATTCATACTTAATATAGATTTATCACACCTCTAAAATCTATAAAAAGTAACCTCATGGAGTCTAAAACACTCCTTAAAAGTCAATTCACCATGAAACATAAAAAAAACAACTACATAAGCTCATATACTCTTCTTGGGTCACTTACAATCCATGCATGAATATATAGTGAATTTTGAACCTTCATAACTATGTCTATACATACTTTTAGATATTTTAATCTATATACCCAAATGTGTCTTGGAGTCCTCTAGCACTTTATTTTTTACTATAATAGACAATTTGACTTCTATTAAAATATATGGTCAAAAAACTAGACACAAGTGTTTTCTTCAAAAATTCAAATATTCAAATGGCAATGGTCATAGTTAAACCTCAAACACAATGATTACATCTCATGTCCTATCAGCTAAGATCAAATATGCTCCATTGATCTTAATCAATCTTTAACACATAGACACCATTTATCAGACATTAAACCTCAGTCATGTTGACCTCATCTTGTGTAATTTTGAAATGTTGATTGAATGTGCTCCATCGATCTTTGTAAATCAATCAGGTCTTTAAAGATCAATGCTCATCATTCGATCAATCTGTATGAATACCTTTGTGCTATTGGATATTTATATTGTACATTTGATTAGTTGTTAAACATCATGCACCTATCCTCATCTTTCTACTTCCTAACTTCTTGGAGCAACTCACATCATTGATCTTTCTTGAGTTTTAACTTTTACAAAAATGACCAAGTATGGGGACCCTTTCAATATGCCTGAGTAGCCATTTTTGGACCTTAATAACTTATTATATGCTTTGATGCATGAGCAAAAATTAGGACTAGATGATATCATCACATAGGAGAATACAACCATATGACACACTACTCCTAAACACTTCACACATGTGAGATATAATTCTATTTAAGAGACTTCTCAAAAACTTTTGTCATTGAGCCAATTATGTCAAAAGTTGCTTGAGAGGCCAAATTTGAGCAAGCATAACTTTTGTCGTACTTTAGTGCATGGTCTCAAATTTAGTAAAAATAATATATGATCAAAATTAAAGAAACCCATATAATAATTTTATCTTTAAACATTCATACATGTAAGATACAACACCATCAAAATTCTCACTCGACTCTTCTTACCATATTGCAAAATATGCTAAGTATAGAAAAACACAATCAAACTGCCTGGGAGCCCAACTTTGCATATGCTTATATTTGACCTCACTTTGATGCATGAATTGAGATCAGGTTCATAAAAACTAGGGAATAATATGATTACAACCATATGACTGACTCGTCTTGACTCATTCACCTATGGCAATGGTGACATCATCATACTGCCTACTTATTTTTTTTGCAACTGGACCCAAACTATCTAGATGAAACTATGGACAACCAGATGAATAACACTTACTAAAATAAGCTCTAAAAGCATAGATAACATCTTATTTACCTATTTCACATGATCCAATCACCATATTCATCCTTAAACATCTCTAATCAAGCTAAAACTAAAGATCAACCAAGCCAACATAAGGCATACAAGAATAAACACATTGCACACTTTGTCATTGTTACTTAAATTATCAAAACACTTCATCTACTCACTAGGACACCTATATGACATCACCATGACATCACTAAAAATTATCTAACACAAGTAATAGTAATCCAATAAATAAGAATTTGACAATAAAAAATAATATTATTGTAGGTCTCTGATACAAATAACTTATGCACAATGCATAACAAAATTTAACATTACAATGAAGATCCCTATGAGGACCATAAGGTCATAAAGATAATCCTCCTATTTATTATGTGCCTCAAAGGTCATTGGCTCAACTAAAAACCCACCTTAACAGTCAAGAAATATGATCATTTGCATATATTTTTTTCAAGCAAGAACACAAAAAATAATGTGAAACATGAGCATATCCATCTAGTGGTAGGCCTACCCACCCAAACCATTAGTTTGGGGTAGGAAGAGGTCACCAAACTAATATAAGTTTATAAAAGTGAATGAAATAAGGATTTAGAATATATCAAGTCCATCATTTATAGGGTTTCACACAAAGACAACCAAAAACACATGTACCATAAATAAAGATTCATAAAATAAGATGCTAAATAAAAATAAAAAGCATATTTAACACATTATGCTAAATCAAATAATGACATTGGTATCACAATATACTAAATCAAATAATAAAAAAAATAACACACCAAAGAATCATGATACCATAATATATAAAACCTCCTTGCTATCTTAACAACATATATGTCATCTGTATGTAATCCAATCATGAGATGCACAAATATAAAGCATATACATCAGGATTTATTAAATAATCAATGTGTAATAGTAACTAAAATTTTTAATGAAATAATGAAAAATAAAATAATAAGTTCTAGGAGGGGTGGAATCCATCTGTGCAACTTGACCATTTCCTAGAGTTTATTTAAACAATAATAGTTTTTACACTCTAAATGAAAAAAATAAACAAAATGAGCTGTTAAAAATGGTTTTAGTTTATGTTGTTCTCCTTTATTCTTTCTAGCACCTTTTTATTTCCTATCAAGAGTGGTTTTTCATAGTCCACCACTACCATAATATCATTTCCAAATCCAATAACACTACCTAAACATTGATGCCACTCATCTCCATTTCTATCATGGTTATGACTAAAATACAGGCAAACACTACATTCTCTCCATGCTCCTCTAAATTCTCACTTCCCAGTCAATAATATTAAAAAAAAATTGATTCAAAATGGTATTCATCTAATATTATTATCATGTAAACCCTAATAAAATTATTAGGCCATTCGACTAAGGTTGAATGTTAAGCCAAAAAATGATGCAAGGTGATTAAATGACCCTTTTTCCGCATTACTTTTTCCTAAGTCAAATCTATACTTGATTAAACTTATTAATCATTAAGTCTTAACAACATAAAACAAACATAGATATAGTTCCATTATTAGGTCCTCAATAAGTCATGAAACCAAAAACACAATCGTGATGTATTATATGCATATTATGACCTTAAATCATCAACAAGCCCAAGGTTTAAAGACAAGTTTACCATCTAAAAGTATGTCAAGATTTAAACTTAAAATATTTCACATTTAAACCCAATACAATCCTAAAATTATTTGGTTTCTTGATTCTAGGAACTCAACAAGCTTGCCAATTAGAAAATAATAACAACTCAAACTAAATAGGCATAATTGGTTACAAGACACTAATGGCCTTAAATCAAACATTAATAACACACACACAATATTAGGAAATCATGATACAATACATGACATAAGGTAATGTGGACATTAAACTAATCTCATTAATTTTACCTTGTATTCTTTTACTTGTATAAAAATACTTTGATAGTCTAGTGAAATATTCCAAGTCAAAACCTATCTCAATCATATATAGTTTACTTGTGATCATAAAATGACATCGGCAGTACTGACTCCACATAAACATGAATAAAATCAAATATTGAATAGAAATAAACCAACTACAATATAAATGAAATATCACAATACATTCTCATAAATTAAATACTAATCATATTAGATATCAAATGTATCAACAACCAAAATGTCTCATCCAATAGTATAACATAGCACATTATTTACCACATGCCCTAGTAGGATATGTCATCTACTCCTCGTAAAAGGAGGCATTTTATTAGGGCCTCAACAAAAGGGTGAGGATAGTGCTGCATGAAAACATTTTCATCTTCTCAAGTGGTACTCTTCTCATTCAACTAGTTCCATTAGACCAATACTTGTTGTATGTCCTTATTTTATAGGTTAATGTTGTGATGGACTAGGATCCTAATTGGGTCCAACTGAATCATCTCCTTATATTCCAGCTAAATATTATTCTAATAAAAAATATGAGATGGATTAGAAACATACTTTATTAATAATGCCACATGAAACACATCATGTATTCTAGATAGAGAAGGATGAAGAGCTAGGTAGTAGGTAACATCGATGATATTTTCCATAATGTTAAATGGATTGTAAAAGTTTGGAGCTAGTTTAGATGCCTTGACAACATTTATTTAACTTTTCTAAGGTCTCACTCTAAAAAATACCTTATCCAATACCTCAAACTCTCTTGGTGATATCTTAAGATCAACATAGTATTTTTGTTTATAAGAGGTAACTTGTAACATTTGATGAATCAAAGCAATTTGTTTATCATGCTCTTGCAAAGTCTCAGGACCTACAAAAACCCAATTTTCCAAACCATCCCAATCAAGGGGAGTTATGAAATTTAATCCATATAAGGATCTGAAAGGTTCCATTTTTTAAATAGAATGATAACTATTATTATATGAAAATTTAACCAAATGAAGGTAATCCTCCCATTTAAGCTACTAGTCCATCACATGCATCCTTAACATATCCTCCACCACTTGGTTCAACCTTTCAATTTGGATATCCATCTTCAAAAGATAAACTAAAATGAAGTTTAATTTTATTCCAAAAGCAATAGTCAAGGTTTGCTAGAACCTTGAAATGAATAAATTATCTATATTTAAGATAATCACTTCTAAAACACCATGAAGGCAAACAATTTATTTCACAAATTTTTTAGAAAGATTTGGGGTACCATCAATAAAATTTAGTAAAATAAAGTGAGCAATATTTGTTAATTTATCAATTAAAACCAAAATTGTATCATGCTTTGTTATGAACCCATGATATCTCTTCTCTTTACTTTGTTAGTATAGTAGTTTCTATGGATGCATATCTTTTGTAAGTCATCCCGTGAGCATTTTATTTTATCCCACATTCATGGGAAGCAGTAGTTACTTAGATTATAATTAATATATAAGTGTTGAGGCCAATGAAGACATATAAAAATTTATTATATTGAGCTTGTTCAAAGGAGGTTGCCCCCTCAAAGTGGTCTATGATCAATATAATCATTTCAATGCTTTTACTAGTTTTATAAATCTACTATTTCATGCATTTTTATCAATTTATTGTAGGAGGATCCTCTCATTTGGTATCAAAGTGATTTCCAAAGATTTTTTTCTCAAACATAATTTCTTTACAGTATTTTTCTCAAAAATTCATAACTCTATTCTACTACCTAACTATGTTCTGCATCACAATTATCTTTTTCAAATCAAGATAAAACCTGACCACATAACTATGGGAAGTTCTTGGGTGAAATCCCTAAAACTCATTGTGAGGAGTACCACAAGAATGCCAAAGTAGCTGGTCCATTCAGAGGACTTGCAAGTGAAATGGGCAATGGCCCCTTCTTGATTGAGTAGTTCCCATCTGTGAAAAAACCCCAGAGCTGTCACTGAGAGATAAATCCATGGCTAATTTTTTTTGGAGAGTGGTACTCACTTAGATGGAATTTGTGGCCACAATGATATCTTTAAACCCTTAGGTAACCATTGAAACTTGGGGCCCATTTCTATTAGTTTTAGAATATTATCGTGGAGTATCAAGAAACTTACCATATTAGATCTACAAACTTGTCATACAAGTTTCAACATATTACTAGTAGAGTATCAAAAAATACCATATCATATCTTTATCAGAGTATCACCAGCCTTGCCATACTAGTAGATTATCAAAAAATCACCATAGTAGATTTGTAGACTTATTTCAACATATCCCTAGTAGATGTCTTATAGAACAAAGTATTTTTTTTTGGTTATATCTCTCCATCTATAGCCCCATTGATCCTCAAAATTTATTTAGACACCTAAAATATTATTCCCTACATTTTATTCCTTGAGGTCTCATATCCTAATTCCACTCCTAATTCCTACAAATCTCAATTTTCCTTTTTTTTGGGTTTTGCCATAACTTCTATTTTTGTTCATTTGCCTCAGAAATTTTCCACCATGTTCATCATCTCTAACTACTCCTTTGTCCCTCTGACAAATTTTCTAGTTTTTTCATTTTCACTCCTAAAATTTCCCTCACATTCATCAATCATACTCCCACTAAAAATTTAAAAAAAAATCCCCTTTACACCTTTCATTTTTGCCCAAATTCAAAACTTTCCTTACTAAACGTGTCTTAACTCTAGTTTTCCTATCCATTGTGAAAAAAATAAATTATTATTTAGGTCATGGTAGTAACCTAAATAAGAGAAAAAAACATGGAGGATGAAATCTCTGCCCTCAAGACCCACATCAAAGATCTTGATAAAAAAATTCTCAGCCTTAGTATTCAACATACCACCATGAATAACAGACAACATCCAGAGTCTTCTTCAGACACTAGGTTTTTTTCTTCTAGCAATTATCATGGGTCAAAGCTTAATTTTCCTTGATTCAATGATGTAGATCCAACTGGATGGATCTATCAAGTATAATAATATTTTAGTTTGCATAATACTTTTGATGCCACAAGGTTCTACTTACATCCTTTCATTTGGAAATTGAAGCCCTTTAATGGTATCATTGTTATACCAAGGCTCACGATGAACCCATATGGACCAAATTTTTCACCCTCATTTTGAAATGATTTGGACCTACTATTTTTGATGACTTCATTGGAACACTCATTAAAATTCACCAAATAGGAATAGTGACAGAATATCAAATATAATTTAAAAAATTAGCTAATCACACTAAGGGATTGTTTGATGAATTCTTTAGGAGTTACTTTGTCAATGGACTAAAAGAGGCAATTTGATTTGAGGTCAAAATATTTTGACCCAACATGATGATGGAAGCCTTAGATCTGGCTAAGTTGGTAGAGGACAAGATTTTGGCTCAATAATGATTCAAATATAATTTTTCTCCATTTAAAAATAAATCTCTACAATAATCTCAAATAATTCTATCCCCTAAAACCACTTCCATTCAAGCATTTGATTGAAGCAGAGATGCAAGCCTATAGAGAAAAAGGACTATGTTATAACTATCATGATAAATTAAGTTGAGGACATTGATGTGTTGAAAAAATCTCTACCTATTGGATGTGAACTCTCCACCCAAAATTGAATATTGGGAAGATGTTCAGGATATAACAAATGATCCAAAAGAAGCTCAACTAGTTATGAAACTTGCTTCATAAGAAGACCAATCAGAGATCTCTCTCCATGCCTTAGTAGGATTCACTACCGTAAAAAACATGTGGGTTAGGGGTTACATCAAGAATATTTCTCTCAAAATACTAATTGATTTGGGAAACATTCATAACTTTATTGACCCTCAGATTGCTAAATACACTAATTTTTTTATCCATCCTTGCTCCAGCTTTAAATTCATGATTATTAATGAGGGCACATTACCTTGTAAAGGGAAGTGCCATATTGTGTGTATATCTATTAGAGAATATAACTTGTGCCCCAACATGTTTTCCTTACCCTTAGGTGGATGTGATGCTTTAGGAGCCCAGTGGTTACACACACTTGGACCCATCTTATTAGATTTTTTTGAACTTTAGATGTAGTTTTTAGATAATGGGTAAAAACACACATTAAAAGGCTTAAAAAAAAGATCTCTTAGCATCATAAGTTCATATTACATGGAAAATATTCTTAACAAGAATTCACATGATGTCATTGCCCAACTCCATTCCATTCAAATATAACCATTAATAGTCTCCACTACTCCTTCTAACCTATAAACCATTCTATAGAGATATACATGTGTCTTTACCAAACTAGTGGGATTTACACCTTCATGGCTAGAGGACCACCATATTTAGCTCCTTATTAGAATTATTCCTCCCAAGATCAGGCCTTCTCACTACCCATTTTAGAAAAATATCAAGATTGAGATGCTCATTTGAGACTTAGTGAAGCAGGGCATTTTTTGCCCCAGTACCAACCCATATTATTCCATAGTTCTTGTCTAGAAAAAATATGGGTCATGGTGCCTCTGTATTTATTTTCATGTACTTAATCACCTCACAATCAAGGATAAGTTCCTCATCCCTATTATTGATGAGCTTCATGGCACTCATTTTTTCTCCAAGTTAGATCTTTGCTCTGGATATCACTAGATCTAACTTCATGCGGATGATATCCCTAAGATAGCTTTTCACATGCATGATGGCCATTATGAGTTCTTGGCCATGCCTTTTTGCCTCATTAATGTTACTTAAACATTATAGGCATTGATGAATACAATATTTTGACCTTACCTATATAAATTCATTCTAGTCTTCTTTGATGATATCCTTATCTATAGTAAAACATGCTTTGAGCATCTTCAACATCTAGAGCTTACACTACAACTTCTCTTTGACCATCATCTTTGTAAAAAAAAATCCAAATGTACTTTTGGATAGGATGAATTGGAGTATCTCAAGCATATTTTTTCAACCTAAGGGGTTTGGGTGGATCCTAAAAACATAGCTACCATGACAAATTGGTCACATCCTCAGACACTCAAGAGCATCCATGGTTTTTTGGGGCTAACTAGATACTATCATAAGTTTGTCAAGGATTATGGGAAGATTGCAACTTTGCTAATAACTATGTTTAAAAATAATGCTTTTACTTGGACATAAGCTATTGAGTGTGTATTTGAATAATTGAAACAAGCTATGTGTACTACAGCTATTCTAGTTATGCCAAATTTTTTCAGGACCTTCAATATCAAGAGTGATGGTTGTGGTAATGGACTTCATGCTATTATCCTCCAAGAAGGATGCCCCATTACATTCAATAGCAAAGCCCTTTCTAATAATAATTTAGTGCTCTCTATTTATGAGAAGGAAATGATGGCCATTTTATATGAAATATAAAAGTGGTGGCCATACCTACTAAGAAATCATTTTATCATCAAAACTGATCACCAGAGTCTAAAATATTTCTTGGAAAAATGGGTCTCTACCCCATCACAATAGAATGGGTCAGCAAACTCATGGGTTATAACTATGAGATAAATTATAAGAAGGGTAAGGATAATATTATGGTTGATGCTCTGTCTCACACATTTATGGATCAAGCTTCCATTTTATCTATTTCCATGCTTATTCTGAATTGGTTGGACACCATATAATAGGGTTATGTCCATGACTCTTCATTATCTCAAATCATTCAATAGTTATCCACTAACCCCTTGATTATACCACATTATTTTTGGGATGGTGCTTCTATATGATACAAGGGTCATCTAATGCTTCTCCAGAGCACATATCTTTAGTAGGCTAAGGCTATATTATATGAACTCCTTGCTTTTCCATTTGAAGGGCACTCAAGGTTTCTCAAAACTTATGAGTAGACATGACGTAACTTCTTTTGGAAGGGAATGAAAAAGGAAATTTAATAAATGGTGTCTAAATGTGATACCTGCTAATGCAACAAGGGTAAAATAACACTCATCCCTAGGTTGCTCAAACCCTTGAGTATCCCTACTAGGATTTGGATAGATATTTATATGGATTTCATTAAGGGGCTCCCTAAATATGGAGGGAAAATAATGATCTTGGTTTTTGTTGATCGCCTCTCTAAATATAGTCATTTTTTCCCCTCAACCATCCCTATATTGCCTTCATAGTTGCACAAATTTTCCTAGACTAGATTTTCTATCTTCATGGCATTCCTTCATCCATTGTATCAGATTGTGATGCAACCTTTACTAGCCATTTTTGGACATAATTATTTTGATGCACCAACACCCAATTAAAGATGAGTTTTGGGTATCATCCATAAATAGATGGACAGACTAAAATTTTCAATAAATGCTTGGAAAATTTCTTTTGTTACTTCACCTTAGAAAAACAACATCAGTGGGCAAAGTGGCTCCCTCTCACCGAATGGTGGTAAAATACCTCCTACCACACTTTAATGAAAATGACTCCATATGAAGTAGTCTATGGTCAAGCACCACTAGTGCTCCTTATGTATACCCCTAATAGTTCATAAGTTCAAGTGGTAGACATTTTTCTCTGAATCCAAGATCAGATCCTTAGTACCTTATGAGAAAATCTTCATATGGCACAAAATCAAATGAAACAATAGATGTATCATCACCATTTTAAGTGCACTTTTAAAGTAGGTGATATGGTTTTTATTTGCTTTCATCCCTTCAAGAAATCCTCCCTAAAAATCAAAGGGTGTCATAAGCTATCTCCCAAGTTCTATGGGCCCTATAAGGTTATTTTGAATATTGGGTCAGTTACTTATAAGTTGGAGCTCCCACTTTCTTCCTGAGTTCACCTAATATTTCATGTCTCTTGTCTAAAGAAAGTTATTGGCACAAACATCAAAGTGAAGACTATTTTACTAAAAATTGATAATGAAGGATCCATTATTCTTGAATCAGAGGCAATGATAGATAGACACACATGCCAACTTTGCTCCCACACCATCACCCAAGTTTTAATTTAGTGGCACAAAATGTAACTAGAGGATGTAACATGAGAACTACTATTTTAGATTTAACACCAATTCATACATATGAAGCTTTGAGGATAAAGATTTTTCTAAGAGGGAGGGGATGCTATGAACCCATGATATCTCTTCTTTTTCCTTTTTTAGTTTAGTAGTTGCTATAAATGCATATGCTTTATAAATCATCCTATGAGTATTTTGTTTTATCCCACATTCATGGGAGTTACTTAGATTAGAATTCATATATAAGTACATGTTGAGGCCAATGAAGGAATCCACAAATTTATTATATTGAGCTTGTTCAAAGGAGGTTGTCCCCTCGAAGTGGTTTTTGATTAATATAATCATTTTAGTGCTTCTGCTAATTTTATAAATATGTTATTTTGTACATTTTTATCAATTTTTTGTAGGAGGATTCTCTCATTCTTGATTCAATAATTAAGCAATAATGAGATAAAATCCACTAAAATTACTACCCTTTTTTTAAAAAATAACACGAGGGTACAAAAAACTTCCTAGATGTAAGTGTTCAACCTTGAGATGTTAATATTTCAAACATTTTTCTATGAAATCAGCCACATATTTCTTTAATCTAGACCATAAATAAAAAATTTTCAGCTCATGTGTCATTTTAGTGACACTAAAATGAGAGAAAATAGGTGTGGTATACATTTATTATAGCAATTTTTTCCTTAGATTTTGATAATTAGGGACATAAATTCTGCCTTGATACCTCAAAAGTCTATTTGTTCTAAGGAAAAGTCAGCAACAACTATTATTTATATTTTATTAACTAAATCAACATAATTTTTTTTGCACTCTGGGTCTATTAACTATTGATTTAAAACATATTTTCAAAATTTTGACCTCAAAATAGAATTTTTAGCAAAATAATTTATTCAAATAAGAGCATCAACTACTCTATTTTCCTTGCCTTTAACCTAAGTGGTATCAATATCAAATTTAATGATAAATTCCAACCATCTACACTGCCTTGAATTTATTAATTCATAATGTGTAAAAAAATGTACTAATGTAATGAAATTACTTATATATTCAGATAATAAAATATTATATTTTATAAATAAGAGTAGAATATGTAGGTCCACAAAAATAATTGATAGAAGAGTAGAATGATTGATAAATATAGTAGAGCCACTTCAAAGGAAAAACCTCTATAATAATGTAATAAGAGTAGAATTCACAATATGATGATACAATATTAACCAATACCTACTATACATACTCTACTTAGCCATGGTTATTTCATAGGCTAAACTTACTAAGAACATAGAGAGACACGACAAGATAATATAAGAGGTATGTAAGCCACAAGTTGACCACACATATCTCTAGACATGCCATAGGTTAAGGGATTAACATGACCCTCCCATTCAGAACAAAGTTATCCTCAATGTTGAATCAAACTAGGATGTTGTTATAGGAATGATTCATCCTCACACACTATATCTTTAGAATGTATGTTCTTCCATTTATTCAAATACTCCTTAATCACTCTAGTCCATAGTTATTTTGTGCACATGTGAAGGATCTCTTTAGGCTCTAGAATGAATCAACCTTCTTCATCAATTCAAGTAACTCATTATGAGTATAAAATCTATGTCCAAAGACCCTATTCAAGAAAGAGACATGGAATAATATATGAATGTGAGTGAATAGGGGAAATTCTAGCTTGTAGGCCACATTAAAATTTTATGCAATATTTGATAAGGACCATAATACTTTAGGAACAACTTGTTATATTTTTTATGTTACTTCAGAGACATCTAATTATATGGATACAAATGCATAACATCCCAATCATAGATGTCAAAATTCCACTCACTACAATGTTTATTTTCTTGCTGCTTCATTCTATTATGTGACCTTGCTAAATTCTCTCATAAATTATCTAGTACATCTTTTTGATGGTGAATGTGTTCCTCAATAGCTCAAACCTTGGGATGTAACTTCAAGGATGAATTTATGGATGGGGGGTGATACCCAAAAAATTATACAAAGGAATAAATTTTTGAGTAAGTGTGAAAAGAAGTGTTATACCACCATTCAATGAGTGGTAGCCAATCAACCCATTTATCCTATTTGTCAACAAATATACCCTTCAATACATTTGTTGACTACCTATATTTATCCATATTATTGAAGATGATAGGATGGGATATGATCCAAATGGGTACCTAAACATGAAAATAATTCATTCCAAAAAATAATAATATATATGAGATCTCAATCTTTGAAGTACCATGCAATTTCTAAACTATATTGAAAAAATAAGAAGTTATTGTACTAACAATAAATGGTTATGATAAGGAACAAAAATGAGCATACTTGGTGAGCCCATCCAAAATTACCATGATAAAATTTTTACCCTCGAACCATGGTAACCCAATACAAAAATCCATGAAAACCTCCTCTTACCTCTAGCTAGGGATGGATAAACGCTACAAAAGACCTGGGGTCTTAATGATTTCACCTTTTTTCCGTTAACATAAGGTGCATCCAACCAAATATTTATGGACATCCCCCTTGAGTTCTTCCCAAAATAAATATTTCTTGATTATATGATATATTTTTAAAAATCCTAAATGACCTCCTATTGGAGATGCATGAAGTTCCTAAAGGATTTTATGTTTGACGAGAGAATGATTATAAAGGTATAATAACTACTTATACCATAATGAATTCCCCTTTCATGTAAATTATTTAGACCCCCTAGAACTAAGATAAATATTCTAAATAAAATCCTAGGTATCCTTATCATTCTCTCATTCTGATCTTGCTTCCTTTATCCAATCTATCTGCCAAATGGTCATTATGCATAACAATACCTCAACTAATTCATCCTACCTGGACAGTGCACTTACCACCACATTATCTTTTCCATTCTTATATGATATTTAAAAATAACATCATTAAATTTGATTCACCCATTTTTTTTCTTATGATGATAATAATTTTTACACAAAATATTTGAGGCTATCATGATCAATTTTTACCTGAAAGTGTTGACCCATCAAATAAGGTCTCCATTGTTTGATTGCATGTAGAATAAACATCATCTCTTTCTCATAGATTGGATTGAGATTATTATTTTTAACTTAAATTTGTGACTCTCAAATTCAATTGGTCTTCCTTATTTCATGAGTACAATCTCGATGTTGTATCATGATGCATAACATTCAACAACAAAAGTTTTAGAAAAATCAGGGGCAGCCAAAATTAGAATGGTACATACAACCATTTTTAGCTGTTCAAAATTCTTGGTAGCTATTTTATTCCACTATAAGGAGTATTTATTTAAAAAATATGTGCATGGGGATATGATTCTACCATAATTTTTGACAAACCTATAAGAGTAACCTGTTAGCCCCATACATTATTGAAGGTTTTTGATGGTCCTGGGCACTTGCCACTTCATCATTGCTTGAATATTTTTAGGATCAAATTTCACACTTTGATGTAAAATAATATGACCCAAGTACTCTATTTGATGACAAAATCACATTTAGAAGGTTTGGCATAAAATTGATGTTGTCACAAAACCAAAAGTACATGTTTCACATGCTTCAAATGGTCTTCCCAATTTTTGCTGTAAATGAGAATGTCATCAAAAAATAAGAACATAAAATTTCTAAAAAATGGCCCAAAATTAATATTCATCAAACTCTGAAAGGTAGATGGTACAGTTTAGAGACCAAAAGGAATGAACAAGTAGATGTAGGATAATGGGGGGCTTAAAATGACACTTTCTTTTCTAAAAATAACAATTTTTAAACTTTGAGAGAAATTTAGAGACACTTCAACAATTAACTTGACAATGACATAAAAATATGAATTATGGAATTTTGAATGTTGTTTCCAAATATATATTTTTTTTCAATACCTAGATGATAATAATGTGAGAAATGGGTGCATTTATGACAATGGCTTGACACTTTTTTATGAGAAGATAAGGAGATTGCATGTGTATGAACACATTTTTTAAAGTAAATGAATGAATTGGTGAATGAAATTTTACATATGGATAGATTAAATTTCAAATATTGTTGAGAATATTTTTTTATTAATTATATATATATATATATATATAAAATTTTTAAATAATTTTACAATTCAAGACAACTAGAAAATTGGAACTGCAAATGTACAGGCACAACTTTTTGACCTGATCTTCATGAAAATAAAATTTTGTTTTTTTAAAGCATAGATAACAATGTGTATATTGTTGAGATATAAGTTTTATAAACTTTTGATTAATGGTCAAAAAGTTATAAAGGTATTTAAAATGATACATATATAGTTCATAATGAGGTATGTTGTGTAGAAATTAAGTAATAGTTAAAAACAATAGTTTAACATTAAAAAACATTACACATTCAAAAACTATACTTTCCCCTCTACAAACCCATATATATATTTTAAAAAAATAATAAAATTTACCTAATCATATGTGTCAATAAAGATGAAAAATACTCTTAAATTTACTTAAAACCATGTGCACTACTCTATGGCTATTTTCAAGCTAGGTTCATACCTCCCCAAGCTATACCCAAAGAAATTTTGAAGGGAAAGTATAAAATTCAAATATTGAAATGTTGAAAGGGAATACACCCTTTGAAAAAGGCATACACCATTTTAAAGACATGTTTATATAGAAAACATGTCTTTCAAAGGGTGTATGCCCTTTGAAAGATAGTTTTTATAAAGAAAGGTTAGTGAGAGTATATATTTAGCTTTTAATGAGTCGTATGCAACATTCTATTAGTGAGAGTAAGTTAGGTTTGAGTTAAAAGATATTCTTTTAGTGAGAGTATATATTTATTAAAATAAATGTAATATGTATAAGTTTAGATTTAATTTATATTACATTTTATATTCTTATAATTTAAATTTATTTTACTAAATATAACAAATTAGGGCCACTCTACATCTTATGAAATTGATTCTAGAGCTGTAAGATTTACCATTTAAAAGTTAGTTTTTCAAAATCCATTTTGGTCAATACTTAGTTTTCAAAATTTTGGGATTGGAAGATAGAATGATAAATGACATTTTAAAATCATGTTACATATGTAATATATCTATAACATTTATTATGCCCCCTATTTTACCTAATTGAGTATGCCTTTCCTAATTTACCTACTTAAGTATGCCCTACTTGATTGAATGCCCAAGATTGAAGGTGCAGATTCCTAAATAATTTGTGGTATTTTCAAATTAATGGGTCTATCAATATGACATAAATGACTATCCTATAGCATGTAACTTGGAACATACCTATAGTCATGATATGGTCACTCATACACAACATCTAATGCATACCTATTATAACATGTATGTATGCAGTCATTCATACATGACATCTACCCATAGTCATGATGCGATAACTTATATCATACATGAATGTAGACTAGTTACCCTAATACACTCCATTCAATAATATAATGAATCAAAATTCCATTCAAAATTCATCTTAAAAATATACCATGCACTTTGAATCAAATGTTAGATAGATGGGTCAATCCATGCATTATTCAATTCTAATTTCATGCATTATTCCAAATTTGCATAGAATGAAGTCATATTCTAGCATTCTAAATTCATATGACACTCCCTCATCAACCCTCATAATCCATAATCACTCCCTCACCACCCCTTATGTTCCCTTATCATCCTTAGTAACTCCCTCATTGGCTCTCATTATCACTCCCTCACTAACCCTCATCATCCCTACTCATTCCCTCATCATCCCTCATTATCCCTAATAATGCCTAAACACTCTCTCATCAACCTTCATCATCCCTAATCATATCTAATCACTATCTCATCATCCCTAGTCACACTTTCATCATACCCTCATCATCCATAATAACTCCCTCATCAACCATCATCATTTCTCATCGCCTAGTCAATCCTTCATCATCTTTCATTGTCCCTAATCATCCCTAATCATTTCCTCATCAAACATCATCATCCATAATAATCCTTAATCACTTCCTCCTCATTCATATTCATACCTCATTGTTCCTATCCATTCCCTCAGTGGCCCTCATCATACCTAATTACTCCCTCATCATCCTCATCATTCCCTCATTTGGTATAGTGTGTTCCAATCCAGTAGTAGGTAGATATTTATTTCACACTAAATAATATATTTTTAGATGAATCTTATATGGTGTTTCAATTACTTTATTCCAATTGGACTATACTAGGGTGATTATTCTCATTCATGTTTAGTAATTAGGTAGGGCCATGATGGATTACTCTAGGGAGATTGTTGAATGATTTCCATGGTGAAAATAAGATAATATCTTATTTACACTTGCATGGTGTAAATTAATTTTGAATGATGAGGGATGATGATATATTAAAAATTACCTCTTTCTACTTGCTTCATATACTCTAATTTAGAAAATGGGTTATAAAAAAGGAAACTATGTTTCCTCCTTAATGTAAGTAAATTATGTTGGTATGATCTTTAAATGTGGGGATGTATGTGTGGCTAATAAAATAAGTTAATATGATGCAAAATATATTCCTCATAAACTTTAAATAAATATGATTTTGGTAAGTAAAAATGAGTTGCATTATGATATTTATTTGCATTTTATTCCCAAGTTGCATTACGATCCTAACTTTCATTACGAGCCTGAGTTGCATTTTAGTCTGAGTTACATTTTTAGTCTGATTTGCATTAAGAACCCAAGTTGAATTTCCATCCCAAGTTTCATTGGGATCCTAGTTTAATTAGGATCTTGATTTGAAATGATAACTTGAGTTCTATTGTGATATTGAGTTGCGTTGCATGCACAAGTTGCATTATTAGCTCGAGTTGTATTGGGAGACCAAATTGCATTAGAAGCCCAAGTTGCATTGGGAGCATGAGTTAAATTTTTAATGATGCATTTTTTAAAATTAACATGATTATCGTGTGATCCTTATGAGAATAATGACATGGGTTTTAACTTATAACTACTATGGGGGGAGGATGTGCTTTGAATTCCTGTGGGAAAACAAGTTACAATAAAAGAATCTTTGTAATTCCCCATTGATCTGAAATCAATGATGGAATGATTTGTATACTCAGTTTCAAAAATAAATATTAAACATATGAAATAAACTATGTTTCCTCTTTAATGCAAGATAGAATGTTGTCTTGAACTTTGTTTTTGCCTCAAATTTACATATCATGGTTTCCTGGCTTGGATCTCTAATTACTTTACAAAGAGTGGCAAGTTAATTTTTGGGTCTTTCAACTCAGTCTAAGCTTTGGCCTCAAGCCACTATAAGGGTTACCGATACCCCATTCCTAATTCACCTACCTAATAATATACTTGATGATATGTGTTTTGGCATTTCTTGATGGTTCCCATATTTGACCTTCAAAACTATTGGATCTCACCCCCCTTATCACCTATACTCTCTAGATGTTGATGAGTGTAGTGCTTATGTCGGTTGCTCATTGGTATTCATATTTTTATGAAGATGAGGTTACATTCTTATTTTGGCCATATTTATTTGTTTTTTATTGGGTTTACAAATGTTGAGTGAAATAACTAGAGCATTTTGGATGTTCTCATGTTTGTGAATTATTCTTAAAGAATGATGTGAGTTGCAAGTATAAATTATTAGCATTTGTGAAACTGAATTTGATTTGGCACATTTTCTCTTTGCATTGAAATATTTATGCTTATGTGGGAATTATGATAGGAAAGTGGAGAGAGGGTTGAGAAGAAATGCCAATGCTTTCATCATTCCTCTATTGTGTGGTATCTATAATGTATGTTATTTATCCTAAAGATCATGAAATTGTCATAGTGTGGGACTAAATGGGAGTGTGTTGTGGAAAAGAGACTTATAGTTAAGGGGATGGCCTTGAAAGGTAAGGCGGCCTTGAAAGTGATGGCCAAAAAACTCATGAGTAGAGGTTACAACCTTTGTACCTTATGTTTCAAGTGCAAAGGAGGAATTTAAAAGCATGGGACTAAAGGATTGAATATAATTGTGAATGTTTCTCTTAGTAGGGATTTCCTATCTTGAGTCTGTATCAAGGATTATCAATCTTAAGTATGATTATAATCTAAATTGATGAAAATATGGGTTTTCAAGGCCCAAGTAGGTAGGAGTGGGTTATAAAATTATGGGGTACATCTACTCAACTCAAATTTCTACAGTGTTGGGAAGAATTTGTGCATCATTACACATTAGAGTTTGGAGATTTTCTAAGTTTTGAATTATAACTCTATGTCCTATTTAAAAATCCTTGAAGAACCAAGATGAGATCCTTTTGTGGCTATGTGTCTCATGCTTAGAAAACTAGGATCAGAGCCTTTTGTACTATGTGTCTTGCATTGGAGAGAGAGAAGCCAAGAGAGGGGTATTGATTGATCAATATCTTGAAAAGATAGGGCGAATTATCACCTAGCTATATAGAAAGGAATGACTAGGGATGATTGAGTAAAATTATTGAAGGAAGATTCAAGATAAATCCCTACATAAGTTATGGGTTTTTTTATCAATGGGTCTATCTATATGTATAAATGATTGACCCATAACATGTGACCTATAACATATTTATAGTAATGATCCTTCATCATCCCTAATCACTCTCTCATCAACCACATTGTCCCTAATCATCCCTAGTCACTCCCTCATCATCCCTCATCATCTATAAATATCCCTAATCACTTCCTCATCAACCCTCATTATCCCTACTCACACCCTCATCAAATCTCATCATCACTAATCACTCCTTTATCATCCTCTATTGTTCTTCATCATCCCTAATCACTCACTCATCAATCATCATCATCCCTAATCATGTCATAATCAACCTTCATCATCCTTAGTCATACCCTCATTGGCCCTCATTATCCCTCATCGACCCTAACCACTCCCTCATCAATCTTCATCATCCCTAATCATTCCCTTATTGGCAATTATCCCTCATCATCCCTAGTCACTCCATTTTCCCCCATCATCCCTAATTAGTCCCTTATCATTCCCTCATCATCCCTAGTCACTACATGGTCACCTATCATCATCTCTAAGGGGGTTCTGGGGTTAGTAGGTAAGGGTTTTAGGTTTAATGATTTTAGGTCTAAGTGTTTTAGAGTTTAGGATTTACATTTTAGGGTTTAGGGGTTAGGATTATATAGCGTATGGATAAGGGTTATGAGTAGGGAAGTAGAGGTTATGGGTCTAGAGATCAGGGTTTATGATTTTGGGTTTTGGTTTTTAGGGTTTATGGGTTTTGAGGAATATGGGTTAGGGTTTATTGTTTTTAAAGGTTTAGGATTTAATATTTAGGCTTATGGATTAGCATTGGGATTAGGGTTTAGGGTTAGGGATTAAGGGTTTAGGGGTTCAAATTTTTGGGTTTTAGGGATTTAAGGTTTTAGGGTTTAGGGTTCTAGATTTTAGGTTTTAAGGTTTAAGGTTTCAAGGTGTAAGGTTTAGGGTTTAGATTTTAGTGTTTAGAGTCTATGTTCTAAGGGTTTAAGGTTTAAGGTTTTAAGGTTTTAATGTTTAGGGTACAGGGTTTAATTTTTTAGGAATTAAAGTTTTATATTTTATGGGGTTAGGGGTTTAGATTTTAGGGCTTTTGGGGTTAGGGTTTATGGGTTTAGTGTTTGAGTTTTTTGCTCAAGGTTTTGATGTTTTGGGTTCAAATGGAGTTTGGAGTTTTTTGGTTTAGGTGTTTAAAGTTTGTGTTCTAATATCATGTTATCCCACTTTGGGTCTATTACCTTACTTTTCCTCACCTTTTATATGGTGCCACTTTATTTATCAAAACATTCGCTCGTTGTTGGCAATTTTGTGATAACAGGGCTTTGTCTATCCTTTTGCCTAGCTTGAGACTCTTTTACCCATTAGGGAACCATAAGATCCCCTCCTTAAACTTATTAAATTTTCTCTTTAGAGGTATAAGGTGTATTGATACCTAGAGGTAGCATTGAGACATTTATTTGGATAGGAAAGTGAAGAGGGGGTTAAACATAACTTCTGATGTTTGTATCATTCCTCTATGGTGTGGTATCCACCATATATATTATTTGTCCTAAAGTTTTTGAGATGGTCATAGTGTAGGACTAAATGGGATTGGGTTGTGGTAATGACACTACTAGTTGAGGAGATGGCCTTGAGAGGGATTTGATTACCCAATCCTAGAGTTGAGCCAATCCTAGATGTAGCCATAAATGGAAATTATTAGTGGGATGCTTGATTCCCCATATTTATGGGTCATTAAAGGATATGGATTGAAATTCATTGAGATTATAGATCCATAATAGATTGGATCACTAGATAGATAAATAAGCAGTCACCAACATATAAAACTAAGTATAATATAGCTAATAGATTCCAACATATAAGCATGGTACCCACTATACATAAGAATGGTTTTTAGGGATTGAAAATAATGATACTTAGACATAATGCACTACAAGGGGATATTTTAATTTCACTATGATAATAGATTCATATGTGAAATGGTTCTTAATATATATATTTATTATTTATGAACCATAATAAGCTAAGGAGTTATAAAAAACTATCTATTATCCTAGTAATAAGTGGTATTTTTGGGTTCACTTATGCATAGAAACCCTGATGTGTTTTAAAACTTGTAATAACCCTAACCTTAAACCCTAAATCTTAACCTTAAAACCTAACCCTAAACCCTAAACCAATAAACCCAAACTCAAAACACCAAACCTAAAACCATAAACCCAAAACCCTAAATCTAAAAATCTCAAACCCAAACTAAAAACCCTAAAACCCTAAACATTAGACCCTAGATAAGACACAAGACACAAGACCTAAGATGCAAGACCATATACCATAAAACCATTAAACACAAAACACTTAACCCTAACCCTAAACCCTTGAACCCTAAACCCTAAGTTCCCTAAACAAAAAAAACATAAAAATATAAAACCCTACATCCATAAAATGTGTTAGGGGTTAGTATTTAGGGTTTAGAATTTTGATTTAAGGATAAGGGCTTAGGGTTTAGGGATTATGGTTTTGGGTTTACAATTAAGGTCTTGGGGCTTAGGATTTTGAATTAAGGATTGGGTTTAAGGATTTAGGGTTCTTAGTTTTTGTGTTTTGTGTTTATGTTTAGGGTTTGGTGCTTATATGTTAAATTTTAGGGTTTAACATTTAGGTTTTAGGTATTCGAGTTTTAGGATTTAAATTTTAGAATTTACAAGTTAAAGGTTTCATGTTATGGGTTTAGAATTTGGGGTTCAAGGTTTAGGGTTTATGGTTTACAGTTATAGGTTTCAAGTTTTATGGTTTAGGTTTTATAGTTTATCGTTTGGTGTTAAAGGTTTATGCTTTAGAAAATTTGGGTTTATGGTTTATAATTGATGGTTCAAGGTTCACAGTTTAGGGTTTAGGGTTTAAAGTGTTATGGATTAGGGATTAGAATTCAATCCTTGTAATTTACAATTTTAGGGTTTAAGGTTTATGGATTTAGGGTTTATGTTTCAAGGTTTAGGGCTTAAGGTTTGGGGTTGATGGCTTAGGGATTAGAATTTATGTAGCTTAGGGTAATATAGATTTTGTGATCAGGGTTTAAGGTTTGGGATTTGATGGTTTTTGGCTCATAGGTTTATGGCTTATGGTTTGGTGTTTTAGGGTATTAAGGTTTTTGAGTTCACACTTATGGTTTAGGGTTAAGGGTTTAAGGTTCTTAGGGTTTAATGGTTTTGGGGCCAGGTTTAACTGGTTGAGGGTTTGGGGTTTAGAACTTAATGTTTGGTATTTAGGGTTTTAGGTTTCTAGTGTTTGGGGCTTAGAGTTTTAGTGTTTAGGGTCTAATGGTTCATTGTTTTGGATCTTGAGGGATTATGGTTTTAGGGTTTAGGGTTAAGGGTTTAGAGTTTAAATATTTAGGTTTAGTGTTTAAGGTTTAGGGTTTGAGTTTGGGTTTATAATTTGGGTTTAGGAGTTAATGTTTAGGTTTTATGACTTATGTTTTATGGTTTTAGGCTTGGGATTAAGTATTTTAAGAATTAAGTGTTAGGGTTTGGAGTTTAGGATTTAGAGTTTAGGTTTTGTGTTTTGGAATTAGGGTTAGAGGTTAAGTGTTTATGGCTTAGTTTTTATGGGTTTTGGGTTTAGGACTAGAGGTTTAAGGTCTAGGGTTTGGGGTGTAGGTCTTAGGTTTTATAATTTAGGGTTTATTATTCAAGATTTGGGGTTTACATCTTATGACTTAGGGTTTTAGTGTTTAAGGTTTATGGTTTAGGATTTTATGGATTGGATCTTAAAGTTTAGGGTTTGGGACTTAGGTTTTGAGGTTTAGGATTTAGTTTAAGTTTAATGTTCACTATTTAGGTTTTATTTTTAGGGTTTGGGGTGAAAGGTTTAGGTTCAAAGTTTATAGTTGGGTGTTTGGGGCTGATTAATTGGGTTATGGCATTTAGGTTTTTAGATTTAGGGTTTATGGTTTTAGTATTTAGGGTTTATGGTTTTAGATTTAGGTTTTTATGGTTATAGGTTTATGGTTTAGGGTTCAAATTTCAAGGTTTAGGGTTTAGTGGTTATGGTTTCAGGATTAGGTTTTAGGATTAAGAGTTTAGGGGTTAAGGTTTTGGGTTTAGTGTTTGGGTTTCAATGTTTAGGGTTTAAGGTTCATGATTTTGAATTTTGTATTTAGGGTTTAGTGTTAATATTGAGGGTATAGGGTTAAGGGTTTGTAGTTTAATATTTAGGATTTAATATTTTAGGCTTATGGTTTGGGATTTAGGGTTAAGGGCTTAAAGTTTAGGTTTTAAGGTTTAGGGTCTAAGGTATAAAGTCTAGGGTTTAAGGTTATAAGGTTCTATGTTTAGGGTCTAGGGTTTAGGGTTTAGGTATTATTGTTTTGGGTTTAAGTTTAATGTATTAGGGTTAAGGGTTTAGGGTTTAGGTATATGATTTAGTGTTCATGGTTTAGGGTTTATGGCTTAGGGTTTGGGGTTTAGGGTTTAATGTTCAAGGTTCAAGGTTTAATGTTTAGGTTTTAGGGTTAATGTAGTTTAGGTGGAAATGGAGTATACTAGGGTGATTAACTACATTCATGTTTGGTATGAGTGATCATATCATGAATATAAGAAGATGCCATGTATGAGTGACAACATACCTATATGTAGTAATAGGTATGGGGTAGATGTAATATATGAATGAATATATCATTACTATATGTATGCTATATGTTGAATGATACAAGCTAGTCATTTGTGCATATTTATAGACCCATTAATTAAAATACCCACAAATTATTTAGGAATTCAACCTAAATCCACCTTCAAGGATTTTACATGAATGTTCTTAGTCACTCCTTTATATATATAGGTGAGAATGCCCCCTCTCTTATCAAGTTATGGATCAACCAATGCCCCCTTTCCTTTCTCCATATAGGTGATAATTCCCACTCTCTTAATTTTCAATCATCACTTGATAATGACCCCTGTCCTTTATCCCTTGATCCAATAATGCCACATATAATGATTTTAAAGCATCATACTACCTACACTTATTTTAATATATGGCTTAGGTAATCAATCAGGTATTAGGTATTTAAGAAATGGCTTAGGTAAGATAGATATGGGTATTCAAGATCAAGATATGGCTCAGGAATCTAATAGTGTAGGGAATACTAAATTAGGTGGGGCATAGTAAATTAGATAGGGAAATAAATATAGGTAGGTAGGGGATAATTAAGTAGAAAAATAGGTAGGTGTTGACATTTTGGCTTCCTAGTCTAAATGTCAACCTCTATAATAAAAAAATTTCCATGACACCCACTCAAGCTGCACATGGTGATCTTCCTATGTGTGATGTCTTATTTAGTCTCATTTTGAACCTTGTTAGCATTGATTAAGGTTTCATGTTATGTTAGAACCTATTGCAGAGATCATTCTATGTCATGGATGTCTTGAGTCCTTGGGTGATGTATTAGGTGGCCATAGTGGTAATTAAATGAGTGGAAGAGTTATCATGTCCTTCTCAAGCCTTAGGGGTGGTCTAAGCATTATTTGATAGAGTTAAGGATATTTAAGAAGGGTTAAGGTAATTTAAAAAGATTAAGGTTTCTATTTCTCATGAGTTTTAAGCCTGTTTAATCCATTTCAAGAAGGGAAACCTTTGTTGAAAGGATGTAGGGGTGTTTAAACCTAGTTAAAAGTCATAGTATGAATGTATGATGATGTCTTCAATGTCATTGTTCATGGTTTGTTCTTTCAAGAAATTTCAATCCTTCATGACCCCCCTAAAGTCATCAATCACCCTTCAAACACCTCATATTAGTTAAATACACTATAAAATCTTTGGAAGGGGTAATATTTAAAGTATATAATTGTTTATAAAGGTCTTAAAAGAGTCCTTAAATCATCATAGGGTAGTTTCACATCATAAATAATCCATTTTAGGGGCCAAATCAACTCTCCACCCATAAAATGAGTCCCACATGTGGGAAAATATGTATCTTCAACTTACCCCAACTATACCACTAGGTTTGAAATATTATTTGACTTATGTTATCCCTCCTTATGCCCTCTAATGGCATTGAAAATCTTCAAACATAGAGAAAATAGATAAAAATAAGTCTTTTCAAGTGTTTTTATAGGTTTTATAGACATGTATGGTTAGTTCCATATAGGGGAGGTCAGGAAGTGCACATAGAGCTCATGTTAGATGTATTAGAGGAGTTTCATGATCAAAAGATGAAAATTAGGCCTAAAACCATTTATCCTCTTCTATTGAGATCCTTGTTAGTCTAGATAAGTTCTAATTTCTTGGTCATTCCATACATGAGAGAGAAAATGAGGATATAAGAGTTTAGGAAGTGGAAGGGGGTCTCTTGAACCTCTCATTCATGGCATTTGTCTCTAGGTTCATGGCCTATGCTCTATGAAAAAATGCTAACAATATGGGCACTCAAATAGTCTCCTTCATCTATGCAAGGGGTTAAATGAAAGAATTATCAAAACTCTTAAGATAAAATCTCTCCAAGAGCTCACTACCGTAATCATAGATGCTTAACTATACACTCAAAGGATAAAACCAATTGTAAGCAAAACAATTTTTATTCACACAAGAGATTTGAAAAGGATATGAAAAAAGATATTGTGTAAAAGATCATAAATCATGTATATTAAAATGTAGAGCCCTTGCTTAAATAGGCAAGGCAAAATAAGATGCAAGCTAAACTATGCAATGTGGAGATAAATTCCCACATAGGATGAAACTAGGAAAAGTCAAATAACTTAGTTATAACCTAACAAACATGAGTAATAATATGATCTAACAAACCCCCTTAAGTTAATCTAGGGGATAACAATAGAGGATGCAATGTGAAGCCATGTCTACCTATGGACACCAATCCATCATGCTGGAGTATATGGATGTCAAGTCATTATAACTACTAAGACAAAGTAGGAATTGTGTAAATATAAGGATCACTGAATATAAACACTACACTCTAGAATACTAGGTAGAATGATAAACCCAAGGAAGTATTGCTTGAACACCCTCCAACATGATGGTGAGAGGTGAACACAAAGACTAGTGGGGCTACCACACTGGTATCACTATAAGAATCACCAATAAGGCCATAAATTAAAGTAAAAAGTCCTCATATCAGTTAAAACAAAAAAAGTAATCGAATAAGATACCCATGTATAAATGAGAAATCCATAAAACACTTAAAAGAGTGAAATATATACATATCTCTCATACAATGGAGAAAAGGAAAAATTTTTAGAGGTACAATCACTAAGAGGGGGTGTTGAGTAAGTGAGCCTTGATATTTTAATTTCAAATTTAATCCTTTTAAAAAGTCAACAAATATCAACTTGATCAAGCAACATTAACAAGAGAGTTCATTCATTCAAAGAATACACAACATCAAACACATAACACATAGTTCCTATGGGAAACCCTCATGGGGAATAAAACCCACTCTCAAGCCTGTGACACATGGACTACTTGTCCTATAATAAATTACAAATAAGATGCTGGTGAAATCCTTTAGACCAACAAACCTTGATCATATCCTCTTGACCAAAGACTTTTTGTGAAAAACTAGTTTTATAAGGAATAATTACCCCTGAGGAAGATCAAGTCCTTTAAACCCTCCTTTGAAGTGAACACCTCCACCTTAGAATTTATGTCTTTAACACTTGATGATGCATATCTACTTTCTAACCTATACATAAACAGCCTCTCTATCTCATAGAGGCCTCTCACATAGGCATATCATAATCTCTCTCTTTTTTCAATCACACTATCCTCATATGCACACTAAGACATCTTCACATATCCTCAACCTTCAAGAACACTTTTTAGACATAAAAAATATGACCTAAAGGTCATACACATAGTATTCAATCTACTCTACTCATTAACTCATCAATTGGGCACTCTACCTCTCCTTCATTCCTTAATTCTCACACAAACCTTGCACTTGTCCCTCCAAAAGTCTTCCACAAGGATAAAAACCATCATATTTAGTTTCACTATATATAGATCTATCATGATTATCAAGATCAAAATCTTTCCTATCAGTCACAATACATGCCTTCACCCTTAAGGCATCTAACATGGGTCACACTTAATCACAACATACTTTCAAAGAGGCCTAAGTCACTTTTAGGTCCTATGGAGATCCATTCAACTCTTTGACACTTATCTAAGCAAAATAAGAACATAAGACCATTTCCAAATGCATGGAACCATTCCACATGACCCCTTTGACATCATTAAATGATCACAATCTCCAAAACACTCTTTTACTAAAGCACAATTTGGTCAAACAACATTTTATGCACATTGTCACCATGAACAAGTACACAATCAACTTATCAAGTATTGTTTATACTCAAGATATATTGATCACACCTCAAAAATCCACATAGAGAATCCTTATAGAGTATACAAAACTCTCCAATAGATAAGACATCATGAAACATAAAAAAAACATCAATACAATCTTAATTATCCTTCTTAGGTTACTTGTAGAGCATACATGAACATATAGTAAACTTTGAACCTTCATAACTTTGACTGTACACACTTTCATATCTTTAAAGTTATATTACCAGATGTACCTTGGAGTCTTCTACAAATTTTCTTTTTGCTATGTGGACAAATTCTATATAGATCAAAATTTATGGATCAAAAACTAGACATTGGTCTTTCCTTTATTAAATTCAAATATTTGAATTCAAATGGTCATAGTTAAACACCAAACACATTAATTACCTATCATGTCCTCACATCTTTAGATTAAATGTGCATCATCAATCTTCTTTGAATTTTAATGCATAGTGCACCAATTCCCAAATGTTAATCTTCGAACAATTGACCTCATCTCATGTAATCTAGAAACTTTAACTCAATACACACCATCGATCTTTATTACATAACTTGGTTATTAATAATACTAAAAAAATTTCACTTTGACATCTTGAATTTAATGTGCACCATTTATCTCTATCTGTACAATCACCCACTCATTATTAATCCTTAGAAGAAGCTCTATCTTTATCTTTACCTAGCATTGAACATTAAATACTTGGCACCATCTCACTACTTCTTGAAATCTTGTGGAAACATGATCCATCGATGATGCTCAAACTTTACCTTGTGAAAAATTGACCAAGTATGTGAACCATTACAATTTGTCTAAGAAGCTAATTTTGAACCTCAATAAATTTTAACTTGCTCACTTGCATGTTCTCAAATTTGGATTATATGGTATCCTCACTTAGTATAATCCAACCATGTGTCAATTTTCTCCTGAAGCCTTTGCTTGTACAAGATATAACACCATTAATATGCTCATTCAGATTTTTTTTCCACAGAGCCAACACTGTCAAGAATTGCCTAGAAGGCCAACTTTGCACATGCTTATCTTTTGATGCACTTTAATATATGATCTAAAATTTAGAAAAGTCAACTAGGATAAAAAATAAATAAACTAATATGATAATTTTTTTCTAAAACATCCATAAGTGTAAGATATGACATCACTAAATACTTACTTAGCTCTTTCTTGCCTCATGCAAATTTGGCTATGGGAAAATAATGTCAAACTACCTAAGAGGCCAACTTTGCACTTGCATATCTTTTGTCATGATTAGGTGAATGCCATGATATTTATCACATAATAAATAGGATTAATAATTGACAAACCCATGTGACCATTTCCTCCTAAAATCTCCATACATGTGAATGCTAACATCATCAACATGCTTACTCAACTTTATTTGAACATAGAAAACATCATCAAAATGCTTGAGAGCCCAAATTTTCACCCACATATATTTGAATGTGATTCATCACATGACTTGAGAATTAACACATAGAAACTAAGGACTAATATGATTATAACCATATGACAAACTTCCCCTGACTCATCCACATGTGGCAATGGTGATGATAGTAAACTGCCTACTCAAATTTTCTACCAATAGACCCAAACTATCTAGATGAAAATAATGGACTAATAGATGGATTCCACTCATGCACACAAGTAATAAAATCATATAAAAAATATTAAGGATCTATTTCACAACCTTAAATCACCATATTCATCCTTGCACATCTCTAACCATGCCAAAATTGAAGTTTAACCAAGCTTCCTTCAAGCATACTAAGACAAACACATTGCACACTTTGTCAATGTCACTTAGACTATAAAGTAACTTTATCCACTCACTAAGACATATCCATGACATCACCATGATATCATTTAAAACACTCCATCAATCTTCCCCTTTGTCATTTATGTCAATACCCATCAATATATAACTCACTTTTCTCTCACTCTTTAAGCACTCTCAAAATAGAAACTTTCTCATTCTTTGATATAATGACAAAGTGGACACCAAATAATCCATAGGACATAAAAATTATAACAATAGGAGAGGACCACCTTATAAATATGATACAAACTCCCCATTACTTTGAGCCTACCCCTTCTTATTTTAACACCTTCTTCTTGCTCCATGCCAACAATCTTTTCAACCAAGCACTATAATAAATGAATAAATAACACACAAAAGAAATAAAATTTGATGAAAATAATTGAGAAACATTTGAGAGTTATTTTACATAATGTTTATGAGCCATTTCACCTTTTGAGCATCTTTAGATCTTTACACACCATGAAGAACCACCATACAGACTTACTAGCCACTTTTTTCAAGCCACCTCAGAGACCATGAACAAAAATTCATGCCACTCATCAATCCAAAAACATAATCAAAACCAACCTAATAACTCTCCTTAAAACACACATACCTTTATCTTTTGTAAAAACTAAACAAAAAACACGCATCTTCTCACTAGGCTTGTCTAGTCTTCTTATAGCCCTACCTAAAACTTACATAGATCACAACTTTTAGTAGACACACATTCAAGACATAAAACATCATATATAGAGCACTCTCATATTCCACCTAATGTCAAATAATTTCAATCACCTAGATTATCCTCTACAATATACTTCCTTCACAAACCTTCTAGCCAATTATGCCTCCAACTTGGAAAAAGCTTGAATAACTTGAGAAACACAAACCTTAAAATCTCTGTGAAGCTTTAGTTGGCAACCTATCTAGCCCATTAAATTTGTTAAGAATATTTAGAAATCAACTCATAAGGCAGCCAAATTTTCTAGCAAAGCCCAAAACCCTATAATCCTAAAATAAACAGAGTCAACAAACCTCTTTTCGATCAACGTCCATCTCTGAAACTTCTTGAACACCTAGAGACAAACTTTACAAAATTATGGACCAAGTTTTGAGCTTACACATATTTAGGAACCCATACATCCTATAACCCATTTTAGGACCTACATACTCTTAATCACAAATTAGGAAACCTAAGAGCAAACAAAAATCTTCAATTTAAATTCAATAACCCTTCAGACCACAAAACCACCTGGAACATGATAGAACGAGGTCAATAGACCTTTATATGTAAAAAAATCATCTTGAAAAAACATAAATCCTCTTTTCCCATTTAGAAACCTTTAATCTAACCCTATTGACTAACCAAATATAACTATGACATCACTCTAACATCATCACAACATCTCTTCCACTTGGAAATACCTGCTCCAACTAAAAACACTCATCTCTAGTCTTCTAGGTTCATTTGAAACACACCACAACACCACTTGCTTATCCACTTGAAAGGTGTATCTTAATAAGCATAGATAGAGACATACTTTGCACCATAATACATTAAAATAAAGTGAAGACATGAGTGTCCCATATCTCCTCAGTAACCACTAGAATCCTCTTATAGCTATAAGACTTCTTGCTCTTGTTCTTATTATTCTTAGTCTAAACTATGACAACTAGTTATTTTTCTATATCACTCTCCTTTTCTTATAAGATAAAATTGACAACACATTGAACAATTATGGAATCTTGACATACTTTTTTATTTGAAGAATTAACCTTGTAGTTTTGAACCTCATCACTAGGCACTGACAATTGATGTTTTTTGCATGAAGCTTTCTTAACAACAACATGATGTTCACTTGGATCCATGCATACGTCAGAACTAGCTTCAACCAACACCTTGGTCTTCTCTTTGAGATTTGCCTCTTTATTCACAAGATGAGCAAAAAATGAGAGCCTTTGGCATTCTTCAACTTATAAAGCATTCTCCACCAAATAAAATAGATTACTTGGACCTGCAAACTCATCATGATTGAGCTTTTATTTCTATGAGCTAACTTGCCTTTTTCCTTACACCCTTAGAGTTTGATTGAACTTATTTTGACTTAATGGCCTTTACTTTTAGAATATGGCAATGTGACCTCTTTGTTCATAATTGTAACAAACCATACTCCTTGATGGAAACTTAGCTTGTCTTACCTTATTCAAACAATGTTTTATAAAGTGTCCCACATCATGATAATTAAATCACATAAGCTTGATCACACCTTTTGACTAATTACCCCCATCATAGTTCTAAAAAAATTCATTTCTAACATGTCTCTTGCATTCTCTAACCCTATGACCAAATTGATTACATGTGTAACATTAACCATTGAAACTTGCATACCTCATGGCATTTGGTTGTATGATCTAATATTTATTCATTCTATTAGCACCTTCATTCCTTGTCTGATGTTTTGTCTTCAAATTCTGATCCACCTTTCTCTCATTGACATTCATGTCAACTTGAGAAACAAGTTTGGGCTCTTCATTAAAACCCAATCCAGATCTATCACTAGCTAACTTTTGACTCTTTTGGAGTCATAGAGATCATTATAACTTTTTTCAAACTTGACAAATGATTTAACCTTGCTTTTAAAATTATTTAATTCATCTTTCAAGGACATAATATTAGAAGCATGCCTTAAAAATTCATCTTCTTTATCTTTTAGGATTGTATACATGATTTCTAATTGACAACTGATATGATTGACCATATCTTCATACTCCTTGGCATCTTCATTTATTCTTGACTCAAATATACTGAATTTATCCTCATAGTCTTTGAGTTAAGACTTCATATTCTTGTTAATCTTCTTCTCAATATTCAATTCTTTAAGAGCATTTATCAATGCAGTCTCATAGTCCACCTCATCTTCATCATCATCTAAATCACTACAAGTAGACTCCTTTTCATGTGAGAAACTACCTTCCTCAGCTATGAACGTGGTTTCATCTTTAGTAGGACCATCATCTTCATGATCATAATATGAGTCACTGACTTTACTCTAATATGATGATCTTAAATCTTCTTTGGTGTAGTGACTCTTCTTGTATTTTAAGTACTTCTTATTGTCAAACCTTCTAAATCCCTTTTTGTTTTTATCAGGGTTGAATGATATTTTTCCATCATCATGACCTTGATCATGCTCTTCATCATCATACTTTTTATACTTATGAGGATACTTATTAGAAAAATGTCCTACCTCTCCATAATTGAAGCATTTGAGGGGTAGTTTACCCTTATACTTGCCTGAACCTATTTTCAATTTTCTTGAAATCAAAGTAATTAGTTCATCCTCATATATATCAAAAATGTCATCCTCTTTAGGTTTCTTACCTTATAACTTCTTTGGCTTCTTCTCTATCTTTTGAATGCTACTTCCTTCTTTGGTGGTATATCATCATTATTTCTCATCTCATAGGCAGTAAGGGTGCCATGCAATTGATCTATGTTCAAATAAGTAAGATCATGAATTTCTTTTATTGAAGATACTTTTAGATCAAAATTGAGGGATATAGACCTTAATACCTTTTGAATTATAATAGCCTCTTAAGGGTTCTCTCCAAGACCTCTGATGATGTTCACAATCTCATCAACTCTCTACATAAAGGATGCCATAGAATCCTCTTCCTTCATCTTGAGACTTTCAAATTACCTTCTATGAGTTTATAGATTAACAAGTTTGACCTTTGAATCTCCTTCATAAATGATCTACATTTTGTCCCATATCTCTTTAACAAATTTACAATGGATTAACTTAGTGTATTTAGTCTTTAAAAGCCCACAATTGATAGCATTCATTGCCTTGGAATTATTATCAAACAACTTCTTATCTACAACACTAGATGGAGGAGTAGTAGGACTAATATAACCATCCACAATAGATTGCCATACATCAAACCCTAGGGACATAATGTATGTCCTCATCCTCATACTCCAAAGTGAATAATTAGATCCACTAAACATCAATGCTTGATTATTAGAGAAACCTCCTTGATGACTAACCATATTGTACCTTGGATCACCTTCAATTTGTCAAACTTTTACCAAAGGACTTGCTTTGATACCAATTATTATAGGTATAATCACTGAGGGGGGGGTGAATAAATGAGCCTAGGTATTTCAATTTCAATTTTAATCCTTTTAAATAGTCAAAAAATATCAACTTGATCAAGCAACATTAACAAGAGAGTTCATTCATTTAAAGCATACACAACTAGATGGAGGAGTAGTAGGACTAATATAACCATCCACAATAGATTGCCATACATCAAACCCTAGGGACATAATGTATGTCCTCATCCTCATACTCCAAAGTGAATAATTAGATCCACTAAACATCAATGCTTGATTATTAGAGAAACCTCCTTGATGACTACCCATATTGTACCTTGGATCACCTTCAAGTTGTCAAACTTTTACCAAAGGACTTGCTTTGATACCAATTATTATAGGTATAATCACTGAGGGGGGGGGTGAATAAATGAGCCTAGGTATTTCAATTTCAATTTTAATCCTTTTAAATAGTCAAAAAATATCAACTTGATCAAGCAACATTAACAAGAGAGTTCATTCATTTAAAGCATACACAAGCTCAAACACATAACACATAGTTCCTATGGAAACCCTCATGGGGAATAAAACCCACTCTCAAGATTGTAACACATGGAATACTTGTTCTATATGAAATTATAAATAAGATACTAGCAAAATCTTTTAGGCCATCAAATCTTGATCATATCCTCCTGACCAAAGGCCTTTAGTGAAACACTTGTTTCACAAGGAGAAACTACCCCTAAGGAAGATCAAGTCCTTTAAACCCTCCTTTGAAGTGAACACATCCACCTTAGAACTAATGTATTCAAAACTTGATGATGGATCTCTACTTTCTAACCTCTACACAAACAACCTCTCTATCTCATACAAGCCTCTCACATAGTCATGCCACAATCTCTCTCCTTCACTCAAAGTAACCTCATATGCACACTCAAACCTATTTGCATATCCTCAACCTTCAAGATAACTATTTGGACATTATAAATATGAACTATAAGTCATACACATAATCCTCAATATACTCTACTCTGTAACTCATCAATAGGGAACTTTACCTCTCCTTTGTTCCACAATTCTCACATACACCTTGCAATTGTCCTTCCAAAAGTATTCACAAGTTTATAAACTATAATATTTGGTTTCACTATATATAGAGATATCATGGTTATCAAGATAAAAATATTTCTTGTCATCCAAAACACATGCCTTCACCCTTAAGGCATAGAACATGGGTCACAGTTAAGCACAACATACTTTCAAATAGGCCTAAGTCACTTTTAGGTCCTATGGAGACCCATTCAACTCTTTGACACTTCTCCATGCAAAATAAAAACATAGGAGCATTTAAAAAAACATGAAACCATTCCAAATGATCCCTTTGACATCTTAAAATGATCACAGTCACCAAAACAATCTTATACTAAAGCATAATTCACTTAAACAACATTCTATGCACATAGTCACCATGAACAAAAACATAGTTGAATTCTTAAGCAATGTTAATAATTAATATAGATTGATCACACCTCAAAAATCAACACAAATCATATCTTTGCATTATAAAACACTTTCCAATAGCTGAGACATCATGAAACATTGAAACAACATCAATACAAGCTCAATTACCCTTCTCAGGTGACTTGCATGAACACATAGTCAACTTTAAACCTTAATAAATTTGACTATACACACTTTCATATATTTAAGTTTATATTTATACATGTGCCTTGGAGATTTATACAAATTCTCTTATTACTACATGGTCAAATTAAGCATAGATCAAAAGTTATGGCTAAAAAACTAGACATTGGTATTCCTTTATTAAATTCAAATATTTGAATTCAAATAATGAGAGTTAAACATTGAACACATTGCTTGCATCTTATGTCCTTGTATCTTCATATTAAATGCAAACCATTGATCTTATTTGAACTTTAATGTATAGTATGCCAATGTCCAAACATTAATCTTTGAATAGTTGACCTCATCTCATGCAATCTAATAAATTTGACTTAACATGCACTATTAATCTCTATACATAGCTCGGTCTTTAACAATGTTAAACAACTGCTACTTTGACCTCTTGAATTTAATGCACACTATTGATCTCTATCTATATGATCATTGATCACAATTGATCCTTAGAAGAAGCTCGATATTTATCTCTGTTCAGTGTTAAACATTTAAGACTTGGCACCATTTCACTACCTCATGACATCATAGAGCAACATGCTCCATCAATGATGCTCAAAATTTACCTTGTGAAAAATTGACTAAGTATGGGAACCATTGAAATTTGTCTAAGAAGCCAACTTTAAGCCTCAGTAACTTTTACCTCGCTCACTTGCATGTTCTAAAATTTGGACCATATTATTTCCTCACATAGGAGAATCTAACCATGTGTCAAACTACTCCTAAATCCTTTTCATGTGTGAGATATAACACCATTAATATACTCACTTAAATTTTTCTACCATAGAGCCAACAATGTCAAGAATTACCTAGAAGGCCAAATTTTCTCATGAATATATTTTTATGTGTTTTAATACATGATCTAAAATTTAATGCAAATTAATTAGGCTAAAAATTTGAACTAACCCATATGATTTTTTTACTCTAAAACATCCACACATGTAAGATATGACATCACCAAACTTCTTACTCAACTCTTTCTTACCTCATGTAAATTTGGCTATGGGAAAACAATGTTAATTACCTAGGAACCCAACTTTACACTTGCATATATTTTGTCATGTTTAGGTGCATGACCTTAAATTTAATGCATAAGAACTAGGAAAAATAATAAATAAACCCATGTGACTATTTCCTCCTAAAACATCTATGCATACAAATGCTGACATCATCAACATGCTTACCTGGCTCTATTTGAACATAGAAAACACTATCAAAATGCCTAAGATCTCAACTTTGCACCCACATATCTTTGATTATGCTTCATCGCATGACTTGAGACTTATAACATAAAAACTATAGACTAATGTGATCAAAACCATATGACCAACTCCCTCTAACTCATATACATGTGGAAATGGTGATGTCAGTAAACTACCTACTTAGATTTTCTACCAATAGACCCAAATTGTCTAAATGAAAACAATAGACTACCATATGAATTCTTCTCATGTACACAAGTACTCAAAGCATATAAAATATATTATAGACCTCTTTCACAACCTAAACTCAACATATTCATCTATGAACATATCTAACCATGCCAAAACTAAAGATCAATAAAGCCTCCTTCAAACATACTAGGATAAACACATTGCACACTTTGTCATTATCACTTAGACTATCAAGGAACTTTATCCACTCACCAAGACACCTCCATGACATCACCTTGACATCATTGACAACACTCCAATAGAAAAACCATAGGAAAAAATCCTCCTCAAAGAGAGAAAAGAAGAAGAGAGAGATAGAAACCCCCCTAAAGATGATGCTAAAGTAGTCTTCACTCTAAGTACTCGTAAGTCATGAAGGAACTCAATCTGCACAGGTGGTCTAAATCCACTACTCAATCACAAAAATAACTAACACTAAGCTTCACTAGAATAGCTTCAATAAATAATATTATTAGTGGTGATGAAATTATAAAAGAATACTACATTTGTAAGGGACACTCAACACCTAATAAGCATAATGTAAATCACACCCCCCCATATAGTTGATTAACAAAAATTCTCACTAGTGGAAATAAGACTTCAAGAGGTTTCCAAAAAGTGGTCATAATAATGATTCCAAGTAGTATCAAAGGAGATATGGGGATTTGATAACATGAAAGAGTTATCAAAATTATTTATCCAAGATCTCTCCAAGATCTCATTACCAAAGTCATTGATGCTTCAACATACACTCAAAGAACAAAACCAATTGTAAGCAAAACAATTATTATTTACACAAGAGATCTGAAAAAGATATGCAAAAAGATATTATGAAAAAGTTTATAAATCATATATATTAAAATATATAGACCTTGATTAAATAGGAAAGGAAAAACAATATGTAAGCTAAACTAGGCAATTGGGATAAATCCCCACATAGGAAAAAACTAGGAAAAGTCAAATAACCTAGTTAGAACCTAGCAAACATGAGTAATAATATACTCTATCATTAAAGTGGTATCAGTTTTGGTATATATTTGAAGTTTTTTTCAGAAAAAATGATTGTTATGTTTTAAAAAGATCCTAAAGGTCCTTAAATAATACTACTCACCCTTGGTTCACAAATGTCAAGGTGTAAGGGTAAGAAAATATTCATATTGACACATTTGCAAGTTACATGACAGAGTTTCTCCATGTGTAGAATATTTAGTACATGTGTATATAAGTGTATGTTGTTTTTAGTATGGATTATGGTTTTATTAAGGCCATTAAATTATTATTTTCCC
Organism: Torreya grandis; assembly: GCA_037957365.1. Taxonomy (NCBI): domain Eukaryota; kingdom Viridiplantae; phylum Streptophyta; class Pinopsida; order Cupressales; family Taxaceae; genus Torreya; species Torreya grandis. Next base: position 2,170,323 of record JARHVA010002283.1, on the reverse strand, counting down.
CCCATACTCAGCTAATCCATCATCAATCCAAGTAACACCTTATGAGTCCTATCCCCAATAGAATTGTGATGTGTGTATTATCACCTCCTTTGTAGAATGGAAATAGGGTAGTCAATGTTGGAATGGGATATATAAGGGAGGGATAATTAAAAGAGTATAAAATGTTTCTAAAAATTAGGGAGATGGAGATAATATTTTAAAATAGGGTGGACACCCTCAAATCATCCTGATAAGAACTTAGGCTAGACTAACTCAATGAGAAGCCCTAAGGTCTACCTCCTAAGCAATGCTGGTTCTTATAAATGTGGAGATGAGATGGTTGGGAGGTAACATGAAGACCTTGAAAATATCTTAGATGATTGAAGGCATAGGTGTTAGAGACATGAAATCATCAAGATTAGAACATAACCTCATAAATGTAGTCAGGTAGACCTAGACATAGTATACACAACCATCTTGAGAACATGTGTTCAAAAGACCTTGATAGAGTATTGACCATATGGGTGGGATATTAAGGAAATTTATAAACCTATAAAAACTAATAAGACATATAAATAATTCTATAAACTAAGAAAATAGGTTCCATCAATAATACACACCAGACTCACTCCAAGAGAAGATAAGACTTAGTCTAGGCCTAGGGTCACCACCTATAGGTTTGATAGTAGGAGCAAGGAAGTTGAATAAAAGAGTTATTTTTTAATGTGTATTGAAGTATTTAAGGATAAATACATTAATAAAATCATAGTTATAATGTGAATAATAATAGGTTGAAGGTTGTAATGAAAGCAAAACCTATATAGTCACACCTACACATAGTTTAAAGGTAGGGTCATCACCTACATGCAGGGTCTTAGGTTATAGGGTGAAATTTCATGGAAAATTATTGGTGAATAAAGTGAAAAGATTTAAGGGGAAGTTTTTCATTGTATCTCAAATTTTAAAACCTCACTTGAGTGCTTGAGTCATTGAATGAAATAAGGATGTTGATAGTTTAGCTCTTTTAGGCCTAAACTAGGTAGCTACAGACCTAACTATAGAAGTAAAGGGCATATATAGGTATTATAGTGTTAATAGGGTTATAAAAATATATTAATGAGGTCAAAATATGTAATAAGTTTTTCCAAGTGATAAAATTCTCAGTTTGGTAAGAAGAGATTAATGGCCCATTAGGCCTTTTAGGCCTAAAGATGGATATAAATAAGCCTATGCCTGTTGGTAGAAGGATTATACTTATTTTTGGGTGATTTAAGGAATGAAAAATATGAGAATCCATAAAAATGAATCATATAAATTTTTCATGATGACAAAAAACTCAAGTCAGGATAGTAATCAATTAAGCCTTTAGGGCTACACAGGCCTGAGTGTGCATAAACCCTAGGCAAGAGATGAGAATACACAGAGGGCAGAGCTGATGAAATAAATTGATCCTAAGGATATTAATAAATCATAGGAAAATTATGAATAATTTTTTAACCTCATAAACAAGGTGGAATTGATATGACACTACCAAAGGCTCTACATTACTACTATCAAACACTTAGGTTTAACAAGTAAATAATGAAGTTTAAGGAATACCTACATAGAGGTAAGAGAGTATAGATTTAAATGGTGATAATATTAATTCAAGACATTATATAAATTAAAAAAATATAGGGGAAGGATGTTAGAGTTACATTGAGTCATCAAATTACCTACATATTGACTCAAACAAGGCCTATTAGGCCTAAAGCTATTCTTGATTGCTTAAGACCTCACTTCAATCTTGGTGACTAACTAAAACCCCAAAAAAAAATTTGATGGACATGAGGAGGTGTGGGAAGATATAATAGCTCATATAAATGGTTATTTTATAAATAATAATATCAAGAAGATGTCATATTGTTCTTAATACCCACCTCAATCTATAACATGCTAGTCTGCCAACTAGAGCCATTATTTCAAATACTCATATATTTCATAGCAAGTGACTCAAGGATAATGTTATTAGAAGGAGTTTGGAACCCATATGGACTCAAAATATATAGAGGAAACACTTGGTTTTATGGGTCCATCTCTATGAATCATTGTTAAGACTACAGACATGTCTAAAAGGTTTGCAAAGGGCTCAAGGCACATCATCTTGCATTCATATATCCACACACAAGATGCATGGGATCCAAATATTTTTAGGATATTTATGGGGGTATATGGAATAAATATCCATGACCATAAGTTTAGGATTATAGGTCTAAGCTTTATGAACCATCATTAAGATGGTAGACTCCAAAACCTTGCTTAAACTCCAACATAGACTTGACTTGGGAAAACTTGGTATTTTTGCAATCAAACACCTTGAACTATCCTAGTAAACACTTGGATCACCCAGTCCACTCAAAGGGGATATCATCTATGGTACTAGTCTATACAAACATTATATAGAATTATCATAAAATGGTACGTTTTCAAGTTTTAAAGTATAAATCAAGGTATAGGGTTATTTTAGAAGTTACCAATCATTAGAGGGGGTGGTTTGAGACTTGTTTCACCTTCCCAAACACCAAATGTTCAAATTTAATGAAAAAAGTGATTCTAAAAGCCTCCTGCAAATAAGAAGTCTAGAAAATCATATGTCATGGTATGGGACATTGATGCATACCTAAAAACACATATCCACCTGATCTAAGGTTTGTTTTTAGGTGTCTAATCATCTATCAACAAATAGTCAAGTCACCAAGCCTAGTGGCCTAGAAGGTCTACTTGGGTCAATAAGGAGAGGTAAAATTTGGCATAGAGGGGTAGTTGGGAAATAAAAACAAGGTCATTATACCCTTTTAACTGATGCATAAGGGCAAATAAACACTTCTTATAGATATTATGGAGAAATAAGATAGTTACCAAGCTCATTCAATATACAGAAAAGGAAGATATGCTACTATATACTTCATGGTGGCCTAATTTAATATCCTTAATGTTTATAACTATCAAAGGAAGGATTATTGACCAAATTTAGGCATGTAAATGTCTTGAAGAGGTCAAACAATTCTGACCTAACCTTCACCACTCCACCTTAATGCCTAAAGGGCCCACTAAAGACGACCAATCAAGAGGGAAATGCATGGAGGGAGTATGGTGACTATTGAAACTAATGATGGAATGGGCTATGGTCAATTATGACATCTATCTATCACGTCCATGACATTCTCCCTCTTGTTTCCTTCTCATTATTCTATTTCTTCAAGTCTTAAGGTCATTATATTCATCCCTCACCTAGGTATGAGGAAACTCTTCCTATATTTTCACTTTACAACCTCTTGGACTAATAAATAAACTATTTTAGCTTATTTATGTTGACATCTAGTGTGTTCATGTTTTTTGATTTATATATGTGTTATATTTCCCTCCCTTTGTAGGTCCTTGCCTCACCTAGATGCTAATAGGATGTCTTATGTAGGTCATGTGGTTTGTAGAAGTGTTAAGTGATTGAATTTATAGTGGAACCTAACTAGTAAGTGCCTTAGACTAGACATTTTTATCATGGACCTCATGTTATATCACCTAACAAAACCTCCACGTGAAATAATGTTGAATAGGAGCTTCTTAGAGATGGTAGTCCAATTGTTTGTCTAGTCCACTAATGTTGTTAGAGGTCAAATTGAGTGGATTAATGATATTGGTACATCACCACCCTTATATTAGGTTTCTTTTATGCACTCTTTATCCTTTTTCACCCCAAAAATATTAGGTCTTAGTGAATTTAGCCTAATAGATGCACTAGGGGATCTAGCCTCATAATATAGAGGTCTAGCCCAGTCATAAGTCACCCATAGCCTTGGGATATTCCTATTTTAACCCAAACTTGAAGGTAGGCCTAAAAACCTCCTTATAGGGTGAAAGTTAGAGAGCTAACAATTATGGCACACCTAGTGAGATCAGATTGAAGCATTAAAACACTCTCTTACAACACCTAGTCATCTAAGAGAGCTTCAAGCACCTTAGTAGTATATTAGCAATTAGATTTCATGTTGAGAGTCATCAAAAGGTATCCTATCAAGGGTAAGATCATCTTATTTATTGGTATTTCATTTTGTTTAATTATGTGTAATGGTTGCATATGGAGCAGACTTCTATCACACACCTCATCATCAATATCCCTTCTACCCATGCCAAACTTATGGTAATTATCACCAACAACATCTTGACCCTTACCCACCTTATGAGTTATCTTTACCTCCTTGTTAGTCCTCTTGTCCTCCTAATCAATCATGTCAACATCATGATATTCCTAGTTAGCCTAAGCAAAGTGATGATGATTTGAGCTTAGAAATTGAGAAGATAAGGGAGGAAATGGATAGATTAAAAGGATATATTATATAGTAAAATGAAGTTAAACATCAATCATATTTTCATCAGTAAAACATCATTGAGAACCAAGAGCAGACAACCAAGGTAATCACTCCATCTCCTTTCTTGACCTTTATTATCATTGGAGACTCCTTGGTCCATAATTGTTTGTTTGATGATAAAGGAAGCAGTTAATTTATTCCTAAGCTAATAGATAATAACTTGAATTTGATATATAGAATTACTTCAAAATTTTAATTTTAATGGAATGGATCAGATAAAAGGAATTTTAGCCTCATTAAAAACCTAAAACTTACCCTTCATGCTTACCACAAGACATCAATTGCATAAGACATTATAGTTGCAAACCTACAACCTTGTTTTGCTTTATGTTTGTTTAATGACTTAATGGAAAAAATTGGGAGGTACTTATCCTTTTATTTGTCTTATTTGGTCTAAAATATTAGGTATGGTGTAGGGGTAAAAATTAGATCTAGACCACTCTCCAAGTTTCATCTTGAGCCTTACACACCAAACATCTCAATTGAAAATTACCTTTATCCTCCTACCTATAGTTAGCCTCATATTCTATATTCCCTTTAAGATCCACCCATTCCTTCTAAAGAGCCCATGATAACTTCAAATTGAAGGCCTTCATGGTCTAAAACCTTAGATTATGTTATGCCTATTCTTGAGAGATAAATTTCTCATATGTTTATTCAAAATCAATAAGAGAAGTGTATGGAGGCTAGTTCAGGAGATGTTTTAGGTTTTATAAGTTCCCCATACATACTTCATACTATAGTCTTGCATGAGGATCAAGGTACATCCAAGTTTTACAAGGTAATTTAAGAATGGAAGAAAAATATTGTAGTATCCAAGTTTGATACTTTTAAGGCTCCAAGATAGAAAATCACCCTTGAAGCTATCAAAAAATCTAATGAAGTACTTTGTCCTCCCACCCTCTCCTCTTGTGAAGAGGAACTAAATGCAATGAAGGCATAATTTGAGCATCCAAGTATGAGGAATAATTTTACAATATTAATCAGTGGGGTGGTAATCCTTCAAGATATTGATCATGTTATAGTTTTAGGTAAGTTTTAAGAACACTTTAAAAAGGATACCTCAAACACTTATGATGAGGAGATCAATATTGGTTCCCCTATTCATCCCAATAGATCAAAATTTGAGCATGAAAGAAAGTTTTAAGATGTAGAGTAGTCACAATGGAAAAAATGAAGTTGATGAAGATGAAGCACAAACAACTTCCCCTATAGGAAACAATCATGAAAAAAATCTACATGAACCCACTGTTGAAGCTAAGAGAATTTAAAGTGTGTTAGATGATCCTTGGTAGTAATTTTACCATGAATTATTAGGTGAGATTGAAGAACTTAGCATGATAGATTGGAATGGTAGAATAAGACAATAGGTTAATGTTTTAAATAAAGGTACCACTAATGCTTTAGAGCTTGAATAAGGAAATTCAAGTTTACAAATATAAAGGCAAGATGAGATGGATCTTGAGTGGATTGATGAGCTTTCATTCTCCATAGAAGATGAGGATGATTGAGTTGCAACTGATCATGAACCTTGCTATGAATCTTTGGGAGAGTTGGAGATACTTGATCAACATAATCCTTCAAAATTGAATAGTAAGAATGATATGTAACTCCATGTATTTCTAATTGATCATGAAGATATGGCCTTTTGTGAAGACTTGGGGAACTTTTATTCAAGTTTAGATACCCACCTCTACATCATGAGGAGTTTGAGAAGGGTCTTAAAAAGAACACTATGGCAGGTGATCATTTTGATTCTTGCAAGCCTAATGACATGTGGAAGCCATGATTGTACACTTACTAATAAGATGAAGGCCTTGAAAAGTAATCATCTCAAATGAGTATAATGAAGACACAAGTCAAGGCATGCTAACTGAGTTGTTAGGAGCATCACTACATGAGAACATGACAAATCAAGAACAACCCATGACTGGGGTATAAATCAAACTATTGCTGCAAGAAAGGTAAGTTTAGAATGATTATGATTGGGTGTTATAATCACATTACCAACTCATGTACCTAAGGTTGGAGCCAAAATATCCAATTACTCTCTTAAGAGACTATGAGCATGCCAATGTCTCCAGTTGTAAGTGGAAATCCTTATTTAGTGAGTAATGCCTGATTGGTCTCGAATCAAGACATAAAAAACATACCTCATGGTGCCATAATAATAAAATAATTTTTTTATTTGATCCTATAGGGGAAAATAGTTTGGTCTTAGGCTATTTGTTTATAATGTTTATTTTCTTGTTTAAATAAGTGTGTCATACACAAATTTGTAGTTAGTTGCCATAGTTGTTTTGATATCTTGTCTTGTTAGTTATTAGGTGTTGTTTTTTTGGTTCTATTTATTATTTATTATTATTTTTTTCCATCCTATAGGTGTTATAAGGTGATAATATGTTTTATAGTCCAAGGAAATATCCATCCAAGTCATAGTTCCACCTCTGTGAGTCATCAATGTCATAGAGAGTTAGTGGGTTCTCTTGACTAATAGGTTAGTCAAACCTATTAATCACCAAAATATATTGAAATTTTGGACTCTTAAAGCAAATTTAAACCCATAAAATCAAAAACATTCCATGAAACCCACCCAAGCTTCACATGGAGATCATCCTATATGTGATGTCTTATTTGGTCTGATTTTGAACCTTGTTAGCATTGATTAAGGTTTCAAGTTATATTGGAACCTGATGAAGAGATCATTATATGTCATGGATATATTGAGTACTTGGGTGATGTATTATGTGGCTAGAGTGGTCATTGAGTGGAAGAGTTGTCATGTCCTTCTCAAGACTTGAGGGTGGTCTAAACATTATTTGATAGAGTTAAGGATCTTTAGCAAGGGTTAAGGTAATTTGACCAAATTAAGGTTTCTATTTCTCATGAGTTTTAGTCATATTTAAGACATTTAAATCAAATAAACCTTTGTTGGTAGGATTTAGGGATGTTGAAACCATGTTCAAATTTATAATATGAAGGTCTAATGATGTATTCAATATCATTGTTCATGGTTTATTCCTTCAAGCAGTTTTAAGCCTTCATGACCCCCCTAAAGTCATCAATCACCCTTAAAACAAATCATATTGGTCAAATGCACTATTAAATATTTATAAAGGGTAATATTTAAAGTGTTTCATTATTTAAAAAGGTCTTAAAAGAGTCCCTAAATCATCTTAGGGTAGTTTCACATCATAAATAGTCTATTTTAGTGGCCAAATCCACTCTCTACCCATCAAATGAGTCCCACACATGAGAAAATATGTCTCTTAAACATAACCAAACCATAAAAATAGGTTTGAGATATTATTTGACTTATGTTTTCCCTCCCTCTAGCCTCTAATGGTGTTTCAAAGCTTCAAACATAGAGAAAATGCAGAAAAAGAAGTGTTTGCAGGTGTTTTTGCAGGTTGTACAGACCTAAAGAATCAGTTCCATACAAGAGAGGTCAAGAAGTGCACCCAGAGATCATGTAGGATTTCTCATAAAAGTTTCATGATCAAAAGATGAAAAATATACCCAAAACCATTTCTCTTCCTCCACTAAGCTCTTTGGTAGTCCAAATAAGTTTCTAAGTTTTTGGTCATTCTGTACATGAGAGAGAAAATAAGGATTTGATACTTTGGGAATAGGAAGGGGGTATATGGACCCTCTCATTCATGTAATTTTTTTGAGGTTCATGTACTATGCTCATGAATAAATTATAACAATCTAGGCACCCAAATGGTCTCTTTTATCTATGCAAGGGGTTAAAGTGGCATTAGTTTTGGTGCATCTTTGAAGTGTTTTTGAGAAATAGAAATTTATTTGTGTTCCATATGTCCTAAAGGTCCTTACACAATACTACCCACCCCTGGTTCACACATGTGAATTTTTAAGGGCAAGAAAATCTTCATATTGACACATCTACAAGTTATATGATAGAGTTTTTCTATGTGCAAATTATTTAGTTTATGAGTATGGAAGTCTCTGATGTTTTTAGGATAGATTATGGGTTTATTTAGGCCATTCAAATATTATATACCCCATATACTTAGCTGATCCATCATCATTCTAAGTAACCTGTTATGAATCCTATGCCCAATGCAACTACTATGTGTGTATTTTCACATCCTTTGTAGAATGGAAACATGGTAGTCACTGTTGGAATGTGATATATAAGGGTGAGAGAATTAAAAGAGGATAAAATGGGTATAAAAAGTATGGATATGGAGATAATAGGTTCAAATAGGGTGGACACCCTTAGATCACCCTAAGATAAGAAATCAACCTAGATTGACTCAATGAGAAGCCCTAAGGTCTACCTCCTAAGAAATGCTGGTTCTTGTAAAGGTCAAGATGAGACGGTTAGGAGGGAACATGAAGAACTTGAAAATATATTAGAGGAGTGAAGGAAACTATGTCATAGAGATGAAATCATCAATATTATAATACACCCTTAAAAATGCGATCAGATAGACCTAGACACAATATACACAACATCTTGAGAACATGCATTCAAGAGACCTTGATAGAGTATTGAATATCTAGGTGGGATATTGAGGACATTTAAAAAAATATAATAATTCATAATAAATTAATAAGTATTTAAATTAAGAAAAAAATGTCCATTAATAACCAAACACTAGATTCGCTCCAAGAGAAGATAAGACTTAGTTTAGGCCTAGAGTCACCACCTCAGACGGAGTAGGGTAGTTAAACAAAAGAGATATTTTTAAAGGTGTATTTAAGTGTGTGAGGATAAAAAAATGAATAAATTCATAGGGATAATGTGAATAATAATATGATTAATGTTGTCATGAAAGCAAAACCCATTTAGTCACACCTATACATAATTAAAAGGCAAGGTCATCACCTACAGGTAGGGTTTTGGGTTATAGGGTGAAATGTGATGGAAAATGATTAATAAATAAAGTTAAAATATGTAAGGATAAGTTTTTAATTGTCTCTAAAATTCACCAACTCCATTGAGTGCTTGAATCATTGAATGAAATAAGGATCTTGACAATTTAGCCCTTTTATGACTAAACTAGGCAGCTACAAACCTAACTATAGAAGTGAAGGACATATATAGGTCTTAGACTATTAATAGGGTTAGAAAAATCTAGGAGAGAGGTAAAAATATGTAAAAATTGTTTCCAAGTGATAAAATTATCATTTTGGCAAGGAGAGGTTAATGGCCTATTAGGCCTAAAGATGGATACAAGCAAGCTTCTACATGTTAGTCTAGGGTTTATATATGTTTTTGGGTGATATAAGGAATGAAAAATCTGAAAAGGAAGTGTGAAGGATTCATATAAATTTATAATGATGATTGAAAACTCAATTAAGGTAGGAAATCACTCAATCAAGCCTTTAGGTCTACATAGACTTGACTATGCATAAACCCTAGGTAAGAGATGAGAGTACACAAAGGGCAGAGTTGATGAAAGAACTTGATCCAAAGAATGTTTACAGATCATAGGAACATGGTTCATAATTTTATAACCTCATAGACTAGGTGGAAGGGATATGAGGCTAACAAAGTCTCTATAGTACTAGTATCAAACACTTAGGCTTAACAAGTAAATAATGATATTTAAGGTAAAACTACATAGAGTTAAGAGAATAGAGATTGAAATGGTGATTAGGGTAAATTAAGACATTTTATAAATTAAAAACATATATGGGGAAGGATGATAGAGTAAAATTAAGTCATCAACTTACAGACATACTGGCTCAGATCTATGGGACTTAACCTAGGCCTATTAGGCCTAGATTTATTCTTAACTGCTCAAAACCTCACTTCAATCTTGGTGACTAAAATAGACCCCAAAAGAAAATTAATGGCCATGAGGAGGTGTGGGAAGAAATTATAGGTCTTATAAAGGGTTTTTTTAGATATAAAAAGATCCATAAGATGTCAAATTGGTCTTAAGACCCCCCTCAAGCTACAACATGCTAGTTTGCCAACTTGAGCCATCAGTTAAAATAATCATATATTTAATATCATAGTGACTCAAGGATAATGATCTTATAAATATTTGGTCACCCATATTGAATTAACATCCATGGAAGAAAGACTTGGTTTTAGGTGACCACCTCTATGAATCATTGTTAAGACTACATACATGTCCATAAGGCTTGTAGAGGGCTCAAGGAACATCATATTGCATTCATATATCCACACAAAATATGCATGGGACCCAAATATTTTAAGGATATTTATGGGCTTCTATGGAATAAAAATCTATGACCATAAGTTTCGGATCAGAGGTTTGATCTTTATGAACCATCATTAAGATGGTAGACCTCTAAAACCCTACTTAAACCCTAACACATACCTGACTTGGGAAAAATTGGTATTACTAAAATAAAACACATTGAATTAACTTGATAAACACTTGGATCACCTAATCCACTTAGAGGGGATATCATCTATGGTATTAGTCTATATGGAGATTGTATAGACTTGTAATAAAATGGTACTTTTTAAAGGTTTTGAGCAAAAATCAAGGTATAGGGTTATTTGAGAAGTTTCAAATAATTATATGGGGTGGTTTGAGACTTTTTTTACCTTCAAAAGACACCAAATACTCAAATTTCATACCAAAAGTGCTTCTAAAAGTATCCTCCAAATAGGTAATCTAGGAAGGCTAATGGAAGGTGACCTAGTCACCTAGTTTGCCAAAGTTACAAGTGTCTACTACTTAGAAAAGCCTATGAAATGGTATAGGGCATTGACGAAGAATATAAAACACATTTATCCACATAATCTAAGGTTTATTTTTAGGTCTTTGATCATCCATCAATAGATAGTCAAGTCACTAGGCCTAGTGGCTTAGAAGGCCTACTTTGGTTAATAAGGAGAGGTAAAAATTGGCATAAAGGGGATACTAGGAGATAAAAAGGGTCATTATACCCTTATAACTGATGCATAAGGGTGAGTAAACACTTATCATATACATTATGGATAAATAAGATAGTTACCAAGCGTAGTCAATATACACAAAAAGAAGATAGGCTGCTATCTACTTCATGGTGGCCTAATTGAATCTCTTTAATGTTTTTAACTATCAAAGGAGGGATGCTTGACCAAATTTAAGTGTGGAATTGTCTTTAATAGGTCAAAAAAATCTGACCTATCCTCCACTACTCCACTTTAATGCCTAAAGGGCCCATCGAAGACCACCAATCAAGAAGGCAGAGCATGGAGGGAGCCTGGTGACTATTGTAACTGATTGTAACTAATGATGGAGTGGGATATGGTAAATTATGACATATATCTATCACCTATATTCCATTATCCCTCTCTTTAATTTCTTAGTATTCTATTTATTTAGAACTTAAGGCCATTGTATTTATCCCTTACTTGGGTATGAGGAAACTCACCTAGATTTGCACTTTGTAACCTCTTAGACTGATAAATAAATTGTTGCAGCTCTTTCATGTTGACTAGTATGTTTATCCTTGTTGACATGCATATGTGGTAGATTTACCTCCCTTTATAGGTCCTTACCTCACCTAAATGTTAATAGTATGTCTTATGAATGTCATATGGTCTATAGAATTTTTAAATGATTGAATTTATAGTGGAACCTGACTGGTAAATGCCTTAGATTAGACCTTCTTGCAATGGCCCTCATGTTTTATCACCTACCATAGCCTCCATGTGAAACACTATTGCATAGGAGATTCTTGGAGATGGTAGTCCAGTTGTTTGTCTAGTCCACTAGTGTTGTTAGAGGTAAAATTGAGAGGATGAATGATGTTGGTATACCACCACCCTTAGATTAGGTTTATTTTATGCACTATCTATCCATTTTCAACCCAAAAATAGTAGGTATTAGTGAATTGAGCCTAATAAATGCACTAGGGGAGATAGCCCTATAATCTAGAGGTCTAGCTAAGTCATAGGTAACCCACAACCTTGGGCTATTCCCATGTTACCCCAACCTTGAAGGTAGGCCTAGACAACCTCCTTCTAGGGTGTAGGTTAGAGAAATAACAATAGGTAATACATATAAGAAGGTAAGTAGGGCATAGTTATTATAAAATATGGCTTAGTTATTTAAGTAGGGAATACTCAAGATCAAGATATGGTGATGGTATTTAATTAGGCATGACATGTACTCAAGTAGTTAAAGTATGCAGGGCATAATTAATTTATTAAATTAGCTAGGGTATACTTAAGTAAAATAAGGTATGTAGGTAATAGCCAAGATGAAGATATGCATTGGGTATTTAGGTAGGGCATACTCATTGAGATCAAGATATGGCTTAATTATTTAATTAGGTAGGTTATAATGAAGTAGTTATATTAGTTAGGGCTTATTCAAGTAGGTAAATTAGGCTTTTAATCCTCAATGGTATATATATATATATATATATATATATATATATATATATATATATATTACATATGCAACATGATTCAAAACATATTTTATCATTTTATATTCTATCCTCCAATCTTGAAATTATAAAAATTAAGTATTGAACAAAATGGATTTTGAAAAACTAACTTCTAAATGGTAACTCCTACAAATATATAATCGATTCAAGAAGATGCAAAGTGGCCCTAATTTTTTATATTTATTAAAATAAATTTAAAGTATAAGAATATGAAATGTAATATAAAATTAAATTTAAACTTATCCTTATATACACTAACAAAACCCATCACAAAAAAAATGTAGCTTAAAGGGCATAAGCCCTTTGAATTTACTAAATATATCCTTATACACACTAATAAAACCCATAAAAAAAATGCAGCTCAAAAGGCATACACCATTTTTAGTTCAAAGGGTGTATGCCCTTTTCTCTAAAGGGTATATGCCCTTTAGGATTAGGACCAACTTGAATGATATTTTCCATGTGTTTTTTCAAAAAAGGTCATATGCCCTTTTGAAAAGGGTATACACCTTTACAAAAAAGTTGTGTTTTTCATTTTGTCACCTTTTTCATCCCCAAATTTTGTGCATTTGCCCAACCATAACCTCATAATTGCATTGATGATTTTGAAAAGTTGTTTAGGTATGTCCTTTTCATGAATTAAAATATGATGATACCCAAAGTGAAGAACTAATTTGGTAAAATAAACAATGCTATGCAATTCACCCAACAAATAATCAAATACTAGAATAGGAAATGTATCTTTGATGGTGTACTTATTGAGTTCTCTATAGTCTGAGCACATCCTACAAGTGTCATCCTTATTATTCACCATGACTACTAGGGAAGAATATTTTCTTTGGATGACTAATAATTACTACCTCTAACATCTCTTGTACCATATTTTCAATTTCACTATTCATGACATAGGGATACTTGTAGGGTATGATATTGGCTGTTGCACTACCTAGAAGTAGTCTAATGGCATGATCATGTGCTCTACTTAGTGGAAGTCCTTTTGGCATGGCATAAAAAATAACATAATGGTCATCCATCATCAGTTTTAAATTAAGATGGGCAGACTCTTTGGTTGATTTAACTTCTATGGAAAATAATCATGCAATAAATCCTTAAACACCTCTTTTGAGCATCTTTGTCATCTGGTGAGAACTAACTAATTGTATAAATTTGTCCCATAAAACATGTAGTTCAAATTTCCTTCCTTTTGAATGAAAATGCATGAATAATTCTTGGAAATTAATCTCAATTGTGATTAAAGTGGTGAGCCATTACACTCTTAAAATAATGTCAACCCCACTCATGGGAATAAAAAACATAGGAAAATATAATAGGTATTTTCCCATAGCAAGCTTAATACTATAGAATTTTATAAAATAGTTGACTGTACCACCATCTGTAACCATGACCTAAAAATTAGATTTTGGTAAATGAAATAGTTTAAACAAGTAACCAACTTAATGTTGATGAAGTTGTGTGTACTCCTAGAGTCAATCAACACAATCACCTTCTATTTCTTGAGGAAACCTACCACCTTAAGAGTTTGAGTAGTACTTATACCTATAAGTACATGACAAGAACGAGTAGGTTAAGAATATTTAGATTATTAATCAAGTTCTTCTAGACCTACACCTAAGGCCTCATCATATCCTTCATCCTCATTGTTGCCTTCAATGTAAAATAAATTATTTTCAGCACATATATGTCCTTTGCTCCATTTGTTATCATAACTAAAACATAACCATTTTGCATTCTTTTATTTAGTTTAATGAGGGGTTAATCTTGTAGGTTGAGGAAATGATGGGGATAGGAAATTACATTCACAAATATTCAAGAAAGGTCTTCATTTGACTAGATATGTTTCCTCTACCATGCATACCATTGGTATGAATTTTGATACTAAACTATGACTAAATATGTGAAACTCTATTTGGATGCTATTTTTAAGGCTACCCAAGAATAGGTCAATAAAAGTTTCCTTAGTGATATCATCCACACATAAGGAGAGATTTTAGAATTGATGAATATAATCCTTCATAGTACTTGTTTAACATAGCATGAAGTTTTCTAAGACAATATTGTGATAGTGGATTTGTAGCTCCTTAGAAAATACAAAACAAAAAACCTAAAGGCCCTTATTTTTCTTTTGAGCACACAACCATATATACCAAATGAATTGTACAGGTTCTAGATATAGAGAGGCCATGAACACATTTTACACACATGGAGTCTAACATATATAAAACAATTTTTTTATTTTATTTATTCAAGTGAGTGGATCCTTACCATAAAACTTGTGCAAGTCCACTTTTGGTAACAATTTCTTCAGACCAAGATTGGAGGTGTGATTGTTTAAATGGGGATAACCAAACTGGAGTGGTGGAGTATTATTTTATGAAGGTTGAGATATAATATTAGATAATTAACCAATTATAAGTGTCAATTGATACTTAAAAATATTTAAGTCCCATCTTACCCCAATGATGTCCCCTTTGACTGTATCGAGATCATCTTTATGCACAATGATTTATAAATCTAATTAAATTTAGTGAACCACCTCAAAAACAAATAGATCAAAATTTCTAGACTCCATATCATACTTTTAAGGAGTTTTTTGAGTTTCTTTCCCTTTCTCATGTTTGTGAGTGTTAGAATCAACAATGCATAAACCCTAGGATGGAGGTTTTAGCCACACAAAAATGTATTGATAGATTATACCATTGTGATTATCTCATCAAGATGAATATAATGAATACTAATATGCATAATGGTGAAAATTTTTAGCCTAAAAAGTGTACTGATAGATTATACCATTAATATCATCTGACTGAGTGAATCTAATGACTGCTAATTTGCACAAGGGTGATAATTTTTCTAGACATTTTCTATTATTTTTTAAAAAACACTTAAAAAATACTATAATAATGAAAAAATTAAATTCTTATTAGATTGTAAGTTCTATTTCTTATCCTTCTACTCATAAGATACCCACAATACTAGATCTAAAAAAAACCAATGCCATAAAAAGTTTCCCAAATCGAATCTCTAATACCACTTGTAATGAAATTACTTAGATGTTCACACAATATAATATTATGTCATAGAATTAAAATTAGAATATGTAGATCTACAACAATAATTGACATAAGATAAAAATGCTTGATAAATATATCAGAGTTACTTTGAGGGGTAAACCTCCAGAATAATGCAATAAGATCAAAATTCACAATATGAAAATCAAATACTAACCACTACCTCCTATATATACTCTAATTATCCATGATTATTCCATAAGATGACCTTAATAAGAACAAAAAGACATGCAAAAAAAATATAATATGTGTGTAAGCCATAAGTTAGACACATTTCCCTAGAAACACCATAGGTTAAGGGCATAGAAACTAGGCTACAATGATCAGACTTTACCTTGAAGCATTTCCCAAGAAAAAAGTGTTTCCATTACTTAAGAGCATGAACCACAACTATTAATTTAAGATCATAAATTGGGTAATTATAATCATGAGTTTTTAGCTTTTAGGGCTCATAGGTAACTAATTTTCTATTATGGGTCAAAATAACCCTGATTCCCACTTTAGCAACATCAACCTAGATTTCTATTTAGATATAGAATAATAAGGATAGGAGGAAAATTTAATAACAATTGCATATTTTGAAAGGATTCATCACATTGATAAGTCCAATCAAACCTATTTCCATTATTTTTCAAAGAATTAATAGGGATAACAACCCTTGATAAGTCCTCAAAAAATATCTAGTAATAACTAGCCAATCCTATAAAAGTGGGTGCTTCATGCACATTTTTAGGAGTAGGCCATTCAAAAATAGCTATAATTTTTGTAGGATCTATTGTAAGACCTTCCTCTAAAATAATATGCCTTCTGTAATGAATTTTACTTTAGTATAAAGAACATTTAAAAATATTTACCGAATAATTTATGTTGTCTTACTATTTACAAGACCAAGTGCAAGTGATGTTATTGTTCTATCTCATTTTTAGAGTAAACCAAGATACTATCTAAAAAGACTAACAAATATTGATCTAAGAAATATTTGAATACACTATTCATTAAATTCATAAAAGCAACATGTGTATTTGTCAAACCAAAAGGCATAATGATGAACTCATTATGGCCATACCTTATTCTAAATGCTATTTCATGCACATCTTATTATTTAATATGGAGTTGGGGGATACCCTGATCAAAGTTCTATATCAGAAAACACAACCAAAAATTTAATTTGATCAATTAATTAATTTATTCTAAGAATGGGATACTTATTCTTGATAGTGACATTGTTCAACATTCATTAGTGAATGCAAAGTATCAATGTGTCATCTTTATTCTTGTTGAAGACAACCAAGGCTAACCATGAAGATACACTTGGCCTAATCAACCCATTTTCCATAAGCTCATGTAGTTTCACTTTGAGATCCTATGGATTTTCTACATTCTTCCTATATCAAGCCTTAGATGCAAGTGTAGATCTAGGTATTATATCAATATAAAAATCAAATTATCTTTTAGGAGGAAAACCTAAAAGTTCTTTGGGGAATACATCCTCTAATTCTCTCAATATGGGATAGTTTTATAGAGCAGGTTCCCAATCCTTAGAAAGTTCATTCAACTATAGAGAATAAAGTTTGTAGTCATTTATTAATTCTATTTTTCAATTGCAAAGCTGAAAGCATATTTTTGGATATGGGTTTCATGACACCTTGGATCTTTATAGGGTTACCAATATCATCATAGAATTTTACTCTCTTATTGAAATAGTTAAGCTTTGTTTGATGCTATTTCAACCAATCCATGCCTAAATTAGGCCATAAGACTCTAATTTTGCCAATAATGGGTTTACTTGAGTCTTAAAAACTCCAAGACTGAGTTCAATTTTATCTAAAAATTCTAAAATAACCACTATATTCCATGTGCCAAACTCTACCTCCCATCCTTCTCTTAATCTATAGGGTTTAGTTTTGATCTTGAAAGTAAATTTGCATCAGATAAAACTATTAGTTATACCAAAATTAATTAAAGCTGTCAAATAAAAACTAGAAACTATACCTTTAGTTTTAATTGGAGTGAATTGTAGTTTTGGATTTCAATTATTAACAACATAAAAATGGTGATTTTCTAGTTGATTACCTCATAGCTAAAGACAATCCTTCTAGGAATGATTATTACCACATTCCCAACATTACACCAATATTCATGGAAAGTTTCCTTAATACTAGGCCATAAAAGTTACCTTATTTCTAAATATAGTTCCATTTATTTTGCTTTGAAAAATTCTAAGGTTTGAAACCTCTATTTGCCTTATGAAATTTTTTAGAATTGCTATTTTTTAAAAATCCATTCTTTTGATCACATTTCTTAATTTTTTTACTTATTCATGTAATAGTTGTCTTAAGCTTAGATGTTAGCCTATTTTTCTAATATTCTTGCCTTGCCTTTTGGTGACTTTTTTATTTTTGTTATACATGATGTGTAGACTCAATTACAATATCTGGGGTGTAAAGTTTTGCCATGTTTACATCATGCATCAACACCTCACTTAAGCCTAACTTAAATTTAGTTACCTTGGTTTCTTTGTCATGCATGTAATTTACATAATGCATGAGGCTGAGATACTTGCTCTCATATTCCAAAATAATCATAGTTCAATTTTTCATTAACTCAAACCTTGTAATCTTTTGCTCTTTGAAGTTTCCATTTAGGTATCTCTTCCTAAATTGCCTCTCAAAGGTATCCAAAGAAATATTATAATGTAGGATTATATATGGTGTAAGGGAAATATTTCATCACCACAAATAATTTTTTTTTTTACTTTGAATTTTTTTTATTGGCTTATTAGTTCAATTGGAGCATAAGCTGAAGTTTACAGTGGTTTAAGATTATTAGAATCTTCAAAAGGATAAAAATAGTAACCTAATATTTTTAATAAGATAGTATTTGTGTATATATGGTTATGTAATTTTACACATAATATTTTTTCGATCAGATCAAAATATTTTTGATGCAACAAATGGTTTGTCAATCGAATGCCTAGTTCAAAATTTATGCCTCTTGAAAGTTGTGGACTCTAGGGAATGTTGCTATTCCAAAGATTATAAAGTAATAAAGTGTGGCATGGATTTTAGGTGAAGGAAACTTACCAAAGTGGGGTGTGGTTATCTAAGAGAGGATGATGATGATTTTTCAAGGAAACTTACTAAGTTGTGTTGCATTATTATCCTCGAGTTTGGAAAAAAAAATAAAGAGGGAAAAACTAGGATCTAAATGAAAAATAAATTAGCAAGTGGATGAAGATGATGACTAGTTGCCTTACTCTACTCATGTTACCTTTCCAAAATGAGGGAGTATTGATTTTTAGTGCCACATTTAGGTCTCTTATATATTTACTCTTGATAATTTTGACCTCACAGGTCAAATTGTCACTCTTATAACTTGAAACTTTGCTTGTCATGTTGTTTTCCCTATTGGTTTCTATGTTGTTCTTGTAATGTGTTTGAAATGGTCATCTAAAGCCTTGATTAGTAGAGTTTAAAGTAAATTTGATGAGTTTAAAGTTTTGATCATCATGGCCATGTGCTTGTTTAGCCACCTTTTGACCAGTTTTAGGTTGTTTCAAGTGATGAAAGGAGTCAAAAACATCTTACTAGGATTCATGTCTTGTGTTAAGGTCATGCCATGTTTTATATTTGATTAAACTAGTTCGTGATATGCTTGACTAACTTCATGATAGGGTTAACTACATTTTGGGTCACTTTATGCATTCTAGAGCAGGTTTTTGATGTTAATGGTAGTGTAATATCATAATAAGAACATAGTGTACCTTTTAAAACATGAGAATATGTAATAAATACTTTTTTAGTAGTTTCATCAATTTTCTTAAGTGATTATAGCCATTTTATTGCCAAAAAGACCTATTTTGAGGCTATTCATACAACTATTGAAGGTAAAATTGACCTTAAGGAATATTGAAGATATTATTTTTTCATTAAAAGGTCAAATACATTGTTTTGAATGAGTTTTATGTGTCAAAATATAAAAAATGGACTTATCTCTCATATCAACTTCTTTGGCAACTCTAGAAGAGAGAGATTTAGGTAAAAAGATATTGAGAAATGATAGGGACACTAATTAAATTAAATTTAGTAGAATTGGTTTTCAGATTCATTCCCTCATATTTATGAACAATCACTAAGAGTGTAAAGGAGTCACTATGTCCTAGTCATCCAGATAGTGTCCAAGTTTGTCTCCTTGTATTCACTTCATAACTCTATAGATAAAATTGGTTATAATGGGATGATTTTAGGGTTAAATTGGACATTTTAAATGCTAAAATCATTAGGTAATTTTTATTGATAAGGATTCTTTTGACAAGAAACCAATTGCATGTCTTGATTGTTAAGGATGGTAGTTTTCAAGCATGTTTGATATATCAAATGGGTGTATTCATCTTTAAGGATTATCAAGTTTATGTTTAAATTAAAATAAAAATATTTAATCCAATCAAAATTTTCATGTGTCTTCATCTTGAAGAGGGTCTTTCTTGAGGTTGTTTGAGTGAGATAGGGATTTTCATAGGGTATAGTTGCAGGTCTTCTAAGTATGTGAGAGTATCTTAGTGAGGTCAGTATGATATTGAAGGATTTAAAAAAGGTGAGAAATTATGGATTAAAACTTTGAAATACAATCCATATGAGGTCTTAATACTATGCTCACTTAAAGCTCAAAAGGGTGCTTATAGGCCTAATAAGTAGGTTAAAAGGACATAATGGCAAATGAAAGGAGCTATGACGAGTCATGAAGATAAGGAAGTTTTATTAGAGGGAATGAAATTGTTTCTCAGTTTTCATAAGGTCTTAAATATTACTAATGACACTTTGAGATCAAAATATCTATTTGGAGCCTCAAATGCCTAAATAACATAGTCAAGACTATGTATGACTATATAACCAACTTGAGAGACCTCCAAAGGCTTGTGACTTTATGAATGTGTTATGATGGTTTTAAGATGAATATTTAGTGTGAAACAAGTCAATTTAAGGTATTAGAGTGATCATAATGTCACCAAGGTACATTAGGATCATAAAATAAAACCTCTCTAAACCCTATTTAGCAAAGATTAAGGTATTTTAGCAATTTTTAAGGTAAAGTTCATATGTTGATTTCCATATTTATCAAAATATTTCAAAATTTTTCCAAGTTAGTAAAGTAAAAATGACCCAATAAGGGTTATTTGAATCATGTTAGTCATTTTTTGAATTCGTGTCACCTATTATTCTTCTATCTATACAGGGAGATGAATATGCACCTACAATAGTCACAATCAAAAGGGATATTTTAATAAAATATCATGTTCAAATCTATGAAGGGAGGCAATTTTCACTAAGAACTCAAATGATATTAAGGATATTTTGGTATCTTGGTAAAAATAATGTGAGTGGAATGTTATTTTTCATCTACAATCCACCATAGTCAAGTACAAATAGTCACCTACAACCATATATTTTAAGCACAATCAAGCTTTCTATGTAAGATGAACTTGTCTCCAAGAGCAAGAAGTTACATGAAATGGATATGATGGATGATTTGAGTATAAATAATGAATTAAATATTATATATTAAGGAATAAAGGATATTAATAACCAAATAAAGGCAAGGTGACTTTCAGTCTATAGTCAAGTACAAATGTGTAGTTATAACCATGTTTAGTCATAGTCAATTAAGGTGACTTTTGTGTGATCACATGAAGATTTGAATAGGGAAGATGAAGTAAGAGAAGTTTAATAATTTTATAATTATTTAAATAAGTTAAATATGTCTACACATAGCTATTCAATGGTAATAATGCTTTTACCTTCTTCCCTCAAGCCTAAAACTCTAAAATCTACACCTACAACTCAACCTAACTCACCTTGAGGGTCATGGGTGTGAAATAGTGGAATGATGAGATTGAGGTTTAGATGAGAATGAAAATGTATAGAATATGGTATAATTTAATATAATATAAAATATTCTTTCAAATCAAGAAGGATTTATCTCAAAGAATACCTACAGTCAAGCCTATTGAACCTATAGTCAAGCAAGGCACAATCACAATTAGCCTGTGTACTAAGTGCATGAGAATTTTGTCTATGAGAGGAGATTTTAAGGGTTTGAATAACTTAAAAAGGAACTAAATAATATTGGAAAATGTTATAGAATGATTAAAGGTCTTATTTCATCTGATTTCTCCACACCTATAGTCAAATAATCAATTCACACCTACAATCAATCTTTGCAAAGAGTGAGTAGTTTGACAGATGTTAAAGTTTGGATGTGATGATAATGAGTGTTAGAGATGAATATGAATGAGATTTGAGAGAATTTAAATTAATTTAATCCATTTCTAATGAACGTGTCTATGAAGATCATATCCATAGGGATAGAACTTAGTCTACTAACATAGTCCTTTAGTGACCTACAAGCCCACTCACAAACAAAGAGAAGAGAGCATGTTTCTCACTAGAAGTTGAAATTATGATAATAAATAAGAGTTTAGATAAATTTGATGAAGATATTACTGATTTTTAATCATGAGATAAATTCTTAATTGATGTTGAGAAACTCAGTTTATAGACCTCTAAAGTTAACAAGTTTAATTTGCATAAAAAATCTCAATGGTGAGAATTCAAGGTTTTTGAGAGGTTAGTATTTTGAGGATTAAATAATTTCATGGGTCATTTAAAACATGTTTATATCTTCATTTCTAGTAAAATGAGTTTTGAAGTCTTAAGACCCAAAATAACCTTCTTTGGCCTTTATGCATAGTCACCTTAGTTGAGAGGAAAATTTTTAGAGGTTATATCTGGTTGAAGGAGTTGAATGGTAAATTTAAGTTTATTTAGGTGTTGGAGGGGGTTCCATAATTCAAACTTATGGAGTTGGTTTGGTCCTTGGGTTTCACAGCTGCATGCACAATCAACTAGAAGGTAGATAACCCTATTTTACTTAGGAAAGAGCTCACAGAAGTCATTTTTTTACTCATAACTTTCATGAGGAGATAAATGGGAAATAAATCCCATAGTATATGTTATAGGGATCCACATTATATACATTCTTGGCATTGGTTTTTGGAATGGACCCCTTTGCTTTATGAACCATTGTTAAGAACTTAAACCTTTTAAAACCCTCCTTAAACCCTATAACTGACCTAATGGAGAAGATATGATTATTAATTCTATAAAATAAAGTAATTTTACCTCCAATTTATCCTTATGAAATTTTAAACTCTCTTGATCTTCACTTTTAGGTGTTTGTTCTAGGTATAGTACCATACAATATAGGGTAAAATATATAGTTTTAAGCTTGTCTAAGAGGGTATAGGATGTGGAGTTATCTAAAAAACATTTATAGAGCCTTATGGGGAATTTTTATAGGCTATATAATCATTTAAACTCTTATAAAGGTCTCCCAAGTTGTTATACAGTCTTTGCAAGTTGGCCACTAACTCAAAAACTAAGATAACTCAGTTTTACAAGCCAAGAATCAATGGTGAAGGCCTATGAGTATAATAAGGGACTTAAATCTCAAGGGATGAGTTTTAAAAGGGGTTTATATGTCTCATAAATTCATGTTAAATGACCAAAACCTAAAATTTTCATGAAAATAATCTCAAACAACACCTCAAGCACACAAAAGCATCTAGGCTTGCTAATGACCATTTCATGGTTTGCCCATCTACACAACATCTAAAAAATTGAAATTTGGAATGAAGGATATTATTAGTCTAGGTAAAGTGAATATAACACTTTTTTTATGTTTCACATGTGTGGGTGGTCATTTGGACCTAATCTTTGCTTCTAGGCTTAGGAGGCATAATTAGGCCTAATTGGAGAGAGAAATAGCATAAAAAAAATACTTACACTTGGATTTGGGTAATGAAATTTAGTATAAAAATATAAAGGGGATAAAGGGTAATAAAAAATCACTTATTTTTCTAAGTTTATGCATACATTATTCTATAAAAGGAGTTTTAACAGTTTTTAGGGCTAAAAGGAATGGGTGGAAAAGCAAGTGAATGGAACAAAATGGCATATTTTTGAGGGTTTGATGGATCAAAGTGAATTTTTTTAGGTATTAATTTATGTTTATAATCCATCTATGGAAGATATTTTCTTTATTCAAAGTGAAACCTAGTTTTCTCTCTCCTACACCTCTTTGCTTAAGAAGGAATCAAGTGATCAAAACACTAAATTGATGCATAGAAGTTATTCAAAAGGATTTATTGATGTTGATATTTCCATAATATGACTAATAAAGTATGAATATGTTATAGGTTTAATTGGAATAAGTATTTAAATATTGAAAAGGTCTTTAATAGTCTTAAGAGGACCTTCCTTCCTTCTTACACCTAGCAAAGAGACAAAATCAAACAAGCATCAATGAGCCTTAATTAAGAAGATTCATTTCTCTCTCTCTCTCTCTCTCTCTCTCTCTCTCTCCTTTCTTGATTTTATATATGTAAGCCTATTTTTTGAATTTAAAATTATCCTTAACCTAAGTTTTGGTGCTCATAAAAATGATTGTACTTTCCTCTTTATAATGGATAAGACTGAATTTATGCCTCCTCAACGCTTGTGATTAGTGTATGTTCATGGTTAGTTGATGAATGATAATGATAGTGCATGTTTCCTTTCATTATGTAATCTCCTTTTTACCTATTTGTAGGTGTTAGTTCATCCTTATAGGTTTCATAATGTGTTTGAATAATCTTATATGTGTGGAAAGTGTAATTTTTTCTTAGTGTATTTCAAATACGTATTGATTAACTATCTTAGATCATGCATCAAACTAAGCCTCTATGTGAAATATTGATGTTTGGAGACTCTTCATTTGAGAAGTGAAATTAGGTATATGTTTTTATTCATCCTTGTTAGTGAATATTATATAAGTAAAGGATAGATTTTGGTGTATCACCTCAGTTAGATAGGTTTCATTTTAGTTTATCTTCTTTCCTTTTCTCTAACAAGCTCATAGTGTAGAGTAAAGAGCCTAACTAATACATCAAGGGGAGATAGCCCTTAAAATATAGAGATTCAATCCATATATTAGGCCACCCATAGTCTATGATTATCTCCATGTTACTCTAGACTGTGAAGGATTGAAACTAATGTTGGAAGTATAGCTACTAAGAGGCAGGGGGGTGAATCAGTTGCCTAAAAATAATCCTTCAATTTTACTTAACATCCATGAAGCATTATTTCACATACATACATTAGTTAATGCACATAAAATCATATATGAAAGTAAACAACATGAGAACACAAAATATATGTGGGAAAACTACTTAGGGAATAAAACCCACTGATGCATAGATTAGACTATATTCATATAATTAATGAATCAAAATTTTAGTGAGGTACCAACCCCACATGGAACACTAACCCCTCACTAGTCAAACACCAACTCAACCAGTCCTTTAACAAGTACCAAATTACAAGGAAGATCCAAATACCTAGGTAACTCAGCTACCTTGAACCTATGATCACCTTATAACACCTATTTATTACTCAAATAAATGTGACCTCTTTATTTTTATCTTCTCACTCTTCTATCTTTTTCAAATAGCCTCTTAGACTTTCTCGCTCAACTAGCCCTCTCCTTAGTAGAATTAGGTCAAATGACCTTTATAAAAACCTATAGAAACATAGTTATATAGTCATGTAATATTAAAAAAACCTATATAATTATATTTATTTCATTTACCTATTTTCCAAAAACTCTATATCATTCGCTCATATGCTCAATATTCTAACTAGTCAAATTAGGCCTTGTCTTTATACTTGACTCTTGTTCTTATATATATTGGTCATATAATAAACTTAAAATACATGTATCACCATTTAAATATATAAAAATATACATTTAATAAGTGAAAAAACCACCACATAGTTTGGTGATTACCCTTAAGGTCCAAAACCACCATTAGGTCTGATAGAGACCTAATGCAATTAGGCCTTCTCTAAGCACACGTTTCACTTAGGTCTCCTTGGAAAAATTTGAGAATTAAAAAATGGATTAAAAGATTAAAAAATGAATAAAATATACCAATAATATTATAACATTATGTACCCAACACCATTTGCATCATTTCACTCTTTGAACCACACAATTAGGTATATTCACCATTAGACCTTATAACTGCCAGAAAGTCTGTCTTACAAATATGAATCATAAAATAAAATTTTCAACATAAAAATAATAATAAAAATACATGGATATTATATGTAAGACCTCAGGTTAAATATAATTTTTATTATAATTCATAAAATAGGGCAAAAGATCTCTAACTGATCAACTTCATATGCTCACTCAGAACTATACATAGGCTCCAAAAACCCAGTTAAGAGCCTTTGAATTTTCACACATTCATAGGAGTTTAGAATGTATAAAAATGTGTTAAAATTAAAATATGATACCTATAAATAAAATTAATGTGAATTATATTCTTCAACATTATGAAAAAATATTTAGGAACAACATTCTCACTTACACACATAAATCTGCTTGTAGCTCCAAAAACATAGTCATGAGAATCAAGATTTAAAAAACCTATGTGAACACCTTTGTGATAATATAATGAGTTATAATTTTCCTTAATAATCCTTATAAAATAATTTAATATATATATTACAATGTTCTATATCATTATTATTGTAAAGATCAATCTCACATCTTCACCCTACAGAATTCACTATGTTAGACTGGTCACTTTAAGAATAAATTTTTGATTATTTGTGAGAATAATAAAAACTTATAAACCAATGGGATATGAGGTATAGGTATTCAAAAATTAACTCATGAATTTTTATCCATACCTCATCCTCTACAACCAACCCCTAATCTCTTTCTCATTACTACCTAGTTTTCTCACTATCTTACTCATTAGGCCCTTTTTAACGATAGGCCATATTTCATGACTAATTTAATAAATTTTAGGTATAAAAACTACTAAAAAAATTACATGGGAATAAATTAAAAGTCTTACACATCATCCTCCATCCTTATTCATGCTTTGACCTAGTCAACCCTACCTGCTACATCAAAATTCCAAGAAATTAGGGGTTTCCTATAGCTTCTACTCACTATCATGACAAACCAAAACCAATTGGAGAAACCTAGAAGAGTAATTTATATTTAAAAAAATTAAATTAGGTAAATAAAACCATTATGAGTCATAATAGACAAGATATTTCCTATCAGGTCATTATGAGGGTTTTGACTGATTTTCTTTCTTAGTAATCATTCATAAATGATTGAACCTAAAATTCAAAACCAATGTTATGAATTTAAAGATAAGTAAATTTAACAAATTTCATGATCTTATAAATATATAATTCAAAGGTTTCACATGCCAATGGGCATAATAAATTCCTTCTCAGGTCTGCAACACCCCATTCTATGCACATAGAGGATCTCAACACCAATTTTCATGATTTATTCTTTAGGATATGACCTATATATTTGTCAACACACTTAAAAACTATCACACCTATGTAAATTATCTCAATATATGTATAAACTTTAAAAATAAACTTAACCCATCATTAGGCTATACTAGGTCTCTTTACACACTAGGCCTTGAACTGCTAGTCATAATAAGACCATAATCACACCTTGAAACTTCCTGTATTGTTATAAAAAACTTATTATCATGTAAAATGAATTAATACCATGACCACATGCTACAAAAATTATTCACACAAGTCATAAAATGCTTACCTCATCATGCTACCAAGCTTATGCCTACTCATTAGGTCTCTTCATGCAAGAATTAAGCTTCAAACTTGACCTTTGAACTCATATGAAGGATTATTTGACTATTTATCATGTTTACACATATTTATGCACTCTCTCATATATTTAATATTATAAATCCCCAAGCCTCACTATGATTCATGCTTATACCTTCTCTTAGGGATAAATTAGGCTTCTCAAGATAATTGGTACACAACATTAGCTTACCTTGTATTGTGTTCTTAACTTTGACATGCCATCAACCTCAGAAGGATTACCAAGTTTCCTTAAAATTATCTCTCAACAAAGAGACAATAGGTTTCCTTTAAATTTTCTCTTATCATTATACTTCTTTGACACATATCATCTCACCATGCATGGCCTCAACTTTGACCTTGACATAATTGACATATATCTTAACTTGACATCAATCATAACAAAATTGCTTAAAAACCAAAAATAGAAACATACTTTAATAATCCCCACCTTTTTCATTGATGGAAATCATTCTAATATATCACATCATTCTCATTTACTCAAGCTAGATCTTCTTCGATACTTGGTCTTTCTTCCAAACAAGGAAATTTATCCCCTTTTGACATTAATGACAATGGGTCATGTTCTTGGAAAGTCATGTTCTTAGACATAAAATAACACAATTTTTATTTTTAAATAAACTTTAACATAGACCAGGCTTACATACCTACTCTTTGACCATGACTGGCTCCCCTTGTCTCCATGAGAAATTTAGACATTATCAAAACTATTACTTGGTTTTATCAAGTCATCATACATACTATTTTTGACCTATCTCTTGTTATCACACCTAAAATAAACTCTTGACTGAACCTTTAATCTCAAAGTCACTAAAGACCACAAAACTCACCCTATGATCGAGCATCCTTCATGCTTCTTACTTACTATTTGAGTACATCCATGAAGCCTAATGGAGTCACCTCTACTATAGAAAACTAAAATAGCATAAAATGAAGAGATTCCAAAATGTCCATGTCCTTACTAGACTAAAATTACTTCATGATCCTCTTGGGCTTGAATATTCCTTTTGGGTTGACCTTCTTAATCTTTGTATAAACAATATTCTGACTTGTTCTATTGGTCTTGTCTCCTTCACCAATAATCTGAGCAGATAGATAGAATTCTTGGCACTCCTTTGCATCTTGACTATGATCTACCATGGAAAATAGTCCACTTGGACTTGTAAACTAGTCATCAACCTTAGCTACCTTGGGTTTCCACTTATTGTCTAGTCTTCTTTCTTATACTCTAGGGTTCCCAACTTTCTTGTTTTGTCTTGAGAATACATGTTTAAAATACTTTGAAATATGACTAATATTATGAAAAATAGAACTCTCTATTCATTTTGATGGGAACACACCATGAACCATACCTCTTGATTGATGATTATCCTCATTTTTCCATGCATACTCATTCTTGGAGGGCCTTCTACAATGCCTTGCTCTATGTCTAAATTAGTTACATGAATAACAATATCCATTTAAAGGGTTATCATAGATTATAATATTAGGTTGATTGATAATATTATCCTTAATTATAATAGTACCATCATTCTTTGATTGATCATTGATATTCTTGATCACATTAGTGTTCTTCTTTTGGTCTTTTGACTACTCAAAATATTGTCTATACATTGGTACTCTTTTCAAACCTTGAAAAGGACTTAAAATTACTTTATGCTTGATCCAAATTATCTCTTAAGGAATCCAATTTATTTACATACCTTTTACATTCTTATTCTTTGGTCTTTAGACTTGCAATCATAATCTCAAGTTGAGTCTCCACTTGTTTGACTATTTCTTCTTGTTCCTTGGAGTTGTTTCTTAGTCTAGATTCAAAAAAGTTGATTTTATCCTCATAATATTTGATAATATACCTCATCACCCTATTATTATTATTGTTGTTGTTGTTGTTGTTATTATTATTATTATTTACCATCTTCAGTTCTTCTAGAGTATTCATCAACTCAGTCTTGAAGTCCACCTCATCTCCTTCATCTAAATCACCAAAAACACCTCCAATCCATATGGACTCTTCTTGATTTGAGTAGATTTATTTTTTAGACATGAAAATAAATTCATTGACATTAGGTACATCACCTACATGGTCACTCTTAGAATCACTTCTCTCACTCTCATCAGATGGGCTGCAATCTTACTTGGTGTAGAAACTTCTTTTGTTTTTGAAAAACTTCTTCTTATCATCATACATTATAAAGTTTTTATTACTCTTATCATACCTATAGGAACTTTTATCATCATCATGAAATTCATCATCATCTTATTCATCCTTATCCTTATGATTATGATGGTACTTATTAGTAAAGTGTATAATCTCTCCATAATTGAAGCATTTAAAAGGTAATTTGCCCTTGTATTTACCTGATCCTATCTTCAACTTTATTGAAAACATAGCTATCAACTCATCATGATCAATATCAGATTCATCATTTTTTTTGAATTTATTACCTTGTGTCTTCTTCTTCTTTGTATTCTTTTCTACTTTGAATGCACCTTCCTTATTTGTAGGTCTTCCTTCACTTGTCATCATCTCATAGGTTGTTAGGGTGTCATGAAGTCCATCCATCTCTAGTTTGTATGGATCTTGCATTTATTCAACAACAGATACCTTAGATTAAAATTAAGAAGTTAGAGACGTCAAGAAATTTTGAACAATAGTAGACTCTTTCAACTTTTCACCTAGACCTCTTATGATATTGAACACTTCATCAACCCTCAACAAGTAGGCTGTAATGGTCTCATCTTCATTCATTTTTAGGCTTTCAAATTGTCTTCTATGGGTTTGAAACTTGGATAATTTGACCTTGGATTATCCCTAATTAATAGTATTTAAATTTTCCCACATTTCTTTGGTAGACATAAAATGCATCACTTTCATAAATTCTATTTTTGATAGGCCACACATAATACCATTCATTAATTTTGAGTTATTGTCACTAGCCTTCTTGCCTGCTGCATCTGTAGGAGGAATAAGGGGTGTTATATATCCATTCAAGACTAATTGGAAAACATCATGACCTTGATACATCAAATATTTCATCATATTAAAACTTCAAAAATCATAATTGGATATATTAAACAATGGAGCTTTGCTTGTAGAAAAACCACCTTGTTCTTGACTAGCCATATTTACTTATTTAAAATCTCCTTTAGGTTGAAAGACCTCCTTAAAAGTACCTAATCTGATACCAAATGTTTTAAGTATATATGCTAAGAGGGGGGACGTGAATAAATTTCCTAAAAACAATCCTTCAATTTCACTTAACATCAATGAAGCATTCATTCATATACATACATTAGTTAATGCATACACAAACATCTATAAAAACAAACAACATGAGAACACATAATATATGTGGGAAACCCTCTTGGGGAATAAAATAAATTAATTCATATCTTATAATAAAATTCTATAATAAATGAATCAAATTTTTAGTGAGGCACCAACCCCTCAGTAGTCAAGCACTAAGTCAACTAGTCCTTTAGCAGGCACCAAATTACAAGGGGGATCCAACCCCTAGGTAACTTAGCACCAACTCAGATAACTTGAATATCTGATCACATTATAATACCTATTTATTAATAAAATAAATATTAACTCATTATTTTTCTCTTCTCACCCTTTTATCTCTCTCAAATAACCTCTTAGACTTTCTCGCTCAACTAGCCCTCTCCTTGGCAGAATGAAGTCAAATGACCTTGCTCAGCACCTATATAAACATAGTTAGATATTCATGAAATATTTAGAACACATATTTGATTATATTAAATCCATTTACCTATTTTTAAAAAACTCTAAATCATTCAC
Organism: Torreya grandis; assembly: GCA_037957365.1. NCBI lineage: Eukaryota > Viridiplantae > Streptophyta > Pinopsida > Cupressales > Taxaceae > Torreya > Torreya grandis. The sequence goes on along the minus strand of JARHVA010002283.1, from coordinate 2,138,876 downwards.
TCATATGCTCAATATTCTAACTAGTCAAATTAGGCCCATTAGGCCTTGTATTTATACTTGACTCTTGTTCTTACCCATCTTGGTTGGAAAATAAACTCACCATAATTGGATCACCCTTGAAATAGATCAACATACATGTTTCATAAGTGCAATAATGACAACCTAGTTTGGTCATTACCCTTAAGGTCCAAAACTACCATTAGGCCTAATAGAGACCTAATGCAATTAGGCCTTCTCTAAGCACACATTTCACTTAGGTCTCCTTGGAACACTTTGAACCTTAAAAAATAAATGAAATAATTCAAAAATGACTAAAATACATCCATTATAAGATCACCTTATGTACACAAAACCATTTGGATCATTTCACTCTTTGAACCACACAATTAGGTCTATTCTCCATTAGGCCTTCCAACTACTAGAAAGTCTATCTTGCAAATCTGAATCATACACTCAACTTTTCAAAATAAATGTTGACCACTTTTTCCATAGGCAAAAATGGGTCAAAATCTATAGTCATATCTATATATGGGATTTTTATAATGTTATGGGTTATGTTGTATCTTATATGATGTCATTTCATATGCCATTCTAGTCTGGGTCATGGTCCGATTCAATCCTTGTGCCATTTGGTGTCTATGGGATATTTTTAAGGTCATATATAAAAGTGGTAGGTATTCATGCTGATCAATGTATTTAGAGAATGGATTAGGTTTCTAATGGATCAAAAGGATTTGAAATAGGTCTCAAGTGTTGCAAAGACCCTATGGGATGTCCATGTGCTTGGAACAAGTGTGGAAATGCAAGGGATCCATCTATTTTTTCATTGTGTTCATCTAGGTATCTTGGGTCTAGTGTTAGATTTTTTGAGTAGGAAATTTGATGATGTCACCATTTCCATGTGTGGATGAGTTAGGAAAAATTGGTTAGATGGGTTTGTTTACATTTATGCCAAGTTTATATGTGCCAAGTTTTAGGTCCTCTACCATAGTGCATTAAAATTTATAGAGATCCAAAGTTGTCCTCTTAGCCAAATTCCACTATTTTCCATACTTAGCCATTTTCAAAGTTCCAACATAGCTGAGTGAGCATATTCACAAAGCTATATCTTACACGTGTGGTGTTTGTAGGGGAAATGGTTACATGGGTTTATTTAGTTTGGTCCTTAGTTACTATGTACCAAGTTATAGGTCCTCTATCAAAGCACTGTATGAGTTATGTAGGTTCAAATTTCAATCCTCAAATATAATTCACCAAGTTTCCATATTTAGCCATTTTTGAGCCAAGATGTCATGCAAGTTCACATGGACCAGTCAACTTGTGCATTTAATATCTTCACCTAGAAATATCTCAAGATCAATAAATCAAATGGGTTTACTCCTTTTTACCCCAATAAAATCTCATAAAATTATGATGCCTCCATGATCCTTGCACTTCAAGATCCAAGCCTTTAAAGTTAGTTAAAAAGTATAAGATGTTCATGCAAATGTCAAGTTTTAGACAAAGCAAAGGAAGTCCATTTAAGATTAAATCTGACATTCATGTAATCATCAATGATAGTCATTTGAATGTCATTTTATGGGAGTGAGGAAATCAATTTTAAGATCATGAACTAGCCATTGGATTTCAAATAGTGGGTCCCAATTAATCAATGGTTGGTATTTGAATAACTTTTTAGATCTAATGATGAGCAAATGTCAAAGGGTAAACAAATATCAAGGGAAAATGTGTGAATTATAAGTTTCAAATATGCATTCAAATAATATAGGATCAATGGTTCTCAAGAATTTATACTTATTTAAATCAATGAAGCGAGATGAGTTAATGTGTAAATGAGCTAAGTCAGATTTTGATAATCAATTGGAGAAAAGGTGAGCCTAGGGTTTTTGGTGAAGGTTAAGAGGCTAGTTTTTGATCATGGATAATAAGGGTGTTAGGGTCATCTTAACACCATTGAAGCTGGTTCAAACACCATGGAGTGGTCTAAGTGATATAATCAAGTATGAAAAATATAAAGGGACCACCATTTGAGCTTAATGTGGACCTTTCATTTGACTTTTTATGGCTTATAGGGTTCTTTCTCATGACTGATTTACCATTTCTAAATAAGGATCTATGTATAATGAGCTCTTGGATCCTACAGAGATAAAGTGGGTCTATTTGTACCTATTTGGAGTCTAGAGGTGCTATACAGTCTATGGGTCCATTTTAATATAAGGACTATGGGAAAACTAATGGTCTAAGATTAGTTTTCCATCTATAGTAGGCCCATGAGCATGGGAACTAATTCAAACATGATCTAGTTGGAAAAAGAGATAGCATTTCAATGGATGCCATTAAGGCATACACATAGGTTCCAATGGTTTCATCTCTAAAACCAACTACATGAAAAGGATCTCTTATCTCCATTATACACATCACCACAAACTAGTTTGGAGTAGTTTAGCATCTAGACAAAGCCCTAACTGATTGATTCAAGTATTGAAACTACATTGATGCTATACTTCAACTCAAAACCACTTGATCCTACCATTTCAACCATTAAGGAACATCAATGATGGAATAATGTAACTATGCAACCACTTGAAGTAGCCCAGATCAATTAGGAAACTTGAATGAGAATATTTTTAGAAGTAGTTGAAACCACAGTTCAAATGAGGCTAAATTGATTTGATTCCCTTTTGGGGTTTCTTGTTTCCCACTTCTCTCTCCCAAATGCTACAAGTAGCTTTCGTTTTGGCTATTGTAAATGACCACACCATGTATGTTGAAGTCCAACTAGATTGAAGTTACATTCTACTTTTAAACACTAATAGAGGTCTATTTCTAAGTTTTGAATAATTGTATAAGTCTGCAAGTGATGTATGGTGATGAGAAGTGATAATTCTCTATCCTTCCTTCCATTATCCTTTCAAGTTTGAATAAGAGTTCCTAGTCTAATAGGTCATATAGAGTGTAGTCTAGTATGTAAATATTTGCAAGTGTATAATTGTCTTTGGAGTGTACAATATTCCTTCTAGTTCATCTACCTTGTGTTGTTGATCACATTTTGCCTCTATATTGAAATACTCATGTTAGAACCCATTAAAGCTTAGAGACTAGTTTATATGTTTTATTTCATCATGGTAGAAATATGATGGTAATGTGGAATAAATTCTTGGTGCATCACCTCCTTTAGAGTAGTTTCAATTTATGCATTTTTATAACTCTTTTCCCCATATGAAAGCAATATTTGAAGTGATAAACATTGCACAATATTTCAGGGAGCTAGCCCTTAAACCAAGAGGCTCATTTCTAATATAGGTACACCCACATACCTAGAAATGTTCCCAACATTTCCAAAATATGGAATAAGCTTGAACAACCTATTCTAGGGTGCAAGATTTGGTGACAATAGTTTTGGAATGCTCTATGGGACACATTATCTTTAAGATAACTTGTTAAGGTGGATGTTGGTCTTGATGAACACCAACTACAAATTGGTTGGCTACTCAACATTTGGTGACTCCATGATAAATATAGTTTAAGGCCATTTTTTTGGTTATAAATGTGACATCATAATTCATGGTTCTCATTGGTCACCCTCTGTTATAATATCGATTCCTATTAACCCACCCATTCAGCTTGAAGTTCCTCTTGCCATTCAGTATCCACATCCTAATATGCCCTTTGAAGAATGAGTATATTTTTCTAGAGAAGAAAGGCACAGAGAGACTGAAGAATTTAAAGATATTGAATAATAAGACATAGCTAAACCTCATGATTTTACTACATTTAACACTAATAATCCAATCTAACTTCATGCATATGATGCCATCCCTCCTAATGCCACAAAAGGTGTGCCCACATTTAATGGTGAAAGTTATATCACACCTAGTGAACACATTAGAGATGTTTCTAATTTTTGTAGCTTAAATTTTTTTTTGTAGAGAACATTTCCATTAGGATCCTTTTCATGTCCCTTAAAGGGAAGGATCTTTATTGGTAAAAGAATCTATAAGGGGGATGAATCATGACATGGGATGAGTTTGGAGTGTTGTTGACTTCTAGATTTGGAAATGAAAGTGACCATGCTTCTCTCATACATCAACTCAATGTGATAAAGAGGGGTCCTAAAGAAATAATGGATGAATTCAATGAAAGGTTTTAGAATAATTGGCATAGGTTGCCTCCTCCTATGATACCACCTAATAGTTTTGTGTTCCTTACTTAAGAGACATTATGACTGAAATTATTGTTATGCTTCAATCGATGGGGGGATCCACCCTCCCTAAAGCATATGAGATTTATATCAAAGCTGAAAATAATATCATCCAAGATATAAGGTTTCTAATTAGAGTGTCTATGCATCCTTTGTCTCATGCTTCTACTAGTACTCCAGATGTATCCCAAGTTCCTAATGCCAATACCAAAACTTAGGTAGCCCCTAGATAAACAAAATATAATGTTGATTGGAAAGCTAAGTTCCTAGTTTTAGAGGCTCAATATAGACAAGATAATGTGAAAAAAGTGCTTATCAGAACCCTTACCTCTATCAAAAAAAATATAGTCAACAATATAGAAGATGAAGAGGCCAATGGAATCCTAATCCCAACAAGCTTGCAAATGTATACAATCTTAACTCTACCACCAATGCAAAGGAGATGATACTGGTTCGTAACAATTTGGTGCAGGGAAAAGATTGGTAGCAAGACCAATTCAGGATGCCAATTAGAATGGATAACAAGCTTTGGTGGCTCAATGGGTAGTTACTCCCCTCATATCAAATGAAGATGAGGTGATGATGTAAGTTAATTAAGGTTGGCAACTTTAAGGAGAGATCTTCACCAATTTTCTGGTTGAAGACACTTTTGCGATAAATCAAGGAGCCTCTATTAAATATAATAATAGGGATAAAAAGAAGGATATAAGAGGTGTAAACAACATTCATACATGATCATCCAATCCTCCTACAAGGAAATAAGACACAACTATAAGTTTGATAGTTCTAAAGGCTTTTGTGATAGTTTGAAAGGCTTCTACACCTCTAATAAGTCAAAATATGGTAAGGTCTACTCCTATTCCTCAAGTTATAAGTAATTACCTTCCTAAAAAATCCTAATATAAATTATTTATGGATTATTTAAACATCATATATTCTTTGAAGAACATTAAGACATCCATTTCTCTTTGGGAAGTCCTTCATATGCCTGGTTAAAAAGAGCTCCTACAAAATTAGTTAGTTGCCATCCCTACTAGTGCCTCAGCTTCAAATAAAATTCATGGCCATGTCGTTATTAAAAATTATCCTAGTACCATTATTGAGCCATCCACTAGGGCTGACAAACCTCCACCATTTTACCTCATCCTCATTCTAGGTGATAAATTGGTACATAATGCCTAGTTGATAGTAGAGCTTCTACTTCTATCATACTCAAAATTATAGCTGACAAGTTAGGCTTGAAATATGAGCCATATAGTAAATGGGTCCTTTAATTAGATGGTACACTTGAAAAGATAGTAGGGATGATAAAAGGCTTGAAGGTTTTCTTACATGGTTGTCCCAATTTTCCTATCTTATAAGACATAGTTGTGGTTGATCTCCCAACCCACTTTGCAATCTGCCTCTCAAGGGACTTCATAGCCAAAATAGGTGGATATCTCTCAATTGACTGGTACTTCTTATCTTTTAGAACAAGATATGAGGCTAAGGTGATAATTAGGACACAACCTCTTTCAAGTTTCCATATTGAACCTTACATCGAGACAAGTTCTAATTTAAATTATGTTGTTCATGAAGAAAAGGATTCTATTCTAGGTGATGACACTTCATCCAAGATTAAGGGAATTGTAGATTTATTTATTGATGAATATGGTACTAAAATTTATGAACATGATCCTTATTCTCTCATGGAGGAAACTAATCTATGAGTATATTGTTTACATGAAGAAGGAATACTGACACCTCTACTTGCCAAAGAATAGGGTGAAGATGATGAACTATGAAAGATGTTTTTTGATAGTTCAAAAAGTAAAGCTAGTGTAGGGGATAGTGTTATGTTGGTATCTCCATCCAAACAAAAATATTATTCTTCATGTATATTTCATTTTAGTTTCACATGTAATGTGGTTGAGTATGAAGGTTTGATTCATAACCTTCAATGGGCAAGGAAAAAAAGAATCAAGAACCTACAAGTGTATGAAAATAATGAGTTGGTTGTGTACTAGGTGAGGAATGTGATTGATGCCAAGAAGCCCTTACTTAATTCATAAGGCATATGGTATGGGATATGCTTGAAAAATTCAATGCATTAAATAGTCACTTAGTCCCAAGGGAATAGAATAGTCATGCTGATAGACTAGTTGCCATAGGAGCTCAATTTGACACTCCAACTACCATAAAATAATAAGGTAAGTAGTCTCATATTAAGATCATTATCAGACCTTATATACCTGATAATTAAGTGTGTTCATAAGTGTTTGACAGTGACAAACACATTGCATGTTTCTTGCAAAATTAGGTTGAGTTTTCTTCAAGGAATCAAAGGAGGCTCCAAGAGTAACTGGGTGATCATATTGTGCACCTAAGGACCAATAAAATCCTTAAGGGTTTGGTGACCTTAGAAAGTATATTTAATGAGAATTATCAAAAGAGGAAGGAGAAAGTTAGTGTATCTACAAAAGAGGAGAATTATGAAAGGATCTTGATCTTCAAAGTCAAACTCCTCAAACTAGGCAAGGTATGTTTTACACTAGAGTAGCAAGTATTCATTGAGCTATGTAGAGAGTTTCATGATATATTTACTTGAGAATATAAGGACATAAAATTATTTGATCCTATCCTAACACACTATACCATAAATTTGGAATCAAGGGATAAATATGTTAGACAAAATCAAAGACTCATCAACCCTGAGGTTGAACAATTCATGAGGATGGAGCTTACCAAGCTCCTTAAATTTGAGATAATATTTCCCATCAAGAATTCAATGTGGGTGGATAATCTTGTTAATATTATAAATAAGAATGGGGAGTTAAAGCTTTATGTATACTTTAGAGATCTTAATAGAGTGTCACTCAAAGGTCACTACCCTCTACCCTTGATGGAGCAGATTCTAAAGATGGTTTTAGATTCTCAACATATCTCTCTTCTAAATGGCTATTCAGGATACATTCATATTTTGGTCGATAAAGAAGATCATTTTAAGGCAACCTTCACTACCAAATGGGGGAACTTTTCTTATAGGAATATTTTCTTTGGTTTGTCTAATGCCGATGCCACTTTTCAAAGAGCAATGGACATGGCATTTAAAGGTTTTATCAATGAGATGCTACTATTTTATCTAGATTATATAATAGTATTTTATAAGTATGATAATGAAGACATGAAAAAATTAAGGAAAGTGTTTGAAATATGTAATTAGTATGGAGTATCTCTTAACCTAAATAAGTGCATCTTTGATGTTCATGAAGGTAAGCTCTTAGGACACATTATTTCCAAGGATGGTCTAACTATTGATCCTAAAAGGATAGAGGCTATTATAGGCTTATCATTACCCTTGCATAATAAAGGTACTCAAATTTTCTTGGGCAAGATAAATTTTGTAAGGAAATTCATACTCAGTTTTTCATCTTTAGTAAAACCTATCATAGATATGCTCAGGAAGAACTAGGTCTTTTTTTTGGACCAAAGAGTGTAAGAGAAGTTTTGAAGCCATAAAGAAAGAAATTGTAGAAGCTCCTACTCTTATGAATCATAATTTTACTAAGAAATTCATGTTGTATACATTTTCTAACCTTGATACTATCTTAGCCATGCTGATGTAAAATAATGATGAGGGTGTGGAGTAACCAATTTATTTCTTCAATCAAGGTTTAAAGGATTATGAAGTCAAGTACATATTTATGGAGAAATAGGTCCTAGATGTTGTAAGAGGACTAAAAAAGTTTAGACATATGGTGTTAAATAACAATATTCATGTTATGGTCTCTCATCCCAGCACCAAGGAGTTTATTTTGAGAAAACACCTCAGTGAAAAGAGGGCAAGGTGGATCAATAAGGTGATGGAGTATGATGTTGATATCAAAGTGACATAACTAGTAAGGTGTAAAGGCCTTTGTGAACATCTAGCTTCAAATATTCATGAGTAAAAATAAGAGGCTTTAGTCAACCCTAAGTGTTCCCAACTAACTGGTTCATTGCCTCCACAAAGTTTTAGATTAAGGTAAAAACAGGTTTTGAAGGGACCCCAAAACCCAATATAGTTCAAGAAAGATAAAGCATTACAAACTGCCAGGAAAGGCAAACCCACCAAAAAATAGTAACTAAACCAGGTTTTACATGGACCTGAAACCAATAAAATAATCCAATAAAAACACCCCAGGTTTTACAAGAACCTAAAACCTAAACAAAAAACCAGGCTCTATGACCTGAAACAAGAAGCCAAGTTTTACCAGGACCTATTACCTTAACAAATTTGCCATGAAATAATAGATCTCACCTTACAAATCTATGTAAACACAAGGAAGGGTTTGAGGGAGCCACATAGATGCCATCTCCCAGTCCCTAGCCCCAACCAAGCATTCAAAGAAACATTCCCTAGAACCAACACCACCTTTACCTAATCTGTTCACCCAATCATCTCCCCATTCTCTCCCTCTACTAAACTCAGAGGATTCACCACCATGGCAATCAAAACTACATCAAAGACATTTGGAAGCACTTCTAGATGAGTCATGACCCCTCTGACAGAAGGCAAAGGCAAATAATTAGATCTGGTCTCCAATCCTAAAATACATCATCCTCAACCTTGAACCTAGGGTTTTAGTGGACACAGAGCTCCTCTCGATCCACTATCATCACAAAAAAACAACCCCTAGATCCACTACTGCCACCGCCTATTCCATCCCCTCGAATATCTATGAGATCACCCCCTCTGCTTAGAGGAATCACTGCGATGGCATTCAAAATATCATCAAAGAAATCACTTATTTACTCAGAACAAGGTAATGGTCAGCATGTTAGCCACAAAATAGAAATCCAAGGTAAACATGTAGATCTGCATGATAATAAATTAAGCTTTACAATGCTATGCATACTCAAGCACAAGATGCCTATCTATTTTAGCTAGAACCTAGCGCTTCTCCCCATGGCAACCTCCTTCAGACACTCCCCCATAGGTTTCATAAGACATTCTCCCCATGGTAGCCTCCATGAGACCCTGTACATTTCCCCCACAAGGGATTTCCCCCATCTGATCACTGTTTCCTTCACAATCCAACTCTGGATGGCAGTTCAACTTTGGGCTAGAAATCCTATCCACATTCCACCCACAATATGAAAAACCATAGCAAAAAATAAGTTCCATGCAGTAATAGATCTCGCATTATGGTATTCTACACGTAGATGCTTAGGGTTTGGGGGGGCCGTGTAGATGCGAGCCCCCCTCTCTCATGATACTTGAGATGACATTGCCTCCACAAAGTTGGACATAAGATATGATCAGCTTTTTCCAAAATGGTGAGTATCTTGATAATATGAATAGATCATAAAGGAGATATTTTAGATTAAAATATAGTCCCTTTTGTCTTGTGGATGGTGTACTATTTAAAAGGTACATCAATGGTGTGCCATTGAGATACATTGATAATGACCAGTCTGGAGTGTTTTTTAAGAAGTTCTATGATGGGATAGTAGGAGGTCATTTCTCTCCAAGAACCAAAACTGCCAAGATCATGAGGGCTAGATATTATTATCCCAACCTCTTTAATGATTGCCATGCTTAGCTGAGAAGGTGTGGAAAATGTGATTTCTTTGTAGGAAAGAAGAAGATTTCAGCTCTTCCTTTGAATCCTATCTAAGTAGACCAAACTTTCATGCAATGGGATCTAGATTTCATTGGCATGATAAATCCCTGATCAAGTCCTAATCATAAATGGATACTTAGAGTAACTGAATATTTCTATGATATGGATTAAGGTCATAACATTGAAGGAGGATAATGAGATTGATATCTTGGAGTTCTAGGAGAGGATAATAACAAGGTTTGATACCCTTTATACTATTATTTTAGATAATGTTCTTAATTTTATTGGTGTTAGGATAATTGATTGGTCAAATAGCAATGGTGTATTCTTGAGCACTTCATCCAACCATTACCTTTAAGGTAATGGGTTGGCTGAATCTACTAACAAGAACTTGATCAGAATAATCAAGAGAACCTTGGAGCATAACCAAAGATCTTGGAACACCAAACTAAATATAGACTTATGGGCTGATAGGATAACTCCCAAGAGGTCAATAGGGAATTCTCTTTTTGTGCTTATCTAGAAAAGGTAAGCTTAGGTTGTCTATCTCTGAAGAGTTGATTTCTTTAGAGTTAGCACAGCAACTAGAGTTTCTTGAGAACACTCCAATGGAAGTGAGGTTGATATAATTAATGGAGTTGCAAGAGACTAGAGGTAAAGTTCATCAGGCCATGAAACATCACTAGGTACTGATGAAGAGGTATTTTGATAAGAAGGAAAATCAAAGATCATTTCAAGAAGGGGACATAGTCTTGATATGGGATAAAGATAGAGAAAAAATGAGGAGGCATACTAAATTTGATGCTCTATAGAGTGGATCATATGTCATCACCAAGTACAACAAAAGTAACTTCTTTTAGTTAGCAAGGATGAATGGAGAAGAAATACCTATCTCTATAAATGGGATACATTTAAAACCCTACTATTAAGAGCTGAAGGTCTATCTTATAAGTATTAGGTTAGGTCTATGTTTCCTTTCTTATTCTATTGTGTCCCATAAGTGATTTTGAATCAGAATGTGTTTTTCTTAGTTCCTCACTTTATGGTTTGTTCCTGTTATTTTTGTGTTTTGTATATTATTTAAGGTATTTTATATATCTATCCTATATACTTGTGACTCCATAGCCTAATGGACAAGATCAAGCAACTGGTCATGGCATATCAAGCATTTCACCCTTGGGAAATCACCAAAGATGTTGACTATTTTTTACATAAGCTAAAATGGGTCAACGTCCCTATAGTCAGATCTAATATAGGGGATTTTTATAATGTCATGGGGTATGTTGTAGATCATATGATGTCATTTCATATTCCATTCTAGTCTGGGTTATGGTCCAGTTCAATCCTTGTGCCATTTAGTGTCTATAGGATCTTTTTAATGTCATATATTCAAGTGGTAGGTCTTCATGGTGATCAATGTAGTTAGAGCATGGATCAAGTTGATAATGGATCAAAAGGCTTTGAGACAGGTCTTAAAGTATCACAAAGACCCTATGGGATGTCTAGGTGCTTATAACAATGTGGAAATGCAAGGGATCCATTTGGTCCTTCATTGTGTTCATCTAGGCATCTTGGGTCTAGTGGAAGATTTTATGAGTAGGCACTTTGATAACATCACCATTACCATGTGTGGATGAGTTAGAGAAAATTGGTTAGATGGGTTTGTTCACATTTGTGACAAGTTTATATGAACCAAGTTTTAGGTCCTCTACCATAGTGCATCAAAATTTATGGAGATCCAAAGTTAGCCTCTCAACCAAATTTTGTTATTTTTCATACTTAGCCATTTTCAAAGAAGTTATAGTAGAGTTGAGTGAGCATATTCACAAAGCTATATCTCGCACATGTGACACTTACAGGGGAAAATGGTCACATGGATTTGTTTAGTTTGGTCCATAGTTACTACATGCTAAGTTCATGTCCTCTACTAAAGTATAACAAGATTTATGCTGGTTCAAAGTTGGCTCTTCAAATAAAATTCACCGAGTTTCCATACTTAGCCATTTTTGAGCCAGGATGTCATATAGGATCACATGGACCAGTCAACTTGTGCATTTAATATATTTACCTAGAAATCTCTTGGGACTAGTGGATCAAATGGTTTTTCTATTTTTGACCTCAAGAACATCTCTTTAAAGTTTTATTCCTCTATAATCCTTGCACTTCAATATCCAAGCCTTCAAAGTTAATCAAAAAGCATAAGATGTTCATGTAGACATCAAGTTTTGGATAGAGCAAAGCAAATCTACTTAAGATTAAATTTGATGGTCACATGATATTCAATTATGGTGACATAAACATCATTTAATGGGAGTGAGGATGTCAATTTTAAGATCATGAACTAGTTGTTGGCTTTCAAACAATGGGTCCCAATTGATCAATGGTTGTCATTTGATCAAGCTTTCAGATCTAACTTTGAGCAGGGGTCAAAGGGTCCGATGAGCAGAGGTCAAAGGGTCAATGAATCTCAAGGGTAAATGGGTGTATGAAAGGTGTCAAAAATGAGGTTGAAATAATTTGGTTCCTTTTTGGGTCTTCTTGTTGCCCACTTCTCTCTACCAAATTCTATAAGTATCTACCATTTTGGCTATTGTAAATGACCACACCATGTATGGAAAAACCCTAATGGATTGATGCTATATTATAATTTTAAACATTAATATAAGTCTATTTCTAAGTTTTTAACAATTGTCTAAGTCTGCAAGTGATGTATGGTGATGAGAAGTGATAATTCTCTATCTTTCCTTCCCTTATCCTTTCATGTTTGAACAAGAGTTCTTAGTCTAAATTTTTTCTTGTTTTTGAGAATCATAAACACTTATAAAACAATGGGATATGAGGTATATGTATTTAAAAATTAACTCATTAATTTGGATCCATACCTAATCTTCTATAACCAAACCCTAATCTCTTTCTCACTATTGCCTAGTTTTCTCACTATTTTGCTCATTAGGCCCTTTTTAGTGATAGGTCAACTTCCATGACTAGTTTATTATATTTTAGGTTTGAAAACTACTTAAAAACTTACATGGGCATAAAATACAAGTCTTAAACATCATCCTCCATCCATTTTCATGCTTTGACCTAGTAACCCTTGCTTGCTACATCAAAATTTTGAGAAATTAGGGGTTTCATGTAGCTTCTACTCACTATCATGACAAAAAAAACCACTTAGATAAAATTAGAAGAGTAATTGATATTATAAAAACATAAAAATAGGTTAGTAAAACCATTATTATCCATAACTAACAAGATCTTTCCTATCAGGTCATTATAAGGGTTTTAATAGGGGTTTGATTAGTTTCCCTTCTCAAAAATCATTCATAAAGGATTGCCCCTCAAATATAGAACCAATTATAGGAATTTAAACCTAGGGACCTTACCCAACTTCCATGAGCTACTCAAGATCTCTAAAAAGGTTGTACATGCCAACAAACACAATAAATTCCTTCTCTAGTCTGTAACACCCCATTGTATGTACATATAGGATATCAACACCAATTTTCATGATTTCTTCTTTAAGATATGAACTCAATATTTTTAAACACACTTAAAAAAACCTATCACACCTATGTCAATTATTTCAAGAGCTTGAGTACCTTGGGAAATGAACTTGACACCTCATTAGGCCATGCTAGGTTGCTTTACACACTAGGCCTTAAACTACCAGTCATACTAAGACCATAATAACACCTTGAAAATTCCTATATTTTACTCAAAAACTTATTATCATTTCAAATGACCTCATACTATGATCACATGCTTCAAAAATTCTTCACACAAGTCATTGACTACTTACCTCATCATGTTACCAACCCTGTGCCTACTCACTAGGTCTCTTCATGCCAAAATTAAGCTTCAAACTTGACCTTTTAACTCATCTAAAGTCTTATTTGAATCTTTATCATGTTTATATATCTTTCCATACTCTCTCATGCCTGTATTGACATAAATCACCAAGCCTCACTATGCTTCATACTTACACCTTCTCTTAGGGATATATTGGGCTTCTCAAGATACCTAGTATACAACAATAGCTTACCTTATATCATATTCTTGACTTTGACATGACACTAACCTTAGAAGGATTACTAGGTTACCTTCAAATTATATCTAAACAAAGAGATAAGAGGTTTCCCTCAAATTTTATCTTGTCATGAGACTTATTTGACACATATCATCTCATCATTCATGGTCTCAACTCTGACCTTGACATAAATAACATTTGTCTTGACTTTGACATCTATGATAATAATAATGCTTTAAAATCAAGAAGAACATACTTCAACAACTACCTTCACAAGGGTGGAAGTCTAGCAAATAGCAATTTTTGGCACGCTGAGTGGGACCAAGGTCCAAAGTAGTATAAGTATTTTTGGTATTGTTCCTCTATAAATAATCCTTAGGAGGCATTAAAAACATCAATGGCATCTTCAATTTCTATCAACTGATTCTAACAACTCAGGCACTAGTTCAAGTAAGTGGTGTTTTTAATTCATTATCTTCAAGAAGTTTTATGGATGTATATGAGGAGAATTCCTATGCTATATTTACTTATCAACCCTATAATGATTCATACCATCCTTGTGATGATCCATACCAGCCTTGTTATGAGCCTAATCAACCTTACCAAGAGTCTTATTAGTCATATGATCAGTCTTTTTAAGAATATGAAGGTTCATATTAGCTTTATAGTGATCCTTATTATCCTAATTATGACCCTAATTATATACCTCAATAGCCTTATCAAAACTTGAAATAGTCATACTTACTTCCTCCTACTCCATTTTCAACTCAAAATCATGTTTTCCCTACCATATTATTATTAGCATTCAAGCTAAATATGCTAAAGTATGAAGGGGTGATGAGAGTATGGGATAAATAGTTAGATGTGATGCCTTTTTACTTCATAGAGAAGATAAGGAAGAAAGTACAAATGTTGACAAATAAGTGGGCAATAGTTGGAGAGAAAAATTGATATGAAAATAGAACCATGATCTAATGGTGGTTAGAGAGGTTAGTGAGGTGAGAGAATCAATAGATATAACCCAAACAACCTCAACCACTCATACTAACCCTATTCAAACTTCTTGTGTTCCAAGTTTCCTTCAATATACACATATATTTCCTTAAGAAAATAAGCTCATTTCATCTTGGAGGCCTTTTTGGGCTATGATTCTTGGTTATGCCATGCCAAGTATTCTAGATTAATCTACTCCTATCACTCTTCAAAAAACCTCTTGTTTACCATATCATCCCTCTTGTGTTCCTTGTCATCATGAAGTCATTGTCCATTCTCAAATGGAGCCTCCAAGAGAGCTAATTAAACCTCCAAGTGAACCCACTAATTTCAGTGTCCTACCTTGGAACCAAGTAGTTAAGTCTTGGAAGAAATAAGAGGAAGAGAGTTAAGATTTAGAGTTTGAGCCCAAATAAGACCTTGTTCCTATTCAATCCCTATTTCACCTTCCTCAAGAACCTAAAGTTATTCCATATTTGAGGATTAGTTGAGAGGGCTAGAAATCAATTAGTAGCGAAAATGGAACCTCAAGAAGACTATAAGAAGATTGAAATAGTTGTTGAGAAGGATGAAACACTCATAAGATAACTAAATTTTATTTTTCTTCAAGCATTCCTACAAGAGTCCACCACCCCTAAAACCTCAACTTACAAAATTACTCCCTTGGTTCCCAAGAAAACTCATGAGCATATTCATTTCCCTCCCACCACCTCCCTTCTCAAAGAGGAGCTTGTTCTATGGAGGATAAATGAAGAAGTTACAGCTGTAAGTGATTTTGAAGGAGAGTGTGATGATTTAAGTGTGTATGAAGAAGAAATATTCATTGGTACTCTCCTTAGTGAGAACAAAGACAATTTAATTTTTAGACATAATGAAGAAGTTACAATAGAAGATAAAGAAGATGTTGACCTATTTCAAGAGCTTCCTTTTGGTGTGATTGAGCATAAATAAGAGAAAGGTAAAGTGATTGAATAAGTTACAATAGTCAATCACTCCATTGATCATGACAAGGAAGTTGTAAATGAATGAGAAGAGCTACTATTAGAACCTCTTGATGAGTTTGAATTTTTTGATGTAGTAGATCTTCAACTATATCCCACTCATGATACTTCAAATATACAAGAGAAGGTAAATACTTGCTTTGATCTCTCTTGTGCAAGTCAAGAGCATAGTGAAGACTTATTTGAAGCTTTAGAATTAGGATACTCACTTATCCTATATGATTATGATTGAGTAAGGCAATAAGAGGTATTTTTAGTGAACCAATTAATAGGCTAGAAGAAGACAGTCTTAAAAAATCTACCTTTTAAAGAGGTAACCTCACTAGATGATGATTTGTTTGAAATACTCGACATGGGTTATCATCCTCTCACCTCATTTTCAAACATTTATGCTCTTTTAGAAGATAATGAGAATCTCTTTTGGCCATAATTTCATAAGAAAAACAAACTCTTTCTTTTGAAGATAATGATAGACAAGTTTAAAGCCTAAAAGATAATACTAAGGTCTAGATATGCTACTTCAATCAATCATTTCAAGTTCATGATATAACATGTCTTTTAAACCAATATCTGGCCATCTTAGAGACTATATCTAAAGAAGAGCAACAACATTAGGTAGAGGTTTAAGTCTAGGATGAATATATGTTCATTGGAGATCTATTTATTGATGTAGACCTGTTACAATACATGTTAAATGTGTTGGCACTCAAGATGTTTCCTCATCCAACTAAGAGGTAAATAAAATGTGATTTCATATACCATTACATACTTTACGAAGGAAGTGATCCAAAAAAACTTTCCTTTTGATCTTGGAAGAGAATTATTTGCAAGTTAGTTGTATTCAGTTTAACTTTCCTCCAAGTGTTATTTAGTAGAAACACTTGACAACACCAAGAAATCGTAAATGACCACTAGGACTAGATAGGTACACATGAGCTCTAACTTTGGACAAGGCTAGACAATGAATAATGTGGCCACATGGATACAATTTAGGACACTTTAATACCATAAAAAGACCATATAAAAGTTATTATAATCCCATGAAATTTTTTATATAGAGTGGTTGACCCATTTTGACTTGGGGTCAAAATTTGGTCAACAAAGTGGCAATTCATAAGGGTAGTATGAATTAAATACTAATGGATCAATGTCCTTATCCTCCCATTGGTAAATGGAATCACTCTTATGATACAAACTAAAATTGATATGCCTCTATAAAACTTCAAAACTCACACCAAACCACACAACAAGAAGAAAACACACTATACCAAAGGCATTTAGGGAAAAAACACAACAACAACACACTTAACCTATCATATAAGACCTAAAAACATGTTTGAGGTGATGAAACAACTCCTATTGATTTAACCAAGGTCAAAAACAATAATCCTAGAGTCACAACTACCCTATGAGAATAAATAACCATATGATGGATGTTTTTCAAAGAAAAATTGCTTGTGAAGGTGATAAAATGACTTACCATGCATGAGACCTTTGTTAGCTTCAAATGCATCACTTGAGACTCCTTTTATTGGTCATTTTATCTCTCTTTGAAGTCTACTTGAAATTTTAACCTATTTAGTCTCTTTCATTCTCTTTTGGCACTTCAAAATTTACTCTTTTGGAGTTATAAAATATTCCTAAACTTCACATTCATTTATACTATGTTGTGCTTGATGTATAGAGGCATAAAAATTTCCTTCTTGCTATCAAAACACATCTATAATTGACACAAGATCATATTGATGGCTATGCTTCTCCTTAATTATATAGACTTTTGACTTGACCTTATTGCATTCCTCCAAGGCTACCTTATATTTGATAGGGACTTGACACTCTTCTTATTGTTAATTAGGTTTACCATTGAATCTATCACTAAGCTCATATTTAATTTCAGGAAGTGTAAGCCCAGTTACCTTCTCAAACTCCTACATTATGACATGGTAATACTACCATATATTGTCACATTCTTCTTAACTATCATACTCATGAACTTCTTCTTCTTGGGTCGGCAAAATTGCATCATGTTCTTCATTACCATGCTCTAACACACTTGTAACATCATCATCACCATCCATATGCAAAAAATAATTTCCCCATGTAGTTTATTAAATGGCATCATCAAGACTTACCTCATGATACTCATCATCTTCTTCATGCATGATGTATGTGCCAAGACATATATATTCAATAAGTATGTATTGATACAAACCATGTTGGTCATCTCCCCACTCATCAAGATATAGATCAACAATGCCATCAAGAGGTGTTAAAGGTTCTTGATCACTAGGATGGTTTTCCTCTTCATTGATGTTGAAGTTCATGTTTTCAATATTATGTACATGAGGATCTACATGAAACTTAGACAAAGGTTCACACTTGATAGAGACTTTAATACCATACCTGGTCTTAAATGCCATGTAGGACCAATCTAAAGTCAAGTACCCTCCAATCTTAGCAATGAAGTCCCTTGATAAGTAAAGGGCAAAGTGAGGTGGATAATCTACAACCTTCACATCTTAGGAGATATAAAATTTAGGATAAGCATGGAGAGGGAGATTAAATTTTTTTATAATGATAACTATCTTAGAATTTGATCCATCCAACTATAACACCCCATTAGAGTGTGAATCATACTTCAACTTTAACTTGTCTTCTACTTGTTTAGGCATGATTGATGTACTTAATCCAATATCAATGAAAAATATATGAAATGATGAGTCTATAATGATGATGGAGAGGTATAATTAAGGATTTTTATCCTTTATTTTAGTTTTGATTGGCTTCCCATCCTTAGTCTATAATTCAATTTTCAAAACTGCCCCTCTTTCACTTAGCTACCTAGATGATGCATTGAGGTTGGAGAGCTCTTTTTGGAGAAAGTTTCTTTGCCCAAGTATGGATAGTGTTTCCCACATAAAGATGATTACATGAGCCATATTCATCTACTCCACAATATTAATATGAAATATACACACATTATCATGTCTTTTAGGAAATATAACACTACCACTAGCTTGTGTAACTTAATGCATAGGAAAAGGTATAGAAGGAGCTCTAACATCACAAGTTTTTATATCTACCTGAGCTATGAGGAATGAATTTGACATACCTAATCCTTGAAGTACATTAGAGTTCATGTTTGGACCACTGTTTTTTGCTTGTACTTCCTCAACCACTTTCTTCTTTGACCTTGTATTTGTAGCTATGGATCTTGAACTAATGTTGAGATTACCTTGATAGTTGACTACACATGAGTCATCTTGATATTAATTCATCAAGGAAAAATTTTATTGAGCATCTCCTCCATTTATTTATCCTCTACTAGGAATCTCTTCTTGAGTCATGAAAGACATTATTCCCCATTGAGACATATAGGCCTGATTGAATGCATCATTTATGTAAGTGGAAGGGTCATGAGGTTGGTCCCATGAAGGATGATCTCCATTTTCTTGTAAAATATTATTTTAGATAGGTACAAGTGACTTATAAGTAGAAATAACATTCTAATTCTATCTATTATGTTGCCTCACTTGAGTTATCTACCCTTTTCCTTGGTATTGACCCTGAAAAGGTTGTCTAGGAGCTTGATAAGATTGATAAGGATTGAAAGGTCCTTGAAAAGACCTCCATTATTATCATTGCCTCTTAAGAGTTTTAACATTTTCTCTAATAACCTTGATCATGTCTTCCTAATTTTGATCACTTATTTGACTAGGGGTAGCTTACTTATGCTTTGTTATGGGAATAGGAGAAATGGTAGGAATATGATCTTGCACAATAAGAAATAAAGGAACAAGAGGTCTAGGGGATATCTTCCTAGATTAAATAAGATACTTCTCATCTCTTATGGTAGTCTTATAGGTAGTAGGAAAAGTATCCCCTTCCATGGATTGATTCATCATAGATATATCACAATTGAAAGCCTTAAGGTAGTAAAAGAAAGCATGATGGGATGTACGCCTTACCAAGAGTGGGATCCTATCCCAAGTCTTTTATAATATTATGTTGAAGTATTGAGTGACCTCTTGAGGTGATATCTTTATTGTAGTTAACTACTTGGTCAAGGACAAGTGGTTAGATTTGTCTTCAAATGTTCTTCTCAAAGTATCACCTAATTGATCCCATATAGTGATGGAGCTGGGAGCCAAAGTTACATACTAATCAAGTGTATTTACCTTGAAATAGACATTCAACAATATGATAGCAATGTCCTCTTTAGTGATGTTATGTATATTACAATTTTTTTTAATGTTTCTTATATGTTAAATATGAGTAGTGGTAGTTTCTCCCATGTATGAAGGCACACTTTTGAGGGCTAACATAGGAATGTCATTATAATGAGAAAGTGATATAGGACTATGGAAATTGAAGGAAACAAAAGGCAAGTTCCTTGGGGCTACCATCTTGCAAGTTGGACCCAAGAAAACTATCCTAATAGGTAAGTGAGCAACCAAAGACTTTTTCAAGTATGAATGGGTGTTATCAAACCTCTTTGCTTTAAGAGAATAATAAGGTAACTATAAAAATTCAAATTTATTGCCTTTAGTAAAATATCTTGTGTTTAATTTAGGCATGAAAATGAAGTACTAGTCTATAACCAAGAGCTAATGAATGATGGAGTTTCTAGATGCTACATGAAAGAATATTTACAACTTCAAATTTGCTAAGGTTAACATCTACCTTTGACAAATTCTTAGATTATGAGTCCCAATGGACGTGCCAAAACTATTATCAATAAAATTTTCACCCTAAAGAGGTCTACTCCAACATATTTCAAATTAATGTAACATGGAAACATCTCTCAAGTTGTGGGTGACCTATGGGAGAGATGATTCTCTAAATTGAAGGGCTCGCTCCCTTGCACCACACCCACAACCAACCACTAATATACCTAATTTGAAGAGAAAGGAATATAAGTAGATTATCACCAACCTCATAGAGGTGATGTACCAATATTAACTCTACAAGACTACTTGAACTTACACTATGAAAAGTAATTTCCAAAACTGATCTCAACACCTAAGGTTATTCTAACAAAAATATTTCAACATGAAGGTTGGATGCCAAGTATTTCTCAAGGTAGATGAATATTAGGTTTGATTATATACACTAGTACTCTTCTGTACACTTAAAGATACACAAAATAACTTACACTTCATGTAACCTATTATAAGGTAGATTACTTGCCCAAAGCATGAGAGAGTGAGATGTACACAAAGAGAGATAACTATCACTTACCATTCAACCATGAACTACTTCACAGACTTAAATGAAAAGTTGAGAACTTAAAACCAACTTGAAATATTTTATTCATAGGAAAAATTAGTACTCAAACTAATAGGGATTCGCCATACAAGATGTGGATATCTTATAAGTGTTGGGATTATTTAATTATAAAAAGTATTATTTTGATTATTAGTTTGTTCATTTTTAGTTGTATGGGTTATTTTATCGGTAGTGGGTTTTTTAACCAACTTCTTATTTCACAAGCTTATATAGTTTGCATATGTATAAAAATAAAATATACTTTACATTGAACATTTTTTCCTAATTTAATTCCTCCTAGATTAGACCAAATAGGGGTATCAAAGCCATGTTGAAGGAGGATTTTTTAATCTGGTTAAGGATTGAAGAATAACATAGTTGTATGGCTCAATTTTCTTTTATAGTCATAAGAGTTCCATTTGCATTTTTTTATTCTATTACAAACTCCAGATCTACAATGATATTTACAATGTGAACATTAATTGATGGTACATCCTAGTAAATTAAAAAGGAGTGAAGAAATTTACAAATAGTTTTAAAGAAAAAAAGAAATTATGATTTGTAGCTAGGGAATTGTGCTTCATGGAACAACATGTGGATTTGCTCAACATTACTAAAAATACTCCTGTATATCACAACAAATTTGTATATCATGCTAGGGCATAATAAGGCATGATGGAATAAATTTGGTGTGAAAGATTTGACCATAGAATTAAAAATAAATGGTGGTGATAAACGAATTTCAAATGCTCTTATGCCATGAAAATGTCAACCAGGAGATAATGAAATATTCTAAAGTAATATGGTCCCTATCATCCAAGATTGGCGTAACAGTCCAAATCATAGATGATGTAATAGATCAAATTTCTTATCAAAGACATGGATGAGGTATCATTTTTCTATTTTTTATCACTATCAAAGCCCTCATATTCTCCCTATAAAGAAAACATCATTATCCAAGCAATATGGCACAAACATTTAATTTCATTTGATTTTATGGGATCTACAAGAGGTGCAAAAGTGTCATTTTTACATGCAAGTAAAATGCTTAATAAAAGATTGTAGTGAATGTAATTTTTTATTCCACCAATTTCAAGGTTATATGAAATAGCTTGTTATTTTATATTCAAATTTATTGAAGGCAAGTTGGTTAGAAGAGTTTTTTTTAAGTCAATTACAATAAAATGTCTAGGGTTCAAAACCCATTGGTATTATTTTGTCAAAATTATTTTTTGACATTATTATTGTAAAAGGAGTTATAAGGATATAATAATATTTTCAATGAAAACAATGATATAAGGGTGTAAAAGGAGTTATAAGGAGTAATATTTATGATAAGTTCTAGTATTATCTATATATCAGAAGCTATTTTTGAAGGTAAAGGCAAAAACTCAAAATAGTATCCCCTTTTTATTTTGACTTGCATTTTGCATCATGGCTTAAATTGTCAATCTCATATCTAAAAATGGCAAATTGTCACCTAAAAACTACAATAATGGAGTATAAACATGGAAAACACTCTCATATTTAATGATTTATGGGAAATAACTGAGAAATAAACCACACCACTAACTGAAGCCATGAAGTTGATTGAGTACCAAAAATGTGATAAGCATGCACTCACACTTTTGAAATCATCTTGTATCGAACATGTTATCATTCATATTGAAGTAGTTAAAAATGGTGCATGAAAAGCTTGGAAAGAATTAAAAGATATGTATGAAAAACAACCTGCATATAAGAAGATTGACCTTCTTATGCAAATATTGAACAACAAACTAGTAAATAATGAAGATGTCTCTAAATATCATTCTCACATGAAAACATTAAAACAAGAATACTGCACAACTAGTAGTAAAATTGATGATGATATTTTGATTTCCATCACATTAAATGGTCTAAATTTTGCATACACCAATTTTGTTAAAATGTTATAACTTAGTGATAAGATTAATGGTGCTAAATTCAACTCTATTTATGAGTTATTAACTCAGCATCAGAGATAATTTGCAAGGAAGAAGAGTACATCTACTGAAGAGGCTCACTATACAAAGAATAGGTCCCATCATAGAGACCATCATCATGTACAATGATAGTTTTAGAAACACTCTATGAAACATTGTTTGAGCCATTTTCTGAGGCACTCTCCATACCATTATAAATGGTCTTCACAGTATTCACATCAACACTCTTAAGGGTCTTCCAAACATAGGCATCACCACAAGCAATCTTATTATAATTTTTCTAGTGATTTAGGTTCTTCTAGATCTTAGAAACATAAGAAAGAACCTAGATAATTCAAATGTGGTGGTATTGGACATCTTGTCGATGTATGTCCTTCTTGATGACCCTATTCTCCATGTAAAAAGAAAGTTGAAGAAAATTATGTGGATCATTATAGTGGTAGATCTTCTAGTTACTCTAGTTATTTAGGGTATTCTAACACTTTATTTGATTACAAGATATCCCTCATTCCCAAGGTCTATGGTCTTGATGGCCCTGACACCATATTTTGAGTGATCAGTGACTGAAGGTTAAAGGAGTTAGAGGTTAGAGGTCTATTCCCTTCTCTAGTTATCTATTTGATTAGAGTTTGGGATCATGCTTGAATATGAATTTTGATATTAATAGTTAACTTCTTTTAGTTTTTTCTAGTTTTGGATTTCTCTCATTTACTTTTCATGATATGGAGTGGGCAGTGTTAGTTGATTTTGATTCTCTTGGTGCATAGCTTCTCACCTCTCACCTAATAGGGGGAGAAGATATTTTATTTTTTGGTTTTTCAATCAGTCATCAATGATAATACAAGTTGATAGGGTTTTATGGTACCTTCATTGTTAAGCAAAAGTCATCAACATTTATTAGACATTAGGGAGATGTGACATACACGGTATGGGTTTGTCACTTAAATGGGTTCTTGTGTGGGAACTTATGTAGATTGATGTAGTTGGAAAAGGTTTGATAAAGTTATACTAAAGTAAAATATGATGATCATAATAGATAAGCATGCTTGGATCATGTTCATCATCCTTTTATGCCATAACTCGTAGGGCAGGCTTCTGTATGGAGTGGCATTAGTTTTGATTAGTACCAAGAGGTATAATATACCAATTGTAGTTGAATTTAGTTTTTATTTGATGATTTTATATTTATCACTCCATTTCATTCATCTATACCCATTTGGATCAATGGGGAGTTTTTTGGGATCATTTAATGATCCAAAGTATTACTTTGTTCATTTTTAGTTATAAGAGTTATTTTCTTAATAGTTGGTTTTTTAACCAAATTCTTCTTCTTCCACAAGCTTATATATTTTTCATATGTATCAAAATAAAATATAATTTAAATTGATTTTTTTTTCTTGATTTAATTCCTCCTAGATCAGACTGAACAACAAGGCCAAAAGTGGCAACTTATATAGAGAATTGGGAACACAGAGAGAGAGAGGAGTGTAGAAGGAGAAGATTTCCAAGTGTCAATGTGAGAGTTAAAAAAAAAGATGAGTTATGAAAATTATAAATATAATTTCAAATCCATGTGTCTCTCCTCTAAATATACTCCATTATCCATGTGGTGTAGGAGTTAGAAACTCAACTTGACACCTTGTATAACTCTTCAAAACGACCCTTATTTACATATGAGAGGTGAAAAATGGACTTTATAATTATCAATTCACCATGAAATGATATAATATAACTTATTTTACACCACATTGATAATGGAGTATATTTAGAGGAGAGACACATGGATTTGAAATTAAAAACTCAGCTTGACACTTGCATAACTCTTCAAAACTACCCTTCTTTACATATGAGAGGTGACAAATGGAATTTATAATTATAAATTCACCATGAAATGATATAATATAACTTATTTTACACCTATAATTAATTTATAAACTCCTCTAATTTAACATTCCAGTATCAATCATCATTCATATGCACAGTTGTCTTGAAACTCTTCATTTCCCATGCCTAGCTTTATCCAAGTCACTCAAAACTTGAGTTCATCTTCTCAAAGTAAATATATATCCATGTATGGAATTAAAATATTTTATAAAACCTAAAAAAATCCATTTTGGTTCCTATAAAAACTCCCAAGGCTCAATTTTGCTTATCAAGCTCTTATTAGACCTATTTTCCTTGTAACCCTAAAAAACTATAAAACTCCTTGTGTAGGGAAGTTAATAAATGGTATTGATAAAATAAGGGAATATTTGAGGACATATTATGGATTTATAACTCCATTCCAAGTTTTAGGTCCTAAGAGTGAGTGAAAGTGCCTTTTTTTTGCCTTTTTCTCTCCTCAGTTAGGCCTCAATTAGGCCTCCTTGCTTAGAACCCTATTTTTCTGATCCATACCTATACCACACATGTTAAACCACAAAAAATCATGTGATTAAATTTTCATAGTATATCACCAACATACATGTAAAATTTGAGGCTCTGAAACCCTATGAAAGTATGAGAACCAAGAAATGGCCTTGCCACCTAGTCTGATTTTAGGTTTGTTTAAGACTGCCTTAAAAAATGAGCTTTGTTTGATCAATTTAAAAATGTAAAGTATGTATTTTTATTATTTAATAGGTATAAAACATCCAAAATGACCTATCCCAATATTTTTCAAGTTCTCCATTTCTCAAAACCCCTAAAAATACTAAAAACCATGAAAAATAATGCATTTATTTTAGTTTGTACAATAACAAGTATAAAAAAATAGTCATGTCAAATATAATTGGAGTAATAAATAATGTAAAATAGGTTTTATGAGAAACTCAGGTCATCACATGTGCTTTAGGAGTCCATCTATCGTAATTAATCACTGTTAGGGTTTTAGTTATGTTATGTTCTTAAGGATTTTTCATAAAGAACAAATCCTCTTTCTTTCTCCTAATTACACAATATTATAGTTGGGGGATCCCTCCAACACGTAAAAAAACCAATGGGTCCCATGAAAAACCTCATGAAATTTATATGTAAAAGATGGTGTCTATCATGTTATAGGTAGGTCATTGTAGAGGGGTTGATAGTCTTCGCCTGTGTTCATGTATATTAGAGACTCAATCCAATAATTGATGCCACAAGAATGAATTATGGGGGTTTTTATACCTCATTTTAAATTCATTTATATCCATGCATTAGGTTGAGGTCACAACAAGTGGGAGAAAAACTAACTTAAAGTGTAATATTGTATGAGAGAAATTTGAGGAAGGTCTTGTAGGTCTAATTAGCATTTATAAATTTTACCTTATTTTAAATGATTCTTTAAAGAATTTACTATCATCCTAAACATATAAAAAAATTCAAACCATCCATTTACCTCTAATAAACCACTTGTTCATACTGTAAATAATGGTCTATGCCTGGTATTAGGCTTGTTAGGTTAGAACATAGTCTTATCTTCATTTTAACCCTTACTATTAGGTCTAAGTATTTAAATGAGATCTTGATAACACTATGAAACCTTTTTAAATTAATTTCTTTTCCTCATATTTCCTCTCTTTACTTTGGACAAGTGACCTTCACTCAATGGACAAGTGAGCTTCACTCAGTAGACAAGCAAGCTTGTAACTTACATTGGCTTGTGTATGTAAGGTCTAAAGCCCTATTTTGAAAAATATCTTTAGTTAATACTTCATATATATTTTTATCCTCAAATGGAATATTCAATTTCTATCACTTTTCCTAAACTTATCTCTCACTGATTGCTCTTTCTTGTGTGTGAGTTAGGCTATACATAGCCTAGACAAGGTTTTTATGTTTATTTCACTTCTACCATCATGGGTCTGAAGGTCTAAATGAGGTATTATATAATCATGAAACCATATTAAAATGGTATTAATCTCTTCAAACCTTTCCATAGAGCCTTACCCCTCTCTAAAGAAGCAAAAACTACCATGAAAGTAGGCAAGTTTGTATATGGTCTTGTTGACTGTATATATAGGGTTTTGAAATGGATCCTATATACAATTAGTTCTTCTTTGACATCATTTAATTTTTTTTTGAATTAAATTGAACTTAAAAATTGTTTATAAATTCATCCAAGATCTCATATCACTAATTATAGGTATCATCTCTTCTCATAGCTTGCACATAACTTGTGATGCCTAGATTACCTTGTAGGTGTCTATTAGAAGTCTGAGTGTGTTTATGGGTTCTATCACTTCATTAAAATTATTTGAAATATCAATAACTATATAATATTTTTAAGAATATATCAAGTCTATTTATAACTCTCAAGTCACTATGACTTAGCAACCTATGTAGTTTAATATTGCCTTCTCAAAGTGGCTATTGGTGTCCATTTGAATAGGGTTTGAGCATGTGGTTTGGAAGTTAAACTTATCAAATATACAATTTTTGACACTTTAAGGAATTAAAACCTCATTTAGAGTTATTTATCACTTATTCATAAGGTTCATTTTTTAATTCATGATATTTTTAAATGTATGCCTTCTCAATTCCATACACAACCCTGTGTATATGCATTAAGGCTGCAAACTCTCTCTCATCTGACCCTTATTGGTTATCAAAAACTTAGATGATTTAATGAGTATAAAAATTTATTTTTAACATCTCATTATATATGTTGTGATTTTTAATACCAAATCATTTTGGTATAACAAATAATTTTTATTTAAAAGATGACCTACAAGCCTGTAACTTATAGGTCTCTTTCTTGTTTATATGGGCTTGTTAAAATAGACCCCTAGGTATTTTGTTTAGATATTGTGTCAAATATTATGATATGACTTATTTACTTCTCAATAATTCATGAAAACCATTTTGACAAACATCATGCCACTCCAAACTTATCCATTCACCTGTACGAACTGTATACATAGTCAATTTATATGCAAGGTCTATATGTATGAGAGTTGGAGCTTAGCATAAGGTTCATGTATTTTTATGATGCCATAAAGTATGTTAGGGTAATATGAGGGATTATGAGTCTATTCCACATTTATTCATTGATTTAACATAATTCACATAAAACTTAGGTCCCATGGATGTCCACCTACAGGTCTGCAAACCTATGGGTGGCTAGAACACTCTTCAACATTATTTGGGAGTATAATTTGACCTCACCTCTCAACACATTGAAATTATGACCTTATTAATGGTATTATATTATGATATATTTTTATCTTATTTTTAATTTGTCTTACATTGATTTTCATACATGTAGAAGACCATTTATGCACAAACCAAGCTTTTCAAAGAGCAAGGCATGATGCATCTTAATAGGGTATTTACAAAGAGATACTTCTCAAGATAGAGTAGCATGAATCATGGGAGAGTGAGGGTATTTTATATGAAAAATGGAGTAATAGAAACATATGAAAGTGATAATTCTTCAAAGCCATGAAACACTTGT
Source organism: Torreya grandis (assembly GCA_037957365.1). NCBI lineage: Eukaryota > Viridiplantae > Streptophyta > Pinopsida > Cupressales > Taxaceae > Torreya > Torreya grandis. Next base: position 2,110,424 of record JARHVA010002283.1, on the reverse strand, counting down.
AGCAGATATGATCAAAACACTTTACACTTGAAACACTTTTCCTGTTGCTGAAGACACTTCATGGAGTTGAATTAGATGATTAAAAAAACATTAAAAAGAGATATTTGACCTCTAAAAACATTCTTGCAAACCGTTATTCTCCATTAAATTTTGAAGTGAAGAAACAAGAGCAAAATTAGACCCTGCTTGGATAGACAAGGCATAGTGACTTGCTGTCACTCTTAGCGATTGTTCATAAAGGAGGTGTTGGAGAGTTGTCATGATGATGTCATGAAGGTGTCTTTGTGAATGGATGAATTTCCTTTATAGTGTATGTGATAATGAAAAAGTGTGCAATGTGTTTGTTCTTATATGCTTGAAGGTTGTGTTGTCTCCAAATATTGCACCCTAGAAGAGGGTTGTTTAGACCTCCTCTAGATTTGGGCAATGTTGGGACATTTATAGGCCTATGGGTATGCCTATAAGTGGAAATGAACCTCTAGGTTGAAAGGGATAGCTACTTGTATTAGTTTTTTGTGTAATAAAACTGTTGAACTAGCTTGTATGAATGAAAAGAGTCAAAAGTTTGCATAAATGAAAAGCCTAGTCTAAAATGGTGATACACCAAGAATTAGTATCCACATGTATTCCCTATACATGTGCACAATACAATATAATATATTCTATACCTCAATATCTAGAATATTCCAACATAATTATTTCAATGTAGAGATAAATTTGAATGAGATTAAATAATGTAAATGATTGAAACAAAAACTGATATATTCCATAAAAGGGTTACACATGCAAGGTCTCATACAAATAAAATGCACTCTATATGACCTATTGGATTGAATATTTACTCAAAAGCATGAAAGATAAAGGATATAAGGATAAAACACCACTTGCTATCACTCTATATATTTTGTATACCTAGGCAAATATCCAAAGCTTAAAAAGGGGATAGACTAATGTTTCTTTGCTCAAAGGCAAGAAAATGGCAAAACAAAACATCAAGGCTTCACTATACTATCTCTGGAGGATTTAACAATATCCCAAGGTTCTTATTTATATAAAATATATATAGAGAGAAGAAGGAGGCCTTTGGTGTCAAAGGAATGAAATTGGTTCTATTGGAGGTTGCCTTCCTTGGCCAAAACTGACCTTGCTAAAGATGCTTATTTTGGCATTCTATTTGATCCGTGTCAGTCTCTCAAACACCTTTTGCATTCCCCCCAAAGATGCTTCCCAATGACTACCAATAGAAATGAGATACTTGGGGAAGGTGCCAAAAATGTTCATTATCAATAGAGCCACCTGTTAAAAATCTATTTCAGCACCCAACCACTCTTCCTTGGCTTGTCAATTTTCACAATGGCATGAAATAGTTGCTTTCATTCAGTTTAGATTTGTCCTTCCCTTTTGATTGGTCCTCAAGGAATGACTTGGATCATGGTTCTGAGTCATTGATTTGATTAGCATAGATACCTATGGATCATCCTCCATTTGTCTCTAACAAGTCACATGGTAGCTTCTGATTTGCTTGATCATTCATCATGAACCATGTCATTGGGCCAAGCTTGTTGAGCTAAGCAACCTCAAAAGTCTGACTTACACTTCTAGATCCATTCAGGCTCTAGGATTACTTTAACTTAATTTCTTTGGGGTTTCCAATGCTCATGACTTATGAAAATTCATAAGTGAAGTCTTTGATAAATCCTGATTTACACTGTAGACCATTCATGTTTTTTGATTGGTTTACTTATAAAACTTATAAGTCAAGCATGTGGGAAACCCAAATTACACTATCAAGGTTGCTTTCTCTTTCAATTTTTTGATTTCTTCTACTTATAAAAGTTTATAAGTAAATCTCTTTTGAAAACTTGATTTTGCTTTGCTTAAGGCCCTTTTAGGTTTTTTGAGTCCTTCTACTCCTTGCTTGCTCCTTTGAGTTATTTAAGGATCCTTACTTATAAAAGTTTTATAAGTAAATCCTTTGATAAATCCTAAGTTTCACTACATAGTCATTTGGGTTTTCCAAGTGACTTCACTTTTTTCTTGAAGACTTTGGGCATGAACTTGATGTCTTGTGGCATGTCATGAAGTTTTACCCCAATAGCTAGTTCCTTACATTAAATTTGACATCCTATGACATGTCATGTCTTTGAACCCCAAAGGCTAGTTAGCTGCATCAAAATTGATGTTTTGTGGCATGTCATGGGAATCCATTTGGGCCAGGCTTATTATTTTAGGTCTTTGGTCATGGCAATTTTCCTAAAGTAATTCCTTCAGGAATTTTGCTTTTAGATTTCTCAAAGGACAAGGACATAGTTTAAAAATATTGAAAGAATTCGCCAAATGAATTCCTTTGGGATTTTTGCTTTGGGAAAAATACATGGGGAAACAGTTAGGTTCTTTTAGGAACTTTTATTGAAGGACACTAAGGAAAGTGTCCTTCAAAAAAGTTTTGAAGGACACCTAAGTAGGGGAACAAGGTCCCTTCAAAAAATTCTAAAGGGCATTTCCAAAGGAAATGGCCCATCAAAACTTTTTTGAAGGGAATTTCCAAAGGAAATGGCCCTTCAAAACTTTTCTGAAGGGTAGGCTATGGACAAAGACCCCTTCAGGAAAAATATCAAAGGGTAACCTTGGAAAAAATGGTTAAAAGTGACCCTTCATGAAAAATATTGAAGGGTACTTAGACAAAATGTCCCTTCAGATAAAATCTGAAGGGGAATTTGAGAAATACCAAGGCAAAATTTCCCTTTGGAACTTTTTATGAAGGGTCACTTGGGCAAAAAGTGCCCCTCAATTTTTTTTTGAAGGGTCACTTGGATGAAAAGTGCCCTTCAAAAAAAATATGAAGTCACTTGGAGGAATAAACAAGGTGAAGTGGCCTTCAAATTTTTTTTGAAGTGTCACTTAGACAAAAAGTGCCCTTTGAAAAAATTTCAAAGGGACACTTGGGGGGAAAACAAGGCAAGGAAAAGTGCCTTCAAAAAATTCTAAAGGGCACTTCGAAGGGAAGTGGCCCTTCAAATTTTTTTTGAAGGGTAGTACAGGAAAAACTAATATAAAAGACATCCTTTAGACCTAAGTCTGAAGGAAATTCTAAGGAAAATGATTTTGAAGGGCAAAGACAAATGAGCTCAAAGGGAAGAAAGAAGGTAAAGGAAAAAAAACAAAGGGAAAGATAATCTTGAAGGAAAAGAAATGACCCAAGGGTAAAATAACAAAGGCAAAATAGAAAAACAAAGGGGACAAGGCAAAACACGGGAAGCCCAACATGAAAAATCCAAACCAACCAAGGACAAGACCAAAAAAGGGGGGATAAAAATTGGTCAACATTTTGGTGATTTCCAGGGGAGACATGCTTGCTATGTCATTAGAACAACTAACTAAATCCTTCCATTGGGCATGGAGTCACACAAGGCAACAAGAGTTAAAATAACAAGCCATGGCCAAACACATAAGCTAGAAATACACACACATAGCTAATAAAAAGAAATAAAACACCTAAAAGGGAAACACTTGTGCTTCAAATCACTTAGGGAAAATAACACAAATAAAAGAAACACACCAAAATAAGGTATATACAAAACATGGCCAACAAGGGTCAAAATCAAGACTTCAAATGGATCCCATTCAATGGAATAGGCAACTCTTCTCCATCCATCTTGGGTAGATGGAAGGAGTTTCTTTGCTTGCACTTGTTAATGATGTAAGGACCACTCCACAAAGTATCAAAATTTGTATGCTTGCCTAGTTTTGCTCTATTTTCATCCCATTTCAAGACCAAGTCACATTCTTTGAATACCCTTGCCCTTGCCCTTTTGTCAAAGGAATTTTTTGTGAGAACTTGATGATGTTCCAAAGTTTTATGTGCATCATCTCTTACCTCTTATAGCTATATTAATTCTATCAATCTGACCTCTTTAGGAGTGTTTTCAAGTAATTCCAACTATTGTGCAAGTTCCAAAGTAGGGAGTTCTTGTGATATGGATAGCCTAGCTTCTCTCCCATAGATAAGTACAAAAGGATAATTACCAATTGAATTCTTAGGAGTGATCCTATTTACCCATAAGGCTATCTTCAGCTTGCTATGCCATGCTCTTTGGTTTGTTTCCAACATCCTCTTGATAATCTTGATGAGGTTCTTGTTGGTAGACATATCCAATCCATAACCTTGAGGGTAGTAGTTAGATGAAGTACTCAAATGAATGCCACTCTTTGCTGCCTAATCAAAAGTCTTAGCACTTATGAAAGCAAGTGCATTATCTGAGATGATGACATGAGGATCTCTAAACCTTATTACAATGCTATCATAGAACTCCAAGATGGCATTTTCATTTTCTTCCTTCAAAGAAACAACCTCTACCCATCTTGTGAAGTAGTCTATAGAAGTCAATATCCACTTATGTCCATCACTTTATGGAGGATTGATCATGCCAATGAAGTCAAGGCCCCATTGTATGAAAGGCTGGTCCACTTGGATAAGATTCAATGGAAGAGCAGCAAGCTTTTTTTTTCCAATAAATAAAGCACATTAAGGAAAAACCTTAGCCCAATGATAATAATCCTTAAAAAGACTAGGCCAATAGTAACCAACACTCATTATTTTTGTAGCTATTATTCTAGGAGAGAAGTGACCACCATCTTCACCATTATGGAACTTTTCCAACAACATATCAAATTGGTCATTGTTAATGCATCTTAGAAACACATTACTCACATCCTTATTAAAGATAATGCCATCCACAAGATAATAAGGAATAACTTGCATCCTAAAATACCTTCTTTGAGATTTGTTCAAGCCATTGGGACACTCACCATTTTGAAGAAAACCAATGATGTCTTACATCTAACTTTGATTTTATATTTGATGAGATGGTTGGTCTTGAACTTGATTTACCAAATATTTCTCTTTTGGATCTTGAAATTCAAATGCTAAATGCTCACACAAACCTCTTCCTCTTAAAAATATGGTTACCTTGATGTCAATGTCATATTCTATCAGTTTTGTGATCCATCTAGCTCTCTTCTCATTAAGATCCTTACTTAGGAGAAACTCCTTAGTGCTAGTATGTGAAACCATGACATGAATCTTATTGTTGAACACCATATGCCTGAAATTTTTCAATCCTTTAATGATGGTTAAAGTTTTCTTCTCAACAAAATAATATCTCACTTCATAGTCCTCTAAGCCTTGGCTAAAGAAAGCAATTGAATGCTCAACATCTTCATCATTCTTTTGCATAAGCATAGCTGAGATTATGTCAAGGTTAGAAAAAGTATAAAGTATGAAATATTTAGAAAAAGTTATATTTAAAAGAGTAAGAGATGCTACAATTTCTTGCTTGATTGCCTCAAAGCTACCTTTACCTTCCTTTGTCCAAGTTAAAACTTTGTTCTTTTTTAGCATGACTATGATAGGCTTTACCATAGTTGTAAATTTTGGGATAAACCTCCTTACAAAGTTTATTTTTCCCAAGAAAATTTGCATCCAGTTCTTGTGTTGAGGCAAAGACAAGCCTAAAATAGCTTTAATCTTTTTGCAGTCAATAAATAAGCCTTCTTTTGAAATAACATGACCAAAAACTTACCTTCATGGATAATGAAGATGCACTTCTTTGGATTGAGGGATATTCCATACTCTCTACACTTCTCAAAAACTTACCTTAGATGTCCTATATGATAAATAACATCCTTTGAAAAAATGGTTATATCATCAAGGTAAACAAGCAAAAACTTATTGATCAAACCTTTGAAAGCTATGTCCATTGCCCTTTGAAATGTAGCTCCAACATTGGATAAACCAAATGACATCTTCTTATAGGAAAAGGTCCCCCACTTGGTGGTGAAGGCTATCTTGAATTGATCCTCTTTATTTGCCAATATTTGATTATAACTTGAATAACCATCAAGAAGTCATAAATGTTGAGAAATTGAAACAACTTTAAGAATTTGCTTCATGGAAGGTAGTGGATAATGATATTTGAGAGACACTTTATTTAGATCATGAAAATCCACACAAAATCTGATTTCTCCATTTTTATTTTGAACCAACACAAGGTTGGCTACCCAAGTTGAGTGCTTGATATGAAATATCATCCTATAATTAATCAATTTGGTTAGCTCTTTCTTCATGAGTTCTTCTACATTAGGATTGATAGGCCTTTACTTTTGTCTTATCAGTTTAGTTCCATGCTCCAACTCAATAGCATAATGAGATAGACTTGTATCAAATCCTTTAAATTCCTTGTACTCCCAAGAAAATATGTCATGAAACTCTTTGCATAATGCAATGAAATCTTGCCTTTCTAGTTGAGAATAAACCTTGCCAATCTTCAAAAGTTTGTCCTTGAAAATCAGAACTCTCTCATAGTTCTCTTCTTTTGTTGGCATCCTCATTATTTGGTTATTATTTTGATCATCCTCATTGAAGACACTCTCCAAGGTAATCAACCCCTTGGTTTTTTTATTTGTCTTCAACTGTATAATTTTCTCTTCATAATGATCATGCAACTTCTTTTGATTTCTTGAAGAAAATCTTGCCTCATTTTACAAGAATTGTACAATATGTTAATCACTTTCAAACACTTTCCATGACACTTAATTATCCATAATGTAAGGTCTCACAATGATCTTGATATGGGATTGATACTTCTCTTGTTCAATATCAGTAATTGAGTCAAAACATGCTCCTATTGTAGCCAATCTATCAACATGCTTGTTCAAGTCTCTTGGTATGGGTTGGATGTTGAAGGCATCAAAATATTCAAGTAGATCACATACCTTATGCTTGTATGAATTAAGAAAGGGGTTCTTGGCTGTATCTTGACTTATTACTTGATGAATGACCAGCTCACTATCTCCATAAACTTTCAAATTCTTGATTCTTCTCTTCTTGGCCCGTTAGAGACCATGGACAAGGCCTTCATAATATGCCACATTGCAAGTGTAGATGAAGTGAAACCTATAAGAAGAGTAGTCAAAATTATTTGATGGAGAAACCAATGTGACACTAGATTATATGCCTAATTTTATCCTTGAACCATCAAGGAACATTTCCCACATGCCATCAAGCTCATTATCTTCATTGGTGAGTGAAGGAATTAGGACATTCTCCTCATGCATGTAGTAAACTCCCAAATTAGTATCCCTAATGAAAGTGTAAGGATTAAGGCCATGTGTTTTAGTGCTATACTTGTCAAGATAAAAGTTAGAAATACCTTTAAGAGGAGAATATGTTTCACTATCTATGACTATTTCTTCCTCTTTGCTGATTAGACAATTTTGATTTGTCATTGTCTCCAAATATGGCTTAATGTGGAACCTTTCTAAGGGTTGAGTCTTTATGGTTACCTTGGTTCCATACCTTGTCTTGAAAGCTATAAATGACCAATGAATAGAAAGGTATCCTCCTATCTTGGCTATAAAATACCTTGACAAGTATATAACAAAGTGTGCTGGAAGGTCCACCACCACAATATCTTGCATGATAGAGAAGCTTGGGAGGCCATGTAAAAACACTTTCAAACCTTTTACCAATCCTACCATCTTGGTTGTAGTTCCATCTAGCTATAACATGCCTTTATTATGTGGCTCATAGTTCAAACCCAACTTATCAACCATTACTTTAGGCATAGCAATAGTGCTTGCTCCACTATCCACAATACAATTATGGACCAACTTATCTCCCACAATGAGTGTGAGGTAGAAGGGTGGAGGATTTTAAACTTTAGTAGAAGGATCCAAAATATGATTTAGATAGTTTTTCAGAGCCACACTATGATGCTTTAAAGATTGAGGAGTCACATGCATGCTTGGTAACTGCTCTTGTAAAAGCTCTTTTTAACTAGACATATGTAGAACCTACTAAAGGGATATGCTTGTCTTAGTGCTCTTTAATGAGTCCAAAATATTTAGAGATGGAGAATTCAATTTCTCTTACATTTTTGATGGTAATGAAGAGTCTATATCCTGCTGTGTTGTAAGCTTGGTAGATATATTTACATTTTGATTTTGTTGAGGAACATGGCTTGTAGATGGTGAATTTTTTTTATTGATGCTTTGTGGCCTTGGAGAGGCATCATTTGGAGCTATCCATGGCTCCTATACTTCTCCTAATGCTCTCTTATTGGCCCTTGTATTGGATGAAATTGACATGCCATGAGTCAACACAAAGTCATCTTTTACTTGAAAATTCATCATTCCCACACTTGGGCCGCTGCCTTCTTCATGACTATCCCTTTTGCTAGGACAGGATTCTTCTATTGCCATGTAAGGAGTAGCTTCTTTTTGTGTAGTCAAAGCATAGCTGGTTCTTCCATCATCATGTGTAAACTAACCTTGAGGCTACCCCCATTGGTCTATATAATCTTCTCCTTACACTAGATTTGCATGAATTAGAATAATGACCTTTATATGAGGAGTAGAATTTGGATTATATGCATTGGGCTGCCTATTGTAACCTTGTTGATTTTGTCCTCTCCCTTGATAATTATATTGGGATGGAGCTATATATCTTTATTGAGGATAGTATTATGCATTAGAAGGAACACTTATTTGATATTGAGCTTGCTTGAGCTGAGATCTCAATGATCTGATTTCTTTATCCTTGTCGACAACATTATCCACCTTCTTGGGAAAGGCTCTTGGCTTCAAGTTGGCATTGGGTAATTGTGACATGCTTGGAGATTTAACTAAATTATGGGACAACAAAGGCATGAAAACTCTTGGAGGAATTTTTCCAGCCTGAATCAAACTATTTTCATCTTCAATTGCGAACTCATATGCACCTAGAAGTGTGAAACCTCTCATTGATTGCAACATAATAACAACATCAGTACCAATCCCTTTGAGGTTTATTGGGAATACAAATCTAGGATGAGGTCTCATGATTGGTGGTAGCTTATACCATGTTCTTTGAAATCTCTCATTAAAATCTCCCATGGATTCATTTAGATCTCTCCTAATTACATTCAGCTGATGTATGAGTGAAGCATGATCACTCTTATTTTCAAATATTATCACTAATAAGTCCCCAAAGCTGTCCCAACTTATAATGCAACAATCTAATGGCAATGTTGGCCCTAGTAACATTATGGAAATTACAAAAATTAGAGATGTCTCTAATATTTTCAGATGAGGTAATATGACCCTCCCCATCAAAATTAGGAAGATTTTTGGTAGCATTTAGAGGGATGGGGTCATATGTAGGAAGATCTATTAGGTTTTGGGTATTAAAATTAGGGAAGGGTTGACATCTATCCATCTCTCCTCTTTCCCCCATTTCTTTTTTTTCCATTTAATCCTCTATTTCTTCCACTTCTTCAACTTCTTCCTCTCCTTAAACTTCTTCAACCTCTTCCTCTTCTTCCCCAAAACCTCCTTGCCAAGGATTTAATAGGGCTAAGAGTGGTTCAAGGTGTTGTTCTTCAGGAAGAACTTTAACTAAAGGGGCTTGGTCATAAAATCTTGAGGGCCATGTGAGGACCATGTAGGATAATGTATAGAACTTGGTCTAGAACCATGGATTCACACCCTTTTGGAGTCACAAAATGCTAGGTTAAGGGGATTTATATTACTTTAGGCCTATCAAGACTAGAATTTGCCTTGACATAGCAATAAAACTTGGTCCCATTGAGTGTGCTATAATAATTATCTCTAAATCTTGCACACTAAAAGAGGGATGTTCAAGCCTCCTCTAGATTTGGGCAATATTGCGACATTTCTAGGCCTGTGGGTGTGCCTATAAGTGGAAATAAACCTCTAGGTTGAAAGGCCTAGCTCCATGTATTAGCTTTTTATGTAATAAAATTATTGAACTAGCTTGTATGAATGAAAAGAGTTAGAATTTTTCATAAATGAAAAGCCTAGTTTGAAATGGTAATACACCAAGAATTAGTATCCACATGTATGCCCTATACTTATGCACAATACAATAGAATATAGTCTATACCTTAATCTATATAAGATTCCAACATAAGTATTTCAATGTAGAGACAAAGTTGAATGAGATTAAACAAGGTAAATGACTAAAACAATAACCTGTATATTTCGGAAAAGGGTTACACATGCAAGGCATCATACAAATAAAATACACTCTACATGACTTGTTGGATTGAATCTTTGCTCAAAAGCATGAAGGATAAAGGATGGAAGGATAAAACACCACTTGCTTTCACTTTATATCTCTTGCATACCCAAGCAAATATCTAGAACTTTAAAAAGGGGATAGACTAATGTTTCTTTTCTCAAAGGCAAGAAAATGGTAAAAAAAATAGTAGGGCTTCACTATACTATCTCTAGATGATTTAATAATATCCAAAGGGTCTTATTTATATCAAAGAGAGAAAGAAGAGGGAGGCTTTTGGTGCCAAAGGAAGGAAATTGGTTCTATTGGGAGTTGCCATCCTTGGTTGCAACTAACCCTACCAAAGATGCTTATTTTGGCATTCTATTGGATCTGTTTCACTCTCTTGAATGCCATTTGATTGCCCCCTGAAGATGATTCCGAATGGATACCAATAACAATGAGATACTTGGGGAAGGTAAAAAAAATGGTCATTATCAATGGAGCCACCTATTAGAAATATCTTTCAACACCCAACAAACTCCCCCTTGGCTTATCAATTTGCACAATGGCATGAAAAAGTCACTTTTATTTAGTTTGGGTTTGTCCTTCCCTTTTGATTGGTCTATAAGGAATGACTCAGATCATGATTCTGATTCATTGATTTTCTTGGCATGATACCTATGGATCATCCTCCATCTATCTCTAACAAGTCATGTGGTAGCTTTTGATTTGCTTGATCATTTATCGTGAACCATGTCATTGGGCCAAGCTTGTTGAGCTAAGCAGCCTTGAAAGTCTGACTTATACTTATAGATCCATTCAAGATTTGGGATTATTTTAACTTGATTACTTCAGGGTTTCTAATGCTCATGACTTATGAAACTTCATAAGTGAAGTCTTTAACAAATCTTGATTTGTAATGTAGATCCATTCATGTTTTTTGAATGGATTTACTCATAAAACTTATAAGTCAAGCATGTTAGGAACCCGATTTACACTATCAAGGCTACTTGCTCTTTTGAGTTTTTTGATTGCTTATAATTATAAAAGTTTATAAGCAAAGCTATTTTGAAAACCTAATTTTGCTTTACTTATGACCCTTTTAGGTTTTTTGAGTCCTACTCCTTGATTGCTCCTTCAGGTTCTTTAAGGCTCCTTACTTATAAAAGTTTTATAAATAAAGCCTTTGATAAATCTTGATTTATACTATAGAATGATTCAGGTTTTCCAAGTGACTTCACTTCTTGCTTGAAGACTTTGGGCATGAATTTTATGTCTTACGACATGTCACCAAGTTACACCCCAACGACTAGTTCTTTACATCAAATTTGATGTCCTATGACACGTCATGTCTTTAAACCCAAATGGCTAGTTAGCTATATCAAAATTGACATTCAACGACACATCATGGGAATCCATTTGGGTTAGGCTTATTATTTGGGGTCTTTAGTCATGGCAATTTTCTTGAAGTAATTCCTTTGGATGAAAGTCTAAAGGAATTCCTTCAGGAATTTTGCTTTCAGATTTATTAAAGGACAAGGACATGGTTCAAAAATCCTAAAGGAATTCTTTCAAGATTTTTAATTTGAGTAAAATACATGGGGAAATGGTTAGGTTCCTTCGAGAATATTTCTCAAAGGACACTTAGGAAAGTGTCCTTCAAAAAAATTCCAAAGGACACCCAGGTAGGGGCACAAGGTCCCTTCAAAAATTTCAAAAGGGCATTTCCAAAGGAAATGGCCCTTTATAACTTTTTTGAAGGGTAGGTTATGGACAAAGGGCCCTTCAAGAAAAATACCAAAGGGTAACCTTGGAGAAAATGGTCAAAAGTGACCCTTTGGGAAAAATTCTGAAGGGCACTTGGACAAAATTTCCCTTCAGATAAAATTTGAAGGGGCATTCAGGAAAGACCAAGGAAAAAGTGCCCTTTGAATCTTTTTTTGAAGGGTCACTTGGGTAAAAAGTGCCCTTAGGAATTTTTCCAAAGGGTAACTTGGATGAAAAGTACCCTTCAAAAAAAATATGAAGGGTCACTTGGAGGAAGAAACAAGGTGAATTTCCCTTTAGGATTATTTTGAAGGGTCACTTAGATAAAAAGTGCTCTTCAAAAAAAATTCTGAAGGGATACTTGGGGGAAAACAAGGCAAGGAAAAGTGCCTTAAAATTTTTTTGAAGGGCACTTCAAAGGGAAGTGGCCCTTTAGAAATTTTTTGAATGGTACTTTGGGAAAAACTAATACAAAGGACATCATTCAGACCTAATTTCAAAGGAAAAGTCCTAGGAAAATGAGTCTGAAGGGAAAAGACAAATGAGCCCAAAGGGAAAAAAGAAGGGGAAGGAAAAAAACAAAGGGAAAGTTGAGCCTGAAGGGAAAGAAATGACTCAAGGGGAAAATAACAAAGGCAAAACATAAAAAATAAAGGAGATGAGTTAAAACACAGGAAGCCCAACATGAAGAAACCATACCAACCAAAGACAAAACTAAAAAAGGGGGGACAAAAATTGGTCAATAGGTGGCTTAGTTGATTATTAGTGTTTGACTGATCAAAGGTGTTCAAGGTTGAGTATGTTGATTGGAGCATGTGAAAGAGGTCCCTAATATGTTATATATGATTTGAGATATTATGTACATAAGTGGAATTCATCTGGTTGATCGTAGTTTTCATCTAGACACTTTGGGTCTAGTGGTAAAAAAATTGAGTTGGCAGTTTGATGATGCCACCATTGCCACATAGAAAGGAGTCAAGGGGAGTGGGTCATGTGATTATGATCTCATTAATCCATATTTTTTATTTGTTAAATTTTAAGTCATGTGTCAAATCATGGTGAAAGATATGAGCAGTTAGAATTCATTATTTTCCCATAATTTGCCAAATTTGTAGAGTGGCCAGAAAGAGTTGAGTAAGCATGTTGATGAGGTATGCACAAGCACATGTGGATGATTCAGGAGAAGGTGATCATATGGGTTTGTTAGGTTTTAGACCTAGTTTATTTTCATAATTTTTAGATCATACAATATATTACATCAAAATATATACATATACAAAGTTGGGTTCCCAAGCAGTTTGACTGTGTTTTCTTATAGTCAATTTTATAGTGTGGAAGAAAGAACCAAGTGAGAATTTTTATGCTATTATATCTTACACATGTGAAGGTGTCAAGAGAAATTTATCATATGGGTTTGTTCAATTTGAGCATAGATGTTTTGTGCTAAATTTGAGATCATCCACTGAAGCATGGCAAAAGTTATGGATGCTCAAAGTTGGCCTCTCAAGTAGATTTGGACATGGTTGGCTTTGTGATAGAAGATTTTGAGAAGGCACTTTAATGACATTATATCTCACATGCATGAGGGTTTAGGAGTAGTGTGTCATATGGTTAGATTCTCATTTTTGAGGAGATAATCTAGTCCAAATTTAAGATCATGCGAGTAAGCACAAAAGAAGTTATTGAGGTGAAAAAATAGCTACTAATGCATATTGAAAGGGTACCCATAGTCATTTTTGAATGTGTTAGATCTTGAGCAAGATATATAGAGATCAATTTATCTAATAAGTCAAGAGGCAGTTAGATGAAGATAGGTGCATGATGTTTAATGACTAAGTAAAGGTATAAGATAATGATCAAATAGTGAGTAGGTGTTCATACAATTGATCAAATGGTGAGCATTGATCACTAATGACCTGGTTGATCTACGAAGATTGATAGAGTGTGTTGAGTCAAAGTTCCCATATTACATGAGATGAGGTCAATTTGACTATTATTTAATGTTTGGATTTGGTATTCGATGCACTAAAGCTCAGACAAGACCAATGGTGTAAGATTGATCTTGAGCTGAGAGTTCATGAGATTCAAGAATTATGTTCATAGGTTAACTATGATCATTTCTATTCAAATATTTGAATTTACATAGGGAAAAACCAGAGATCTATATTTCAACCATATCTTTTGATAGAAGACAAATTTTCTCATGCAGTTAAAATCAAAATGGTAGAGTAATCCAAGGCATATCTGGCTATATTAACCTATTCCAATAGTTGGTAAGTTTTTCATTTCTAAAACCCTTGAAAAATACTAAAAACCATGTAAAATAATGAATTTATTTCAATCTATACAATTTTAAGTACAAAAAAATACTCATGGATAATCTACTTAGATTAATCAACAATGTCCAAGAGCTTTTTGGATTAGCTTAGGTCATCACACATGCTTTATGAGTCCATCTCTCTCGACTAATCACTATTAGGGTTTTAAGAGGGTTTTAGACATGTTATGTTCTTGAGGATTTTTAATAAAGAAAAAATCCTCTTTCTCTCTCCTAATTACACACTATTATATGTGGGGGATCTCTCCAACACCTCCAAACACCATTAGGTCCCATGAAAAATTGCATGAAAGTTATAAGTGAAAGATGGTGGCTGTTAGGTTACATGCAGTTCATTGGAGAGGGGTTGACAGTATTAGCATTTGTTCATGCATATTAGAGACTCAATTGAAAAAAATATGCCATAAAAATAAATTATGGGGGTCTTGATATGTAATTTTAAATCCATTTAGATCCATGTAGTAGGTTGAGGTCACAACAAGTGGGAGAAAACCTACCTTAAAGTACAGTCTTGCATGGGAGAAATTTGAGGAAGGTCTTGTAGGTCTAATTGGAATTTATTTATTTTACATTGTCTATAATTATTATTGAAAGTTTATAATATCATTTTAAACATATAAAAACATTCAAACTATCCATTTACCTCCAACAAACCACTTGTTCATAACTATAATTTATGCTCATAATATTAGGCTTGTTAGGTCTAAACATAGTCTAGTCTTCATTATATCCCTTATTATTACATATAATGATCTAAATGAGATATTGATAACACTATGAAAAAATTTTAAATGGACTTATTTTCCTCATATTTCCTCCCTTTACTTTAGATTAGTGACCTTCACTCAATCAGACAAGCAGGCCTGTAACTTACATTGGGTTATGTATGCAACGTCTAAAGCCCTATTTTAACCAATATATTTAGTAAATAATTAATATATATTTTTATCCTAAAATTAAATATTTAATTTTTGTCACTTTCCCCAAAATTCTCTCTCACCGATTACTCTTTCTTGTGTGTGAGTTAGGCTATACATGGCCTAGACAAGGTTTCTATGTTTATTTCACTTCTATCATCTTGGGTCTGAGGGTATAAATGAGGTCCTCTATCATCATGGAACCATATTAAAATGTTATTAATCTCATTATAACTTTATATATACCCTTAAACTTCTATAAACAAGCAAAAACTCCCATAAAAGTAGGCAAGTCTGTATATGGTCTTGTTGACCATATATGTAAGGTTTTGAAATGGATCTTATGTATAGTTAAATTATTCTCTGATTCCCTTTGTTTTTTATTTTAACTCAAAAAAACTTAAAAATTGTTTATAAATTCATCCAAGTTCCCATATCTCTGACTGTAGGTAGCATCTCTTCTCATATCTTGTACATAGTTTGTGATGCCTAGATTACCTTGTAGGTGTCTATTAGAAGTCTGAGTGTATTTATTGGTTTTAGGAATTCATTACCATTATTTGAAATATTAATAAATATATCATATTATTGATAATATATCACCTTTTTATGTAACTCTCAAGTCACTATGACTTCACAACCTATGGTGTTCAAGACTGCCTTCTCAAAGTGGCTATTGGTGTTTATTTGAATAGGGTTTGAGCATGAGGTTTGGATGTTGAAATTCTAAACTATACAATTATTGACACCTTTAAGAATTAAAATATAATTTAGAGTTATTTATTACTTAATAAAAATGTTCAATAGTTACTTCATGATACTTTGAGACCTTTTCCTTCTCAATTCCATACACAGACTTGTGTATATGCATTAAGGCTGCAAACTCTCTCTCATCTGATCCTCATTGGATATAAAACACTTATGTATTTTCATGTGTTTGTGAATTGATTTGTAACCTCTAATTATATATGTATAAATGTTTATAACCAAATACTTTTGGCATAACAAATAATGTTTTTTTCAAAAGAGGACCTACACGCCTATAACTTGTAGGTCTCTTTCTTGCATATATGGACTTGTTAAAATAGGCCCTTGGGTATTTTGATTAGAGATTGTGTAAAATATTATGATATGACTTATTAAATTCTAAAAAATTCATGAAAACCCTTTTGATAAAAATTATACCATTTCAAACTTGTCCATTCACCTGTATGGATTGTATACATAGTTTATATGCAAGGTCTATATGTATGAGAGTTGGAGATTAACACAAGGTTCATGTATTTTTATGATTAAATAAAGTATGTTATGGTAATATGAGTGATTATGAGTTTATTACACATTTATTCATTTCTTGAGCATACTTCATGTAAACTTAGGTCCCATGGACGTCCACCTACAGGTTTGAAGACCTGTGGGTGGCTAGAACACTCTTCAACATTATTTGGGAGTATAATTTGACCTCAAATCTCAACACCTTGAAATTATGACCTTATCCATGGTATTATATTATGATGCATTAGTCTCTCATTTCTAATTTGTTCAACCTTAATGTTCATACTTGTATAAGACCATTTATGCACATACCATGTTTTTTAAAGAACAAGACATGATGCCTCTTAATAGGCTATTTATAAAGAGATACTTATCAAGATACAACACATGAATAATTAGAGAGAGAGGGGATTTTATATTAATAATGAAATAATAGAAACCTCTAAAAGTGATAATTCTTCAAAACCATGAAACACTTGTCGTAGATATGACCAAAACACCTCATACTTGAGACACTTTCCCTCTTGCTAAAGACACTTAATGGAGTTGAATTAGATGATGAAAAAAAAATTAAAAAGAGATATTTGAACCATGAAAACATACCTCCAAACCATTCTTCTCCATCAAATTTTGAAGTGGAGAAACAAGAGCAAAATCTGACCTTACTTGGATGGACAAGGCATAGTGACTAGCTTTCACTCTTATTGATTGTTAATAAAGGAGGTGTTGGAGAGTTGTCATGATGATGTCATGGTGGTGTCATGGAAGTGTCATTGTGAGTGTATTAAGTGCCTTTATAGTCTATGTGATAATGACAAAGTGTGAAATGTGTTTGTTCTTGTATGCTTGAAGGTGGCTTATTTGATTATCAATGCTTGACTGATCAGATGTGTTTAGCATTGGGAATGTTGATTAGATAATGTGAAAGAGGTCCCTAAGATGTTATGGATGCTTTGAGAGATTTTGTGCATAATTGGAAGTCATTTGGTTGAGCATAGTTTTTATCTAGACACTTTAGGTCCAATGGGAAAAAAAATGAGTTGATAATTTGATGATGTCACCATTACCATGTGGAAAGGATTCAAGGGGAGTGGGTCATATGGTTGTGATAAAATTAGTCCCTAGTTTTAATGCACTAAATATCAAGTCATGTGTTGAAGCATAGTTAAATATATGAGGGTAAAAGGTTGGTTTCTCAGTCAGTATTCATTATTTTCCCATACTTTGCCAAATTTGTAGTGGTCAGAAAGATATGAGTAAGCATGTTGATGAGGTCAAAGCTCACACATATGGATTATTTAGGAGAAGGTGATAATATGGGTTTATTAAATTTTGGACCTATTTTAATTTTTATAATTTTTAGATCATGAAATATAACACATCAAAAGATATGTATATGCAAAGTTGGGCTCCTAAGCAAATTGACTATGTTTTCCCATAGTCAATTTTACAATGTGGAAGAACGAGCCAAGTGAGAATTTTTATGTTATTATATATTTCAGATATGAAGGTGTCAATAGAGACTAATCATATGGGTTTGTTTAGTTTTGAGCATAGATGTTTTACACTAAATTTGAGATCATCTACTGAAGTAGGGTAAAAGTTATGGATTCTCAAAGTTTGCCTCTCAAGTAGATTTGGACATGGTTAGATATATGATAAAATATTTTGAAAAGGTACTTTAATGACATTATATCTCTCTCATGTGTGAGGATTTGAGGAGTAATGTGTCACATGGTTGGATTCTACTTTGTGAGGAGATCATCTGATCCAATTTTAAGATCATGGAAGTAAGCACAGAAGAAGTTATTGAGGTAAAAAAATGGCTACTCATGCATATTGAAAGGGTCCCCATACTTAGTCATTTTTGAATGTGTTAAAGCTTGATCAAGATCGACAAAGCATGGTTACTCCAAGAAGTCAATAATTAGTGAGATGAGGAAAGGTACATGATGTTTAATGATTAAGAAAAGGTACAAAATAATGATCCAATGGTGAGTGGGCATTTGTAAAATTGATCAAATAGTGAGCGTTGATCACTAATGACTTGGTTGATCCACAAAGATTGATGGATTGCATTGAGTCAAAGTTACTAGATTACATGAGATGAGGTCAACATGACTATTATTTAATGTTTGTCTTTGACAGTATATATGTTAAATCTTATAAAAGATTGATGGTACAAGATTGATCCTAAGTTGAGAGTTGATGAGATTCAAGAATTATGTTTATAGGTTAACTGTGACCATTGCTATTCAAATATTTGAATTTACATAGGGAAAAATTAGAGCTCTCTATTTTGACCATATATTTTGATATAAGATGAATTTGATCATGAAGTAAAAATTAAAGTGGTAGAGAACTCCAAGGCACATTTGGTTATATGATTTGAGGATCTAAAAGTGAGTACAGTCAAAGATATTGAGCCTAGAAGTTGACTATGTTCATGTTTATTCTGTAAGTGACCTGAGAAGGATATTCAAGCTTGTATTGATGTTATTTTGATATCTCATGATTAATTAGCATTAAAACATGTTTTAGACTGCATGAAAATTCTCTATGTGGATTTTAGAGGTGTGATGAATATATCTTGAGTATGAACAATGCTTATGAAGTTGACTATGTGTTCATTCATGGTGAATGTGTGTACTAGGTCAGTGTTTGAGTTGTTTGAGCATATGAAGATGTGAGATAAGTTGAATATAATAATTTTAGGATGTTAAAGGGGACATAATAATGGACCCATGTAATTAAAAGTGGTCTTAGGTTCCTATTTTGCTTGAAGGAGTGATAAAAGAGTGGATGGGTTCACATGAGACCTATAAGGATTACAAAGGCCTTATTAAAAGGTTTAGTTCCTTAAGGGTGACCCATAAATTATATGGTTGGAAAATGAAGATTATATTGAGTTGTGTCTTCATGTGAAAGATGCCTTAAGGACTAAGTCATGCCTAATGGCTGATAAAGGTAGTGATTATCAAGATTACTTTATAAATAGTCGAACCAAAGATGATGGCTTTTAGACTGGGAATGCGAGACTTGGGAGAGTTTTGAAAAATGAGTATGTGTGTGTGTGTGTGTGTGTGTGTGTGTGTGTGTGTGTGTGTGTGTTTAAGAGAGAAGGAAGGGTAGAGTGATTTGAGGATGAGTTAAAGAGTAGAACATATTAAGGACTATTTGTATGACCTATTGGTCATATTTCTGTTGGAAGAGTTGTACACTTGTTGTTTCAGTGTGAGCAAAGGTGAAAGGGTGATAAGTAGAGGTCCATCATTAGGTGTTGTTGACATTAGTTCAAAGGTGTATTTGTTCATAGGTGTTTTTGGGTAGCTCAACATCTAAGGTGGTTGTAGCCTCCTTTTAAGGTGAAACTTCCTAAAAGGTTTGGTTGTTGTTGCATCTCAGCTAGAAAGGTGTGGTAGCACCTTGTGGGATTATAGTCTCACTAAATATGGATTATAGTTCCTTAATCATTTATAGATGGTCTAAATTGGATATTTTTATTATAGGATAGTATTCTAATTATAGGTTCAGTGGGTTTTCTCCCCCAAGAGGGTTTCCCACATATGTATTTTGTTATGTGATTGATCTTGCATTTTCTCTCTTGCTCATTGATGTGAATGTTGTGTATTCTTCATGAATGCTTATGGTAATTGATTAAAGACTTGTAAATATCATATTTCAAGTTGGATAATTTGGGCTCATTGATTCACCCCCCCTCTCAGTGATTATACCTCTAATAGGAGGTGCAATTAATCTATAAATAAATGCCACTAATGTAAAGATTATTAGGCCTCTTAACAATGGCCAAAGTTTAAGCTCTCAACTCTCTGTCTCTTGGTTGTACCATCTACTTTAATTTTGAATTTATAAGCTTTTAAAGGTAATGATGGAGGTGAGAGAGTGTTTGAAACATTTTTATGACTCAAAAATTGATCCAAATCCTAAAACTAATCTATAGAAGCCCAAGGGACACTCTAAAACCATTTTCAACTAAAAAATGATCTTCCAAGGTCGTACAAGTCCCCAAAAATGATTGTAAAGTGTTATTTTTCTATCTTTATTCATCGAACCTATAATTTTGTCAATTTCTAACCATTCTTGAACATTTTATGACATTACGTATGTTATGGAACCTTCTTTGAAATGTTTTCCTTTGAAGATGGTACACACAACTCCTCCAAATAGGCTAAAAGGTGACCAAAATGATATTTTAGCACATAATAACATAATAAAAAGTTAAAACACAATAGTATGACTTTAAATACATGTTAATAACCTTTTATAATGACTTTAAAACATGTCAAACCTTTGAACACATTTGACAACACCAAGAGCTCATAAATGACCACTAGGACTAGACAAGTACACATGATATCAAACTTTTGACAAGGATATAAAATGAATAATGTGACCATAAGGAGACCATTTAGGACCCTTTAAGACCACAAAAGGATCATATAAAAGTTTTGATAATCCCATGAAAAGTTTCAATTTAGAGGGGTTGACCCATTTTGACTTGGTGTCAAAATTTGGTCAACAATAACTAATTTAGTTAGCATAAGATACTTATTAAGAAAATAAGTCAATGCAGTAAATGTTTCAACCATGACAATGTAGTCTCCCATATTTGGATCTTAACACATGGTACTCATCTATCATGATTAATGACATTAGTTTTTTCATACTGACATATGTAAAGAACACATTATAAAATACTTGAAAATGACAATATACATAGGTATACTTAAATAACATACTTCAATCAAGTTAAACTATAATGATAAAAACACAATCTTTATCAACATACACAATTAGCATAACTAATGCTCTTAATATTATTACCACTTTATATGATGATAATATTCATACAAAATTATGAATTTAAATATGTAAAATTAGTTGGAAACTATAATATTCCTTCAAATAAATAATACAATTTACATAACATATTAATATAGCCAAGATTCATTCTAACTAGCAACTTATTGGAATAAATAATTCAATTATGAGAAGTTTCATGTTTCATGAGGTAATTCTTATTCTTGCATTGTTAATCTTCATTTATGAAAAATAAATCTATAGATAAATACCAAGGAGAGTGAGTTTCTACATGATCACAAAGTAATAATATTGGATACATTTATACCTAATAGAATTATGAAATTATTCAATTTAATCAAACAAGTATGATATACATTTCTTACTTACATGCTACATGTTACAGTAAGAGTGAGTTATAGATAGAAACCATTAGTTCATTTAGTTAGTATGAAGCCAAGATTAAATTTATTATCAACAAAGAAGGCTAGATTACAAGGATAATCATATTTAGGACCAAAAAACTCAATCATCCAATTAATGATTATCAACAAAGATCTTCAACACAGTCTACTTAAATGAATCATAGTTAGAAATTAAGGAATGAACAAAGATAAGGATTCATTTGATATAGCTAAGGATGATAATTCCATTTTATTTAATTCTTAATCTATACACTTATAAATGATGCACCATATTTAACATAAGATTTACCAAAAATACAAGACACTTAAAAATATCTTAAATAGTTCAAATTTATCACAAGACATGGACACATTTGCATCAATTCATGTAACTAGTGTGTGTATATATATATATATATATATATATATATATATATATATATATATATATATATATATATATATATATATATATAGTTAATAGTGATCTAATAAACAAGTATTTGACAATAATATATAATATTATTATAGGTATCCAATAGAAACAACTTAAGCACAATGTATAAAAACATTTTTAGATTACAAGGAAGATCCCTCTAAATACTACAAGGTCATAAAGAGAATCCTACTAGTTATCATGTGCCTCAAAGGTCATTGGCACAATTGAAATCCCACTTCAACAACTAAGAAAGATGATCAACTATATATATTTTTTTCAAGTAAGAACAATAAAATAAATGTAAAACTTGAGCCCATTTATTTGGTGGTATCCATACCCACCCCAACCATTATTTTGGGGTTATAATAGGTCACCAAAATAGTCTAGTGGTATAAAATTAAGTAAAATAAGGATTCAAGAGAGATCAAGTCCACCATTTCTAAGATTTCATACAAGGAAAACTAAATGCACAACACAAACCAAAAAAAAAGAATCACAAGATAAAATGCTAAATAAAAATAATAAGCATTTGTAACACATGAAGCTAAATCAAATAATAACATTCATAGTACATGATACTAAATCAAATAACAAAAATAACACACCAAAGAATCATGTTACCACAATATATAAAACTTCTTTATTATATTAACAACATACATGTCATCTCTATGACATCTAAAAGTGAGATGCATGAATATAAAGCATAATAATTAGTGTATTTTAAATAAGCATCAACATTTCCATCACAAAAACAACCATTTTTATAAAACAAGGTGTAATAGTAACTACGACTTTAATGAAACACTTAAAAAGAAAATGGTGAGTTCTAGGAAGGGTGTAATTCATCCATGAAACTTGACCATTACATAGGTTTTATTTCAACAACAACTATCCAAAATAAAAAAGTAACAAAATGACTTGTTAAAAATGGCCTTACTTTCTATCACTCTCATTTCTTATTTCTAACACCTTCACATTCTTTCTCGTAAAGAGTGGTTTTATATAGCACACCAATGTCATAATATATTTTACAAATCCATGACCACTACCTCAACATTAATGCCACTCAATTTGTGAGAACCTAAAAATGGCCTCCATTTCTATCATGGTTATGGCCAAAATATAGGCAAACCCTACATTTTCTCCATGCTTCTCTACTATCTCACTTCCCAGTCAATAATATCAAAAAAAAGACTTGAAATGATATGCATCCCATATTATTACCATGTAATCCATAATCAAATTATTATTCATTTAACTAAGGTCAAATTTCAAGCCATAAAAATTATACAATATGATCAAATGACTCTTTTTTAGCATTGTCTTTTTCCTAAGTCAAATCAAGACTTGATTAGACTTATTAATTAATCATTAAAGCGTAGTAATGTAAAATAAACATAGATATGGTTCCATCATTAGGTCCTCAAGTAGTCATCAAACCAAAGACACAATCATGATGCCTTGTATGGATAATATGACCTGAAAGTGTCAACAAAGCTAAGTTTGAAGATAAGTTTACCTTCCAAAAATATGGCAAGCTTTAAACTTAATTTTTTTTACATTTAAACAAAATGTAGTCCTAAAAAGCTTCAATTGTTTGGTTTTGACAATTCAACAAGCTTGTCAATTGATAAAAAATAACAATAGAATAAACATACACAATTGGTTAGAAGTCAATGACAACCATATATCAAACATTAATAATGCACCCGTACAACATTAGGTAATCAATATACAAAACATAACAAAAAACATGGTGGACATTAGATTGATCTCATTATTTTTAATTTATATTCATTTAATTGTACAACATTGATACGATAGTCCAATGAAGTCTTCCAAGTTTAAACCTAGCTTAGTCATCTAGTTTTGGCTTGTTATCACAAAATGACATTAGGAGTAACGGTTTAGCATAAACATGAATCAAATTGAATACAAAAATGATATATAACCAATTGTAATATAATTGAAATACAATGAACTATAATATAACTAAAATATTACAATACATGATGATGAAATAAATAGTAATAAGAATAGTTATCAAATGTCTCAATAGCTAAAATATCTCATCTAATAGTACAAAAAATGCATTATTTATTATATACCCAAGTGGGATATGTAAAAAACCTAAAACTATTATTGTTAGATTTTTTAGTATTAAATATTTCAAATATTAGAATTTAGTTATGTTATAATCATATTCTAATTTAGAATTTATTGGAATTAGATATTATATTTTACGGATTCTAATATAAAGGTTTTTAGAATTCAATGTTAAATAACTAGGCTTTGGAATATAATTTGTTGAATTAATTCATTATTTTTTATAAAAAATGGTGGTAATTAGTATTTCATTTTGATGCAATCGATTCAAAATTTTACATGATAAATTTCAACTCTAATGTTGATGTAATCAATTCAAAATTGGCCATGATAAATTACAATAAATCTATCATTTTTTTTGGTTTTATTACCTTACTTATAAATACAAGTAAGATATTATAAATATCCATGTAACATTTACTGTGATAAGATTTCCACAAATATTTATGTAACGATTAGTTTGAGAAGTTACACCAAATAAATCCTTGTAACAATCTAAACATTAAAATTATCATACATATCTATGTAACATTTAGTGTGGATAAGTTACCACAAATAAATATTTGTAAAAATTAGTGTAAAAATTTAATTGATTTAAATTAACATACATATAATTATGGACATTTTTTTTTAAAACCATAAATATAAGGCATCATTGATAAAATTACTATGAACATTTTTTTAATGTCAGAAATAAATTAAATGTTGAAATATCATCATAAATCATAAAAAATCATTATTATCATATATATATATATATATTTTTAAATTTCAAAGTATTATCATAAATATTTTTTTAATGAACATTAAATGCAATCTATTTTACAACTTGTATTACATATATGACATCTGTCACATGTAGCAAAATCGGCCTTAAATTATTTTATCAAATAATTTTTTGTAGGGAAAAAATGATTAAATGTCTTTGTAATACTATAATTTCCCTTATCTTTATCTAATATTTTTCTCATAAGATTCATTAGTGAATACTATATTGAATTGATTTTATCACCACTTGCTTCATTTCCTAACCAAATCTAATGGTTTTATGAATATTACATGATTTATAAAACTTTATAATCAACACACAAATTGATTCCTAGTCTTCTTGGGTATATAAAGATTCAAAGCTATTTCCATTCAAAACTTTTTCTTGAAGAAATGAGGTCATCAAGCCATTCATATTTTTAGATTTTGATAATTCCCTTACTTTTGGTTTGAGGAAATAGTATCTATTTCTAATCTCTATAGCCCATATTCTATCTAACTTCCTTACAATAACTCCCTTTTTATGAATTGTATGAACTAAAACACCATTTAAGTCAAAAACAACCAACATTGATCATTGCTTTTCAAAATATGCAAATAATAAATTATTTTAATACAATTTTTTTTATTTCATTGAAATACTTAACCTATATTTAAATTTCTAAAGTTATGTTTTCTTAATAATCAATTATATAATATACAAAACTATTAAAACTAACTATAAAAATAATCAACTTCCATATAATTATTCAAGAACAATATTTTATAAATAATCAATCATTTATATAAAAATAATTCTTCATTTATATAAAAATAATTCTAATTGACTATATTTTATAACCAAATTGCCTTTGTTTATATGTACAAAAATAATTGTCTTTACACACACACACACACACACACACACACACACACACACACACACACACACACACACACACACACACACACACACACACACACACACACACACAAACAATTCCAATTGACTATAAAATTAATAAACTTCCATTCAAATATGTAAGAAAATTGTTTTATAAGTTATCACTTTTGTACATTAAAAAAATTCCATTTGATTATAAAATTCAACCAAATTAGCTTTATTTATATAACTTTTTTTTTTATTGAGGTTAAAGGGGGGATTTTTGAAATAGGGTCCCCAAACCCTAGGAGAAGAATAAAATAAAAAAGATAAAGGGTCTGCCAAAGACCCAATAGAGTTACAAAGACAAAACAAGGCTAGATATAGCCAGAAGGCAACCTAGATAACACTAAAAAACAATAACAAAACAACAAAAAAAAATAGGCTTTTCCATATTCAGGTTTCCTGAGATGTCCTCCCATCAACTTTTCATAATTTTGAGGTCTGAATCAATTTGCAGTAACAATTTGTCTTTATCCATATGCTTGTGATAGCCACTACACTAGATTTGTTTGCCTTTTATTTTACTCATGAATTTTGTGTCAAATAACTCACCTAGATGATCCCTCAGATACTCTATATTCCAAATCCCCTCATTAATGGCAACCTTGCTGCAACTAACCAAGAAACTAACATTATTTTTGAGATTTTCATTCTCATTCTCAAGAATTTCAACCCTAATCTAAAGACTCTATAATTGTTGATTTTCCTCCTTGTACACCTTATCTTGACATAAATTGTCATTTTCTTTTTTAATGACCTTGAGCTTCCCTTTGAGGTATATTAGTTCCCTCATAAAACATTGCATGATGGAATTTTGAAGATCCAACTCTTCAGCAATTTTATTAGCATTTTCTTTCCTTTCAAAGAACTGACAAGAGAATTGAAATTATCATTTAAATCATTTTGATGTTTGTTATGGGAAATATTACCTTTGTCCTTCTTATCATCTCTATCCTTTCTCTTACCAATTTTTGGAGAGTTAGGTTGAGGGGTCCTACCAATATCACCTAGGTCCTTCCATTGATTACAATCTTCATTTCCCATCCTTTTTTCTTCTAATAAGATGGAGTCCTCAATAGACTACCCTATATTCCCCTTCTTATCTAGGGTAATGTCTATCTTGTTGGGAGACCTACCTACACACCGTAGACATTTCTTGATGTTGTCATGATTCTAAAATGGTTTCACCTCTAAACTTTTAGGGCCTTTGGTAGCTATGCTCTTAGAAGTTTGATCTTCTATATTCTTACTAACTTTGATCAGATACTGAATTAACACCTTTTTTATCTTCTATATCTCTTCTAGGGTTGAGATAATTCAGGGTTCAACTAGTTCATGCCATTGAAGTATCTATTAATTAAAAATATAACCTCTTCATGCCTAGGGGTAGGGTACTTGCCATCTTTGAATTTTAAAATGGATGATTCAAGGGAACGAATAACATAGAAAGGAAGGCTCAAAGGCACAACATGCCTAAACTAGTTTAGGAAAATGAATAATGACCATTTAACTACATTATACCTTCCTTCAAACATTATTTATTGCATCAAATGGAAGGATACTTGCCTAAAAGGCTATTGGAGGGATTCATGGTCAAATCCATTATGCAGAGTCTTTAGAATTTCCCCTTCTAGCAGAAAAACCTCCTTATCTCTTTTGAAATCTCTAGATTTGTAAATCTTTGTTTCCTCTATAGTCAAGCTAGTGACGTGTGCTATTAACTCCTTAGTGATTTCTAAAGTAACACCATTGATGTTGATGGTTTTATTATCCCATTCATTGGCAAATAAGGCTAAAATATGAATATCATGACCTTTAATCATTTCCATAAAATCTATGAAGCCTCCAATTTGTAGAACCTCCCAAATTCTATCATTTTTCTTAACCTCAAAAGGCAATATTAGTTCAATTATATTTGGTAAACCCATATTACTCTCAGAGAGACCCAAAAAAGAAAGATAAAGTGTAACCCAAATCTTTAAGGTTGAAGGACCACCAAACTCTAGATTTGTCTTCTTATTTCCTTTAGAGAAACTAAACAAAATAAGAAGAATATAAAATAGGTCTAGAAGCTTCTTCATGAGGCTAAGAAAGAAAGAAAGAATAAAAAGGGGGATAAGATTAAAATCTATTCTAAAGTCCCTTATAAACCTTCATCTCAACTTAGGAGAGATCCCTATATTATCAATAGATATGAACATTAGATAAAACTTCATTTTTTATCCCTTAGACTATGTCCCTAGGGATTTATTCAAAATCCATCCAAGTAAAGTTACCCAAAGAGATCACACCCTTATTAGTGAACCAATCTTCTATTACATTTTCTTCATGATAAATATGTTGTATTCAAACCTATTATCTATAGTCAAGAATGAATATTGCTTCATTAATAACCAGCTTAATGGTCTAGATAATATCATTTTTTTGGCTAAGTAATTCAAAATGTTAAGGGAATCTCCCTCAATAATGAGTAATTGGACCCCCATTTGTTGAGCCAATTTAAGACCCCACAAGCCTGCCATGGCTTCAACCTAGTCATTAGAATTGACACCCATATCTCCTGCATAAGCTGCCACAAACTTACCATAATGGTCTCTTAGAATTCCACCTCCTCAAACAGGACCTAGAATCCCTTTAGAATCTCCATCAAAGTTGAGCTTTAGCTAGCCCAAAGGATGGGTTTCCATTTAGTTCTTTTTTTGATCTCATCTTTAGGATCCATCTTACCTAGATTAGAAGAATTAATATGCCAATTTAGATATTTATATAACTTGTTATAACAAAAACAATGTAATAGTATCAATATAATTCAATCAAAATCACTAAATATTATTTTGTGTGTTTCTAAATAGTGACACATATTTGGGTGTGGCCTTACATATTATAGATACATACATAAGTGTGTGAATATTTTCTTATCAAAATGTAGTGTACCATTAAATTTCTAACTAGGTCTAGTTCACCAAGGTAGAGTGTTCATTTTATAACTAGCTCTAAAGTATTGAAACTCTAGATTGTTATCACAACCAAATCTAAAGCATTTTAGTATCAGATTATAGGAATTCTAGAGTCACTCAACTCTAGATTATAATAAGTCCATCATATTTCAGTTCTAGAATACTCATTCAAAACTAGCTCTAGAGTATTGTAGCTCTTGAGTGTTTACATAACCAACTCCAAAGTATTTTAGATCTAGAGTAATTCAGCTCTGTAGTGTTCATTTATAACTAGATTCATATTATTTCAATTTTATGTGTTTACACAACTAGCTCCAAAGTATTTCACCTCCAGAGTATTTCAACTTTGGATTAGTTTTAGTATTAACTTTGTAAATCATGAATTTTGAGGTTAAAAAATATTTTCAGGGTATGAACAATGATATATGCACCTTTCTCATTGGTTTAGTATTTTTTTAGTAATTATTGATACACATATGAATAGAAAACATAATCATTAATAGTTTTAAAATTTCTCCTTAAGCTTATTGATTTGACCATAACCTAACAATGTAAGAGATATTAGTTTTATATAAGTAGTATAAATTCAATTTCATTTATTGCCTTGTTCAACACTTATAAAAAATAAATTAGATTCTTTTAAAATTTTCATTGCATCATCTTGATCCCTTATTAAGGCTAGTTGTGTAAACAATGTTTCAATAAGTAATTTTTCATTTCTAAATTATTTTTTAGAAGACACATTCATTAAAATGACAAAATTTTCTCTAGGTACACCTTTGTTTAGTGGGTTCACTACAATAATACTTGTAGAGTTAAAATAAATTCTAGGTTCCTTCCAAATTGTGTCTAAATTCTTAATAAATATTTATCCATTTTTATCATAATGTTTAAAACCTTGAAAATGTAAATAAAAAGCCTCTAATTTAGCTGTTAGTGTTATTTTCATTATATTTTTTTCTAAATTAATCATTGTATTAGATTTAGACTAAAATATATTTTAAAAATGTGTGGATGCAACCATTAAAAATTGGTTCAAATATTCTCTTAGCCATATGTGGTCATTTTTGAATTAACATGTGTTATTATTTTTGGAAGAATGTTTTTGAATTAAAAATCCTTCTAAGTTGAGAAAAATCAAATGTTTTTTAAAGGCATTGTAGAAAATAATAATATTAAGATTCAAATTTACATTGTATTTATTTTTAATGTAATAGTAATATGCCAATTAATATTTTACCTACATTTCTTAAAATTTATATAAATTATATATAAACTCTATTCAAATATACACATGAAAATTTAAAGTAATAATTATATAATGCCTGACAAATGGATTTAAACCAAATTGGGAAGTAATGAAGTTTTGAATAATTCATAATTAATTTTTAATAATGGTTTGTAAGTCAATTATGATAATTGATGTTGCATACTTTGATATAGTTTCTATATTTACCACAACCAATTACATGTTTTGTTGATGTTTATCTTATTGGTTATATGTGTCATTTAGTTATTTAGCTATGTAATTGTGTATATGATATTTATGCATTATATAACACCTTAGTCTTGAACAATTGGAAAACTTAGACCTTAGTTTTTCCTCCCAGTTCTAGACCTTTCCCACTTTCATAAGTCTCACATCTACTCGATCTTGTGCCCTTTGGGCTATCTATTGGTCTGACCAATCTTATGTTGATGAACTA
This sequence comes from Torreya grandis, assembly GCA_037957365.1. Taxonomy (NCBI): domain Eukaryota; kingdom Viridiplantae; phylum Streptophyta; class Pinopsida; order Cupressales; family Taxaceae; genus Torreya; species Torreya grandis. The sequence continues at coordinate 2,079,938 of JARHVA010002283.1, read as the reverse complement.
GAAGTTTTATCTTTCTCAAAATGCTTAAAACTTGCTTATCATTTACCTCTACAAGTTTTGAGCATGTACCTACTTTCTTGTTCCCTAGACACTAGCATCTTTGATAGACACCTACATTGACAAAGGTGTCCTTCTTTGATGCAAGTGTCAAGTACCCTAAATTCACCTAATTTTCAAATGAAAAATATCCTAATGGTTGGCCTAAGTGATTTAATTCAAGTTATTTATCCAAAGGGATCGATATAAATATAATATCAACCCTCATTAATTCCTCACCTAGAAACTTCTTACCTACTCACTAGGAAACTTACAAAAGGCATTCAATCAAACACTAAAGTGAGAAAATCTTCTCTATTTTCTCCTATTTTCATATTAGTCATAGGGATAACACATACATAGGTTTGAAGTGCTAAATTAGTATCCCAAGAGCTATATTTTCCATATTACAAGCTAGGTCACTATTGTACTTGATTTCCACATATTGCATGATTCACACATAGGACAAAACATAGGGGAAAACTACATCAATTTGATGCAATATTTAAAGTATTATCTATGTAGGTATCTCTCATTAATTGAGGGGTCCTTGGGGTTAGCTGGCACTATGTGCCCACTAACCCATTTTCCCCAAGGTCACTATGAATATGAATAAATGGGGTTTTATAATTTTATGAGGATTAATAGTCTATGATGTAGATCTAAATACATTAAAGAAAAGGTGAAGACAAATCCAAAAGCATTTAGGTGTCACATCCTTTTCTAATAGGTATTCTATATAGGAAACCTACATTAGGTTCAGACAGTAGCATTGATGTAACTGTCCAAGGTTGATGTTAGTATCCATAGCTCTAGAGGCACTTAATCCAAAATTTGTTGACTATTCTAGAATCCTCTTCTAGTTTGCTTCCTTCCTATTTTAGATCTAGAACCATGTTAGAATCAGAACCAAGTACATTAATTCTTTGTTATTTTCATATATAGCATAGTTTTACTCACTAATTTTTTCCTATCTCAGTTTAATGAGTTCAACATATGTTATATCTAAGTTTAACATCTGATTGGCCTACTATAAATATAGTTTATCACCATTGTACCTTATCTTATCTCTATCCTCTTTAAACCTAGATAACCCAAATTTAGATTTTTAGGGTTAAACATTTGGTGAACCTCACTCTTAAGCACCAAACCCTAGGTGGTTTAGGTTTTTTTGTTTCTTATTTTCTTGATTATTGTACTTTGTTACAAATTTTAAATTTTCATTTGTGAAGTAATGAAAAATGTCAATGCAAAAATTTATTTTCAAATGGAAGATAAAGAAACATTGATTACTCATATCAATAATAACAAGATCTTAATGGATGCATTTTTATATGTTATAAGAGATGAAATAAGTAAACATGATAAAACTAAGGCTTCTTCACCTAGTGATGGTGAGTACTTAGAAGGTATTAAAACTAATTTCATACCAATCAATCTACCTACATCTAGTGGAGGCATAAATTATGTCTTCCAACCTTTATTTCCTAAAATTACTATTGTTACATCTACCATGGGGATAAAAAATGTTTCAACTCAAATACTAATTTATATGCCTATTAAAACCATGATTACATACCATTTGGTGACTACTCAACTTGTTAATCTAAATTCCAATAGGTCCATAATTCAAACACAAATTCAATATATAAAGACCTTGGAGGAAAAGGTTACAAACGTTCAACAAAAAAAATTAAAGTCTCCTCATGCTATTGATTCCAAAGATGTGTTATATAATCTTATTTCACTTGAGATATCTTTGCACCCTTTGCCAACTTGTTTTATTGCACCTAATTTCAAATTTAAGATGGAAAAGGTGATCCTGAACAACATCTTCAATCCTTTTATGCATAATGGCTTGACTATACCTCCATTGATAAAATTTTGACCAAATTATTCCCAAGAAGACTCAAAGACTATGTTTTGAGATGGTTCCATGATTTACCTCTCCAATTTGTGAAAGTATTCAAACCTCTTGTAGATTAGTTTTTAGAACACTTCTCCATTAATATTTTTGAAAAGATTTCCTATGCTCAAATTACCAAAATCAAACATGGAATAAATGAACCTATCAATGAATATATCTTGAGGTATAAGACAATGTTAGATAAAATGACTAATACTATGGCAAATAGGAGTTACAAGACATATTTAATAAAATTTTACTTGCTCCTTGACATGAGTCCATTGTTTTCAAAAAATTTAAAACTTTTGATGAATTATTCCATATTATACAAGCCTATGAAATGAAGCTTATTTCCTTGAATAAGGTCAATTATATAACAAACACACCAACTACATCTACATCTAGTACCAAATTTACAATCAAACTAAGTTATAAGGTAGAAACTCCTGAGCCTAGAAAGCAAGTAACCACCATAGTTAACACAATTTTATAGTATCTTAATCAACTTATTTTATCTAATAAACCAAGGAGATAATTCACACACTTACTTGAGTATCCCACTTCATTACTCCCATGGCTAGTTGAGTGTTATCTTATATCTCTCCCTCATCTTATAAAGGTTGATATTAATATACCTCTACCCACATGATATGATGTAAATGCTTATTGTGATTATCACCAGGGATCAAGACATTCTAGAAAAAAATTTCACATTGAAGCATAAGATCCAATACTTTATTAATGACCAAAATATTACATTTGATGATCCTACTAAGGAATCAGGTTCACAACCTAGTGATCACTAGAAATAGAAAATATTTAACAATCCTTTGCAAGACCAGTCTAATAAGGAACCATACGTGCCAATGGAATATAATGCACATGCTCCTCCATCACATTATGGGCACTTATTAGATGAGATTATTGGTACTTATACATGATACATACCTCCTATGGTTTGAAGACATTCTGTTAATTTCAATGACATTGAGACTAAGGATGATGACTCTAATCTTCATTCTTTATTCATTTAAGCATTTCTTGATAACTTGCCTATACACAGTGCTATGATTGATATTGGTGCAAGAAAAAATGTTTGAACCATTACATTACTTACACATTTGGGTTATACTCATCATGATTTTGATCCATCTACTAGATTAGTTAGAGAATTATATGGGACTTCTCATAAGGTTATTGGTGAGATTGACCCACCTTTACATGTCAGTCTCACACATTTGGTTATACTACATTTTTAGCTATAACTTCTATGAGAATATTTGATATGTTATTAGGAATACATTTAATATATACACTTAAATCAATATATTCTAAATTGAATAGGTGTGTTAAATACATTCATTCCAATTGAGTAATTACGATTTCCAAAATCCCATATGAGCATCCTCTTGAACAAGAAAAACTTATACCTAGAAAGCTAACTATCAAACCTAATAAGGTTAATCCATCACAAAAGGGTAATCAAGAAGAAATACCCTTTGATAGGCAAATAATATTTGAGAGATAATTACATTAGAGATATATAATGGATTCCCTAAAATCCTCATCTTATATTACACATCATAGTTAGACATCTTGAACACCTAAATACAATTCTACTATTATTATTCCAAATAAACCAAAAAACACATAGAGATGGGTTATATGAACCCCTATTTCTTATATTTATACTTCATTCCCTCAGATTACTATTATACATAAATATATCATCAAAAATACTATATTGACATATATTACACCTATACATGCTCCTTCATAGTACCAAAAACTCCTTGCACCAGGTTATGAGTTGGGAGATACCTATGACCATTATTTAGATGGGATCATAGGATGATATTTATGTTGTCACTTAGAATTAAACCCTTTGAGGATATGTAAAATCTCTCCTCATCTAAGTGGCACAATGGAATCACCTCTAGGCTTGTGGGTAGCCTAAGGAATGAGGCAAATCTTTAGATAGGGTTAGCTCCCTTGATGTGCCACTTTGGATTGCAACTACTATTAAAATTGGTGGGTGAAAAAGGAGAAGGATGAATAAAATAAAACTAACCTAAGGGAGGTGATACACCAAATAACATGATGACATACAAACATATTCATATTACACTTGAAATCAAGGGACAAATTAAACATACACTTCTCCAATCTTCATCTTCTCAAATCAATGTTACATTGTGAGGTTATGGATGAATATAAAAAGTTAGGATGACTATACAAGAGAAATTTAATGTAAATAATGAAAATAATAACTTAATAAACCATTGACATCTCCTAAAACACTTCACATTCCGTGTAATAAGAAGCTTTCCAATTGTAAGTAAGATGAAAGAATGACCAAACATGCTAAAGAATCCATAATATTAACTTATGAAAAATAAAAAATTATAATTTAAAACAATAAAAATAGTCATGGAAGAGGTAAAAATAAATTTTATTATTTACCAAAAGGTATACAAATGATCAGGGCTTCAACATAGTCAGGTGGAACATAGAATACAATGGCCAAAATGGCTAGTTCTTATAGAATTTGAGAGAGAGAGGATAAGATAGAAGTAAAAGGGTAAAAATGAAACTTGTAAATCTGATAAAAATAATTAATTGTGCATGGGAAGAGGATATGGGATGAAAAATGCAATGTCTGGAAGCACAAGTGTCAATTCAGGGCATAAACTTCATGAAAAGTGGCAAAAAACTCCTTGTCTTGACTTAGAAAAATTGCCTTCATTATTGGCCCTATTTGAACCCATAATAACTGATTAATATCAGGTAAAACGATCTTAATTCAGTTTAAGGACATCATTAATTACTCTACATGCATTGGTTTTAGGTATGGTCTTTTAGAATCACCTAGAAATGAGCTATCATCATTTGTTGTCTAGAAAACATTCTTTTCATGGGCCTACACACTTGGCTTCAAAAAAGAGATAATTTTCTCATGAAAACACATAAATGGTAGTGAATAAAATGTTTTGAGGCCCTTAATTCAATTATAATAATCAGGGACACCTCAAAAAGTCATCCACTTGAAGTTTTCACACTTCTCCCTAGCTTGTCCACTATGCCAGTTTTGACTAGCTAAGATAAAGCACCTAGTTTGGAGAATTAGGAGTTTTTTATTGGAATAAAATATTGGTAATGAGTTATAATAGGTATTAATATTTCTCACAAACTTGATTTAATGTCTTGAATCCTCTTGTATCCTACAAAACACAAAAAATGGTAAAAAATACCTTGTTTCTGCCATGTCTGTATAGGTCCGTACAATAATGTGGAGTATTTTGAGGGAGTATTTTAAAAGTTAAAATATGTTTTATTGTCCAAATATTCCATTAAATAATCTTTCCAACTTGATTTCTTGAAACTAGTCACTGCAAGGGTTTAACAAGGGTTTTAGGTCTGTTTGACCTCTTAAGTTCGTTCATAGATATGGGACATCCAATCTGAAAAAAATTCCACAAAATAATTTTTAAAGACCTCACTAAACATCCATAAACTTCTTATATTCCCATGAAATGCCTCATGCAAGATGTGAGCTTCCAAAACTAGGTTATCAAACTTGTTTTTTCCATTTTGCATAAGTTTGAGTGGTTTTGAGTTCAAAAGTGGCTCTCCCAATGTTTTTTATGCAATCCAAAAGTTATAACAACTCTAATATGACCTAAAAATCATTTTACAATCCATTTATATGATTAATTTATGTTATAAATGGAAAGAACACCTCATTTGGGCTTTAGGCGTAAGCATATCAAGCAGGTCTAAGTTACCCTTAAAACTCAAAATGAAATTTTGATGGTTCCCTTTCATCAAAATATACTAAACACATTTAATTTCACCCTAAAATCATTTTTCAACAATTTAGAATATTAATTTCTAGGTAGAAGTAACAATGACCCTCTTTTTGGCTCCTAGGCCTAATCCTTGCTGTAAAGCCAAACTATAAATCTTATGGTTTAGAGCACTATACTAAATTTAATTTTTATATGATTGGTATTTTATGTTTTAATAACTCCAAAAACCAATTTAAAATTTCCAATCAACTCTGAGATCATCCCTTTATATACTCTTATCTAAACTATAGGGTTTGTTTTCAAGGGAAGTACTCTCTATCTGAGACAAAATAGAGGGTACTTACCCTATTTATACAGACTAGTTTGTCATTGTAGAAGTTTATAAAAGTCATGGAGATGATATATAAAAGGTTTTATCTTCTTGTTTAGATCATATGACCTTCTAACTTCCTTAATTTCCAAGGCATACTCTTAACCAGGTAGACTATATAGGGTTTCACTATATAGATTGTGCCTTATTTGTTTAGGACTCCTCTTATATTTAATACCCATTGTGAAATGAATATTCATACTATCATATACATTATATAATCTCTTCCATAAATATTCTAACACTTTTACCTCTGATGTACCTTTCATACTCTTGAATCCTCAAGACTGTGTTATCTTGCCTGATTGTGTTTGGCTTATTTAGGGTGCTGTACCTATAGGTGAATGTATGGTCTAGATTCAAGGACAATGCCAACAAATTATTATGCTCACCATTAGAGTCATATTTCATTACTTATTCGTTTCTTCTCCATCTTCATGCTTTATCAACACCTAGATAAAATCCTTCATGCTTGCTACCTACTAGATTGAGATACTATACTCTTTCACCCTTATAGGTGTCTATTGCTTCAAATGAGTTTAGTTATGATGCTTTAGAATCTAACTTTGAGTTTCAATTGGCACTTATTGATACTTATGTTCACTATGAAGAGTTTAAAACATCCCATGACCATTATTCTTTAGCCACTGTCTACTCACTATCATAGCTAACTGTGTGCTAACTGTTTAACCATACCTGTAGGTGCATATAGTTCCAATTGAGATTGGGAATGATGTTTCAGAGTTTTATATGAATCAAAATAATCATATAGCCCCTGAATTCACCTTATGTTAACTTTGAATGAGATTAAAACATCATTCAACCTATTGCTTGAGTCACTAATCACCTTCTAACTGTAGGTGCCTATTTTCTCCAAAGGACACCTATGGTGTCTATGAGGGATAAAATGCTACATTTAAATATCATGCTGATGATCTTCATACCATTTATATATCATTAAACCTATTAAATCATTCTATCTATAATATCTTATCCCATTTGCTTTAATATGTTAGAGTCACCTTAGAACTTCAAAAATCTGTAGATGACACTATGGAATTTTAGTTGTTAAAGAACAACTTGAGGGCTCTTGAAAACCATTCTCCTCAATTCAAACATTTATCTCATTTTTAATGTTAATAGTAATATGTGTAAAATTGAATAGAAACATACTTAGAGGTCCTATATTTTAAAACAACCTTGTATGGAAAGACCCAAAAAAAGTCATGGACCTCTATGTTGGCTTTTTGGGGACAATTTCCCAAAACATAGTCTTTTGGTTCTTCAAGCTCGTTTCACACCTCAAACTGAAATATTAAAACTTTGTATGGATTTTCAAAGCCTTTTAAGCATACCAATTGTCTAAATAAGTGTCAAAATGGCTCCATTTCTTCATGTAAGCTTTTGATACCCTACTCAGCCACTTGTAAGTGGATGTTTTAACACACCATAGTGAGATAGATGTGAACGACATGAAACTCACCATGCATATAAAACTTGTATGATATTATCCAAATATATAATACATTTATATCAGTTACAAGAAGTTGGAATCACATGTCCATCTCTCTACACATCATCATGACATCAATAGGACCCTACATGTGTGCATTCACTATATGTATGGGCAATGAGTGTCTAGAATGGAGTAAAAAGGATGGAAAATGGGACTAATTGGTATATAAAATCAAAATAAACCTTAAAATTAATTATATAAATCAAAACATCTTGAAACAAGATACAATACATCCCTTTCAACATGAAGATCACTTTCATACATATGGAATAAGGCAGACAAAGTGTTGAATGATTGGTCTAATATGGTGAAAACATAGGTTTTTTATCAAAATACAAGGTTATGATAAAAAAACATATAATTATGTGACCCCAATATAATTTAAACATTTAAGACACCATTTACTATTTATGTTAAGCCTTTGTATGTAATTTAAACCTCTGTAAGTGGGAAATTGACTAAACCTACTCATGGTGGTACCTTCTTGAAAATTGAGATATTGGAATTTTAAAATCAAATTTAAAGATGAAAAAATGCATGGGAGACATGAGGAATAATAGTAAAAATCATTTTTAACCAATCTCAGCAAGTGGATTGTATGGATCTTCTCATACCAAGGTAAAACATGCAAGGTACATAGATTAGCAGGTATATTTGAAAGGTCAAATTCATGAGGATGGTTCATGAAGAACAAGCCAAATTTTTTCAAAATTATTTTATGTAAATTAAGGTATATAATTTTAATTTAACATCCCTAATGAGTTTGAGCTAAAACCCCCTAAGGTGTCCGCACCAAGCAAAAACCTAAAAGTCACTTCTACTTACCAAGAAGGGTGAAAAGAGAGATGAATGGTTTTGAGAAAGAAATGAAAATTATAAATAAAAAAATAATGTAATTGAGCATGTGGAAGATGAAGAGGCACTACCTAACCATTTACCATGTAGAAAAATTCCTAAGGAGGTTGTATAAGTGTCAAAATCTTCTTTTCCCTCAAGAAAACTGTTAAGCATGAAATATACTGAGAGGGGGGGTGAATCAATATATTATATATATTTTTAGTTAATATGATTTATTTTATTTAGCCAATAAGTCATACATTCAAGATATGTAGTAAAACTAAAATAATAATTTGTACCACACGAGAGAGAGAGAGAGAGAGAGAGAGAGAGAGAGAGAGAGAGAGAGAGAGAGAGAGAGAGAGAGAGAGAGAGAGAGAGAGAGAGAGAGAGAGAGAGAGAGAGAGAGAGAGAGAGAGAGAGAGAGAGAGAGAGAGAGAGAGAGAGACCAAATTTTTACGTGGAAACCCAAAGTGGGAAAAAACACAAAGAACAATATCAAGTTTATGAATGAACACCAACTCAAAATATAAAGTTTGCAAGCACCAACTTATAAGAGAACCAACCCCTTTGCTGAGTACCAAAATAATAAATATTTTTGAGCACCAACCTATAGGAGCACAAACCCCTTACAAAGATTTGTGAGTACTAACCCACAGGAGCACCAACTCCTCTTGTGTATAAAACACAACTATCTCTCAATGTTGCTTACTCAACAAGTGATAGAACTCTAAAATATATCCTACTTTTCTCTTTTAAAAAAAAAGTACAAACCATGCACTCTCTTTCATATTCCAAATGGCTTCTCAACCCTTTATTTATAGCTTTCAAAATGACCTTTAGCATTCACCCTTTGTGACCCTTCAATCCTCATGGAATATGGCACCAAACTTGCATGACCCTTCATATCCTTGTATTTGAAAAGTCATATGGTGAACCTTCATAAGCAAAATAATCCTTTCCTCTTTTGTATTTATCTTGGTGAATTTTCATATTCCTCAAAGTGTCCCTTCATGAAAAAAAGTGCCATACCTCTTTTTTCTTCACATGGTAACTCTTGGAATTCCTCAAAATGACTCTTCATGAGAAAATTCATCTTATTCCTCTTTCATCTTTTACCTTGTGACTCTTTGACTTCTCCATGGGCCTTCTTTTCACTTATATGCAACTAAAAATATATTCATTAATATTAAAACACATTAGAAAAGATATTAATATTAAAAACACCATTAAATATAATGGGGCCTTTATCACCAATAATGCTAGATATTTGACATCAATGACAATATTTTTAACAATTTCCCCCTTTGTCATTGATGGCAACCTCAAACTAAAATTGCCACATCTTGAAACGTACACATACTACCATCTAAAAAATATACAGTAACTCCCCCTTACTGTAGTAACCAATATGTATTCCCTATACCTATTTTTGCACCTATACCTTTACCTGTTATTCTCCCCCTTTGACATCAATGGCAAAAGGCCTACCTAGAGATAACACTTAGCTCCCCCTCAATTAATCTTGAGCCTCAGTGGTAGGAAGTAAAATAAATTACTCCCAACTTCTTTCATAGATATTCAAATGTGTCTTTTGGTAGTGCCTTTGTGAAAATATCTACAATCTACTCTGTAGTACTGATATACTCCATCTTAACCTATTGATATGCAACCTACTCTCTCAAAAAGTTATATCTAATGAGAATATGTTTTTTTCTTGAATGAATCATTGGATTCTTCAAAATATTTATAGCACTTATGTTATCACAAAAAATAGAAATAGGTTCATCATACTTTACCTTGATATCTTCCAAAGTTTGCTTCATCCAAAGCACTTGATTACAATATAATACTAATGAAATATATTCTACTTAAGTTGTAGAAAATGATACTAAATTATACATCTTGCTTAGCCATGATACTAAGCTATCACTAAGGAAGAAAGCTCCTCCACTTTTACTCTTTCTATTATCTGAGCACCCTACCCAATATGAATCTGTATAAGTAAGCAAAGTGAAATCTCTGCCTGTGGGATACCATAATCTATAATCCAATGTCCCATCGATATATTTGAATATTCTCTTCACCAACTAAACATGACTATCTTTTGGAGATGACTAATATATTTCAACCATACCTATTATATGCATAATGTCTAGCCTCATGCTATCAAATATAAAAGACTACCAATCATAGATCTATACAAAGATTAGTCTGTAATAGGTGAATCTTCATCCTTGCTCACCTTATTTCTTATACACATTGGTGTGCCAATTGGTTCACAATCCTCAAAACCAAATTTATTCAACATTTCCTTGGTATATTTACTTTGAGATATGAAAATTCCTTTATCTGATTAAAATATTTGAAATCTTATGAAAAATGATAATTCTCCAAGCATAGACATCTCAAATTATTTTTCCATATTATCAAAAAATTATTTTGTCATCTTTTCAATATTTCCTCCAAAAATGATATCATCAACATATACCAAAACAATCAATTGATGCTCACATTCTATTTTGATGTAGAGACTACTATCAACAAATCCTCTCTTGAAACCTTGATCTTATAGGTACTTATCAAGTCTTGCATCCCAAGCTCTGGGAGATTGTTTTAATCCATACAATGCTTTCTTTAATCTACATACATGGATACTAATATTTGAGAGAATAAATCTCTTAGGCTACTCAGTGTAGACTTATTCTTCTAGGTTCACATTTAGGAAGGCAGATTTGACATCCATCTAAAACACTTTGAAATTTTTAAACACTGCATATGCAAGAAACATTCTAATAGCCTTTAACCTTGCCATTAGTGCAAAAGTTTCTTCAAAATCTATTCCCTCAATTTGAGCATATCTTTTACATACTAATCTTTCTTTATTTTTGGTCACTTCTCCATTTTCATTCAACTTATTTCTATACACCCATTTTGTTATCATCACATTATGATCTTTTGGTCTAGGTAATAATTCCCAAGTATCATTCTTTTCTATCTGATTTAATTATTCATCCATAGCCTTAACCCAATGCTTATCACGTCTAGCTTTTGAAAATTTTTTAGTTTGAATTTTGGATAACAAAGAGAAATTAACTTGCTTAGATTCACTTACCATCATTCTTCTAATGTGAATTCATTCATTTATGTCCCTGATGATGTCACTTTCATTATGATTTATCTAAAAATATTTGGATGGAGTTTTGGTGCCCTTTTTCTCCTTCTCATCTTCATCTAATTCTTCAAAACCTTCCTATTTAATGATTTTAGGAATGTCTACTGGATCACTAATTCTTTGTGTTCCATCTTCTTCTATCCTGAAACTTGCACTTTCAAAAAATTTCTTGGTTATTTTATTATAACATTTATAATATTAACTTTTGCAAGAATAACCAATAAATATACCTTCATCTACTTTGGATTCAAACTTACCAAGTTTTTTATCAATTTTCTTTATGAACATCTGCTGCCAATTTTTTTGAAATAATCAACTATTGCTGGTTTGTATTTCTATCACTCATAAGTAGTCTTGTCACTATTGACTCTTAATAATGCTCTATTATAAATATGCACTACTACAACAACTACCTATCTCCAATATTTATCTGTTATCTTGGATTCATTTAGCATTGTCCTTACCATCTCCTAAATTGTTCTATTTTTTCATTCAATTACTCCATTTTGTAGTGGAGTTCTGGCTACTGAATAATGTATCTTTATTCTATGGTCTACACAAAACTCAATAAATTTATCTGACATGAATTCTCCTCTTCTATTTTATTTTAGACACTTAATATTCAAATGAGTTTCATTCTCAACTAATGCTTTGAATGCTGTGAAATGTCTGAAAGCTTCTTATTTTTTCTTTAAAAATATTACCCAAGTCATACGTGAAAAATTATTAATAAGCAACATGAAATATTCAATACCTTAAGTAATTTGAGTTCTCATAGGTCTAAATAGATTAGTGTGAACAAGCTATAGCATCTGAGTAGTTGAGTACTCTTTTATTTTGAACCACCTTCTAGCCTACTTTCCATGCCGACAAAGTTCACAAAGCATGTCGAATGGCTTTGTAATCTTTGGAAGAGTTTTGAATGCTTGCTTCTTGCTAATGTCAATAATATTATCAAAGTTTATATGCCCCATTCTCCTATACCATATCCAACTTTCTTCAATTTGACTTAAACATCTTTGACCTTTGATGTCTGATAACATATACAAATTATTGCTTGTTCTTTGAGCATCTGTAACCAACACATCTGAATATTTTATTCTAATTTCACAACCTTCTGCATAAAACTTTAGTGTGTGCCCCTAATCACACATTTGACTTACACTCAAAATATTATGCTTAAGACCTTCTACATATAAAACATTTTCAATTTTAGTTATACCATTATCCAAACTTAGTGTACCTTTTCTAGCAATTCTAGCAGTAGTATTGTCTCCAAATTTCACTATGCCACCATTGATATTCTTCAAAGTTATGAACTTGATCTTGTCTCTTATCATGTGCCTCAAAAATCCACTAACAATGAACCATGGATTTTATTCATTTCTTGTATGCAAAGCTATCTGAACCAACATAGATTTTTTAGGTTGTTTCTTTTGCCATGAACCTGTCTAAACTTTCTTCTTGATGAATGGAGCCTTGACACTCTGGTGCTTCTTGATTGACTCAAAAACACTTATAAAATACTAAGATATGTGTCCAAATTTGTTTCACTTGTAACATATTATGGCCTCTTCATTAAAGCCTAATAGAGGAACAAAAGAGTTGTGGTTTCTACTTGACTTTATATGAATTTTCTTCTCCTTATTTCTAAAATTATTAGCCCTTTTTTGACATTCTATTTTATTATAACCATATCCATTACAATAAAAATATTAACCATAAAATAGGACCTATTTGTGTATCTCTAACCTGATTGCCTTTTGTAGCTATTTTCACTCTAGCCTTCTTTGTTTGAGATGTCTTCTGTATTCTTAAGTTTTTCCCTTTTTATTTCTTCTTTTGTAAGAGTTTCAGCATAGCTTTTTCCTTTTTCTTTGTCTATGAAAGCAATGACCTCCTGTTTCTCATTTTTAAATCCAATACTTGTCTTATCTGACATTGATATTTGATTTTCTAATATCTTATTCAACATATTAGTGTTATTCTCAAATTTTGAATCATTGGTTGTTCTATCATTGATTGCTTTATTTGTTTTCTCAAGATCTACTTTTAAAGAAGTAATTTCAATAACATATTTTTCACATTCTTTACTTACTATTTTCAACTATGCCGTTAGATATTTTTCATTTTTCTTGGCTTTTTCAAAGTGTGATTTTAGATATTCAATTATTTCCTTTGGCTCTTTTTCATTTTTCTCAATTTGGAGCTTTAATCTTTGAATTTTCTTTTCAAGAGATTTTAACTCTTCTAAGGTATAAATGAGTTCTCCTTCTAGATTCACTTCGGCTTCATCTTATTATTCTTTTTGATCATCGCTACTTTTGCTTCTAGAGGCATATTCATGTGTGGCCATGAATTGAATCTCTTCTTCTTCTTTTGAATCACTGACTCCACTATCTTCAGTTGAACTAGGATCTTTAGAATACAAACTCTTCTTCTCGAATCCCTTATTAAATTTACCTTTGAAATTATTCTTGTATGTAGACTTTCCTTATTCATTATCATCATTACCCTTATTTGGGCATTTAGTTTCAAAATGTCCAATCTTTCCACAATTAAAATATTTAAAAGGTAATTTTCCTTGATATTTATCTGTGCCCTTTTTTGGCTTGAGAATGAAAAGAGCTCTATTGTCATCTTCATCATCACTAGAACTATCACTTGATTCTTGAATCTTATCCTTCTTTTTCTTTGATGTCTTGAAAGTAGTTTATCTTTTTAATGGTTTATCTTATTTAGTCCACATCTCATATGCCATAAGAATACCATGAAGCTCATCCATGTTTAACTTGGCTAGATTCTTCATTTCTTCAATTGCCAAAACTTTTGCATCATATATCAATGGTAGAGATCTCAAAACTTTTTGAACCATAGTTGATTCTTCTAAATTTTCTCTAAGACCTTGAATTTGATTAAATATTTGATCAACCCACAAAAGATAACTTGCTATATTTTCTTCTTCTTCCATCTTCAAACTCTTAAATTGTCTTCTGAAAGTCTAAAGCTTAGCTTATTGAACCTTTCCATCACATTTATAAATATTCTCAAGTTTTACCCAAGTTTCATGAATAGATCTGCATTGCATAAATTTAACAAATTTAGATTCACATAAACCACATAAAATAGCATTTAAAACTTTAGCATTATTTTCACTTGCCTTTTTTTCTATCGAAGTAGTTACAAGTGTCTATGGCTCTTCATATTCCTCCACCATTGCTTTCCATATGTCAAATCCAAGGGCCATCAAATAAGTCTTCATCCTTATGCTCCAAAAAACATAATTCATCCCATCAAACAAAGGTGCCTTATTTGTAGAAAATCTTTCATGTGATCCAGCCATCATGCTTTCCCAATCTACCTTCAAGTTGTAAAACTTTTTCAAAAAGAAATTTGCTTTGATACCAATTGTTAACCATGAAATATACTAAGAGCGGGGGGGGTGAATCAATATATTATATATCTTTTTACTTAATTTGATTTTTTTCTTTAACCACTTAATCATACATTCAATATATGTAATAAAAATTAAATAATAATTTTTACCACATGAGAGAGAGAGAGAGAGAGAGAGAGAGAGAGAGAGAGAGAGAGAGAGAGAGAGAGAGAGAGAGAGAGAGAGAGAGAGAGAGAGAGAGAGAGAGAGAGAGAGAGAGAGAGAGAGAGAGCATATTTTTACATGGAAATCCACAGTGGAAAAAAATACAAAAAACAATATCAAGTATATGAATGAGCACCAACTCAAAATACAAAGTTTGCAAGCACCAACCACTTTGTCAGGCACCAACATAACATCTATTTGTGAGCACCAACTCATAGGAGAACCAAATCTTCTTATGTATAAACCACAACTATCTCTCAATTTTTCTTACTCAACAAATGATAAAACTCTACAATATCTCCTACTTTTCTCTCTTCAAAAATAAATAAAAACTATGCACTCTCTTGCATATTCCAAATGACTTCTCAACCCTTTATTTATAGCTTTCCAAATGACCTTTGGAATTTAACCTTTGTGACCCTTCAATTCTCATGGAAAATGGTGCCAAACTTGCATGACCCTTCATATCTTTATATTTGAAAAGTCATATGGTGACCCTTCATAACCAAAAGCATATTTTCCTCTTTTGTCTTTATCTTGGTGACTTTTCATATTCCTCAAAGTGTCCCTTCATGAAAAAGTGCACCACAACTCTTTTGTCTTCACATGGTGACTCTTGGAATTCCTCAAGATGACTCTTCATGAGAAAATATGTCCCATTTCTCTTTCATCTTTTACCCCGTGACTCTTTAACTTCTCCATGGGCCCTCTTTTGACTTATATACAACTAAAAATATATTAATAAATATTAAATAAATATTAACACACATTAGCTAATATATGAATATTAAAAACACCATTAAATGCAATGGGGCCTTTATCACCAATAATTCTAGATCTTTGACATCAATGATAATATTTCCAACAAAAACTACCTTTTATTTTCTTTAACCTATCATATTTCAGTTTTTTCAATTAATTAAGACTTATAAAGACACATAGGGCATGCAATAATCTTTTGAAACCTTCACATTCTCCAAAAAATCCTTACAAAGCTTTAAATGCACCTTTTTGACCCCTAAAATGACTCAAAAGGACATGTTGGCTAATGAAATTTATGACCAAGTCTAATATATCATCGAATAACATCATATGACCTATGAAACACCTCATGAAAGGATATCATGCCTCTCATAGACCTAGAAAGTCAATTTTTTACCTATAGGTGCCCCAATTTGACTAAAAAGTCAAATTTGGTCAACACTTTCCTCTTCACATATTCTAAAAATACAAAAAAAAACATCAAAAACATTCCAAAATCCAAAAACATTTTTGCTACCTACATATTCTATTGGATCCTTAGCATATATGTGTTAGTTTCATGTTAATAGATGGCATCTCGGTTACTTATACAAACACATATGTGTCATGCTTCTATTTGAGTGTGATATAGGCATACATAGATGATCTATTCCTATTTCAAGTGTTTGGATCTCCATCTACTCATGTCATGTGCACATTAGGTGCATCCTCTTCTTTGGTCTTGATATACACATATAATATGGTTCAATGATCACCTTTAATTATCATGTTTGATCTCATAGTACTTACACATGCCTTTATCCATGATTATATCTTTCATAGGGTATTTGATATGCTACACACTTGATGTTTTTTGATAACACATTTGATCCATGAGCTACTATGATATTTTTGTGTTGGTTACTTATTATATATTTTATGCACTTTCTTGAGTGTCTTGCCTTACTATTGTCTTGATTATTCAAAAATTTGAATATGATCCTTTGTTTGTGACCCTTATGCCTATGTGTGCTTTCATATAAATTTGAATATGTCATTTTTACTTTTATGGACAATTGACTAAGTCATGTCCCTTTGATTGTGCAGCATTTGAACATGCCCCTTATTTGTAGTCTCTTAAGACCATTATATGTTGAATTATTTTTGAATTCTTTTATTTCTTTACTTGATTTGGTTATTGATCTTGAACTATTAATGTTTAGATATTGCCATGATATTTATCATGCATATTAGGACTTCATGTGATCACATTATTCTATGCACTTCAATTCTATATTTACCTAGACATGTTCTTATATATGCTACATAATTACAATCAGATTATTCGGTTGTCTTATCCTTTTGAGGTGAGGTAACTACTAGTTTATATTCTTCCCCCAACTCAAAGGGGCATATCATTAGGGACATGTCATAGAGGCATGTTCTTTACAATTGAAAAAAATTTCAAATTTTGTGGGGGCATGTTTTAGAAGCATATTCTACACACTTATTCAGTATTTGGTACACCTAGATTCAATGGGGACATGCTTTGGAAGCATGTTCTCCAAATGTATTCACATTTAGCATAGTTTTTAGGTTTAATTAGGACATGCTTTGGAATCAATTTCTACACATTTATTCAATATTTGACACACCCAAATTTAGTGGATACATGCTTTGAAATCATGCTATCTACACTTATTCAGTATTTGACACTTATATTAGTTTTCATATTCAGTGGGGGCATACCATATAGGCATGGCTTCCACATATTGATAGTTTTTAGATTTAGTGGGGGCATGATTTAGAAGCATGTTCTCTACACTTATTCAGTATTTGACACACCCAAATTTAGTGGGCACATGTTTTGGAAACATGTCCACCACATTGGTACTTAGTTTTTATATTTTTCCATAAATAATAGGGGTATTCTTTACAATCATATTCTCAACACTTAGATTCTAAATTAGCCACAACACATATTATTTAGATTCATAGTTATGATATAATTTTATACATTGGTACCATTTCTATACATGGTTTTAGCATTAGACATATCTAAGGTGCATATGATATGCAATGTGTGCCTAATATTAAAAAATCTAAATCAGTTTTAGATTTCAAAACACTTTTAAGGACTGTCACCACCAACTAGGTTAGAATTATATGGAATGTATTGAGCTAATCTCTACATTATTTGGTTTGATTTTTTGGTATGGTGGAGGTGATTAAATCACTCTAGCTTGCCAATTTTTTAGGTTGGACATGATTGTATCATCTAAACTCATACACTTGATAGTGTGAGTTGACTTGGTTTACTCACACTCACTAGGTTATAAATATGATTGGGTTACATGATTAAGCTAATCTCAACTTTTGGGTGGTAACTCACATTTTTTCCAAGGTTTGGGGCATGTGCCTTCAATCTCTCTCTATCTCATTAGATATATGCACTTTATATATATATATATATATATATATATATATATATATATATATATATATATATATATATATATATATATATATCCTAATCTTAGTTTCAAAGCATTACAATGATATATCTTTTCAAATAAACTTGCCAAGGCAAGGTAGTTACATCAATATATAGGTGTACTCTTAAACCTTGCTCTCTCAATTTAAATATTTTGAATACTTTTAATTTTAGATTATATGCACTGATTATGTACTATAACATGCACTTGGTTGTAGGTCAATCACCAACAAATCACTCAAGTTGGAATCACACAAAGGTAAGGTGTGTTATACATACCCATGTATGTATTTATTCTCATTTAAACCAATAATTTCATTACTAGATTAGATGGTTAGAAATTTTAGATGATATTTATGGATTATATAACATCTATATTTTATACTTAGAAAACTCAGACCTTGTATGTTCTTCTCAGTTCTAGACCTTTCCCTCTTTTGAAAGTCTTACATATACGCTATCTTGTGCACCTTGACCTATCTCTTCATATAACCAATATTATGTTGATAACCCAAACCTTTTATATTGCTTAGAATTCTTAAAACCTACTTATCTTCCACCTCTACAACTTCTAAGCCTTACCAACTTTCCTATTCCTTGGACACTAGCAACCAGATAGACACATGCATCGACATAAGTGGCCTACTCAACACAAGTGTTTAGTTCCCTAAAGTCATATAATTTTCAAATAAAATGTATCCCAATGGTGGGCTTAACTGATTTAATGTGAGTTATTTATCTAAAAGGGATTAATATGAATACAAGATCAACCCTCATTCATTACTCTCCTAGAAACTTCTTACCTACTCACCAAACAACTTACAAAAGGAATTCAATCAAAAAATCAAGTGAGAAAAGATTCCATATTTTATCCTATTTTCATATCAGTCATAGGGATAACACATACATAGGTCTGAAGTACTATTGAATCAACCTAAGATCTATATTTTATAATTTACATACTAGGTCACTGTTATACTTGCTTTCCACATATGACATGATTCACATATAAGCCAACATAAATGGGAGAACTACATTAGTCTCAGGACCTCTTCAGAGTATTGTCTATGTAATTATCTCTCATAAATAGAGGGGTCTTTGGGGTTAGCTCAAAATTGTGTGCCCACTAACCCATTTTCCAACAAAGTCATTATGAAGATGAAGAACTAGGTTTTTACAATTTCATGAAGAGTGATAACCCATGACCTATATTTGAATGTACTAGAGTGAAGGTAAAGAAAAACCCATAAGAATCTAGGCAGTCTCATCCTTTTATAGTATGTATTACATACAGGATACCTAAATTAAGTTTAGATAGTAGAATCTATACAACCATCCCACATTGATTCTAGTGTCCACAAATCTAGAATACCTCAATCCATAATTTTGTGACTATTCAAGAATTCTCTTCTAGTCACATTCTTACCTTTTTTAGATCCATAACTATGTCAACATCAGAACCAACTAAGTACATTACTTATTTTTCATTTTCATATCTAGCATAGTTGTACTTACTATTTTTAGCCTTTTTTAGTTTAATAAATTCAATATATGTTATATCTAAGTTTAACATCTAATTGGCTTACTATAGAAATAGTTTACCACCCTTATACCTTATGCTATATTTATACTCTTTAACCCTATATAACCCCAATATAGATTTTTTTAGGGTTAAACAAAATGCACTGTTCCATGTAAAAAAATTGTCTCCACCTAATCTAAATTTGTGAATGGATTTACTTCCTCATCATTTAATTTCTCATCTACATTCATCATTATTTATAATGGCTTAAAAATTATACCATGAAATATAATAGTTTAAAATGGGTGACTACCCATTCTCAAATGCATGAAGAAGTCCTTTATCTAGGAATAAATGGCCATCCATTCTAAAAAATAGCTCAATGTAGATAATTTACTTTAGTATATGCCATTCAAATTATTTAATTTAACTATAAAAATAATTTGACATACATAATTTTTTTGATATTATCAAGTAATGTAATTACTCAGAGGCATAGTTAGATATTTGTAGTAATTTTTAAGCATCATCTCTTGCTTTATATTTTCTACTATACATATTAGTGAATTCATATTTAAAATTTTGGCTACTTATATCACATTTATTCTTCCATAAAGTATTAAAATAGGGGATGCATTTAGAGATTATGTGTTACCAAAATATTTAAAACTCTATCATACTTGAATGGATGTTTTGATAAAACAATCCCAACATCATTTGGATTTAAAATATCCAAGGAATCACTATGTGATGAGTCAAGTTATATTTCCACTTCTTGATCAAGCTTTTATTTTGAATTATGGACACCATAAATGCTAATAATCACATACAATACCTAGAACCCAACTTCCCCATTTAGAATCCTATGACATCATTTATAAATGATTTAATTATTATCTTTATAATTTTTTATGTATATGAATACAAATTATGAAACAAGTAAGTTCTGACCATTGGAATCAAAAAGATGCATGTGCAATTCATTGTGCTAGAACCAAGGTAAGAGACTAGATCTATAATATCACTTTTTGAGATATTAATCAAATTGTTGAAATTAGAAATAACCACCTTTGGAATAAGATGAAAATGATGGTTTTATAATGATGATAATTTTATACTTAAAAAAAATGTAAAACACATTGGCATGTGAAATTCATAAGTATCTTTCTCCATTGGTTAAAAAATTTTAGTAACTAATGATACATACAATTCCAAGAGATTGATGGAATCACTTGATAATGTTTTATCATATTCTATTTTTATTTGAATCTCTTTCCCTCTTTAAATAAAATTTATTTTTCTTTTTCCATTTTCATCTTAGAATTCCTCACATAGTTGAACAAAGTGAGTTTCATGCATATCAAACTTATTAATCACATTTGATATAATGCATCCCATCAAAGCTACTTCTTCAAAACCTCATGATTTAAAATAGTCCATAATTTTAATCCTTTAGGATTTATTCTATTTTAATATTTTGAAATAGGCATTTAAATTTTATGCCCTCACACTAGGTTCAAGATTCATTCATATCCAAACTTTATCACTTATAACTTTGTCTATGAGTATAGATAATTTATCTACAAGCATACCCCTTGTGCTTTTGAAGAAGATTGGTGTAAGTTCATCCAATGAATTTACCTTGAAATCAAGGTCATTATATTTATTAGGGTAATAAGGTAGACCAAAATTTGTGTATGTATAAAATATTGGAACCCATTTTGAAGAATAAGAAATCACAACTTATCATTAAGGATATCCAATTTTTGTTTTTAAAAAATATTCAAAAATCTATTTTTTAAAGACCTGTATGTGAACATAGAAAAAGTTTACATTAATTAGAAATTATACAATAATAAAATGAACATTTTATTATTATTTGTTTTATTATTAATTGAATAGAATTAAATATTTTAAATACAATCTAGTTATCCACCTTATCGTGTCTAGAACCAGAGCATTGTGGTCTTATTTCAATGATCCATGTTTCCCTAGATTTGTACAATTGGTCAATAAATTTAGTGTGAACCCATGTATTTTATCCATATTTTTTTATTTTTAGATAATAATTATCAACTTTGTTGTGGCTTTGGTATTAAAAATATGAGCAAACCTTTGTTTCATTCTATCATGAATAGAAGCAAATTCATGGTTTGTAAGGATAATTTTATTAGCTACGTAGGTATACTATCTATCAATAACTTAGAATTGAGTCTCATAATACTTATATTCATGATAAAATTCAATGTCCAAGATATAAACAATTAGTTTTTTGGAGGGAAGAAATATTACATCCCAATGAAGGGGCCCAAGATTACACAACATAAAATGAATCAACAAATTGACATTAGTTGAATCAAGGGATTTGTATTGGTATTTAGAAAGAGCTAGGTGGGAGCATTCAACTTCATTCTTATTTTTTTTTAGGTTATAGATTTTGACTAGATCTTGAAACTAGTCTAGGACATAATCAGGTCCCATAACCCATTTTATTAACCACATACTACCACATGTACTAGGTGTAACTAGATAATCCCAATTATACCACAACCAACCACTATTGACCCTAAGAATCACACCAAAAACCATGAATGAGCCTAAAAATTACAGAAATAGCCATTAACAACCTCAAGAATTATACCAACCACCATTAATAGCTAAATTACCAATAATATCCATAACCAACCTCGTATGCCATTCATGAGATTTGAACCTAGGTGGGGAGTGGAAAAATAAAACTACTTAACTAACTCACCCAAATCTCATTGGAAATCTTAAATTATTTTTTATTAAATAGGAAAAGTTGAATCTATTGACATGTCAAGAAGATTCACTTTTCTTAAATTCATTTTTATCTTGCTTCAATATAGTTTTTTCCATTGTATATGCCTTTAACTCTTGGAAGTGTGATACTAAAGTATCTTTTTATAGTTTAGAGAATATTTTCCTTCTCATATATGTAAACATTTTTGAATGAAAAGTGTTTTTCCAAATTATTTATTAATAATAAAGTGGTGCATAACAGCTGAATTGAATGATATTGATAAAATATTTTGAATGCTATTGTAATTTCATTACAAATACTTGAATATTTTCAACTATAATGGTGCCTTCATCTATATATGGCTATAATTTACAACCATAAGAATAACAATTTTTTTTTATGTTTTTCCAAAAAACCCATGCCAATTTTTATATATAATGAAACTTTCATATCCATATGAATAATTAGTCATGAACACTCATTTTTTTTATTTGTTCCACCTAAACACTTAATACATTATATAAAATGCATTCATGTTTAACACTATCCCAACTATTTGATGTTCCTCTAAAAATGAATGGAATAATTAGAGGTCATTGTGATAGTTAGATAGACAATAGATCTCTAAAAATCACCCATCATTTATTTTATTCTAGTCTAATGCGCCTTCAATAAATGTAATATCTCATTGTGTCTACAAAATCCATTATTTATTATTATAAATAGTTAGTAATTTTTTTCAATTGGAATATGATGTTCAAATATTTAATATATGTTGAAATTATGTTTTAAAATCATGTGAAAACAAATTATTTAGATAGAGTATTTATAAATTCATAAATTTGAATGGATGGTTATTATAACCTATAAATTATCATAGGGCTGATAGAAGAACTTAAACATCCATATTGGCCTCTGTTGATAAAATTTTATTTTGTGTAGAATGGGCATTTTGTGCATTCTATACAAGATAAGAATAATGAATGATTACTTGATAATATTACCATCTTGTTCTAAATGGGTAACTTTCCATTCTGAACAAGATGCACATATTATAAATTAATAGGTCATTATTCCTATCTTGTGTATAATGGACATGTGCCCATTCTAAACTAGATAGGAATGATATGAACATCAAAGGCCTATATTCTTATATTATGTAGAATAGACACATACCCATTCTACACAAGATAAGAATAATGATCACTTAATTTATAATATGAAAAACATAGGCATATATTCTCATATTGCATAAAATAAACACATGCCCATTATACAAAAGCTAAGAATACCAAAATTTTAATTGATAATATTCTTATCTTGTTTAGAATTGGGTAGTTTCCCATTCTAAACAAGATAGGAACAATATGTGCAATAGAGGCCAATTTTATTTTTTTGTGTAGAATGGACATATGCCCATTCTGAACAAGATAGGAATAATATGAGCAACATAGGCATATATTATTATCTTGTATATAATGGGCACATGCTAATTTTACACAAGATAATAATATTGGCTTCTTAATTGATAATATGAATAACAAATAGTTATATTATTATCTTGTGTAGAATGGGAACATACCCATTATATAAAAGATATGAATATTACCTTTTTAATTAATAATATTCATATCTTTTTTAGAATGGGAAACTACCCATTCTACACAAGATACGAGTATAGGTTTCTGTTGCTCATATTATTGTTAAGACTTGTTTCAAAGTCTTAACCTTAATTTAGGTTGTTAGGCAATAATAAAATGTAAAAGGGAATGCATATTTATTTATAAATACACCCCCTTAAATAAATTACTATGACATTTACTTAGTTTGATTTATGTTTTGAGGTTAATAATTAAACTAACTTTTGGGTTGCATTCTTGTAAGAGTTATTTTACTAGTTGTTTTTTATCAGTCATAGGCGAAAGCTATATATTCACGTTTGTATGAGTAAAAATGTTAATGGAATATTGGAACCCTTATATGTAATTATTTTTTGATGATTAATAAAATGCTTGTGGACCCATCTCAGTGGGCACAAGATTTACCCTCAGTGATTTTCTTGGTTGAAATTAATTAATGATATCAGTGGTATCAGAGCATGGTAAAAAGAAGCATGGTGATCTTGAGTAAAAGAAGAGGTGAATTTTATTCATGTTCTTGGAAAATAAATATTCATGTGAAGACAATTTGACAAATATAAGGTATGCCCTTTATTAAATACTTTGGAGTTAACATTTAAAAATAATTTCAAATATCATTTTTTTCAATTTTTTTTTCTTAGCCTATGATTGAAAGAATTTATACATTGAAAAATTAAATATATTGAAGAAATAAATTTTGTAGGGCTAGTCTAAGAAGAAAAAATAAAATAAAAATTTCATCCTCCATTTTTGAAGCTTGATTTTCCCTCTTGAATCTTGTAGAAGGTGAATGTTTGAATCCAAAAATTGAAAATCTGCCTAATAAGCTATTTGTACAATTTTTTTAACTTGAAAAACTCCTGTCAAAGAGAGGTAATACCTCCATGAGTTTAAAAAAAAAATATGAAATAAATTTAGATGATTTTTATTTTTTTTAAGCTTCTATCTATCAATAAAAAAATCACATTTAAAACATTCCTAAAAGCATTTTAAGCAAAGTTTTTGAGTGGTATAGTCTATTTGAACATTGGTACAGCCTCCATTGCATCCTAAACATTGCATCCATCATTAATTTTGTATAAAATATATTTATGGTAGTCTAAAACTATTTAAATATGATTAAAATTGTCCAAAACCTCCTTTGTATGGCTTGCATGGATTTGTATGGCTTGATACAACAAGAAAATAGTTTTAGGAATTTTATTTTGTAGACATGGCATCCTTGTCTAGAAATGGTGTTAGAACATAATATGAGATTTTTTTTTTCATTTGTTAAAGTTTGATAAAAAATTTTAGGGTTTGGGGTCCCACAAATATCCAAGCTTTTTACCCTTTTCAAAAAAAATTCATGGATGATTTATTTTTACTTGGGAAAGTAATTTTTGTATGTTCACAGAGCCAAAAATAAGGTTTAATTATATATTTCTTCTTATATGTCTTGTGAAGTCTCATAAATAAATTGGAAAGGATAATTTGTAAGAACCCTTAGAATTTGGAGGTCCATGGTTCAAATCTCTTTTAGTCAAATTTTATATTTGGTGATTTTTTTGGAGGAATATTTAATTTTTTGGAATCTTTTGCATGTTTTGAACACTTTAAAGGGAATATATCATGTAAAAGAGTGAAATTTAGTGGGATAAAAGTAATAAATGTGTGTGTGTTTTTTGTGAAATAAGGGTGTAATTGGTGAAATAAAGTGTAATTCATGAAACAAGGGTATAAATCTTTTATTTTTTTGGTGAGGTTAAGTGCAAAACCCATAAAAAATCTATCTCTTTGTCTTTATGTGGGGGTTAAGTGAAAAACCTCATAGAAGAATTTTTTTGTGCAAAGTGGTCTATGAGTGTGTTGTTATTTCATTTTTTCATTTAATTTCATTTGAAAATTTCAAAAATTTAAAATTTTCTTCTAGATAGTGATCATTTAATGATTTATAATTACATTGATTGGAAATGTTTTATGGAAGCTTCATTAGTTTTCAATGAGTTATCGGATGTTGTGAAGAGTGAAAATCTTGTGTTGCCTACAGAACAGTATAAAATTGACATTTTCAATATGTGTGATTCTAAATCCTTAGCAATAATCAAGTGCTGTTGCACTAGAAATACTTATATTCATATTTAAAACTATCATCATAGTTACATTGCATGAAAGACTTTATCTGTCTTGTATGATAACAATCTTAAGCATAAGAAGATAGATATACATATTCAATTATTTACTTTATCATTAGAGGAAGATGGGGATATAGGAGAGTACATGTCTAAATTAAATAATATTGCTACTAGTGATATAATAATTTGACTCAAGAGAGGATAGTTAGTATGGTGTTAGTTCCAAAATAAAAGCAAAATGAAATAAATACACTAATAACATAACATCTCTAGGCCTAGACACCAGAGAGAGCTTAGTTAATAAAAAAAATGAAAAACACAACTAAAAATCAAGGAATAAAAAAAAAAAAATCCCTTCACCTTCCTTGGATGCTCCAAATGCCTTTGTAGTGGTGGCTTACTTGGCTTGTGCTCATGAAGTCTTCATCAAAGGAGGCTTGGATATCTCCTCTTCTATTTGGCACCTTTGGCTTATGGCTTGGCTTGACTTGGAATCAATTTGGCATTATAAATTTACATAATAAATTCCTTGAAGATATTTGAGCATAATAACTTTGCACCAAAATAGCTTAAAAATGATGTTCTTGGCCTCTCTATTTATATATTTTTGGATTTGATTAGAATCAACCTCAACCATCCATCTCAAGATTGAGATGTGTGGTTGAGGATTAATTCAATTTTTGGAATTAAGTTTATAATTATCCTCATCATGAAATTTTAAGAAGGGGTAATTAAGAGGTATGGAGGGCATCATGGAAGGCATTGATGAGGCATGGAGGTCATGAATCTTGATATTTTTGGCAATTAAGGCCTAGGGATGTCCTCCAAAAAAATGAGGTCACTTGATGATGCAGATATTTAATATTCATTTATAAAAATAATTTTTCAACAAGTTTTCATGGAATCATTGATTAGGCCTTGATTTGGGTTAATTATCTCTTAATCATGAGTAAGCACTTTGTGTACAAATTACTCAAATTGATCAGAATGCCTTATTATTAGTCTAAAATTTGATTAGATTAGAATTGGAAGTCACTGTCAGATGCATTGGAACCATAATCCCATTTAGGATGTTACCAAAAAAAAATTAAGGCACACATCTTGTGTAAGATATTTCATAGGAAAGAGCAATCTAGAGCACCTAGGTGCAAAATTGGCATTTTGACTTGAAATGATCTGATCAAAGTTAATTAGCCCATAAATTTCATTACCCCATTTAGGGATATCCTGGAAAAAATCAAAACTTTAATATGTCAATTTCACATCATTTAGTGTGTTTTAATGTTTTAGGCCAAATTGTGCATTTTGAGTGGAAATTGGCCAAAAGTTCAATTGAAGGTTATCGATGGCCAAATTTAGGTCTCTATAGTTTGCCTCTATTTAGGAAGCTATTGTAAGATATAAGAACAATAGCATATTTTAAAATAATGAAAATGTCTTGTATGCCTACAACTACAATGATGGTGAACTAACTATAGTAAGGTGTTAGTTCCAAAATGAAAATAAAATAAAATAAACACACTAATAGCATAACATCTCTAGGCCTAAACACTAGGGAGAACTTAGTTAACAAAAGCAAATGAAAAACACAACTAAAAAAGCAAGGAATAAAATATAATAATTAATTTACCTTCCTTAAATGCTCCAAATTCCTTTGTAGTGGTGGCTTGTTTGGTTTGTGCTCATGAAGTCTTCATCAAAGGAGGCTTGGCTATCTCCTCTTCTCCTTAGCACCTTAGGCTTGTGGCTTGGCTTGGATTGAAATAAATTTGGAATTATAAATTTTCATAATAAATTCCTTGAAGATATTTGAGCATAATAACTTTGCACCAAAATAGCTTAGAATTGATGTTCTTGGCCTGTCTATTTATAGATTTTTGGATTTGATCAGAATCAACCTCAACTGTCCATCTCAAGATTGAGATGTGTAGTTGAGGATTAATTAAAATTTTGGAATTAAGTTTGTAATTATCCTCATCATGAAATTGGAAGAAGGAGAAATTAAGAGGTATGGAGGGCATCATCGAAGGCATTGATGAGGTATGGAGGGCATGAATCTTGATATTTATGGCATTTATGGCCTAGGGATGTCTTCCCAAAAAAATGAGATCACTTGATGATGTAGATATTTAATATTCATTTTTAAAAACAAGTTTTCATGGAATTATTGATTAGGCCTTGATTTAGGTCAATTAGCTCTTAAGCATGATTAAGCACTTTATGCACAAATTACTCAAATTGATCAGAATGCCTTGTTATTAGTCCAAAATTTAACCAGATTGGAATTAGAAGTCACTATCAAATGCGTTGGAATCGTAATCCCATTGAGGATGTTACCAATAGAAAATAATGAAGGAACACATCTTGTACAAGAGATTTGATAGGAAAGAGCAATCTAGAGCACCCAAGTGTAAAATTAACATTTTGACTCGAAATGATCTAATCAAAGTTAGCTAGCCCATAAATTGCATTACCCCAAATTAGAACTTGAATATGCTAATTTCACATCATTTAGCATGTTTTAATGTTTTTATGCCAAATTGTGCATTTTTAATGGAAATTATCGAAAAACCTGATTAGAGGTTATCGATGGCTAGATTTAAGTGTCTATAATTTGTCCTATTTGGGAAGGCATTGTAAGCTATAAGCACAATAATGTCTTCTCAAAGAATAAAAAGGTCTTGTATGCATATAACTAAAATGATGATGAACTAACTATATGATTCCCCCTCAAGGGAATTATTGGCACAAGTGGGTCGGTGAATGGTCCTTCGAAAAGAAAGAATTGAAATGAGGGGACTATTAAAAGGAAAAATGATGGGGTGAAAACATAATGATACTAAAAAATAGTCAAAATCATTGATAATGTAAGTGGGATGGTGTGCAATGATTTTCCCAAAGGTAGTTATAAACATTATACTCTGATAGTGGCAACGTGGTATGATAACACAATGATTTTCTCAAAGGTGGTTATAATTATTAAGAAGATGAAGCTACCCTAGTTAAGATAGACAAACAAGATAATAACATGCCCCTATATAGGTAGAAAAATTAAAGTGGTGACAACATAATGATTTTCCCAAAGGTAGTTATAATCATTGAGAAATCCAAGTGGGATGGTGTGCAATGATTTGCCCATAGGTGGTTATAATCATTGGACCTCGATTATGAAAAACATGATAAACTTGGTTGAGGATGATGATAACTTAACACAGAGGGTAATGATGAATTGGAACAACCTACTAGTAGAGAGATGCTCATTTGAACTAATAAAAGTTAAAATTATTTCATAGTTAATTACTCTATTTGGGATATGATTAGGATAAAATCAAGATGTTGGTGCTGAAGAGATGCTGCCATTGTTGAATAGACTTTTTGAAGCTGATTTTTTCTATAACACATGTCAATAGGCATTATGGTATAACATCATGAGGACTTGGCCAAAATATGCATAAGGATTGACTCCCATAATCCAATACTCAATAGAAAATAATGCACCAATGATAGAAACCATGATGACAATGTAAACATATTATTATGGAATCACCCAATGAACACACATAAACTAAATCAAGGCAACCATGCTGAAACCAAACAAATAGATAGAAAAACAAACAAAATAAATAGAAACAAACAAATAAACAAAGCAATAAAAACCCTATGAATATTGTCCCTATAAAATAGGTGACAAATTAATAAACAAAAAAAATGGGAGAATAGAATAAAAGGAAGGAGGTGGTCAAACTATCTCCATATGCACTAGGCAAGTGGACTTTGCCTACATAGTTTCATGGATGTAATATCCAATGAAAAACTTTAGGCTAAATGTAGTTCTCCTAGGGAATGGGAAGAATGTGATAACTAAGGCAAACAAATAGAATGGATGTGAGAGAAGAAGAGGAATGGGATTGAAAAATGGCAAGTGCATTAGAGAAAAAGGCCAAAAAGGATGGGAAAATTAAATGAAAAGTGATTTACTTGTAACCTAGTAAGGGTTCCCAGAATCTTTAAGGCAAAGAAGTGGTTAATATTTTTGTTCTTTTCTAATAATTTTTCAAATGTTTTTGGAATTTTTTGAAGTGTCTCAACTTGATCAAGAATGAAGAGACACTAAATGGTTCAAGCTTGCAAAATGGTAGGAGCATTCAAATGAAGGTTTCTCTCAAAATGGTGATAGCATGGCTTATGTTACTCGCAAAACATTGAGAGTGTGGCTTAGATTACTCACAAAATTACAAGAGTGTGGTTTAAGTTGCTCATAAAATGGAGAGAGTGTGGCTTAGGTTACTTAAAAAATAATGAGAGTGTGGTGGGAAGGGTGATTAAGCTATCCTCAACAAGTATAAAATGCTACCTACATAGTCCCAGAGTAGGACCTTAAGTCATTGTAGTTTTACTCTACAGTGGAGATATTCAACTAGTGTAGCAGTCAATTCAAACAAAATAGGCATAGTTGGTAAAATGCACAATATGGCATAAGAAGTGATAAGTTGGTATGTCAAGGCTTAATGTTGCCCCTATTTTGACTATAGATAGTTATAACTAAGACATAATGACATAGATCAATGATACTAATTTTCCCAAAGGTAGTTATAATTAGTAGGAATATTGGTGGTAAGAAAGGAATAACAAACAAAGGATGCAATTGCTGAAATTTCTATCATGCTATCCAAAAATACACTCTCTATCTGAAGTACTTGAACTAACTGATGAACTAATTAGATACCTTGATGCTAAAACTATGTAACGAATGACAAAAACTAAGGTCAAATGGGCTAGGATTTAGAATATAATGGGTTGATAGGTTGGTAGTAGAAAGTGGATACGATGAAGAGGATGGATAAGGAAGGTATTTGTATAAATAATAATAGTGATAAAATGGAATAACTAAAATGGTCCTTACAGATAATACACCTTAACACTCAAGCATAATATCTCTTAAGATGAATAATATTCATTGGCTTTGGAAGCTCATCTCCGTTTAGTGTGGCAAGCCTATATGATTTTGATCTATAATGTTTAGTGATGATGAAAGGCCCTATCTAGTTTGGTTTGAATTTCCCTTTATGCTTCTTCTCAACCATGGTATTATTTTGGTTTTCTTTAAGAACAAGATCATCAAGTTTAAACATTATATACTTAACACATTGATTATAGTGGCCTTTGAGTTAGTTTTGATATGCTTAAAGAATGTTGAGCATAGCCATGCATTTTTCATCAAGTAGATCTATCTCTTGTAGGAGAGCCACTCGATAGTCATGATCATCCAAGACATACTTAAAATAGATGCATAGTGAAGGTAATTTAACCTCAATGGGATGGATGGCTTTAGTACCATAAACAAGTGAGTATGGAGTGGCTCTTATGGGGGTATGATGATTGGTACGATATGCCCAAAGGGTAAGGAATATCTGGAGGTGCCAATTATGATCGACATCATTAACAATCTTTTTGAGAATGTTGACAATGGTTTTATTGGATGCCTTTACTTGGCCATTACCTTAAGGGTAATATGATGTAGAAAAATGTTGTGTGATGTTATATTTATTACATAGTTTTTCTACATCCTTATTCTTGAATGATCCTCCATTATCAAATACAATGTCAAAGGGGATACGGTAACAATAAATGAGATGGTTAAAGATGAATTTGGAAATTTGATTTCTAGTCACGTAAGTGAGGGGTATAGCTTCAACCCACTTATTGAAATACTTAGTGGTGGTAAGGATATGTTTATGGCTATCAGAGGAAGTGGGGTTAATCTTCCCAATGAGGTCAAGTCCCCATGTAGAAAATGACCATGGTGTCTACATCAGTTTTAGAGTTTTTGCTAGGACATGAATCAGATTAGCATGACATTGGTATTTGTCACACTTTATATATGTAGTGACATCTACATCCATTGTGGGCCAATAATAACTAGTACGCAAGATATTTTTAGATATGACTACCCTACTAGAATGAGCTCCACATACTCCTTCATGAACTTCTCTTAACACTAGTGTAGACTCTACTGAGTTTAAACAATGAAGTAGAGGTTCATCAAAACTGTGATGGTAAAGGGTGGATCCAAGTAGAGTATAATGAGTGGAATGATGAATGAAGGCTTTGATTTGTTTTTGAAATAGTTTAGGTGTTAAAACTTAGTCATGAAGGTAGTTTTAAAGGTATGAGTACTAAATAGAATTAGGACCAACAATATCACAATTCATTGCAACAATTAAAGGTTCATGAGCTGGTGCTAACAAATTTTTATGACAAACTGATACTCTTTAGCTTTATCTATTTGTCAAATCAAAGAGCCAATTATATCCATGGCATCTACAATTCTTTTACTATCCCTTGATATGTGCTCAAACTGAATATTGATAATTTATTGTTTAAAAGTGTCAACCATGGATTTATATGGAACTAGTTTATCATCTTTAGTCTGAAAATGATTTATAACATAATTGATGATTAACTAAGAATCACCATAAACTTGGAGATGAGATATATTCAAATAAACTACTTTTTAAAGTCTTACAATAAGTGCTTCATACTCAACCATGTTATTTGTACAAGGAAAACTGATTTTGAATGATTTATGGATTAGATCCCCCTATGGTGTAATAAATAATAGGCCTACCCCTGATCCATGTGCAGTAAATGAACCATCAAAATATAGCTTCCAAGGTTGTTATTTAAAGGGTGTATTAATGATGGTCATTATGGATTCATCAAGAAAATGAAATGTGAGTGGCTGTGTGTCTGTGAGAGACACTTCAACAAGTTGATTTGTAAGAACTTGTCCCTTGATTGCCTTTTGGTTGACATACTCTATGTCAAAATCAATAAGAAGCATGATCCATTTAGCCATTATTCCTTGAAAATCTATTTTGGATAGTAGATACTTGAGTGGATCTACTTTTGAAATGACCATGGTCTTATTATTCAACATGTAATGGCACTATTTCTGAGCTGTGAAGACCATAGCCATATAAACTTTTTAAATAGGTTCATAGTTATGTTCATATGTAACTAAGGTATGGATTAGGTAGTATATGGCATTCTATTTTCCATTGTGATTATGTTGAGCCAAGATTTCCCCAGAGCATGGTTGGTAGCTGATAGGTATAAGAAAAATGGCTTTCTTGACATAAGAGGAAATAGAATAGATGGATTAATAAGATAATCTTTGAGTTATTGAAAAGATATTTGGTAGTGATCATCCTAGTGAAATACAACTCCCTTATTTAAAATATGTGTAAATGGATGACACTTGTTTGCTAACTAAGAGATGAAGCATCGGATTGATTGGATCTTACCTTGTAAACTATAGAGTTGCTTTAAATTAGTTGGTGCCAGCATCTTAGTTATAACATCAACTTTGGTTGGATCAACTTCAATACCTCTATGAGACACGATAAATCCAAGTAGTTTCCCTAAAGTTACACCAAACACAAATTTCTTTAGATTGATTTTAACTTTGTACTCATGTAATATTTCAAATATCTTACATAGCACTACTGGATGGTTAGCCCTAGTTTTGGATTTTCCTAATATGTCATCAACATAGTCTTCAACAATATCATAGAATATGATAGTAATGGCCCTTTTATATGTAGCTTCAGTGTTTTTAAGGCCAAATGGCATTACCTAATAACAAAATGTTCCCCATGGAGTTGTGAATGCTATTTTATGTTGGTCTTTTGGTGCTATTCTGATCTAGTTATATCTTGAAAATTCATCCATGAGTGAAAGCATTTCATAATTAGCCATGGAGTTGATGATCACGTCGATATTAGGTAAGGGAAAATCATATTTGGGATAAGATTTGTTGATGTCTCAAAAATTAGTACAAATTCAAATCCCTTCAAGATTTTTACTAACAGGTACCACATTAGAAATCCATCTAAGTAGTCAATGGATCAAATACATCCATCTTCTAAGAGTTTTTCCAATTCTTTCTTTACCAATACAATAATGAAAAGATGCATCTTATGTAGCTTTTCTTTTACTGATTTGGCATTAGGATTAACCACAAGATGGTGTAGAACCAAGGTGGGGTCTAAACCTAGCATGTCAGAATAGGCCCCTGCAAAGATATCTACAAATTCTCTCAATAGATCTATAAAGACATCACATTCCTCCTCAGTGAGGGATGCTCCTAATTTTATCCATTTCAAGGCTGATGGAGTCTTGATATTTAACTCTATTGTATTTTTGACTAAAAGGGTCAAACTATCTTCTAGGATAGTAGTCAATGACTTGAACTATTGAATTATGTCAGGGTCCTCCATTAGGACTTACCCTTTAACTTCTCCTAGGCATGATGAATCTGAGTCACCTAATATAAGATCTAGCCATGTGACAAAAATAGCCAAAAATTCTTAGATAATTTGATAAAATACTTGTTATTGTTCAAAGTTAAACTTATATCCATAGGAAAGTTCATCATTGGTGGTCTCTTGATCTAAATTTGAAGAAGAATGAACATCCCCATCTAAGGGCACCTAAAATAGGTTTTCACCACTAGACTGGCCTTTATCTTAATTTTTTTCCTGGTTAAAAAGTACCTCAAAGAGTTTTTCACTTTGGGACCTCATTTTTTTACTTATTTGTTTTTGGCTAAGGGTACTCACTCACTCTCCAAAATAAGCTGTAGGATCCAATGTGATTTAGAATCTTGATTTGTGATCTCCTAATGGAACATTGTCTCTAAGGCCTAAGAAATCATAAAATGCCTCATCATTCTAGAACTCATCCATCGATAGACTTGATTCTTGTTGGTCCCAATCTATTAGTTAGGGATAATATAATATAAAATGGTTATAATGAATGGCCAAGGTAAGGGTATAAATGGTATTATTATCAAGTAGGTTGGTTTCAGCTAGGTCATCAAAGGTGAGGCTATGATCAAACTCTAATTCACTATCAGCATCATCATCACTAGTCATTGGTGAGGGAGTTTGAATACGATATGTGGGGTCACCCCTAGGTGGTTTAAATCCAAGTCCATAAGGCCTTTCATACTTAGTCATGGAAATTGGCTCAATGGTTCTTTTTTGATTTAGTCTAAGGCCTCTTCCTTCATAATTGTGATGCTCCATGATCCTATTAGGAATAAGATACTTTGAATTTTTATAACAATCAACTTAGTCATCATTGTATAACCATGATTCATCCCCTTCAAGAGGGTTAGGTCTTAGGATAGATGTTGGTACAAATGTGACAGGGCCCTTATCTTTGTTCTTTTGTTGTAATGCATATGTAGGATGACTTTAGGTCACCCAAAGGTTTTCAAATTTTGAGGAAGATTTGTAATATGAAATGTATCATGGGTCACATATTTTTTTGGTCCAATATCTAAAATGGTGAAATGATTAGAAGCTTCAAGAGGTAGCATGTGGGAAAGGGAATCCAAGGTATTAGGAACTATGCAATTATCTGGTGAAGGATCAATAAGTATAGCTTTTCATTTATCTTGATCAGAACTTGGATTCATATCATACTAATAATTATAGCTTTGAAATTTGGCCTCCAGATGCTTGTAGTACTCATATGGGTGTAAATCTCTTGGAATATTTGCTTCCATCCCTAAGTGGGAAAACTTGATACATTAGTTTAGCATTGATGGTACTACATGAATCTCATGTAACCAAGGCCTGCCTAGAAGCATGTTGTATGATAACTCAAGATCAAGCACATGGCAAAGTGTATCATGGGTCAAAGGCCCAATAATAATTGGTAAACTAATAGTGGATTGTGATTCTCTTTCTTGATTATCATAAGCTTTGATGGTTATTATTTTTGGTTGGAGATCTACCATTGTGTACCCAAGAAGCTTGATTAGTTTTAGAGACACTATGTTGATGCCCAATCCATTGTATATAAGGAAACATTTTGCTTTGTGTCACTTTATATAAAATTCTATGTATAATGGATTATTATGGAGTGAGCCAAGGGAAGACATATTACTTTGGTTGAATATGACTTGTTGGGATGGAGATAGGTGTCCAACCAAAACATGAAATTTATCAAGGGATATGTCACTAGCAATAGTGGATTGGGTTAAAAACTCATTCAAGATGTTTTTGTAGATTAATGATGTTCACAACAAATCTAAGATAGAAATTTATGATGGTTTTTTCTATAATTATTTCATAATATCAAACTTCTTGTCTTGGTCAGTAGTGAATGGTTTATTTTGAGGTTAAATAGTTAGTTGGATGACAGGCAAAGTGGTGAATGGTTATGGGCCTGGGATGGTAATCTTTAACCTCTAATTTGTGATTGCACAATTAGGATTAAAAACTAAACCATTATTGCTAACCAATGTTGGGAATGTTGTGGGATGAGGCATGACAAGTCTTGATTACTAGTGCACTTGCATGTGGTCACATGGAAAGAATTAGTTATTGATATAAGGTCTAAAAGGGGAAGTTCTAGTTTACTAGTTGGCCTTATTGTAATCTTAGGTCAAAGAAGGATTATCCATGTGATTTGGTTGACTATTATTGTTTAGCAATGGTCTAGACTAATTAGTTTTTGGTCTAAGATTAATAAAGATGGTATTAACACTACCCCCTATAAAATTACCTATAACCCTATTGTAGTCATGTAAAACTGCATGGTAGGTTTATTGGTTTTTACCATTTTAACCTTGGTTTTGTCCATTATTCTATCATTATGGGTTCTACTACTGATTTTAGGTATTTTACTGGTTTAACCTTTGATTTTGCTGCTGCATTAGTGGTTGTTATTGATTATTTTGTTGTTGTTGATTATTATGTTAGGGAAAGGGGTTTTGATAAATCCTAAGATTTTGATTGGAAGTGGAAGCACCATTATCTAGTTTTATCTCCCCATTTTCCAACATATTCTTGATTAAATGCTTGATTTGGACACATCTTCATAGATTATGCCTATTGACCCGATGATAGTCACATAATTCATTTTCATGATACCAATCAGGATAAGGAATGCCTTGTAGATAATGCTTTGGTATAAGCCAACTAATCAGATTAGTGGCAATAAGATTGTGAAATACAAACTCAATAGGTTATCTTAGGTCACTAAAGACATGACATGTAGGCATAATTTTTTTAGGAGGAGGGGTTTGTAATGGTATAAGCTATTATATTTATTGTGTAGGTCTTGGTTTTTATGCTTGTAGCATTGGTTGGAGAGGTTGTTGGGTAGAAGTAAGTTGAAAAGGTAGTAAAAATGATGTTTTCACAATTTGCACATTATAGGATTTAGTTACTCCATTTCTCACAACATTCCTATTACGGTTGAATTACTTCAATCTTTCATGGGTATTAGCCTATGTTGGTTATGATGCTTGCACTTGGACGGGATGTTGGTCATTTTCTTAATTGGTACCTTGATTTTGATTAGTTGAATTAAGCTTGATGACTCCTTTATTAATGAGTGCTCACTCAATCAACAAGACTTTATCAATGATTTCCTTGAAAGTATGTACACATTGTAGTTCTAAATGACAAGCTATCTCACTATGCAAATTTTTGGTAAACATAGTGACTAATTGTTTATTCGGTAAACTATGGGTGAAATGGCTTGCAAGGGATCTCCAACACTATAAATAAATTATGAAACTCTCACTAGATTTTTTCTTTGCTTGCATTAAGTTCACTAATGAAATCTCATGCTCAAGATTATAGGAAAAGTGCTACATAAACTTATCAAAAAGATCATCAAAATCTACTATTGAGTTCTTGGGAAAATTTTTAAACCACTCCAAGGATTGTCCAACCAAGCTCCTTGAAAATAATAGAAAAATGTATATATCACTATATGCCATTGGTTGACATGTGATAAAGAATTCAGTCAACTGAGCCTTAGGGTCAGCTTTCCCTTTGTATTTACTAAATTTTAGTGGTTTGTATCCTAGAGGAAATGGTATCTACAAATACTCCATGTTGAATGGATAGGAACATACATCATCCAATTTGAAATTTTTAGTTTGCTTAACAACTTGAATGGTAGCAATTACATCCTTTATCTATTGTAATTCTTGGGATAAGAAACTAGAAGGAATATTGGTTTGAGGGAGAACATTGGTTTGGATAAATGGTTGGGAGGTCACAAGTGGAACACTTTGACTAGGGTATGATAGAGATACCTATTGGGGTATATTGGCTTGGTTTGGGAATGGACTAGGAATACACATATGTGGATTAGGATGTACATGAAATTGCTCATTTGGTTGCAAGATATTTTGGTTTGGGTTGGTGATAAAGGTTTGAATTGGAGGATTTTATGGTTGGGATGGCGGGATATAACTATATTGTCCCTACTATGGTTGAAAAAGGACATGTTATCGACTAATCAAACCTTGATATTGAGTGGGAACTTGTAGACCAAGACCTTATCTCTAAATTTGTGACACATTTTGAACCAATGGTTGTCTAGTAGGCACCTAGAAAACATGGGGACCTCCTTGTTGCACAAATCCCTATGAGGAAGTGAAATCAGGTTGTAGATTTAACATCTATCATTAACCAATATTTTCATGTTGTTGACTAGTCATTATTTGGTTTTGGATTGGCATATTAGTTTGTGACTGAAGAGGTATGCTCGTCATTACCTAGTGAGGTGGAACATTTTTTGCCCCTAATTGAGGTGGTAATGTATTTCTCCTCTATTGCATTGATACACTATATTATGCCTATTGTTGTGGAATACTACTTGTTACCTATTGAGGAGGAGTAGGGTTCATCACATTTTGTCGTTAAGGCATGACATTGGCCATTGTTTGATTATCTAATCTCATAGGTTGTACACTTGAGGAAGCAGTCAGTTGAGGTTGGGGTGTATAAAATCCCACTCCATAGTATGATGACCTATTCATAGGATTAACTATAAGCACATGTTGTTGGCTAGCTGTTTATGCATTAGTACCACTTTGATCGAGATTGGACATTGTTTGCACATTATCCACCACATTTGACTCACTATTTAGTGTAGAAGCTGAAGACACTTCTTCAATAATGGGCACATGTATCAAGTTATTTATTGAAGTGGTTTAAATGAATGGGTTAGGACTTGGATTCTCATATAGTCAACTCTGTCAACACTCCTATTGAAGGAACTAGGTCAATAAGAGGCTTACTTATCATGTTCATCTGATTGAAATCATGTGCTAGATTAAAGTAGGTTTGGTATGCTATTTGCATTTGGTTAAAGTGATATTCCATGATGTTTTTGTCTTGATCAGCTATATTAGGATCTTGGTACATTGTTTGGACTAGATCCATAGGATTTTTATAATAAGCCTATTGATCATAAATGATATTATGGGGCACTCTTACTAGACTTGGTAAATTTTCATGGGTGAAGTATGCTAGAAGCTTAGCCCCTACCTCTATGGCTCTAACCAAAATCTCATCCTTGTTCTCTAAAAAATATTGCTAAAAAATGGATCATATATGGAAGCTATATTAGTAGAATATGACTGTTGAAGTATTGCTTATCCACTATAGGTATTGTAGCTAGGTACTATGTGGTTTGCTCTTGGTCTTGTTCTAAATAAGTTAGTGTGTTAACTAGATAGTTAGCTAATGGATCTTGTATTTATGCCCCTGATTGAGTATTATAAGAGGGATAAGAATCCACCTCATAAGCAATATTATCCACATAGGGGTCTTGAACCATTTCTTCCTATGTAACCACATTATTAATCCCTAGATTATACATGAGTCCACTATGAGTGTAGGAATACATGTTGGGATCCATAGTCAATGATTTTGTGATAAAAGGTCAAAGATTTATACAAACTCTAAAAAAGATAATGTATAAAATAGATGATGTTCTAACTTGGTCTAGATTTGTCAAAAAGATCAATAGCTTTATGCAGAGGTTTGTGAGGAAACAAGTTAAGTATCTAACATTTCACTACTCACACAAAGGTAAGCAAGTAAATGAACCTAAATAAAAATGCCAAAATCTAATGTCAAAGTGTTTCAAATCAGTCTAATCTATGAATTTAAAATTTTCTAGGTCTTTTGGCCAAATGTAGTGTCAAAATCTAGGCTCAAACAAGGCATGTGCTAGGACTCTTGGCCAAACAATGTCAAAATCTAGACTTTGAAAAAAGATGAAAATTTTAATCTAATGGATTTGAAACACTTATAAAAAATGTAAGAGTTTGATTCTTGGACATGAACTTGATCAATTAGGTATAAGGTATGAAATAAAAGGAACTTTTAGCAATAATTTATTTTCTCACAAAAAATGGTATAAAACTAGGTTATTTTTGACAAACAAGCTAGACAAAAGTGAACAGTATAACAATTTTAGACACTGTATGAAAAAATTTGGAACTTTATGCAAGAGGATTTATGAAATAATATTCAAAATGTTTTGGGCAATGTAATGATGCTATACTACCCAAAAGTTATGATAAAAAGGTTTGTTTCAAAAAATCTCTAAGGCAAAAATGCTTTCCTACAATTTTGATAGCATAACACTACCTTTCTTGAATCAAAATGTTGTGGTGCATAGAATTGAAGTGCAAGTGTTAAGCACAAAATGGCTTAAGTCTATCAAATGATGACAATGATTATGAGTCTTAAATTACCTTCAATCTAAATTGGAAATTAAACCTAAGTTCCTTCAAGTTTAGTGCAAATGGTGAACCCACTTAACACATCAACCCTATGAACTTATAAAGGTGTAATTTCAAATTTAGATTATAAATGAAGGACTAAAAAAAGTTTGGTAAAGGTCTAGACTCAATTGGGTAGCATAACTACACGAAAGTGGATGATATGACTCTCAAGCTTTTGATGAAATTTTGAACAAGGCAAATTGATGATCTCACATGGACAGCATAACGCCTCTTTGTTCAAGAATAATTTGGACTATGTGTTTAGTTTAGATTTTTTTTTACACCAAGTTTTGAATCCAAATAAGACTTTAGACAAGGACAAGATTAAATAATTGATTTCCCTTATATCTTAAACTGACAAGGTTGCTTGGTATTGTTGGAGTCCATCAATATATGTCATTTGAGAGGATTTTAAGTGTTCATCCAAAAGTAAATGTGAATTATATAGTAGGGTTTTTACACCCCCCTTCTCTCAAATGATAGTACTAATACATGGACCTTGAGGCACACCTTGTACCAAAAATACTTTTATGGAAAGTGGGGATTTATCTAAGCTCTAACAAGTTTTTGAATGATTTAGGGGAATCAATTGCACAATGACTTTCATGCCAAACAATGTAAAATAAAAGCACAAATTTTGGGTGCATATCACTTGGCTTTTTATAAAAAGGTCTAGTCCTTTTTAAAACCACTACATCTTGCTATTCACTCAGTATAGTGTGATTTCCAAAGTGCCACTATGTCCCATGTGTAACTCTAAAGGAGTCAAATGAATTCAATGTTGAGAGATGAAACCTCAGGTCAAAGATTCCTTAAAGAACTTGTGGGAGGTGATGAAGTCCCCATCGCAAGCCAAGATGCACAAAAATAAATAAAGCATGAAAGTAAAAAGACTTTAAGGTCATTTTCAAGGTCACCCAAACTTTGATGAGTTTTTAGGGAGTGCTTTAGATGTGATGCAAGAGCATCTAGCAAGGACTAGTTGAATAAGCCTTCGATAGGCATTAGCCTAAGCAATTATATAAGTTTCCCTCCAAGTTATATTTTCAAATATTCATACTTGTCATGTGGAGGAGAAATAAGGCCTAAATATGTTTTGTATGGATTTATTAGTTGTCAAAGGATTTCAATAATCCTATTATTGTTGTAATCATCCAAGGATGGCATGGAGTCAAGCATAGTTGAAGAATTCCCTTATTAGATGAGTAGTTGAGCTTTTATAGGATAATGCAAGATTCAAGGAGATAAGGTCAATACTATTTTAAGATTGAAGACCTTGATTTAAGCATAAAGGAAAAAAAAAGAAGAGAGGAATAATTCAAGAGGAGAGATAGAGAGGGTGGATCTCCTTTAGGAAGAGGAGGAGTCACGAAGGCCATTCGGCCTGTATTATGTAAATAAAAATATTATGGTTTATTAATGAAGGAAGCCATTTAGAAGTCTGCCAATGATATGGACCCAAAAAA
Organism: Torreya grandis; assembly: GCA_037957365.1. Taxonomy (NCBI): domain Eukaryota; kingdom Viridiplantae; phylum Streptophyta; class Pinopsida; order Cupressales; family Taxaceae; genus Torreya; species Torreya grandis. The sequence continues at coordinate 2,037,333 of JARHVA010002283.1, read as the reverse complement.
AAAGAGACTGAGTCGAGATGAGGCAAAAATCGTGGAACGAAGAGGAAACTTGTTTTGACCATGGTGACAGAAAGCTGAGTCTTGGGTTGTTAAATCTTGAGAAAGTTGAGCCTTGAGGGAGCTGAGATGATTATACTGATGGCATGACTATGTTCTCTATAGACTCGAGTCTTTGAAAAGGATTCATTTATTTTTGTTTTATTGGGATTGAAGTCATCGCTCTATGAGCTTGATCGAGACGATGGAGAAAAGTAGACAGCCTTTGAATGAGGGGCTTTTTCGTATTTTGTTGTAAATCGAATGAATGCATGTTTGTAAAGACTATTTGGCAATATAAAATTATGCTATCAAACCTTGGTCAACATGCCAAAGACTGGTATATGTGAATTTCATAGCCCTGTATGGAGGGGACTTTTGCATTGCAGACGATCTATTAGATCTTGAGCAATAGAGGGGTTGACAAGTGTATGCCAAAAGCAAGAAACTAATAGAGAAATGCCTATGTGTAAGGCCATAGGCCTGGCATATCATGTATGTTTAGTATAATGTAGATTGAAACAATAAAATCATGTGATGTTCTATTTCATATGGTTTTAGCAAAGGAAGATATAAACAGAGTCGATGGTTAAATGAGATCTTCTATTTGGTAGATGGTAGTAATGTAGTGTACAAGAGCTTGCCGGGAGAACTAGACATTCATTTGCAAGATCAAACCTATAAACAGGGCCGTTTGGATGTGTGAGTATTGTTTTTGAGTCTACAACTAGACTTTGTCAAAAATATCATTGGTCAGGGACGCATGGTATGTATCTCTTTTACAGCCTCAGCCTCTGTTGTTTTATTTTCATTTATTGTGTGGAGGACCTTCTAGCCATAGGCAGAGGTTATTTATGTCACGGTGTGTTGATAGACACAAAGACAGAGTAAAATTGTTTCTTCTTTTATATTGTGATAGACAAGGAAGAGATGTATTTCTATAACTCTGTATTGATTGAGAGCCCTGTAAGCTATATTTTTAATATGTCTATTTCAAAATAGCCTTTGGTTATGGGGGATGTATGTAAATAACTGTAGGGAGATTATTGAGGTTGTAGGTTTGTCAGAAGGTAGAGGCACTCTAATTTAATATTGTACCCCTATGAAGATGACTATTTGATTAAATGTGGATTTTGTAGTTTATAAAAATATTCCTATATAGAAGATAGTCACCAATCAAAACTTTGGTGACCCAATCAGTATCTTGGTCCTGATAAGAGAAAAGTTCACTAAAGAAGAGACCATAAGAATGAATAAGGTAACTTGAGCTATAAACAAGGCGAGGGTTACATCATTTTTGGTATCAGAGCTTGAAACTCTTGGGATTTGGTAATTGATCATGTTTGCTAATAAGGTGCTACAGGATTGAGCAAAGGATCAAAAGACTAGGATGCAAAAGGCCTAGGTGAGATCAAGGAGATTGTGAAAAGACTAGTCAAGGAGAAAGGCTTGGGTGAGACAAGTGGACCAAAAGACTAGGGTGCTGAAGACCTAGGTGAGGACCTAAAGGGATCAAGAGACTAAGGTGGAAAAGACTTGGGTGAAGATCTCAAAGATAGAAGTTTGTTGAAGGCACTACAGAGCAGTAGAATACATGAGGGTACTAAGAAGGAAGCAAGCATCCAGAAGAAGAGAGGTATGACTAATAATGGAATTGATAAAGAGATTGATAGTTTGAAAAGAGATTTAGCTAAGTTTGTAGATAGATATGAGTCTTGGATGCAGATGGACAAGCAAGCATGGGTATGGCCAATGAGGAAGAGGTTGAAGTGGCCAATTGATCTCTTAATGAAGAGGAGAAAAAGGCAAAATGAGATTGCCAAGAAGAGTGAAGCCCATAAAGGTAAGAGGATGAGTAGGTTGCCAAGTTAGCAACAAGAGAAAGAGGTGGAGAAGAAGGTTCTCATTGAGGAGAGCAAGAGAAGAGAAGAAAGAAAAGATGAAGTGCCAAGAAGAGCACTTGAAAAGATAAGAGTGTTGGTGAAGAGAACACTCATAGGAACCTTGTGGTCTCTTGTTTTTATATCTAATGTTGTCTTTGCATGGGTAATTATAGGTATGAGCAGCCTTGTGAAGGTCAAAAGAAAGGCCTTGAAGAATGAAGAGATTAGTGCAAGAGGAGACACCAAGTGCACAAGTGAATGTGCAAGAAAGAGAAGTGAGTTTGTTTTTGATGATAAAGAAGAAGAGATGCATTGGTTAATGCATGAGGAAGGTGTTGAGGAACCCTTACAAGCAAGAGGAGAGATAGAAGATGAAGATGACTTCCATGATGCCATTGAAATCCAAGAAGAGGCAAGAAAACAGTCAAGCATAAAGGAAGAAGAAATTACAAACAATCAAGAAGCTATACAAGTCAAAGAACTAATGGAGCAGCCCATTAAGGAGGTAAAGGTGAATTCAAAAATTTATTTTTCTTATAAGCATGAAATTTTGATATACATGTTAGAGAAGCAAAGAGAAAGGTGAAGTTTTCAATTAACCATGGATACGTGATGCATAAATGGTGGAAGAAGCAAACCCCCAAGCAACAGGAAGTGTTGGTACAAGAGCATGGATGTAGGATGCCTACATGGTTTGAGAAGACAAATGATAAGAAGGAGAAACAAGTATGGGTACCTAAGAAGGAAAAGAGTGAAGAAGATGTGAGTGTTGAGGCAACAACACCAAGAAGTCAATGGAAGAGGATTGAAGGTGATTCAAGCAACCAAGAGAATGAAGGTGAGATGGTGAGTATGGAAGAGGCATTCCATGAAGACAGGACACTTGAGAGGTATACCAAAGAGGTAAAAGGTAAACAAATTGTTTATGATGATGTATTTGAATCATTTAATAATCCTTTTATGAGAAATGAGGTATGGAAATTGTCTATGAGGACTAATTTTCAGCAAGGAGAGAGTTCCAAATGGATGGATGATGAGGAAAGGGGAGAGTATGCAGAAAAGAAATGCCTCATTGAAAACAAAGAACAAACAATATGGCTTCAAGCAGAGATTGAAAAGAGTAAGGAGACATAAGGTAATATTGCTCTAATTGTTTTTGATGAGTATATTAATGAAGGATTTGATTTGTATGAAAACAAGCAAGGAAAGAATGAAATGAGGTACATGACAAGTAAAGGACAAGCAATCCTTCAGGTTGATAAGCCAAAGTTTGATGAAGTGAATGGGGAGATGATGTAGGAGCATCTACAATAGTTTCAAATTCTAGCATGAAAATTCAAATTCTGGTTTTCCCTCCAAATTGTGAGATTTTGAAATTTCACCTTGAAAGTAAAATGTAATTATCAAAAAGTGAAAGTAAAAAGGTAAAAAGTGATGGTTAGGCTATTGAGGGAATCAGGGGGAAATGGTTGAAACTATTTTCAACCTTAGTTTATTGTTGAAACTTAAAAACAACATTTGTTTGCCTTAAGCCCAATTTGGGCGTATAAGTTAGAAGGAAAGTTCTTGAAAAGAGAGAAAAAGAAGAATTCATTAAGGAGAGAGAATGAGAAGAGAATAGAGGATGAGAGGGGTGTAGAAGATAAGAAGGATAGAGAGGAAAAGTCCTCTCATTCAAGGGGAAGAAGATAGAATGAAGGATAGAGAAAAGAATTAGTGAGGTAAGACCTCACTCAAGAGATGTTGAAGAAAAGAGAATGAACAAAGAATGTTTGAAGGAGTATAAAAGGATTTGAAAGCCATGGAATTTGATATTAAAATGTAAGTCTTCCATTTTATCTAAGGAGAATGAATGTTTTGTTTCATGTTATGGTCTCTTTATGAAATTCTGGTAAACAGGCCTGTGTGTGGATGATAGTTCACTTGAGAAAATTTAGAAAAATACATGAATATTGATTAATTTATATGTTGAAAATGAGTTTAAAACTATATTATGTGACCAATAAGTCTTAAGAGCTTTGAATGTCATAAGAAGCCTAAATAGGCCTAAACAGGATATTCAGGCCTGTACACTTATAGCCCACTGTCCAAGGTAAAATCCACGTGAAAATGTTTGTATGGAGTTGAAAATGGTATATAAATAGGTCCCTGAGGTATGTATAAACTTAATAAAGGAAGAAACAGGTTTAGAAACCCCTTTGATGTCTTAAAATCTCCAACTGTTGGCTCTCGGGTCTGTGTTTGACAGAGTACACGAAAAGGTGAGACATTTGCATGTTTTGCAAGGTAAAGAGATTTATAAACGCATCCCTTGATATGAGAATGGAATGGGGAAATAATTTAAGGTATTGAAATGTTTATACATTACCTTGGAACCTTGTTGATCATTGTGTTAAACAAAGACAAGCATGAACCTTGTTGACTGTTATGAAAATACAGTCAAAGCCACTGAGTTGTTGAGCATTAGAAAGATTAGGAGGTTGATATGACTTGGATGATCATTTGGAAAGGTGTAGGGAACTAATAAATACCTTATATAATTTATTAGAACCCTTGAAACAACCTATAACACTCCTAGCAAAATTAATTAGCTCTCGGCCTGTGAATGTCCAAGGGAAAATCCTGAATTAGCTTCTAGCCCTCAAAATGAGTTTTATAATTTAAACCTCTTGAGACTTTTCAATATGAACTATTAAGGTGTTATAAAACTTTTGGAAGTGGTCTGAAGGTGCTACAATATGGAGAAGTATGGAAAATAACAATTGCCAAGTGAAACCTAGGTGCATGTGAAGGGAAGAACATAGGCCAATGTATGAAAAGTGATTTTCTCCAAAGAAGTGCACTAAAAAAATGATTGATTCACCTATAGAAAGGTAATGGGTATCTAAAATGATTATTTTTTAGATTATAAACTCCATACTTTACTCTGGACAAGGCGTTTTGCACATAAGTAGGGCTAATTAGAATAAGGCATAAAGAAGAAAGTACAATTCCGTACAAAGTAACCTTAGGAGATTTTCTAGTATGTTATATAAGGGCTTAATGGGTATCAAAAAATGGTTTTAATTTAATTATTGAGCTAACCTAGAAGGATTTATGGCCATTAAATAGGGAGAACAGGGTTACAAGGAATGGAAGATCTAGATAGATCTGTATCAGTTTGTTGATGGTTACATAGCAGTGTAAGATCAATTTCATCATTTGGTATTAGAGTATACAGCCTTGCATCATTTGGTATTAGAGCTTGAAGCTCTTGGGAATTAGTAACTTGCTGTTGGTTGTGATTTCTAATGAGTTGTTACAAGATTTGGCAAGAGGATCAACAGGACAAAGCACTAGAAGACCTTGGGGAGAAAAGGTATGAATAATTTTGCTATTTGATTTGAGTTATTATGTTGAGAAGAAATCAAGTGAAGGAGTTATAGGTTCAAGGCAGCCAAGCCATTGAGGCTTAAGAAGAGAAGAAGCCAAGGAAGGCTTAGTGAAGATCCACGAAGAAGCTTGGATAGTTTTCCAAAAGACTAAGGTGAAATAGACTTAGGTGAGGTAAAAAATGGAGTCTAAAGCTTAGAGAAGCTCTAGAAGAAGAGCAAGTGAATGCTAAAGAGGAAGATCCAAAGTAAGGTAAGCTTGGATTTATGATTTGTGTTTGTTGAAGTGTTGTATAAAGAGTTGCTGTAGGATTGAGAAAAGGATCAAAAGACTAGGATGCAAAAGGACTAAGTGAGATCAAGGAGATTGCCAAAAGACCAATCAAGGAGAAAGGCTTGGGTGAGACAAGGGATCAAGAGACCAAAGTGGAAAATACTTGGGTGAAGATCTTAGAGATGGAAGTATTGTTGAAAGCACTGCAGAGCAGCAAGGTACATGAGGGTACCAAGAAGAAAGCAAGAATCAAAGGTATGAATAGTTGTGTACTTGATAAAGAGATTGCTAGTTTGAAGAGAGAATTACCTAAGATTAAAGATGAATATGAGTCTTGGATGCAGATGGATAAGCAAGCATGGGTATGGCCAATGAGGAAGAGGTTGAAGTGGCCAATAGATCTCCTAGTGAAAAGGAGAAGAAGGCAAAAGAAGATTGCCATGAAGAGAGAAGCCCATAGAGGCTTGAAGAAGATAAGAAGGTTGCCAAGTGAGCAGCAAGAGGAAGAAGTTGTGAAGAAGGTTCTCATTGAGGAGAACAAGAGAAGAGAAGAAAGAAAAGATGAAGTGCCAAGAAGAGCACTTGAAAAAATGAGAGTGTTGATGAAGAGAGCACTCATAAGGACCTTATGGTCTCTTGTTTTTATTTCTAATGTTGTATTTGAATGGGTAATTGCAGGTATGAGTAGCCTTGTGAAGGTCAAGAGAAGGGCCTTGAAGAGTGAAGAGATTGGTGCAAGACAAGACACCAAGTACACAAGTGAATGTGTAAGAGAGAGAAGTAAGTTTGCTGCTGTTGATAAAGAAGAAGAGATGCAGTGTTTAATGCATGAGAGAGGTGTTGATGAACCCTTACAAGCAAGAGAAGAGATAGAAGATGAAGCTTAATTCCATGATGCCATTGAAGGCCAAGAAGAAGAAAGAGAGTAGCCAAGCACAAAGGAAGAGAAAAATTGCTCCATGGAACAAGCTATCAAAGAGGTAAATGAAGTGTTAAGACCTGATTTTGATTGTTATTTTGAGCATGAAGCTGCTAATGTACAGGTGCAAGAATTAAAGAAGATGACAGAGCCCTCAAAAAGAGAATTTAAGCATGGATATGTGATGCCTAAATGGTGGAAGAAGAAAACTCCCAAGAAATAAGAAGTGCTGATACAAGAGCATGGTTACAGGATGCCTAAATGGCTTATGAAGACAAATGATAAGAAGAAGAATCAAATGTGGGTGCCTAAGAAAGCAAAGAGAAAAGATGTGAGTATTGAGATAACAACACCAAGAAGTTAATGGAAGAGGATTGAAGGTGATTCCAGCAGCCAAGAGAATGAAGGAGAGATGGTGAGTATGGAAGAAGCATTCCATGAAGACATGACACTTGAGAGGTATACCAAAGAGGTAAAAGGTAAACAATTGGTTTATGATGATGTGTTTGAATTATTTAATGATCCTTTCATGAGAAATGAGGAATGGAAAATGTCTATGAAAATGAATTTACAGCAAGGAGAGAGTTCTAAGAGGATGGAAAATGAATTGAGGCAAGAACAAACAAGATGACTTCAGGCAGCAATTGAAGATAGTAAGGAGACACAAGGTAATGGTGTTTCAATTATTTTTGATGAGTATATTGAAGAAGTTGGTTTATGTGAAAACAAGCTAAGAAAAGATGAGATGAAGAGTGAGGCTAGTAAAGGACAAGTAATCCTTGTAAGTGATCAGCCCAAGTTTGATGAGAATGGTGAGGTAGATGAGATCTCACTAAAGGAAGAGTTGAAGATGTTAGAGGAGCTATTTGGTAATTCAAGAAAGATGAAGGAAGGTACAAGCCATGGTGAAGATAGCATAGGGAAGAGTGAAACAAGACAAGAGCAAAGCAAAGAGGCAAGGATATTGTTGGTCATGGAACAAGAGCATGGAGACAGTTAAGAGGCTTCATAGCCTCAAATGTTTTCTACTAAGGTGGCTTTGAATGTTTTATATGCAGGTATGAACGTTGCTGAAGTAAATGACATACATGAGTCATTGGAGAAGCTTATGGAACAAGAAGAACAACAAGAATATCGAGAAGACATGTATGAAGATGAAGAAGCATGGAAGCAGGAGATGGCAGCTGAGAAAGAGATGAGGAGAAGAACATACTAGAAGAGGAATAACAACAAGATGAAGGACAAAGACAATCAAAGACAAAGACAGGCATTGGTATTGGCAACAAGACCTTGGGATCTAGGCAAATAGTGAAGATTATTGTAGGGAGGAAGAATGACATTTGAACTAAGGTTCAAATCTTTTCTAGAGGGAGAGTATGATGCAAGAGCATCTACAATAGTTTTAAATTCTAGCATGAAAATTCAAATTCTGGTTTTCTCTCCAAATTGTGAGATTTCAAAATTTCACCTTGAAAGTAAAATGTAATTATCAAAAAGTGAAAGTAAAAAGGTAAAAATTGATGGTTATGCTGTTGAGGGAATCAGGGGGAAATGGTTGAAACTATTTTCAACCTTAGTATATTGTTGAAACTTAAAAACATCATTTGTTTGCCTTAAGCCCAATTTGGGCGTAGAAGTTAGAAGGAAAGTTCTTGAAAAGAGAGAAAAAGAAGAATTCATTAAGGAGAGAGGATGAGAAGAGAAGAGAGGATGAGATGGGCATAGAAGAGAAGAAAGACAGAGAGGAAAAGTCCTCTCATTCAAGGGGAAGAAGATAGAATGAAGGATAGAGAAAAGAATTAATGAGGTAGGACCTCACTCAAGAGATGTTGAAGAAAAGAGAAGGAGAAAAGAATGTTTGAAGGAGAAAACAAGGCTTTGAAAGCCATGGAATTTGATATTAAAATGTAAGTCTTCCATTTGATCTAAGGAGAATGAATGTTTTGTTTCATGTTATGGTCTCTTTATGAAATTCTGGTAAACAGGCCTGTGTGTGTATATGTATGTGTGTGTGGATGATAGTTCACTTGAGAAAATTTAGAAAAATAAATGAAGACTGATTAATTTATATGTTGATAATGAGTTTAAAACTATATTATGTGACCAAGAAGTCTTAAGAGCTTTGAATGTCATAAGAAGCCTAAACAGGCCTAAACAGGATATTCAGGCCTGTACACGTACAACCCACTGTCCAAGGTAAAATCCACATGAAAATGTTTGTATGGAGTTGAAAATGGTATCTAAATAGGTACCTGAGGTAGGTATAAACTTAAGAAAGGAAGAAACAGGTTTAGAAACCCCTTTGATGTCTTAAAATCTCCAACTGTTGGCTCTCGGGTCTGTGTTTGACAGAGTACAAGAAAAGGTGAGACATTTGCATGTTTTGCAAGGTAAAGATATTGATAAATGCATCCCTTGATATGAGTATGGAATGGGGAAATAATTTAAGGTATTGAAATGTTTATACATTACCCTAGAACCCTTTTGATCATTGTGTTAAACAAAGACAAGCATGAACCCTGTTGACTGTTATGAAAATACAGTCAAAGCCACTGAGTTGTTGAGCATTAGAAAGCTTAGGAGGTTGATATGACTTGGATGATGATTGGTAAAGGTGTAGGGAACTAATAAATACCTTATATAATTGATTATAACCCTTGAAACAACATAGAACACTCCTAGCAAAATTAATTAGCTCTCAGCCTGTGACTGTCCAAGGGAAAATCCTGAATTAGCTTCTAGCCCTCAAAATGAGTTTTAATGATTGAAACCTCTTGATACTTTTAAATATGAACTATGAAGGTGTTATAAAACTGTTGGAATTGGTTTTAAGGTGCTAAAATATGGATAAGAATAGAAAAGAACAATTTCCAAGTGAAACCTAGGTGCATGTGAAGGGAAGAGCATAGGCCAATCTAGGAAAAGTGAATTTCTCCAAAGAAGTGCAATAAAAAAATGATTGATTCACCTGTAGGAAGGTAATGGGTATCTATAATGATGCTTGGTTGTATTATAAAGTCCATACTTTACTCTGGACAAGGCGTTTTGCACACAAGGAGGGCTAATTATAATAGGGCATAAAAAAGAAAGTACAATTCTGTACAAAGTAACCTCAAGAGATTTTCTAGTATGTTATATAAGGGCTTAATGGGTATCTAGAAATGGTTTTACTTTCATGATTGAGATAACCTAGAAGGAGTTATGGCCACTAAATAGGGAGAATAAGGCTACAAGGAATGAAAGATCTAGATAGGTCTGTATCAGTTTGTTGATGGTTATAGAGCAGTGTAAGATCAGTTTCATCATTTGGTATCAGAGCATACAGCCTTGCATTAGGATATAGATGAGAGCTCACTAAAGGAATAAATGAGAATGTTGGAAGAGCTCTTTATTTCTTCAAGAGAGCTACATACATGCACAAACCATGATGAGAACACCATTGGTGAGAGTGAAGCAAGAAAAGAGCACACTAAAGAGGCAAAGGCAGTTTTGGCCAAAGAGTATAAGAGTGGAGGCAACCAAGAGACTTTATGGTCTCAAGTTTTTACTTCTAACATTGCCTTTGATGTTTTGAATGCAGGTGTTAAAGTTGTGGAGATGAATGAAGTCCATAGTTCAATGGACAAATTTTTGAACCAAGAAGATCAAGAAGATCTTAAAGACTGTATGATAATGAAGGATAGAGATGGGACATAATAGCTAAAAAGGAGATGAGGAGAAGAACATACCAAAAAAAGAAGAAAAGCAAGAAGATGAAAGATAAAGACAATCAAAGACAAACACCAGCATTGGCATTCACAACAAGACCTTGGGATCCAAGCATATAGTGAAGACTAATGCATGGAGGAAGCATTTCATTTGAACTAAGGTTAAAATCCTTTCTACAGGGAGAGTATGATGTAGGAACATCTAGCAAGGACTAGTTGAATAAGCCTTCGATATGCATTAGCCTAAGTAATTATATAAGTTTCCCTCCAAGTTATATTTTCAAATATTCATACTTGTCATGTGGAGGAGAAATAAGGCCTAAATATGTTTTGTATGGATTTATTAGTTGTCAAAGGATTTCAATGATCCTATTATTGTTGTAATCATCCAAGGATGGCATGGAGTCAAGCATAATTGAAGAATTCCCTTATTAGATGAGTAGTTGAGCCTTTATAGGATAATGCAAGATTCACAGAGATAAGGTCAACACTATTTTAAGATTGAAGACCTTGATTTAAGCATAAAGGAAAAAAAAAGAAGAGAGGAATAATTCAAGAGGAGGAGAGATAGAGAGGGAGGATCTCCTTTAAGGAGAGGAGGAGTCACGAAGGCCATTCGGCCTGTATTATGTAAATAAAAATATTATGGTTTATTAATGAAGGAAGCCATTTAGAAGTCTATCAATGATATGAACCCCCAAGAAAAAAGAGACTGAGTCGAGATGAGGCAAAAATCGTGGAACAAAGAGGAAACTTGTTTTGACCATGGTGACAGAAAGCTGAGTCTTGGGTTGCTGAATCTTGAGAAAGCTGAGCCTTGAGGGAGCCAAGATGATTATACTGATGGCATGACTATGTTTTCTATAGAATTGAGTCTTTGAAAAGGATTCATTTATTTTTGTTTTATTGGGATTGAAGTCATTGCTCTATGAGCCTGATCGAGATGATGGAGAAAAGTAGACAGCTTCCAAATGAGGGGCTTTTTCCTATTTTATTGTAAATTGAACAGATGCATGTTTGTAAAGACTATTTGGCAATACAAAATTGTGCTATCAAACCTTGGTCAACATGCCAAAGACTGGTATATGTGAATTTCATAGCCCTATATGGAGGAGGCTTTTGCGTTGCAGACGATCTATTAGAGCTTGAGCAATAGAGGGGTTGAGAAGTGTATGCCAAAGGCAAGAAACTGTTGGAAAAATGCATGTGCGTAACGCTGTAGGCCTGGCATATCATGTACGTTTAGTATGATAAAGATTTAAACAATATAATCATGTGATCTTTTATTTCATATAGTTTTAGCTTGGGAAGATATAAACAGAGTCGATGGTTAAATGAGATCTTCTATTTGGTAGACGACAATAATGTAGTGTACAAGAGCTTGCCGGGAGAACCAGACATTCATTTACAAGATCAAACCTATAAATAGGGATGTTTGGATGTGTGATCGTTGTTTTTGAGTCTACAACTAGACTTTGTCAAAAGGATCGTTGGTCAGGGACACACGGTATGTATCTCTTTTACAGCCTCAGCCTCTGTTGTTTTATTTTCTTCTATTGTGTGGAGGACCTTCTAGCCATAGGCAAAGGTTATTTATGTCATGGTGTGTTGACAGACACAAAGATAGAGTAAAATCATTTCTTCTTTTATATTGTGATAGACAAGGAAGGGATGTATTTCTATAACTCTATATTGATTGAGAGCCCTATAAGCTATATTTTTAATATGTCTATTTTAAAATAGCCTTTGGCTATGAGGGATGTACGTAAATAAATGTAGGGAGATTATCGAGGTTGTAGGTCTGTTAGAAGGCAGAGGCACTCTGATTTAATATCGTACCCCTATGAAGAGGACTATTTGATTAAATGTGGGTTTTGTAGTCTATAAAAAGATTCCTATATAGAAGATAGTCACCAATCAGAACATTGGTGACCCAACCAGTATCTTGGTCCTGATAAGAGAAAAGTTCACTAAAGAAGAGACCATAAGAATGAACAAGGTAACCTAAGCTGTAAACAAGGTGAGGGTTACATCAAGATGACATTCTTTCTAAGCCTTGGACTAGGCTACTTGCAATAAGAATGGTGATTTTGATTATAAGAGTTCCCTATAGGGGATAAATAGAAGAGCATACACGTAACATTATTATTTTTTTCCAAACAAATATTTGATTAAACAACTATTGAAAATATAAATTGAAAAGTGTGTTAAATTTTAAGCCCAAAATGAAAGATTTGGTGGTGTTCATTTGACCCTTTGGTCTTAGTTGCAAACTTTTGAAAAATTCACCAAAACATCTAAATTCTTTGTTAAACACCAAAAAAAGGTTCCTAATTGATTTTTAAGCATGAAAAGGTGATTTAAACATGTTTTGATAAAATATCAAGTTTGGTCCTATAGAAAAATTATTATCATGTCCTTTAGCTTTGAATCTCTTTTTAGCTTGAAATAATGAACTTTGAAAAAGTAGCTCTCAGGTCTATGTTTTTGGAAAAACACAATGACTGACATCAGTTATTATCATTGACATTGGTTACTTTGGCTAACATAGATCTAACCGATGTCAGTTTTACTAACCAACATTGGTTAAGTAGGTAATCGATGTCAGTATTCTTGTCGACGTTTGTCACTATGTAAAAACTGTAGCAAACAAAAATGGTAAAATAAAGTTAAAAAAATCAATTTGTAAGAGTTTTAAAGGATCAAATAAATATTTTGGAGTTGCAAAATGATATTTTTTAGGTGTGAGATGCATCTTGTGCCACCAAGCATGCCATTATGTGATCTAAAAATTTGACTCAAGAGAGGATGGTTATTATGGTGTTAGTTCCAAAATAAAAACAAAATGAAATAAACATACTAATAGCATAACATATTTAGGCCTATACACTAGGGAGAGCTTAGTTAACAAAAGAAAATGACAAACACAACTAAAAAGTAAGGAATCAAATACAATAATTCTTTCACCTTCCTTAGATGCTCCAAATGCCTTTGTAGTGGTGATTTACTCAACTTGTGCTCATGAAGTCTTCATCAAAGGAGGCTTGGCTATCTCCTCTTCTCCTTGGCACCTTTGGCTTGTGGCTTAACTTGGCTTGGCTTGGAATCTATTTTGAATTATAAATTTTCATATTCAATTCTTTGAAGATATTTGCGCATAAAAAATTTGCACCAAAATAGCTTAGAAATGATGTTCTTGGTCTCTCTATTTATTATTTTTGGATATGATCAGAATCAACCTCAACCATCCATCTCAAGATTGAGATGTGTGGTTGAGGATTAATTCAATTTTTGGAATTGCATTTTTAATTATCCTCATCATGAAATTGGAAGAAGGGGAAATTAAGAGGCATGGAGGGCATCATTGAAGGCATTAATGAGGCATGGAGGACATGAATCTTGATATTTGTGGCATTTATGGCCTAGGGATGTCTTCCCAAAAAATAAGGTCACTCGATGATGCAGATATTCAATATTCATTTCTAAAATAATTTTTCAACAAGTTTCCATGGAATAATTGATTATGCTTTGATTTGGGTTAATTATCTCTTAAGCATGATTAAGCACTTTGTGCATAAATTACTCAAATTGATCAGAATGCCTTGTTATTGGTCCAAAATTTGATTGGATTAGAACTAGAATTCACTGTTAGATGCATTGAAAATGTAATCCCATTTAGGATGTTACCAATAAAAAATAATGAAAGCATTCATCTTGTGCAAGATATTTGATAAGAAAGAGGAATCCATAACACCCAGGTGTAAAATTGGCATTTTGACTCAAAATGATCTGATCAAAGTTAGTTGGCCCATAAATTGCATTACCCTATTTAGGGATACCCTAGCCAAAATCAGCACTTGAATATGTAAATTTAACATCATTTAGCATGTTTCAGTGTTTTTAGGTCAAATTATGCATTGTGAGTGAAAATTGGCCAAAAGCTTGATTGGATGTTATCGGTGGCCAAATATAGGTGTCTACACTACTAAGTATACCAAGGCTAGGTTTGGTAAACTAGATGATGATATCATTGTTATTATTGAATTGAAAATATTACCTGTGTCTTATAGAAACATTATGGAAATGTTACATGTCTCTGACAAGATCATAGGCATAACTTTTGATAAATTCATTGAGTTACTTATTGAGCATGACCTCTCTCTCCAAGAAATCCAAGAAAATTGAGGAAGCCCATGTTATAGAGTCCAAGCCTAGTTCTTATTCTTTTGTTTAATTAAACTATATAGGGAAAAGTTATAGAGGGGGTAAAGGTTATAAATGAGGCATATTTTAAAATAGACGTAGAGGATATAATCAAAAAAACTATTCTAATCAATAGTATAGCCATTTTCATTCAAATGAGATGAGTGATAGAGGATGTGGTCACATATATTATAGAGGCAAAGGTTGAGTTAGATTAGAGATTCAGTGTCATATATTTGGGAAATTTGGTCACATTGATTCTTAGTGTAGGATTCCTTTTGATGAAACTCAAAGGTCATAAAAAGTGACCAAATCTAACTCTGCTCAATATGCTGACCATGATTATGATGAGTTAGGAAATATTTTTCATGAATCTACATTCATTACTTTAGGAAACATTACTTATATGGAATATAAGGCTAGAGATGAATTCATAGATGCCTGGGTTTTAGATACAAGAGCAACCAAACACATGACATTTGGGTGATACTTATTTTGGCCTTTCAAAGACGCATCTCTCACTTCAGTATCCTTAGTAGATAAATCTATGCATACTCCACAGGAACTTGGGTCTATTAGAATTTTGATTCTTAATGGTTCTATCAAATACTTGGAGAATGTTTTATATGTTCACACATTATAAAAACATTTTATTTCTTTGGTACCTATTCGTAATAAGGGTTATCAAATTGTTCTTGAAAATGGGCTCATTTATATTAACTCAATAAAATATGGATACAAAACCATATATATAGGTTATGAGGATATAAATTTGGTTCATTCATATTGTAAAGTGCTTCCTTACATAGTAGAACTTATGGAAGTTATTAATATAGGTATAGGTACCATGTATACATAGAGGTTATGGCATCTCCATTATGGACATTTAAATGTTCACTCTTTAGTGGACTTATAGAGATATGGTATGGTGAGTGGTTTACCCACTTTTCACAAAGATAGTATTCTTTATGAATCATGTGTTTTAGGTAAATAAAATAGGGAAAATTTTCTTAAGAGTTCTTCATGGTGAGCTAATATATGTTTTTAGTTAGTTCATAGTGATGTTTGTGACATGAAGAAGTCGTTCATTTGAGGGTGCAGATATTTTGTATTATTTATTGATGATTTTTCTAACATAACTTGGGTGTTTTTAATGAAAAACAATTTAGAGGTTTTCCCTAAGTTTATTGGTTGGTTACACTTAGTTGAAAAAGAAATAGGTTCACACTTAACCACTCTTCTCTTAGATTATGATGGTGAATATACTTCAAATGAATTTTTAGATTATTGTTGGGAATATAGAATCCATTGATAATATAGTAATGCTTATACTCCATAGAAGAATGGAGTCTTTAAATGAATGAACATGACTTTAGAGGTTATAAATTGAGCTATGTTTCACTATAAATAAATTGATGACAAGTTTTGGGCTAAAGCCATTGGTACTATAGTATATTTGATAAATATGTCCCCTACAACTACGCTTTTGGGTAAAACTCAATATGAGGCTTGTTGTGGGTTTAAACAAAAATTTAAACACTTGAAAGTTTTTAGATGTCTTTGTTTCAATTTAGTTCTTAATGAACATAGAAATGATTTGGAATCACAGAGTATAAAATGCATCTTTCTTGGGTATTTTAAAAATAAAAAGGGGTATCATTTGCTTTCATAGGATACATATAAATTCATAGTGAGCATGGATGTGATATTTGATGAATTTGGTACTATGAAAATTGTAGAGACTGACTCACAATTTGATGGGTTAGAGAGGAAGATTAAAAAACATGCTAAGGTAATGAATAATGAGGCTAACTCTCATAGGTTATGGTATGATACTAGTACCCTTCCATTTCTTTTACTTCCTCTAGTATTTTATAAGATACTGACATAGAAAATGTTGAAAATTATCTAAGTCTTCCTTTGACTAATGAACATGAAGATAAGTTTGGTGTTCTTGATCTTAACAATTTAGAAAAGATTCCAAAATGGGCTCAAAGTACTTTTTCTACCTTGAAAGTAGATGAAGTTGGTCTGGTGCACCAAATTTTAGATTCAAGCAATATTACTAAACTTAGCAATAAAAAAGATAAAAATTAATGACACCAATAAGAATGGATAAAAGATGAAAATTAGAATTAAAAAAACATTTTCACCATCATTTTTAGCTCCTTATGGCTCCACTCTAGGATTTGCAATGAGGTTATTTGATGTTTAAGACTTGAAATGTTGGATTGCTTTATAAGTCTTAACAATGGCTTCTAATGGTTAGATGAGGTTAATAGTGGCTTGGATGAGTGATATAGAGATTCTATGGATGTAAGATAGTAGTAAGATGATGTATTGATATATTTACAAGTTTGTTTGGTCATGGCCCAAGCATGTCTTTTTATAAGATAATGGAGGAAATTTGAAATTATTTAGAAGTCTCTAGTTTAGAGACTTCTAGAATTTTGGAGGAACTTCCCTAGTTCTAGAGGTTTATTAATTAGATTAGGAGATAATAGGGGTATTATATGGGAGTTAATGAGGTTTAGGATTCATAGGGATGTAAGAATGGCTATGGTGGTAGGGTAGCTAGAGTGGTAGTTGAATAAATAGGAATTTTAAATTAGCTAGTTGTTTTAGGGAGTAGATTAGCTCTATTAGTGGTTTAATGGGGAGATTAATTAGTTTTGGGATGGGGTAAAGGTTTGTGGGATATAGGAATGAGATGTGGGTTATTAGACCATTAATTAATTTAGATATAAAGTATATGAATTAGACTAAATTAGTGAAAATTAGTATAATTAGTGGGGTGAGCATAATTTAGTGCATATATTTTGCCCCTCTTTGAAAGGGTTTTATTAGTGGAATGAAATGGAAGGAGTAATGGAATTTGAAAAAAACCATGATATTAGATGATGTTGGATTTTAATAGGATATTATGCCCCCTCGAGAGATCATGTGGGGAGAGAGAAAGCTAGATAGTCACTCGAACAAAAATCCCAGGTTGGGATAAGACTAAAATCTTAATGGGGGTTGGGATGACCCAATTGATTATTTGGATGCCCCAAGAGTGAAGGGTATAAAGTAGCTCAAGTGATGGGTTCTATTCAAATGATGAATGTCTAGAAGGTGTCTTAATTGATAGGATGAAATTGATTAAAATAAGATGGGTTTAAGCTGGTGATAAATATCATAATAAGGACACATGTTATTGAAAGCTTGAAAAAGGGATAATAAATATTATGATTGTTGACTGGTGATTAAGAGTGACTTTTCATAATATTTGGGGCTTAAGAATGCCATGTGATTATCAAATGACTAGTCCACGGATGGGATGGTGATGAAGGATAAATGGTGGCTAAGCTATCCCAAGGCATGAAAAGTGAAACTAGGTACTACCTACATAGTCCTAAATGACCTCAGGCCAATGTAGTTCTTGACATAGGATAAGGTGGATGATAAGGGGTTAGACATTCCATGCCCCAGATGATTTTTATAAGGTGACTAAAAATGATTAGACAAGGATAATTGGTTAATTGGATGATATTTAAGATAATTGATATTATAAATGGGCTATTATGGGTGTATGAGGGGGGTCATGTAGGACAAAAGAGTAAAAATTTGGTCATTTAGACCTTTTGACTTCTTGTGTTTTGAGCTCTGAAATGAAACCATGGACCACCTACCCTGAGATTCTCATCATGGTGAGAGGGTTATAGAGCACTAAAAGGAGGTGGATGTTGGACTTGCAATGAGTAATGAACCCCTAAATTAGTTATTATTATTTTTTTAAAAAGTTTTAGTAGATTTTTGGCTAGATTTTTGTAAAAAAAGATGTCATCAAAATTGCATCAGTAATATCATGACTATCGATAGTGCCCACAGTCACAATTTTGCCATCATAATTTATGGTTTTGAGGGGTTAATTTATGGTATTGCAATACCATAAACCCATAGTTATGATATTGCAATACCATAATAGGGGAATCATGATATTGCAATATCGTAACTATGAAGTCATGTTTTTATAATATTGCTATTAGAGAGTGGTGGTTTTGTCAAAACCACCACTAAGGGCATTTCATAATTAGTAGTTTTGTTAGGACCAATAAAAATAGGTAAATGTTAGGTTGAATGAGTTAGTTTAGATGATGTAGGGTGTTAGATTAGTTAGTTAGCTAGGTATGTTGGGTAAGTTATATGGATAGGAGGGGGTGAGGTGATTATGTGATTGTTAGGGGATACTTAAGAGTGACTAGATTTATTAAGTTAAATAGATAGTAATGTTGAAAGAGGTGGGGATGTGTGGTAGTTTATAGAGTGTTATTGAGATAGGGGTTAGGACTAGGGTGAGGTAATAATAAGGTAAAGATGGGGGTGATTTAGATGATTTGGATAGGTGATAGGGATTTAAGGATTATGGAATAGATGGGATTTTTAGGGACTTGGATGGCTTGGATAGATGAGTTAGGATAAGTATTTGTTGATGATGATGATAGTGATATGTGGAAGATTATTGGTGTAGGAGGATCTAGGCATCATGGTATCACAGTTGTAGCATCTAGAGTTGATACATGAGATGCATCTTCTAATGTTGGTGAAGTTTGGGGTACTTGAGTTGATTGGTTTACATGATGTAGTGACTATGCCTATGATATGGATTGATCAAGCCCTAGTTACAACATTAGTGGATCATTAGCATTCAAAGACTAGTACCTTTCACTTCATCATGGGTGAGATGATAGTTATTCTATAGGATGTGTATAGGATTTTCCATCTACCAATATATGAAGATCACATATATTGAAAGTCATGAACTTTGGCTTGGAACTTACAGTGACTGGCTAAAATATTATAGGTGGGGATGTAAGAGAGATGTGTTAACATTGATATATGGTTTCATGAGGTCACCATTGATAGGTTGACATTGGTGGTGATGTCTCTTGTGTTTGGTATTCACCTACTAGACAAGAGTGGGTAGTGGTTCTACCTAGGTCTAGGAGATGTGGTTAAAAATATGGTTAGATCATTAGGTGTTTTATTAGGGGTTAGTTATCTTGGCACATTTATATATAGAGCTTCACATGGGAGCCT
This sequence comes from Torreya grandis, assembly GCA_037957365.1. Classification (NCBI taxonomy): domain Eukaryota; kingdom Viridiplantae; phylum Streptophyta; class Pinopsida; order Cupressales; family Taxaceae; genus Torreya; species Torreya grandis. Next base: position 2,017,861 of record JARHVA010002283.1, on the reverse strand, counting down.
ATAGAGGAGTGGCCAATTTTTTGCCTTCATTATTATTGTAGATTTGGAGCTAGGAAAATATTGCTATCTATTGGCCATTAGGGACACTAACAGTTTGCTAAATGAAATAATCAATGATATTTTGTTGGCATATACTATTAGGAGTGTAGCTAGGGCATGCTAGTGAGATGAGGTTTTATAGAGAGGTTTTTGATAGTTTGTGCCTTGAGCATATCACATAGATGTCATACAAAAGCCTTCACTTTGGATAGGATGATAAGGTAGTTAATCAATATATGCTCATAGAGTGCTATTTGATAGGGTGACAGATTTGATCATCAAGAGATATCACATAGATCATGGATAGTGCTAGTTTGGCTTCATCTAAGATGTTCCAAGATCAGAGTAGTTATTTTCATATAATGATCAGGAGAGGCCATAGTGGGGGAGGCTAGTGGATAGAGCATATACCCACATGGATTATGAAAACATTACCCTACTTTAGTGGGATTTTTACACATATATTCTAGATCCAAGTGTGATAATAGCATATTTAACATGATGGAGACCCCAGATACTAGTGAGATTGACACAATGTTAGGAGGTTATGGTTTAGTAAGGGGTAGTGAGGAGGGTCTTACATAATCAATCCTAATTGAGATGGAGGAGGTATGTACTAGCACAAGGTAGACACTATGGAGGTAATGGGTATGATGGTACTGATGGGTATGATACTATATATGTAGATGGAGGGGATGGGGTTCAAGTAGTGGTAGTAGGGTAGATGGGGCCTCAAGCCTAGGTACATGCATAGGGACTAGTTCAGCCATAGGTATAGGCAAGGACACAGGCAGGTGATAGTAGTAGAGCAGGTCCCTCTTGGTAGCCTTTTATAAAAGATGAGTAGTCACATATATCTTGTTTATAGATTGAGATTTAGCTACACCTATTAGAGATTGTAGGGCTTATGTGAAAGCAAGACCAACTACATGCCTAAATCTAGAGTTTGATAGCTCAAAGGAATGGTCAGTTAGATTCGGTACAAGGGTAGGTAACTATATTATAGGCCCATATATCACATAGGGATGGGATATTAACATAGGCATAGGTTCAAGTTGTTGGCCTCCAAACACATGTGATAGCTTTATAGGCATAGGTAGTGTAATGAGATGGGTAGCTTACCTAGGCCTAGGCATATATATCTACTCTCAAGTGTTAGATTCAGAGTAGATATACCTAGATTATAGGGTTTTAGGGTCAGATTGGAAAACTATAGACCCACATTCACACATTGATAGGATAGATGGAGGTGGCCAAGAGGTCCATGGATGAGGTTAACCATGCGATGAGGGAGAGAGGTATGATGGATGTGACAAAGAACATTATGTTACTGACACACGAGGCATAATATTATTACACCTTATATGAGGTGGTAGTACCATTGGGCTAGTGTGGATCTTCCTTTTAGGATAACACATCTCATTTATTCCAATAACCTTCTAGGGGAGCGTGAGGACCTCCAGGGCCACTAGGGCAATCATAGCCATGATTTTGAGCCATATATATATATATATATATATGTATGTATTTAGAATTTTGTATTATTAGCTCATTCTTTCTCCATGGGCTCATGTGATTGTATTATATATTTTGACATGAATTCCATGTGGATGATGTATATGTGATGTTAATATATATATATATATATATATATATATGTATATATATATATATGTATATATATATATGTATATATATATATATATGTATATATATATACATATATATATACATATATATATATATACATATATATATATATATACATATATATATATATATACATATATATATATATATATATATACATATATATATACATATATATATATATATACATATATATATACATATATATATATATACATATATATATATATATATATATATGTATATATATATATACATACATATATATATATATATATATGATGATGATGATGATGATGATGATGATGATGATGGTGATGATGATGATGAGATTTTATGATGATAGATGTATGCTCATTATTTAATAATTATGGAGTATGTATTTTTATGTGATGATGATGTGTTTGCATATATATTGTTAAGACACATGGTATTATGTAGATTTGGATGATGTGATTAGATTAGTAGATTGTGTTTTTATGAACATGTTGTGATGGTTAGATGGTTTGGATGATGTTTTTATCTTGATATGCATATGATGTATTGTGATGGATGAGTTTAGAATTTTATTGATGATGTGATGATAGGTAGATATGTTGTATATGTTTGATTTTTATGTATGGTGTTAGATGTAATGTATATGGGGCATAATTTTTATTACGAATGTTGTTTCATGATGTGAACTAAAATGTTTATGGATATATGATTGTATGCCATGATACACATGTTTGTGAGATGATTATGAATTTGAGTTGGAATTAAATTTATGCATATGCTATGATAGTTACATGAGGATGTCCTTGGGGTAAATATTCTAAGGATAAACTAATCCCACATTAGGTCTCTTTGTCTTTATTTTCCATAGTTGAAATCCTCCTTCACCATGGAGGTGGGGTGGTGATGGGATGGGATAGGTTTAGGATTTGGGTAAAGGTAGATATGGTGGGGAATGGTTAGGTTAAGAATGGGGATAAGTCATTGGAGAAAATAGAATGGGTAATGGACTTGAAATCCATTAAGGTGTATGCAATCCTTTTTAATACTACATCATTTAACTACGTGCTAAGGACATGATAAGTCCAAGACACATTAGTATAGATTCATGGAAAAATTTGTTTTAAGAGATGAACCTTCTTGAACACATATTTGGAATTCACTCATACTATCCTTGTTCCCATGAAAATTAACAAGACAAGCTATACATAAAGTACTATAAGAAATAATTTAACAAACAAAACATGTCACTATATACATAAAGAGCCTACATATATACATGTTCTAAGCAAAACACACAATCACACAAGACAATCAAAAAACTCATAAACTAAGAATAATAATGTTAATATGTATATTTACATGGGAAATGAAGTGATTAGGAATGATTATATACAATGGGCTTAATGATGCTATAAAGGCTATATACAAGATGTGCAGTGCCCAAAATTTTGTCCATGTTAGGATAAGACTCCAACCAAGTTATAAAATGGGGGTCATGATGACCCTTTAGGAATTAGTGGCACAATGTATGCTTGAAACCCCAAAAAAGGAAACTTTATACATTATGACCCTCCATAATGATAATTATTAGTGGGAAAGTGTGGGCCCAAGGCTTAGTGACAATAATGGGCGAGTAAGGATGGAATGTTGCGCATGGAGGCTAAAGCGGAGACACACTTGTCAAAGAAGATTTGGGAAGGTGTGATAGGAATGATAAATATATGATGGGATTTGGGGATATGTATACCAGGGATGGATAAGTGACTCCAAAGAACCTTCCAATAAATATTCATAGTTTTAAGCCATGTCTATTCCTTATGGTAAAATAGTTGTCTCTCATTGTTATTCAATAACCATATGATGAATGCCAACTATTGAGAAAAGGGTTGGGGTTATTTTACCATGATGTTGGGAACTAATTTTCATCATGGTACTTGACCAAGGTTCTAACAAACTAGTTTTCACCATTGAAATTTTTTATTTATTTTACTATTGGATTGGTGAGGAGGTGTGATGGGTGGATGGAGTGGATATAGGATGTCCCATAGATGGAGGATGATGAGTCATTATTTAGGTGTAGAAGTGTTTTAGATGCATGATGTTCATGGGGTCATCAAGTTCTTCTTCATCAAGTGTGGCTAATTTATATGCTCTTGATTTGAACTTGGCAGTGATAATATAGGGTCCTAGCCAATTAGCTTCAAATTTCCCCTTCTTATCTCTTTTTGAATTGGTGTTTTTCTAATTATCCTTGAAGATCAAGTCACCAAATTTTAATTACCTATATTGAATCTTATCATGGTATTGGCCTTTGAGTCTATTTTGATATGCTCATAGGTGATTAAGGGCCTTTTGACATTTCTCATCAAGAAGTTCCAATTCCTGTAGATATTCTTACCTATAATTATGGTTGGTGATGATGACCCTAAGTTAAATTTGAAGGGAGGGAAGATTGAATTATATTATCAATATTGCTTCTATCTCACAAACCAAGGCATATGGAGTTGCCTTAGTAGGTGTGCAGATGCTTGTATAATAAAACCATAGATATAGTTATGTGTGCTAATTTGTACCTACTTGATTAAATATTTTATTTATTATTTTGATGAGGGTATTGTTGGTAGTTTATACTTCTCCATTGCCATGGGATAATAGGGAGAAGAAAAATGCTACATGATGTGATATTTTTGACACAATGCCTCAATGTCCTAATTTTTGAAAGATTTTTTGTTATCTAAAATGATGTTAGTAGGTATGCTAAAATGGCAAATGATTTGATTTTATGTAAGTGAGTGGCATTACCTCAACCCATTTATTAAAATAATATATTCTCATGATAATGAATTTGTGGCCATCTGATGAGGTTAGATTAATCTTTCCAATTAAATCAAGGCCCCATATAGAAAATGGCCATGAATTCATGATAGGCTATAATTCCTATCTAGGAGCATGAATGAGATTCCTATGTTTTTATTAGTCCACACATTAGTGCACATATTGACAAGAGTCTTGTTCCATGGTTGGCTAATAATACCTAGTTTAGATAATTTTCTTTGATAGGGCCATGCCACTAATGTGCCCACCACATATACCATCATGAACCTCTTTGATCATAGAGAAGCCTCTTCTAATGTCAAACACCTTAAAAATGTTCCATCATAGCCCCTATGATAAAGCATGCTACCAAGGATTGTGTATAAAGAAGGTGTGATGAATGAAGGCCTTACATTAGTGGCAGTTAAGGTTAGCAGGGAGGATGTTGTCATGGAAGTACTTGTAAATGTCATGGTACCAAGGGAGACTGGGATTGATAATTAATTTTTTTTGAAAAAGAGCCATAGACTGATGGGATGTAACAATTAGATTCTCAATTAAAAATTTACCTTCCAAAATGTCTTTAGGGAGATCAATAAGGGAGATAATGGTAACCATTGAATCAACTGCTTTGTTTTTTCCTCATGAAACTTGTTTAAAGTTTATGGATTGAATAATTGTCTTTAATTGATCCAATAAATATTTATAAGGGATCAAATTTTCATCCTTTATTTGGAATTCATCATCAACCTCCTTGATAATTAGCTACAAGTCACCAAATACTTGCAAGTGCTGGATATTCAACTGAATAACTAGGTGAAGATTAGCATATCAAGACTTCATATTTTGAAATCTTATTGGTGCATGGGAAGGAAAGGAAAAAATATTTTAGAATAAGGTCACCTTGTGGGGTGATGAGGAGGATTCCTACCCCTGACCCATGCATGATGAATGAGCCGTCAAAATATAATTTCCAATCACTTGATTATGAAGTACTCATTATGGATTCATCTGGGAAGTTTGTTATAAGGGGCTCAGTCATTTCAAGTGGTGATTCAACCGATTGATTTTATATGACTTATCCTTTTATATCCTTTTGATTGACATATTCAATGTTAAACTCACTAAACAACATTATCCATTTTTCCATTCTTCTAGTAAGAGCTAATTTGGACAATAAATATTTCAAGGGATAAACTTTGGTAATGAGTTATATTTAATTATTTAGCATGTAGTGCCAAATATTTTGTGAGGCAAAGACCACAGACAAACATGCCTTTTCTATTGGAATATAGTTTAGCTCATAGGATATTAATGTGCAAATGAGATAGTATATGGATTGCTCCTTACCCTGATCATTTTTCTATGCTAGGAGGGAACCTATTGCACATGGGGTTGCTAAAATGTAGAGGATTAATGGTCTTCCTAAGATGGGTGTGATAAGATAGGTGGATTAGCCAAATATTTTTTGAGATATTTAAAATCTTGCTGGCATTCTGAATTATAGTAAAAGGTAGTCCCCTTTTTCAGAAGATGGGTGAAGGGGTGGCACTTATCTGTAAGCTGAGAAATAAAATGCCATATAGCTTGCAGTTTGACTTGAAGAATTTTGATCTACTTAAGATTGTGAGGTGGATGAATTTATATGATTTCTTTTACTTTTGATAGATATACTTCTATGCCTCTTATTGAAACTATATATCCCAATAATTTTCTTGAAGTGACACCAAATACACATTTTTTGGGATTTAACTGTACTTTATATTCTTGCAATCATTAATTTTTTTAAAAACCAAATGGTGTTAATATATTAATAAATACTTCCTCAAAATGTCATCAACATAATCCTCAAATATGTCATTCATCATGTCATGAAAAATGACTGTCATGGCTTGTTGATATGTTCTGCCTACATTTTTAACGCTAAAAGGCATGAATTGATAAAAAATTCCCCCCATGGAGTAATAAAAGATGTTTTTTGATAGTCCTTAGGTGTGATTTTGGTTTTATTATATCTTGAGAAACCATCCATGAGAGAGAATTTCATATCCAATAGTTGAGATTATAATCATGTCAATGTTTAGAAGGTGGAAATCATCCTTAAGACATGCCTTATTTATATCTTGAAAGTCTATACAAATTTAGATTATAGCTTGTGTTTTGGTTATTATGACAATATTATAAATATAATATGAATAATCTATAGGGCAGATAAAACTAGCTTCCAATAATCTATGTAGCTCCTCTTTGACTAATACTACCACTTTGGGGTGCATTTTTTAGAATTTATATTTGATTGGTTTCATATTTGGATACAAAACCAAGTGATGTACTACTAATATGGGATATAATCGAGGCATGTCAGCATAAATCCATGAAAATATGTCAATAAATTCTTAAAGTAACTTTATGATGACTTTTCATTCCTCTGGTGTGAGAGATGCCCCCAACTTAAATATTTTAGGATCTTGATCCTTCCCACAACCATGTCCTCGATAAGAGAGGGTGATTGTTATTATAAATAAGGAGGCAATGATATTTTGGGAATATCTAAAGTAAGTCAATCTAGAAGCTCTATGTCAATGTCAAAGTATTCTTCTAGTTTGAATGGTGTATTGATTTAACTTTTTTGGGAATAATGGAGTTTTATTCCTATTTTAGTTAAGGGTCTAGATTAATAAATTAGTGCATAATATATAAATAATTATAGTCCTAATTTTTATAGTTTATTTATCTTTTTTACCTTTCTAAAAATAGAAATAAATGGAGAGAAATACAACTTAGCTTGAAACTAGAATAAAATAGCTAATACAAAAGTTAAAACTAGTTGTCTAAGACTTGGATAGTGTCATGAACCTGGGCCTATATTTTATTCTAAAAAATTGTAGGAGCACTAAAAATAGGATACCTTGGGATCTAGTGTTGTAGTCTAATCCTAATGCTATTGTCTAAACTAGTCATATAGACCTAAAACTTTCTAGGTATCTATGTTGTGCATGTGTGAGCCTATCTATGAAATCTTGAGCACTAATTTGTTATGGAACTCACTATATATCTAATTTAATCTTAAAACCCTTAACCCTCTATCATTCTTGATAAAAAATATTTGAATCACTTGAGAAAAGGGGGAGTTCGTATGTAAGATGTACTGAACATACAATCCACACCCCTCATGTGAGCATGCTGCCTATATATGAATTCTTCAAAGAAGGATCAATATATATAGTTCTCCCACCTAATGTGCTTTGTGCAATAGTGTGATTTAGATGCAAAAATTCCAAATTGAGAGTGCTTGAGGTGGTAAGGGATTGGTATGAGGGTTTGATTATGTTTGCAACTATGTTGGGTGACTATATGTAGAGAATAGGGAATTTTGCCTTAGTGTTTTATTTGTATTATTACTTACTTTTTAAGATTTTTCACCTCCTTTGTAAATGAGATTTGAGTGGGATTTTATAGGGAACAATTAATCATGGGTCATATGTATTCATGTTAGGTTGACACAATTAAGAATAGGGATTAGATGAAAATAACCATTGGGGATCAAAGTGAAAATGGATAGGAGCACTAAAAATGGCACACCGTAGGGTCTGATGCTATATTCCAATTATGGTGCTCCTATCTTACAGGCTCAAGACCTAGGGGAATAGGATTGGCACAAGAAATATGGTTTGGCTGAGCTAGAATCAAGGTATAAAAGGTTTTCAATGACCAATAATGAATAATAAAGTGTCTAAAAGGGTCATAAGAGCATGTGAAAGGGACATATGGATGGGGTATCACAAACCACACTCAAACTACCAATTTGGACATTTTATATGACTAAATTCCCCCCCACCCTTTATTCTAGTGATACAACAAAGTGAAATACTAATATAAAGGAAAAATAGAAAGCATACCTAAACTTACCTACAAGGGTGAAGCCTATAAAGATATGTGATTCTGAGTGTGCATAGAGAGAAAAACATGAAACATAAATCTATTGTGATTTCAAGTCATGTTGAGTGATGATAGATATGTAATGTACCAAGAGTAATATCACAAATAGATTTGAGTGATTAGTTCCTCAAGGATGGATCAAGAATACAAAGACTAGCCATTTGGCTCTATCATCTCCCACTAAGTGAAGCTCTATGATCATGAATGTGTCAGTCAATGTTTGGACTATGTGTCCAATCCCTATGAATAGGTGGCTTAAGAATACGAAGGCTAACTAGTCCTTTGGCTCCATCATTTCCAACTAAGTGAAGCTATGAATTGATACTGATATGAATGTGTATCATATGAGATGGATGATGAAGCCCATGAATACTCTATAATCTAAAAATGTGGTGTGGATAGTTGAATGTGTGCTGAGAACTAGGCCAATCTTGGCCTCTCTAAAAGGTGGAGATTAGGCTTGTATGAATGTCACTCTAAAAATGAGAATTAAACTTATATGAAAGCCACTCCAAAATGATGCCAACCACCTAGAGATAGAATAAAGCATGTAACTACTAATAATACCTAGGTAATATAATGAACTAGAAAGAAAAGATTTCAAATATGCTATGCACATTGACTCCAATCATTAGTGTCTATAACATGGATTCTAATCTAGAATTTTTACCAACTACCAAATCTAAAACTAAAAGTGAGAGCCATCATGCCATGCATGACACCCCCTATATCTAGATACTTTAAATAAAATTGTACTAAAATTTCCCAGGCTAAACTAAATTATAGCTGAAAAACTATAATTGACCTTACCTTTCTATCTTTTTCTAAAAATTCTAGATTTTTGGTTGTTTGGATAGGAGCACCAAAAATATGATACTTTACTGCTCGATGCTATAGCCCAAATATGGTGCTCTTGTCCTTTACTATTTTTGATAACTTTTTTATATTCATCACTATCTTTCTGGTCTACTCTGCATGTTTTGGGTTCTAAATGTTGTTTTAAGTGTTCTAAACAACTAATTTTTGACTGAGAGAGGAATCTGATCTTTATGACAAAACCCTTATTTGTTGTCCCTTCTTCTAAGGGTAGGAATGAATACCTTGAAATGATTTCCCTCAGAATAAAGAACTTTACAAGTGTGTTATGCTATGGAATACATGATATAACAATGATAATCCAAAATATTTCTCAATATATAATATAGTTTGTATTAGAGATGGTTAGATTAACATGAATATGCCTAGATAGATATAACAATGTAATAACATATATAGTATACTAAACTAAAAGTGGAAATTTGGTTAGTTATTAGGTTTTATTTGTCAAGGAGGGATGGAACATGATGTCTATCATGGCATACAAGAAAGTAAGATAATGCATGATGTGGGTCATGGAATTACAAATAATTGAGAAGCAAATAAGCAAACAAGCACATAAGGCAAGAATCATACAAAAGAGGATAAGTGGCCAAGCAAACAAGGGACATGGGAACATGTCACTCAAACTAGGAAAGCTAACATATAAGGCATGTTCAAATTCCCACATACACATACAATTGCAAACAAGGATGATTGGCATGAGGGACACAAGCACATATAAGAGTACAAGCAAAAGACATTAGCAAATGTCCTAAGGTACACACAAGTAATAAAATAAGAACTAATAAATTCAAAAATATCTAGATACTCAAATCAAGAAAGGAAGGCATGCAAATGCTAAAAATACTATCGCATCTAACTAATCAAAGCAATAAGTGAAAGTATACAAAGCATGTAGTACAAGACTAGGTAGATGCTAAGACATAGACAAGTAATATATACTAGTGAGTGTTGATAGAATAATATATATAAGCTAGTAAGTAATGTACATAAACATGATAACTAGAGTGTGTGGTGTAAGAATGACATAACCTAGATGGTGTAGTCATGTAAAAGATACCCCTGATGGGTAAATATGTTGATGTATTAATTGAAAGTAGAATTAGGATGCCCCCTCAATGGGTAGAGTGAAGTAATCAAGGATATAGGTGTCATTACACACACTCAAATAAGATCAAGTGAAGCATGGTAATGTATATAAATTGACAAATAATAGCATATAATAGTAAAATGTAAGTTTAGCATGGTAACAAAAATGTAAATAATAGATAATGGGTATAATTGAAATGTTTTTGGTGTTTTGAGTTATTTGAATGTTTTTTGTATTTTGACATGTTATATTATTTTTGGTATTTTAGAGTCTTGTAATGTTTTTGGTATTTTTGAAATAATCTATATACAAGTAATCATAAGGAAACTATGTACAAGAAAGAAAAAAGAAGTTATATATAAGAAATACTGAGAAGAAATGATACTAACTGATGAGTCTCATAAGAGACTCCCTATCATGGTGTCCTATATCAAGGAGAGGGATCATGTGTGATCGTGAAACATGATGGAAGTGTTGAGGCTTTGAATCCAAAAGCTATGTGTGATGTAAATTATCTAAAATTTTTTTAGTGGAGATCGACTGTGAAGTCCCCTTGTAACTTTGAGAAGTGGATGAAACTCTTGGGCTCTTAGGGACCCATCTAGTAGTAGTAGAAGCTCTCTAAAAATATGCTCTATGTGTAGAGGCATGTGACCTCAATGATACTACCTTGGGTGTGAATACTATAGCTAAAAACTATCTAGAGTCTTAAAACTATTACTAATGTAGTGGTCACTCTAAGAGAGGCCTCCATGGAAGTGTATGAACTCTCTATGTTGGTGAGAGAGGCCTCGACTATGTCTGAATCTGAACTAGAAGAAGAACCATAATTGGTGGAAGAGAAAAAATATGGAAGAGTGTATGGATCTAAAGTGGGGATTGGTAACTCATCTAAAACTCCAACTATAATAACTTGATTAGTGTGAATTAATTTCATACATCTATAAACTATAGAAGGTATTTTTTGAAGTTTTTGGATCCATGGTTGACCAAGTAACATGTTGAAGACTCCTACATTGGGAACAATAGTAAATGGTGTGGCCACATGTGTAGGTCCAACCTATAGAGGAAGTACAATCTCACCTAATAAAATCTATATGTGTCCACTAAATCCACTGATAACCATACCCATTGAGGTAATATCTATCTCTAAATATCTCAAATACTAGAATAATATCATAGTGTACATGTTAACACTAGATCCATTATCTATGAGAACACTTTTAATGGGTTGGTGATCAATGTAGGATCTCATAAAGAGTGAATAGTAATTTGAATCATCATCAACTATCTCCTACTTTGAAAATGGGATCAAAGGTCTAATTAGAACTCTAGAATTATACACACTAATCATATTTCTCAAAGGATGTGACTCAATCGAAGGTGTTTGGTATGTAGCTAGTGGAGGGTGTGCATGATATGTGTGGTGAATACCTGATGTATCCCTTGTCTCTTATTTATAATGTTTTGGGAAAGGATATAAGAATTTTTTTTAGAGCCTTGTCTTATGTTTGTTTTTTTTGAGAATGCTCAACTAGAGTTCTAAGATCAATGAGGTTTACATCTATCAAGTCCTATATCTTGTGTCATAAACTGATTCATCTATTCATTGTGTGGCCTAGTACCTTATGAAAATATTAGAATGCATTATGATCATATCCATGTGGAAGAGGCTTTTTTGTATCAAATTACCATATAGGATGAAGATATATGATATTTCATTCTAATAACTATTGTAAGACTCTAGTTGAAGATATTGGTAGATTGGTAAAGGCTTGTCTAAGAGATGATAATAAAACCACTCACTGAGGGGGATTTGAAGCTATATTAATTGTAGGTTGATTTTGAATTTTGATATCATTAACCTTTACTTTGTATTGGACTTTATTATTACTCTTGTTTGTTGTTTTTGATATGCTTATGTACTTGAGTTTGCCCATTAAAATTAATTTGACTTCCCTTTTCTTTGGTGTATGACATAACTTAGTGAAGGAAGAATTTTTTTTGAACATTATTGATCATGCAAAACTAGTAGAAGAATATGTTTGAATAAATCTTTTAATTCTTGATCAACCATGGGGTTAGTCATTTAAGCCAAGATACTCTTATATCTAAGAACATAATCTATGAGATGCTCATTTGACCTTTTTTTTAATTGTGAAACTTGGACATAATAAAACTTGTAACCAATGTTAATGCTGAAATGAGCTAGGAACATGTCAGCTAAAAGATTGAATGCATTGACCAATTGATTTGATAGACTATAAAACCATTGTAAAGTATAATCCTTTAAATTTCTTGGAAATAGATTGGTTAGTAACCAATCATTTGGCACATAGTCTAAGCATGCTATGTGAAAATATCTCAAGTGTGTCTTTGGATCACCCTTGCCATCATATAGAGTGAGCTTGGGTTAAAAAAAACCTAGTGGTAAGGGTGTATAAGCAATATGACATGCCAATGGTGTATGAAGTAGAGCAAAAGAGTCCAAAGCCTGTGTTGGTTTATAGTCACCTTGATCAATATGTATCACCTTGGATTGAAGATATTTTATCTCTTACACAAGAGAAACCACATTAGGAGGTGAGGAGGTACTAGCCATAACTGGTAGTGCCACATAGGAAGGTTGGGCTACAATAGGGGGTTATTGAGACATAGTTGCCCCTATAGTGTCATTGACAACTGATTGTTCTATGGTTTGAGATGATTGACCATTGTTTGCATTTAGTTGTTCTTATTATATTATTTTAAGCATATCATCTTGTATATCAAGATGTTTGGTTAAAAGGTCTTGAATTTCTATCTTGTCAGTTTCATCAAAACTGGTATATTAGGATATTGTTAAAGTAGTAAAACAAATAAAAAATGGATTTAATTTTTTATAATAAGTTGTAATAAGAAAAATGTAATGGAAGGAAAGTACTAAATAAAATAAATGTAAAGTTCTAAAAACAACAAACTACAATATGCATAAAAAGGATATGAAGCTCACAAACATGTAAGGTTATACCTCAAGAAGCAAAGGACCTAGTAAGTTCAACTTAAAATTACTATGATGATTTTTAAAAATTAAATGTGAAATTATAATTTAAATATTTAATAAAAATTAAAAAAATATTGGAAAAATCAAGGAATTTTCCCTAAGGTTTTTAGGGGTTTTGTGCACAAATGAAGTCAGGTTTACCAAATGATTTAACTTTTTTGGGAATAATGGAGTTTTATTCCTATTTTAGTTATGGGTATGGATCAATAAATCAATGTAGAATATATAAATAATTACAGTCCTAATTTTTATAATTTATATATCTTTTTTAAATTTCTAAAAATATCAATAAATGAGAAGAAATACAACTTAGCTTGAAACCAGACTAAAATGGATGATATAGAAATTAAAATTGGTTATGGAGGACTAAAATAGTATCATGAACCTAGATCTGTATTTAATTTTATGAAAGGATAGGAGTGATAAAAATAGGACACCTTAGGGTCTGATGTATTCCAATCCTACAATTTTTATCCAAACCGGTCACTGAGACCTAAAACTTTTTGGGTATTTGCACTATGTATGTGTGATCTTATTTCTAAAATATTGAGTATTGATTTGATATAAAACTCACTATAGAGATGATTTAGTCTTAAAATCGTTAACCCTCCAACATGCTTGATAAAACAATCTTTGAATCACTTGAGAAAAGGGGGTTTAGTGTGTAATATGTACTGAATGTGCAATCCACACCCCTTGTGTGGGCACACTACCTACATACCAATACTATGAAGAGGGATCAAGACATATGTAGTTCTCCCACCTAATGTGCTTTGTGTAATAGTGTGATGTAGATGTAAAAATGCCAAATTGAGAGTGCTTGAGGTGGATAGGGATTGGTATGAGGGTTTGAATATGTTTGAAACTATGTTGGGTGACTGTATGTAGAGAATAGGGAATTTTTCCTTAATGCTTTGTTTATATTCTTGATTGCTTTGTAATATTTGTCACCTCCTTTATAAATGAGCTTTGAGTATGATTTTATAGGGAATAATTGGTCATGGGTCAGATGTATTCACACGAGGATGATGTAATTAAGGATAGGGATTAGATGAAAATAATCATTAGGGATCAAAGTGAAAATGGATAGGAGCACCAAAAATGGGGCACCCTAAGGTCTGGTGCTATAATCCAATTATGACACTCTTATCTTATGGGGTTGAGACCTAGGGGAACATGATTAACATAAGAAATATAGTCTAGATGAGCTAGAATCAGGGTTCAAAAGGTTTTCAATGACTAGTAATGAGTAAGAAGGTGTCTAGGAGGGTCACAAGAGCATGCAAAAGGGACCTATGGATCAGGTCTCGTAATCCACACTCAAACTACCAATTTATACATTTTATATGACTATAAGTATATGAAGGCTCATGTGATTCCTTAGGAGGTTTTTCTTTTTATAGTCACCAGATGGCATGAAATATCTAGCTCTCGCATAGTTTAAAATAGCTTCATCATTTTAAAATGTGTCAAATGAAGGATCCTATTTTGAATTTTAGTCTACAAGTAATGGATAGTGATGGGAAATATTGATGGTGGAGATGGTAGTATTTGAGAAAAGGTTAGTATCATTGAACTCCTCGAAGTGACTACACATGGAACCTATTTCAATATCTTTATTAGGGAGAGATGTTCCATGGATCAAAATAGAATCCATAATGATATTGGGTAGGTCATCATCATATAATCCATACCCTAGACCAAAATAATATGAATGTCCTTGAACCATGATTGGTTCAAGCCTTCCTTGTTCTTGCTTACACAATCATTTTCCTTTATAATGCATATTATCCATCATTTTATGGACTCAAGGATATTATTTTTCTAGAGAGATAAGGGCCTTGACATATGGAAAAATCCATGAATCATCCCCATCTTCCATGTATTATTCAGATAAAAATCTAATGCTTGAGAAAGTTTTTAGTCCAAATTGATATTTCATGGGAATAGCCTTCTTCATGGTTGGGGACCCATAACTGTGTGGAGAGAGAGAGAGAGAGGTAAATCACCAATGTAGAATGTCTTTTATTCATATTCTCCACAACCAGTGGATGTGATATTAAATTGACTACAAGCTAATTAGGGGATATATATTTTGTAGCTATTTGACTTAATATAAAGTTATCTATGCTAGGATATGATGATGGTGATGATGATTAGTCTATTTGATAGCGGTGGAGATGGCCAATGACTCCAGGGATGGTGACCTCCATTTTAGAGTGAGGGAATTTTAATAACTGAATTGGATGGAATAACTTATATCTCATGAATCCATAATTTTCCAAGTAACATGTTATAAGGCAAATCCACATCTACAACATGGACTAGTATTTGATGCATAATGGGTCCCATAAAAATGGGAAGTTAAATAGTCCTAATTGATTGTCTTTCAGTCTCATTATAAGATTTGATAATTATCAAGGTGGGACCCAATGATGCTTATGAATATCACAATTTATTCAAAAAGTCCAAATTACATAAATTTAGAACTGACCCTCCATCTATGAGAATGTAGGAGACATGATGGTGGGATATGGATACTTTAATGTATAGGGGATAATTATGGTGTGGGCTAATGGGAGGCATATCCTGAACACCAAAAGTGATCTACTATGAAGGGGATAAATGTCCTACCAATGCTTGGAACTGATCGATAACCAAGTCACTAGGGATCTTTAGATCATTCAAGAGTTGATTTAAACTTTCTCTATGTAAATTAGATGTTTTAAGAAGCTCTATTAATTATATCTAAGTTAGAGTTTTCTCAAGTTGTTGGATGATGTCATAAGACTTATCAAAATATTTTGAAGCCCTTTTAGGAACATTCCCCTTTTGGGTATCCGATGAAGTGGATAGGTCTTTAGGGGGTGCCATGGGAGATATTATCTTATTATATCTTGTAGTAACTACATAATCATTAGTGCCCTGATTAATTTTGAGGATGAGGGATGAGGATGGAGCAGGTTCTTAGAAATTATAGATTTTGATGGCGTTGATGTAATGGTAAGGCACATTATGTTAGTCAGTATAGTTGGAAGAAGAGGCCTAACCCTAGTCTCTTGTTGATTTTTGAATCTTTTGGTCATACTTAGGGAGTGGATCCTTTTAGATGCAAAATTACCCATTTGCTAATTGATTTGGGGGAGTTTCTCCTTCAATTTCAATGTCATCCCTCTCAATTAAATCTTAGATGTAATGTTTTAGTTGCATACACCATTCTGTATCATGCCCTTTAAACTTATGGTACTTACAAAACTCATCTTCATCATACCAGTCTAACTTTGGTTGGAGATCATACATAGGTTCTAATTTCAGGTAATGTGATCATATTTGTGGTAATTAATTGATCCAAGATTGTTTCAATTTTGACTCCCAAACTTGTGAGAGGTCTTTTTCTTGTACAAGGTTTTGACTTGCCTCATGAAAATTAGATGGAAGAGATGTGTGGTTGTTATGTAGGGCCTTCATTTTAAATTGTTTGTACATGTTATTTCTTAGAATCATTTACCCCATCACCCATGACATTTTAATTATTATTGAAGACTTTAGATTTCCTTAAAAAAAATTATCCTTATTTTGGGTGTGCTCATTCCAAGAGTATAACTTGATAGTCCCCTTTTCAATAAGGGCCTTTTTGATTTGCATTCCTTTCTCTCTTATCTCATCAAAGGTATTAACACACTGTAACTTTAATTGATACTTGATTTCAACATTAATATTGTTTACAAAGATCTTGGCCAATTATTTCTCAAGTACTATAAATCTTAAGTAGCTTACCAAACTTTTCCACCTTTGTAAGAAGTGTGCTAAAATTTCATCACTTCATTACTTGGTATTATAGAGGTCAATTATGGATATGTCATGTTTAATGTTAAATGAGAAATTACTAATGAATTATTCTATCAATTCTCCAAAGTTAGATATTGACCCCTTAGGTAAATGCATAAACCATTCTAGAACAGGCCCAATGAGACTTCAGGGAAAGAGTCTCAATGAATAAGAATCTTTGTAAGCCAACTCATGGTGAGTCACATAAAATTCTTGGACATGTTCTTTAGGATCTTCTTTCCCTTGATATTTTTAAAAATTGGGTCTTTCAACATGTGAATGAAAGGGTATTTGTAATATGTTGATGTCCAAAGGTGAAGATCAAAAGTCTTCATACTTATACTTGAGAGTTTGCAATCATGGTTCAATTTATTAGAGGATCTCTTTCATCACTCTCCATTCTTCTGCAAAGGTGGGATCCCCAAGAGGATTAGTAGTTTGATTTTGGCTACCTTAGGGAATATGGGTACTATGGGTATTATGGGTACTATGAGCATTATTGGCATTATTAGTAGTGTCGGTATTATTTGCATTATTGGTGGTATGTTTATTAGAAATATTATTATTTGGGTTATTTTATCAAGGGGATGGAGGTCATTGATTATGAAGTATAATTTTGATTTGTTGTGATAATTGGTCTAAATTATCTTCTATGATAACTTATCTCTGATTAGTCTTAATATGGTTATTACGAAGGGGTAGTGGATGTTATTCTTTTGCAAACCCATAGTCTACACCTTCTTATTCTTGAGGTATGTGATTATCATATTGATGTGGTGTGTTTGGTTGTGATAGAGGATGAACTAGGTTATGTAAGAGGGTACGGTCAAAATTTGAAGGTAGTATGCCCCTATTTTGATGGCATGGGCTAGGACATGATCATGGTTCTCATATTAATATTATTCAATTAAATTAATAACTTCATCATTATGGAGGGGGTTAAATATTTTGTCCTCTTCCTTAGGTGTGTGTATATCACTATGAGTTTCATCATATTCTTAAGTTAGATCAAATATATGCCCCAATGGTTCATTATCTTCATTGGAGGCTTGTCCAATCTAGAGTTGGGCTCAAGTATGGATAACCATTATGAAAGAGGGATGTGATGAAATTTGGTAGATGAGTTGGAAGTCTTTAAACACAACCTCTATTTATAGACCAAAGGCTTCTAGTGGTCAAAAGAGAGTGATGTAAGAGGACAGGGTAACCAAGCATTACCATGAGACAAAGTCTCGTAAGAGACCAATCTAGTAAGGATAAAGAAGAGTAATGGGATTAAATACTATCTACTAAAAAAAGATAATTTGATGGGTGCTAGATGATAAAGATACCTGATAAAGATGAAGATAAATGATGAATGCTAGATTAGAATCTTATAAGACTATGTATATTGATAATACATAGCTAAGAAAATGTATAAAGTGATAAATGATAATCCAAAAAAGATGGGTGACCACTAGAATCTTGATTTCAAGATGGAATCTAGTATCTAAAGTAAATGAGATGGGTGGAGGATGAGATATGTGTGATATATAGGGTGAAAAATAGGACATGTATTAGGTGAATAAGATATGAGATGAATATTGGATTGGAATAGAATAAGAACTACTCAAGAGGAGTTGTGAAAAAATGGATGTTGAAGAAATGAATATGGACAAACTAGTTACCAAAGAAAAGATGTGGGAGGAAGGATGATATTAAAAATGTTTTGTGATATGGTAGATAGTAGCTAGATGCTAATAGAAGATGTGAAGGTTATAGATACTATATCAAATATGATGGGATGGATAGTAGCTATAGGTAGTGGTTTAGAGATGGTGAAAGGTTTTGGATACAAGAGATAAGTTATATATAATATGATGTGATATGGAAAGGATATTATGGTGGTATGCTAGACAATTGGTCAAAAGGAAAAAATATATAAATGGATATGAGAGAAGATGGTATATACAAATTATTTTATGAAAGAAAGATGTGAAAGGGGTAATTACTGTAAGAAGATGTTATAGGATGGATATGAATGGGATGGATAGTAGATAGTAGGTGTAGAAGAAGGATGATATGGGATGAATATGAGATGATATAATGAATATGGATACAAAATATAGTGGTCAAAGGTGATATGAAATGGATATGAGAGGGGTGAGATATGAAATTAATAAAAGAGGTATTTTGAAATGGGTATTATATGGGTTTTAGGCATAGAAATGTCAAATGTGGATGAATGACCAATATATGAGTGAATGATATGAATATTATATGATAAAATGCTGACCATCAACCTAGAGGTATCTAAGGTGTCACACAAAATGTATATATGGTTGACTCATCTCACAAACAATAGAAGGCTTTGCACAACACTCAAACAACACATAACAAGTATAATACTAAATTAGTCAACTATTATGGGTGTGTAACTTGATATCCACACCATATAATTGATTTAGGAGTGAGGATATAGGCCAATGACCTATTATGGTATCGACCAAACCCTCTCAACCCCACTCACACTCAATGGCTACTTTGGAGCTGATACTAACTCTTACAATAATACAACTGTTATGACTGAAGGCTCCTTATTTAAGTATACACAAAAGGTTCTAAGTGCATCCCTTATATACAAAAAGGTACATTGGATCCAAATTCCATGTAGGATGATGTCTGACCATCTTATTTCTTGGATCCTGATCACCCATCACTCCACGATACCTTTTATGGGGAATTTTACTTAGATGTATAATGATAGCTCTCATGATTTTTAGACTCTACCAAAACATAAAGTTTGGTTAGTGACTAGTGATGAAATACACATCACTGATCCCTAAATAAGAAGCCCATGCGTTGAGATGAATTCTACATCATGTGATATCCTGAAAAGGGGGCTAACAAACAAACAAACACAATATAATTAATTAACTGATTAATTACCTACATGTGAGGGGCATAAATATGATGATTGTTTACAAGTCAACACTCTCTCACACATAAAAAAGTATACATAATGGATTATTTAATATAATAAAAAATAATATTATATAATAATAAAGAGATAATAAAAACATAGGACAATATACTATGAGGCACCCCTCCTTGCAAGCACAAAAGGTTAGAAACTCAAGTGGGGTGCCTAGGTCTTAAAGGGTCCTAAAAAAATGGATTAGTCATTTGGATTTTCATAAACTTGAAAGTACCTATATAACTAAAAATACATAGAGTAAAATTGCAACTAGAATACACAAAATCATAACTGGAAAACAAAATCATAAGTTACAAGTAACAACTTTTCAAAAGGTTAGTAAACTATGTTGGTTATCTATCAAAATCGTGACTCTAAAAAAAAACCACTACTCATATTAACAATATTGTAAATATAAAACTAACACAATCTATGATATTTTAGATAATATTATAATTAAAAAATATATGCCTAAGTGCTACTAAGGTAACTAGATTATTAGATAGATTATAGGGCAGATAATTCAAAATAAATGCACAAGGATATATGCAATTTTATGATTAGTTTTTATAAATGTAGTCCTAAGCTACTAAACAAAATAAATAAATGTTGTTAATCTAAAAAAATACTAATACTATTAAAAATTGAACCTAATGCTAGATATATAAGCCTAAACTATCCTATTGATTTTAAATCTACAAAGTCATGACTATAATTAACAAAATCATGATTACCTAGTCAATTTTTCAAGTTTGATACTTGTGGGTTTGTGATAAAGTTTCAAGTAGACCTAAGATGGGGTCTGGGATGTTTTTTATATATTATTTCTACCCCCTATAGATCTTACACATAAAAACAAAACATTATTAATACCTCTTTAGGGGTGAGTGATACAAATAGAGATTCCTAGATTGGTAAATGATTGGGATGATAAAAAACCTTCAGTCCAGTTTAAGTTTTTGAGAAATTTCATTTCAAGTGTTAATAAAACTTATTTATAACATAAAAATTGTAAATTTATATATTTTTCCACTTCTATAAAAAAATAAAAAACTGTGACTATCAATGATAATACCGTAGTTACTAGTACAGAATTTATATTCACAAAGTCATAATTTTTTTGGAGATAGTCAAAAGATCAAGGTTTTGTCTTAATGTCTTTCTCCCTACAACCACAGATCAGAATAACCTTCCCCAAATAGAAAAATAAATCTACAAAAATATCTATTATTAAGTGATAGTAGGAGTTCTATGATAAACTTAAATCTTTCAAAACCACAACTTTACCTAACAAAATCATAGTTATCAGTTCAAAATTATAACTAACAAAGTCATAGTTTTTTAGATGTACCAATAATTGAATGTTAGGTTAATAATTTGTTTATCCTACACATAGAAATATAAAATATACAACAAGATATCTGTAGGGGGTAGTAAGAAATAGATGACAAAATTACCCCTAATTATTACTTTTGACAAAATTGCTACTACAACTTACAATACCATGATTACTAGGACAATGTCATAACTCAAAGTTACAATTTTTTCAAAAACCTAAAAACCTATAAAATCCCTAATCATTAGAGGTTAATCAACAAAATCACTATTGATGTCTATAAAGTCATGACCGCAATACCATTAATCCCAGTGTAAAGTCATGATTCGCCTGTGTGATAAAAATTGAAAATCTAGCCTTCAATTGATGTCTAGTTTGTCTTAAAAGCACTCAAATCACTTACAATAGTGTTATAATGTTAGTTAAGGGAGTAAGGTCCCACTATGGTGACAAAAATGTGCACCAAATTTTACATTCAAATAATATTACTAAACGTAGCAATACAAAACCTAAAACTCAATGACACCAATAAGCATGGATAAAAGAGGCAAATCAAATTAACAAAAACATTATCACCATCATTTTTACCTCCTTATGGCTCCAATCCAAGATTTAAAATGAAATTATTTGATGTTTAATACTTGAAATGTTGGATTGCTTATTAAGTCTTGACAATGGCTTACAATGGTTGAATGAGGTTAATGATGGCTTGGATGAGTGCTAGAGAGCTTCTATGGATGAAAGATAGTAACAAGATAATGGCTTGATGGATTTATAAATTTGTTTAGCCATGGCCTAAGCATGGATTTTTATAGGATGATGGAGGAAATTTGAAATTATTTATAAGTCTCTAGTTTAGAGACTCCTAGAATTTTGGAGGAACTTCCCTAGTTCTAGAGGTTTCTTAAGTAGCTTAGGAGATAATGGGTGGATTAGATGGGAGTTATTGAGGTTTATAATTAATAGGGATATATGAATGGCTAGGGTGGTAGGGTAGCTAGGGTGTTAGTTGAATAAATAGGAATGTTAAATTAGCTAGTTGGTTTAGGGAGTAGATTAACTCTATTAGTGGTTTAATGGGGAGATTAATTGGTTTTGGGTTATAGGAATGAGATGTGGGTTATTAGTCTATTAATTATTTTAGCTCAGAAATATATAAATTAGAATAAATTAGTGGAAATTAATATAATTAGTGGGGTAAGTATAATTTAGTGCATACAGATCTAATAGGTGCCAAGAGTTCTCATAAATAGGTGAATTATGTAATGGTTGGTACTACTTCTTCCACTGATCCATCCAATTTTGAGGAGGCTTCTACTGAATAAGTTTGGCAAAATGCAATGAGAAGTGAGTATGTTTCTATTCTTAACAATAATACTTGGGTTTTGATTGATCCTCCTCCACATGTTCAACCCATTGGATGCAAATAGGTTTATAAGATCAAGTATAAATCAAATGGATCCATTGATAAACATAAGGCAAGACTTATTGTGAAAGTTTATGTACAACAAGAAGGTATTTATTATGAGGAAAAAATTCACAAACTTCAAAATAACACACTATTTGTATGGTTCTTTCCTTAGTAACACAAAATGGTTGGAAAGTACATTATATGGATGTCAAAAGTGCCTTTTTTAATGGTGATTTACAAGAAGTGTATATGAAACAACCCAAAGGTTTTGATAAAGTGGGTGAAGAACACAAAGTATGTAAATGAATCAAATCTTTCTAGGGGATCAAATAGGATCCTAGATCTTGGTATGAAAAGATGGATTCCTACTTGTAGAAAATTGGCTTTACACATGGTGAATTAGATGATACTCTTTATGTTTGAGTTTAGGGTGAGAAATTGGTAATTCTTGTTCTCTATGTCGATGACTTTTTTATCAAAATAAATGATGAAAATCACAAGAAGTATGTGAATAAGGAAATAAAAGATGGGTTTGAAAAGATAGATCTTGGACTTCTTCACTATTACCTTGGCATAGAAGTTAATCAGAAAGATCAAAGTATTTTCATTTCACACACTAAGTATATTTTTGAGTTATTAAATAGGTTTGGCATAAATTATTGCAAGATTGACCTCACTCCCATGTAAAGTAACTTGAAATTATCTAAGGATGATGGTAGTTCCCTTTTTTATGGTACCAAATACCGACAGTGGGAGATTTGATATACTTGATGACTACCATGCTTGATATATCATTTATAGTTGGAATTTTATCTAGGTTTATGCATGAGCCTAGATAAATTCATTGGCATGCAATAAAAAGAGTCATTTTTTACCTTTAGGGAATAAAAACATATGGCCTTGAATACTACCACAATAATAACTTCAAACTTGTTGGGTATTGTGACATAATTTTTGAAAGATGTGTGGATGGCAAAGTGTCCACAAAAAGTTACTCTATGCATATAGGATTGACTGCCATTGGATGGTGTTGCAAGAATAATTATACAATGTAAAATTCATGATCAAAATTATAATACATCATAGCATGGGATACTTCTATAAAAAAATGTTTATTTATGATGCATTCTTGAAGATCTTCAAATTTCTTAGATTGATCCTACATAGCTATACATTGATAATAAAAGTGTGATTAATATATCTACAAATCTAGTATTTCATGCCAAAATAAAACATATAGATGTT
Organism: Torreya grandis; assembly: GCA_037957365.1. Taxonomy (NCBI): domain Eukaryota; kingdom Viridiplantae; phylum Streptophyta; class Pinopsida; order Cupressales; family Taxaceae; genus Torreya; species Torreya grandis. The sequence continues at coordinate 1,993,634 of JARHVA010002283.1, read as the reverse complement.
AAATATCATTATCTATGAATACTGGTGTCGAAGAAAGCACTTGATCCAATATATTTCCTAACTGCTAATTAGATAACTGATAACTTCACAAAACCCCTTGATAGAATAAATTTTGAGATATTTAGAAAAATGCATGGCATATGTCCAAAGAAATAGCTTTGGATCATGAGGGGTTTTTTTTATGACTTTTCCCAAAGTATTTACCTTAGTTTAGGTTGTTAGGTAATGATAAAATGTAAAAAGACATGCATATTTATTTATAAAAACACCCCCTTTAATAAATCATTGTCATATTTACTTAGTTTGATTTATAATTTTGAGGTTGATAATTAAACTAAATTCTTAGTTGCATTTCCATAAGAGTTGGTTATTTGGTTAGTTAGTTATTACTATTCATAGGTGAAAGCTATATATTCATGTTTGTGTGAGTACAAGGATTAACAACATATTGGCACCCTTCTATGTGCTTATTTTTTGATTATTAATAAAATGCTTGTGAACCCACCTCAGTGGGCACATGATTTACCCTAAGTGATTTTTTGGTTGAAAGTAATTGGAGTGCTATCAATTATTCATATGCTATTTAGAATGGGTAATTACTCATTCTAAATAAAATAAGAATAATATGAGAAACAAAAAGAAATATTCTTATCTTATTTAGAATGATCACATGCCAATTTGGAACAAGATAAAAAAAAAAATGAGAATTGATATTCTTATCTTGTGTATAATGGGCATATGCCCATTCTACACAAGATGAGAATATTGGCCTCTATTACTCATATTATTTCTAGCTTTATTAGAATGGGTAACTACCCATTTTAAAAATATAGGAATATGAGAAATAGAGGCCAATATTCTTAGAATTGGCATTATCTTCTATTAAAATGTAATTTGACATGTTTTCTAAACCTAGATAATAAGAACAAAGACAAGGCAACTTCGTTTGATATTACATTGATTTCTTTCCCAAAAAAAGTTATTAAAAAAATATATGTAGACTTCAATTGATTAATATGTGAATCAACTAAATTTATTGATCGATCTACCAACCATGCCCAAATCTATTCCACATTACTCTTTACATACAAATTAGAATATATAATTATTTTAAATATTTTTTATCTAGAGGAAAAAAGTGCTTATCAAATCTCAAACTTGATCCCATAATAGAGGTTACTGGAAGTTCATTTATATAAAATATTCAATGGCATTTTTTAAGTAAAAATAAGCCCACATTCTTCATAACTCTCATACATGATGAGATTTGACCTACACATTTTTAATGGTTTATTTTTTCTCAATATACCTTATAATATTTTAATGGTGGCATATTAATTCTTTTCAATACTATGTAAATGTACATCATATTTACCTGAATGTCTAGAAATTAAGTTTAACTACCACTAATATTTTAGATAATAGTATATTACTTATAATAAATGGATTAGTATTTACTTTCAATACAAATTAAAGTGTTAATTTTATCCATATACAATGGTACAAACTATTAATTTTATTCACATTTAAATGTCAACGCAATTAAATGATCAGAGTAAATTATGGAAAATATTTATATTATCAAAAATATTTATTTTAATATTATTAACTATGAGTATTTTACTGATTTTATTTATCATTTTGAGTTATGATACTATTAATTTCATTTATATTAATATGTTTATAATTTTTTGAGTTTTTACCCTAACATTTCTTTCATTAAGACAAAAGTCCACTAGATTTGATTTACTTTCTGGACATTTCAAATAGATATGATGTATTTTATCTATGTTCAATAACATAAATACAATATTACTACATCATGTAACTTGACATAGGTCTTGTTTGATAGACATGTAATTTAACATCATGTAAAAAGATTATATTTTTAAATTTTAAAAAGTATGATGTTTATTAGTTCAATGACATTTATTAATTTTTAGGTAGGTTCTATCTAAGAGTTTTTAATTTCATAAGTTTTTGGTAGGGTATATTTAAATGTGAGAAATGTCACACTAACTAATGACATGGGTATTTTTCAAACTTATAAAATAACGTGCTTATATTTTTAGTGGTATTTGTTAATAGTTAGATACATTATATTATTTTTACTATTGAATGATTTAGTTTTTTTTTTTAAATTTTTTTGAAGCAAGTGATAGTGGTAAATAATGCCATCATCATGCTATTTAAAGGTAACCTAAGCTACCACATGGAATGAAATTATAATTTTCATACGAAAAACAAATTTAGTTTTAGGGAAGTAACTCAAGAAAAAATATTAGCGTCAGTTGGGGCTAGTGATACCACACATAACATACATAGGATGTTCATACAAAATACAAACTCAGTTTCAGGGAAGCATAAATAGTTGCTTCGATAGTGCTAACCTATAACATCACATGAAAATTTCTGAGGTTTTTCACATAAAATAAAAATTTAATTGTAGATAGGAATAAATACTTGCATCGAAGTCTTATATAAAAATCTAGATTAAAATGTGAATTAACCATAATTAATGTAAATTTAATAGAACAAATCAAAATGCTAAAAATAAACTTTTGACAAGTAGAATAAAAGTAAAAGATTGAATTATATGATAAACTTAGCTATTTCTACCCTAAACCTCATTGTGTTGACTAATATACCAATAAAAAAAACAATAACAAATTATGAAAGTACCCAGACATGAGAACTTAAGCTGAAGGACAAGATAGGCCAACTTAGGGCAAGATCGACTGTTAGGATTATCCCAAACTAGGTGATTCTATCTTAGAGGAAAATTAGGAACTTAAGTCATGATCACTTGTGATAGCTTGCATTAGGTATATATAGATAAATTTAACCTTCATAAGTGTGTGGAAGACCTAAAAATAGTTTATCCAAGGTTTAAATCCTAATAAGATTTGAAATAATTAAAAACCTATAAATATAAAAAGGAAGAGTATAATTGGGTTGAGTTGACCCAAATCAGCCCATGATGAATCAATGCTACCTACGTATCCAATAATCTAAGGAGGGAATCAATCCCATGTAATTATAACACTTAGAGTGATTTGTTTAATTATGATCTTTTTACAAATGCATACATCTAGAAATGACTTAAATACTTAATCATGTTTTGCTTTGCATTGAGTAAAATAACCTTTTGACTTAGCTGAGGACTACTTATAGTGATCAAAATTAGAATTGAGAAGAATATGATTTTTTTTCTCAATGTGAAATAGTGTAAATATATCTATTTTGAAATTTCTAAGTGATAGAATATGTGACTTGAGTGTGACCTTATAACAATCCAAAAGGAGAAACCACATATCAGGAATCATAAAAACACATACCCTAATGTAAGGGAGGGTTTAATTTTAAAAACTAACCATCATAGGGGTAAATGAAATGATCAACCCATAAGGGATAAAACCCACTATCACTATTGTCCCTATTGGTCTATTTTGTCCTTAAAATAAACATGTGAAATTTGGGTGCTTAAAGATGTTTTTGGCAATCAAAACACCTTTTTAGGTGATAGATAGTGATTTAACAAAGAGAATAAGTCAAAATATGGGCTTAGGATATAATGAGGTGGAAATATATGTACTAATTAAATATATAAGTTAATTAAAGTGAAAAAGGGCCAAAACTAACATAATAAAGTATTCATGACCATATTTAGGTGTTTACATTCCCAGTGCACCCCCGATCTATAAATGAATTGCTAGAGTAAAATAAAGATATACCTTAGTGTGTAAGACACACTTTGTCTTTGAGATAGTACTCCAATCATTTAGGGTACTATAGTTTATCAAAACTTCTAAAATACATGACATATTTACTTTGTTATTGTGATAGCTAAATTTTAGAACCTAACAAAACTAGGAAAATGAAATGCAAGTTCCTATTCCAAATCTAAACTAAACCTATTATAGAGATAATACAATAAAATAAATCTAAATGCATAAATAATTATAAAACCATGTATAATACATCATCACCTTATTCATTATGACTTTTTATTTTCTCTCAATTCATAGAATGTGGGTGATCAATTCATTATCCAAACAAAGATAAATTAAGCATCATATGGTTGCATAAGCTTTATTTATCAATGGATGTGTAGGATAAAAATGATAATAATTTGATAGATTGATGGTGGATGTTGAAAATGAAAGCTGATAATTTAATTTGTATACTTGTGGGCGAGAAGATTACTAATGACTAAATGATACCCCCTTCAGTGTTCTTACAAGAGAATGGGTGCATACAAATGATTGAAGTGAAGGATATATAGGTACATGGATAAATGATGTATGTGATACTACCATTTAATTGATTTACAAGTTTTAATGAAACTTGCATGAATGTAGGCATATGTAAAAATGATTTGTCCAAAGCAAATTAGTTCTAGGAAGTCAATTTGAAAAATAAGATTTCCCATTTTTTAAAATACACAATTAGATTGTGCCCCAAGAAATGATTTATGAAAAAGGGTGGATGTGGGAATGATATATCCTATTAGTAAGCTATGGGCTAAAATAAGAGAAAAAAATTTCCAACGGTGATTGATAAAATTATACTAGATTGATGTGCAAGTTTAATTGAAGATACAGAGTAATCTAATGAATTGGTAGTATGATTGGAATAGAAAATGAGGTGAGAGGAAGAGGAGGATGGTTGAATGTGATTAACCCATGGATTGAATTAAACAACTTGAGCTAATACTGACACATTTTGATTGGATTTGATGATGGACTGATTTGATCCAAGCAATGATAAATATAAGGAGTGGATTGAGTGAATAATATATATTAAGATAAACTACATGATTTGATGTGCCACAAGCAAAGCTATATACAATGAGCAAATTTTAGGAATGATATATCTCATTGAAATCTCTATGAGCTTGGATTTGATTGACTAATTTACTGATTGATTGTTTGATTAATGGCAGAAAGGATGTATTTTATGATTTTATTGACCCAATCGATAGGTGTAGGAGATTGAACATCAATATTAATAAATGATTATGGATGATTGATTTAGTTGATTGATGTAAAAACATAAAAAAGAAGCTAACTGATTGTATGGATTAATGATTATTGATAACATGATTGTATAACATGGATTTGATTTACGATGGTAAATAGAGGTTATTATGGGATTTATGGTGAAGCTAAATGGTCAGTATTTGAATGGGTTGACATGTGTTAGGGATGTGATGTATGTTTGAAGATGAGGTAATGATGTGGATTTGGGGAATATTTTATTTTTATAGGCTTTTCTTAGAGTTTCTAACATAATTTATAACATTTTTTTTGACTGAATTAAGCACCCTTTATTTTACGTTGTGCAAGATAATATGTATCAATGGTATGGAAATAAATGATATCTATTATGTTATGTATGTAAGGACTATTAGAGTCACAAATGCAATAATTAGTTCATTATGATATGGAAGACCATAATAACACTATTTTTAATGCTCATAGTGATCTAGACTCAACATAGAGAAATGATGAAAATAAGATAAAAAGTGTTTTCAACATTGAAACCAAGTAAGGAAAATAAATGAGAAAGTAAAAAAATAACTGTATAAGCAAGTAAGTGAAATAGATAATTTGTACAAAAAGAAAACAAGTAAATGGTTAAACAAGTAAATAAATGTCTTTTTATATATCCTTGGCTAGAGTTAAATCCTTTGAGATATGAGATCTTTGGAAATGTTAATCATCACATGGGTAATCCATGTAAATGATAATTAAGATACATTGATTAAGGACACTTTTATTTTTGGGTGATGGTGGCTGAGCTAACCTCAAATACCCCATGTAAATGAGCACTGCCTATAGAGTCCATGCGAACCTTAGGATTATGTAGTTCTCCCAATGAGGGAATAAATAAAAATTGATGATATTAGGTAAGATGATGATGATTAGATGAAAGGTACCATCCTAGAAAATTATGATAGATGATAGAGTTTTATTATGGAAAGGTGTTATTGTGTTGGATAAATGAGTGATTTATCTAAGGTTTATATTCAATATTGTATCAAAACATGAGCAAATGTGTATCTACATAATTGTGAGGATCAAACCTTAAAATAAGATCTCACAAGAAACTAAAAATATGGGATATACACAAATGAATAGGGATATATACAAATGGATAATGAATGGATGGATAATGCTATGGGATGCTCCTAAATAACTAGGATGTATATAGAAAATAGTTTACACATGGTGCTAGAAACCATTTTTCACCATGGTACTTGTCTAAAGAACCATAAGAATGGTTTTTACTTTTTGATGAATTATTTTTCTTTATCTTTTTTATTTTACATATTTATAACAAAATTAGAAAAACCTAGGTATAGAAGTGATTGAGGTGCATATGTTCATAGGTTCATCAACACCTTATCCTTATTTTGTTTCTAGTTTATAAACACCTAATCCATATTTGGCAATAATGTATGGACCTGACCAATTAGGTTCAAACTTGCCTTTCTTTTATCATTGGTTTTATTTTAGAACAATATCTATAATTTCAAACTCTCTTTCTCTAATTTTCTTATTATAGTTATAATGGATATTATTTTGATAGACTTGAAATGGTTAAGGGCATTAAGACATTTATCATCTAGGAGATCGATCTCATGTAGTCTTGAGATGTGATATGCTTCTTCATCAACAATGTTTTGTAGAGAGATTTGCAATGATGGAAAATTGATTTCAATAGGTAATATAGACTTAGTGATGTAAACAATAGAATATTAAACTAATATTGTGGGTGTGTGAATGCTTTTACAATAAGCCCATAAGGTAGGTTAAAACTATAAATGCCAATCATGACCAACATCATTGACAACACACTTAAGGATTTTGAGGATGTTTTTGTTTGATGTCTTTACTTGATTGTTGCCTTGGAGATAGTATGGTCTAGGGATATGATGTTTTTGTTTTTAAGGAATTATTATTATCTAATATAATGGTAGAATGGATACTATAAAAAAAATTTATATGGTTTAGGATAAACTCAAAAATTTATTTTCTAATTGTATAGGTTAGTATAATAGCTTTGACCCAATTAGTAAAGTACTCAATGGTGGTGATTATATGATTATGATCATATAAATAATTGGGATTTATTTTTCCAATGAGATATAATCCCGATGTGGATAAGGGACATAGAGTGGTAATGGGTTACAAGGCTTGTGATGGAGTATGGATTAGGTCACCATGTTTTTGGCATGGGACATGTTTCTTGACATATTGGCATGAATTAGATTCCATTAATGGCTATTAATACTTGACATATAGAAGTTTATTTACAAGTACCATACCACTAGTATCAACACCATAAATACTATTGTGAACTTTCTTAATGAATAAGTCCATCTTTTTAGATTTTAAACTCCATAATAAAGTTCCATCATAACCCCAATGATATAATTTATTTCTAAGGATGGTAAAACAAGAATCTCATTGGATGAATGATTTATTGTGAATGTGGGATAAATTGGGAGGGATTATATTATCATGGATGTATGTGTATATATCCTAGTAAAAAGGGGAAGTATGAAAAATAAGCTCACAAACCATTTTAGATCTAGGAGTATCATAAATTGGACACATCATTTTATCCACAAAAAACTTGCTGTGATTATCATCTAAATGTATGTTGAGGAGTGAACCAATTATGGCCATGACATCAACTACCCTATTATTAATTCAAGGAACTTTTTGAAATTTTATGGATTTAAATCATTATTTAAGACTATCCCCCATCCATTTATAAATAATTAGCTTATCATATTTAGTTTGATATTCATCAGTTACTTTTTTGATGATTAGTCATGAATTCATAAAAACTAGGAGATGTTGTATGTTCCACTAAATTATAATCTTGAGACCAGAAACAAGAGATTCATATTGTTATAGTTTATTGGTATAAGGGAATCCCATATAAAATAATTTTGGGATGATATCACCTTATGGAGTGATGAGAAAAATACCTACCCCCAAGTCATGACTTGTGAAAGACCCATAAAAGTATAATTGTCATTCTAATGGTTCACTCAAGGACATGATAATTTCATTTGGAAAATATGTGATTAGGTTTGATATCCATTGAAGGTGCTTATGCCAAACTATTTGCAATTAATTATCCTTTTATAAATTTTTGATTAACATATTATATATAAAAATAACTTAGGAGAATGACACACTTAGCCATTCTCCCTATTATAACAAAATTGGAAAGGGCATACTTAAGTGGATAAACTTGTCAATGATTTTGGTTTGATTATTGAGTATGCATTGTTAAAGTTTTTGAAAAGCAAAAATAATTACTAGACATGCATTATCAATGGCATAATACTTGAGTTCATAAGATACCAAGATTATACTTAGATAATACACTACTCTTTTTGTTCCATATTAATCATGTTGTGATAACAATTCCCCCAACACATACTATTTTGTTTAAATATATAGTAGAAGAGGTTTCATGGAGTTGGTGACATCGGGACTAGTTTATTTATTAGATAATGTTTAAGATGTGAAAAAACTTTATTACATTCCTATTGACCACTTTCTAGTCCCAAACCTAGAAAGGGGAAAAATTAAAGTCCTTGAGTCTTGATCCATCATTAGTCTCATGGTTGCATCTCATCTTTGTGAGTTTGGGTTATGAAATCAGTTCACTATATTATTATGCTATAGTATACTTGGTATTCTCCATATCTCTATTTAAACTTGATTAAAGTGTTTTCATGATGATTCATCATGTGTAAGGTTCCTTGCTTAGTTTGATGGAACTCTAACATTTGAAAAATGCCATGGTGAAGTTCAATTGAGAAGGCAGTCTAGTGAAGATTCATAAGCATCTCTGATCTGTTTAATTATATAAGGTATGTTCATCTTGAAATACTTCAAGAACATCAAGAGAAGTGTCTTATGGTCCAATTAAGGAATTTAATATATCATAAAGGTCTCTTCATGGATACTAGCATGGTATTATTTTCATATGTCCTTTTAAGGTCATGAGTATGTGCCAAAGTCAATATTTTTAAACATAATGAGGCCTAATTTGACCCCCATGGACCACTAAGCCACCTTCCATGCCTTAAATAGACCTCATGAGCTTCACCAAGCCATTAATAAATTATTTCATACCCCATTGATCCCATTACCACTATGGGCAATGCTTAAATCCCCCTAATGGACCCCACACATGCCAATTTATGACTTTTCAACTCCCCTAATTCAAATCATTAACTTAAAAACATCACATGACTCTTGTTTTTCCTCCATAACACCTGATAATGATTTATTTTGGTCTTAAGTAAGATAAAATTCAAAAAAATGTAGGTTACAGATGTTTTCCAATTGGTAAAAAACTATACAGTATGAATTCACTCAGGTGGAGTCAATGATTTGTAGAGGGAGGTCATTAATGGAAAGTGGGGGATAAATTAGAGTATTTCAATGCTTAGGATGCTCAACACCAACATATCTTTCCATTGATCTCATTAGTAGGCTTAGAGATCACCTTAGGTTAGTGCTAAGATTGTATGGAGGAGAGAGAATGGAGGCCCAAAATCTTAGCCAAGGGAAATACACTTAGTCAGACCTCATCCATAGGCATTTGTTTCTGGATTGGTCCCTTGAGCTCTATGAACATTCATTAAGAAATTAAGGGATATGAATACCATCCTTGTCTACACAAGGCAAGTAGAACAAAATTATTTGCATGGATTCTTAACTTGTTTGGTCAAACCAATAGTTGATTCTATTTTCGCTGGTCTTAAAGGAACATCTCTTATCATTTTAGTGTTTGGCTCACATGTGTGAGCTCATGGAACTAAAAAACATCTAAACTAGCATAGTATGTTGTTCACAAGAAAATCTAGGTAATGAATAGAGTGTTGAATGCTTTCATCAGAAGGAGTTAGAAATGTTGAAGGATTGGTTAAGTGTTTCAAGTTTGCACATAGCCATTTTCTCAAGGTTGGTGTTCACATTAGCATCCCATCTTCTCAAAGTGCATTCAAGGAAAAATTTTATATGAATCTAAGGTTCACTATGTGTTACTCATTGGCACCTTTAAAGCCTTTAAATACATCTAAAAACATGAAATGAGGTGTTGAAATCATAGTAGGTCATCATAATAACCTTATGAACAAGTTTTTTAACTTCCATGATAGCCTCATATAATTAAAACCACCCTCCTTGCCTCTAAAACCAAAAATTTAGTTTTAGAAAAGATTAAGGTTTTTTTCCAATATTAAGGTTTATTAGAGATTCTTAGGTTGCAATTTTGGATTGTGTGTACCCTTTTTTCTACCTCTAAAGTGGTATATTTATATAGGTATATGGGTTGGGGTGTTAAAAGTTCTTGTATTTTGTTTTTAGAGGGTTTTAATGCTTCATTTCATATAATATTAATTATTATACCATTTCATGTTGTTTTCATTGTCTTTATACTATGTTTTAACCCTATCTTCATGTCCACTCTCCATATCACCCCACAGTCACCCTCATTCATCCATCCAACCTTCATTCTAAGTCTAGACCATGTGAGAAGACCTAAACACCCATTTTAATCATCAAGAACCATAAGATCATGGAAGGTTAAGGTATATGTAGATCATATACCCTATTGGAGAAGCCAATAACCACCTACAACCAACCATTTTGAGCCTATAATATAAGAGTCTCCAAGAACATTATGTGGGCCGCTTATGGGCATAGGAAATGGTGGGATCAAGAAAATGGAAACCATAAGGAAGTGGATTAAATTGTGAATAGGTCACAAGGGCTCCAAGAAACTGAAAACCACTCTCCTCTCACATAAGGTTAATATTTAAACACAATATACAATCAACACATACAGATGAATGCATATAGCCTTGTTGGTCCATACTAAAGAACCACACCTTGATTGTGATAATAGGAAGAATTAATTCATGGAAAATAAAAGATTCACACTAAATAAGAGTATAAATTTTATTATCATCACATCCAAGGAGGAAAAGTATAGTCAACATAGACTTGTAACACAAGTATTCTTAGGCATAAAACCTAAACATAAAGATGAGAAGATATGGAAAAGGGAAAATGCTAGCAGTTAATATGTGAGAGTGTATCTATAATTTAAACATGTTATTGATACATAACCATGATGAGAATATCAAAACATAAAAGATAAAGACCTTTAGAACCCTCATGCTAACCACTTAGAGTTGTAGGCAGCCTATAACTAGTATGGACCAAAATCATTGTTTGAGGCTTTTGTAGGCATATTTGGGCCCCAAAAATTAGTAAAAATGGTAATTTTAAATAATAAAAGGCCTCAATACTTTCATTTGGGATATAAAAATAGTGGTCATGCCTACTATTTTGTCTCAAACCTAGCCCAATATGTGATGGTAAAATTCTGAGGTTAAAATGTGAATCCATGTTTTGAAGGGCTTGTAGGTAGGTTGGAATCCATAAATGGTTATATAGTAATGTAATATGATGGGGTAGGTATTCATAAGCCATAAAAAGGAAGAAACACCTAAGGTTATATTAGATGCTCTTGAGAACAGAATAATGCAAATAAGACTTAAGCCTAATATTAGACCCTAATGCTATCTTAGAGAGAGCCTAGGTCCTTCTAAAAAGTTTAATGGATAATGAGGGATGTGGAGGAATGTGTTAGACCCTAATAAAAAGGTTTAAAATGGAAAAAATCAAAGAAAAGGTCTGAATGATCTCAAAATAGTATTTGAGCCATTTAACCCCATCCTAACCAACTCGAAGCCCAACTTCAAGTGTTCACACACTTCACTATAGAGAGGCTCAAGCCCAAGGTTCTTGGGGAAGTTTAAGTACCCTTATAAACTAAATATTCATGGAATAATGGTTGGAATTATGGAATAACCTTTATAAATGATCCTTAAGAAAATAACTTGTCAAAATTGGCTAGTAGACAACTTGAGTGCCACCTTCCAATGCTCCTTTCTCAACACACTTTGCATGGGACCCCAGGATATTCAAGGAAGATGAGGATTTTAATGTAATATAGGTTCATGGTAATTTTCATTGGCTTGGATGTCTATACACTATGAACCATTTTTAAGATCGTGGATGTCTCAAACACTACCTAAACCCTAGAAATGACCCCATGATGGATTATTTCTCAAAAACACATCCAAATGGAGATTTTTGGTCCTAAAATGATCTTTAAGGCTTTTTCAAGTCTTCTAAGCATTAGGAAAACTCACTAGTTAGCATGTATAGGAGTCACACTGTATGAATTAGGTCCAAGAAGGATAATTTTAGCCTAAAATCAAGATGGGAAGTGTTTATGTGCATAATGAGGATAATATGGAAGAATGGATCTTAAAGCCTCTAAATAGCCCTCTAACATTCATCTTTAGTGACCTCCATGACTAGTTTTATAAGAAGGTAGTCATATGTGTTGAGGTTGATGGTTTTATGCACTCATAAAAGTTTAAGAGGTTTGATCAAGATAATGGTGCTCTTTTTTGAGGTATTTGTGGTGATATTTAGGTTGGAAACAATGAATGAGTCTCTCAAAACCCTTGGGTTAAGGCCAAAACTCAAGATTTATGTCTGCAAGCATACTAGTTTATCACCTCCACTAGGATATTATTACTAAAAGGTGGCGCATAGAGCAATTTGGGAAGCAAGGATGCCTCAAATCTTCTTGGGAAACGTCATCATAGTGTTTATAAGGCTTTTGGCCATTTTGGATCCCATAAGAGTCCCAAAGTTAGATATTTTAGTCTAAAAACACCCTAATACTATCTAAGAGGCATGTTTCTCACCCAAAGAGCATCTTAAAATGATCATAATAGTATGGATTCTATGCATGGGGATCGAATAACTTTAGGGGAGGTAGGGAGGTGTACTAACATGAATTTAGTATAATTGGTTCAGAGATTCAGGCCCTGATCTCTATGAACCACACTATGACACTTAAACACTCTTAAACCCTTATTAAACCCTAATAAGGATTTGAATAAGAATATTTTTTGAGAATGCATATAAACACTCAAGAACTACTTGACCAACATCTGGAATGTATTTCCAACTTAGAGGATCTCATGACCATGGTACCTGATTGTATAGAGGCTATATAGACACCTATAAAAAGTGTAAATATGCAAGGTTTTGAGTAGGAAATGGGTTGAAGAACATAATGAAGAGTCCTAAACTATGGGAGATATAATTTTAATACTTGTTCTACACCTTCAAGACTATAAATGTTCATCATCTACCTATATGTATCTCTGCTAACTCCTAAATAACTAGTCTAAGAGGCCTAGTCTTGTAAGATATATAAGTTTGTAGATAGGCAATGATTGAGAAGTCTAAATTCCAATTAAAGGGGTTAATATAAGTCTTATAAGATGATTTGATAACTATTTTAGTTAACTTATTCATTCAAATAGTGAATGCACAAAAAGATGAGGAGATAACAAATAAGCCTACTTAACTTATAGATAAAAGGGTCTAATGGGTGTAGAATGGTATTATGGAATTAGTGATTCACCTTAGGTAATTTATAACTATTATTTAGGTGATTATATTACATATTAAATACTATTATGTTATGAACCCATATTACCCCTTCTCTTTACTTTATTAGTATATTAGTTGCTATGGATGCATATGCTTTGTAAGTCATCCCATAAGCATTTTGGTTTATCCCACATTCATAGGAAGTAGTAGTTGTTTAGATTAGACTTAGTATATAAGTAAGTGTTGAGGCTAATGAGGCATCCAAAAATTGTATTAAATTGATCTTGCTCAAAGGAGGTTGCCCTCTTAAAGAGGCTAATGATTCTACAATTTAGCTATTGTAATTCAGTTCTACTTATTTGAGTTAAAATATTGTTGATTTTCATTTCATGCCATAGTCTAGATCTATAATTTCATTTTGTTAACAAGTCATCATAAAAAATAATGATCTTCTACTAGGCCATATTTTGATTTGTTTTCTACTATAGCGCATTATCTATTTTAGATCAGGGTAAAACCCTGTCCACATAACTTTGAGAAGTGTTTTAGTGGAAGCCCTAAAACTCATTATGAGGAGTACCATAGGAACCCAAAATCAGTTAGACCACTGAGAGGACCTTCTAGTGAAATGAGTAGTGGCCTTTTCCTGATTGACTAGTTCCCACCCATGAGGAAAACCAAGAGCTATTATTTAGGGGTAAATCTATGGCCCTAAATTTTCTAGAGATTAGTAGTTATTCAGATGGAATTGGTGGCTAGAGTGATTTCTAAAAACCTTTAGGAAACTATTAAAACCTAGGGCCTATATTCATTCTATCAATTTCATAAAACTATCAACAAAATATTAGAAAGCTCTCAGAGGACTTACACCTAGACATTTGATAGAAATTAGAAACCAATACACACACATATATATACATACATATATATATATATATATATATAGATACATATATATATATATATATATATATATATATACAAATATACATATATACATATATACATATATATATATATACATATATACATACATATATATATATATACATATATATATATACATATATATATACATATATATATATACATATATATATATATATATATACATATATATATATATATATATACATATATATATACATACATATATATATACATACATATATATATACATATATATATATACATACATATATATATATATATATATATACATATATATATATATATATACATATATATATATATACACACACACACACACATATATACATATATATACATATACATATACATACATATATATATGTGTGTGTGTGTGTGTGTGTGTGTGTGTGTGTGTGTGTGTGTGTGTGTGTGTGTGTGTGTGTGTGTGTGTGTGTGTGTGTGTGTGTGTGTGTGTGTGTGTGTGTGTGTGTGTGTGTGTGTGTGTGTGTGTATGTGTGTGTGTGTGTGTGTAATCTCTTATTTTGGCCATGGTAGTAACTTGAACAAGAGAAAAAAACATGGAGGATGAAATTTACACCCTCAAGATCCAAGTCAAAGATCTTGATGAAAAAATTATTGACCTTAATCTTCAACATACCACCTTAAACAACAAATGGCATCTAGACTCCTCTTCAGACATTAGGTTTTCTTTTCCAACAATTTTCATGGGCTGAAGCTTGATTTTCCTTAATTAAATGGTACAGATCCAACTAGATGGATCTATTAAGTAGAATAATATTTTAGTTTGCATAATAATTTTGATGCCAACAAAGTCCCACTTACATCCTTTCACTTGGAACATGAAGCCCTTAAATGATATCATTGGTATATCAAGGTTCATGATGAGCCAATATAGACCAATTTTTACACCCTCATTTTGAAATGGTTTATTCATAAGTATTTTGATGACTTCATTGAATCACTCACTAAAATTCACTAAATACAAACTATGAGAGAATATCGAACATAATTTTAAAAATTGGCCAATCACACAGAGGGATTGTCTAAAGAATACTTTAGGATTTGCTTTGTTAGTGGACTGAAGGATGTAATTTGATTTGTGGTCAAAATTTTCTAGCCCAACATGATGAAAAAATCTCTAGGGTTGGCTAAGTTGGTAGAGGATAATATCATAGCTTAAAAGTGATCCAAATCTAATTTTGCTCCATTTATAAATATAACTCCATAACGATCTCACACAACACTAGCCCCCTGAACCACTCCTATCAAGTAGTTGATTAAAGGAGAGATGTGAGCACATAGAGAAAAATTTCTATGTTATAATTGTGATGACAACTTCACTTGGGGACATTGATGTGTTGAGAAAAATTTCTACCTATTGGATGTGGACTCTTCACCCAAAACTAAAGTTTGGGAAGATACTTGGGATAAAACAAATGATCCAAAATAAGCTCAACTAATTATAGAACCTATTTTTTAGGAAGACCAACTGGAGATCTCTCTCCATGCCTAAGTAAAAGTCACCACCCATAAACCTTATGAGTTATAGGTTAATTCAAGAAGATCCCTCTTAAAATCCTAATTGATTAAGGTAACACACATAACTTTATTGACCATTAGATTGCCAAACATGATGATTTTTTTGTCCATCCTTGCTCTAACTTTGAAGTTATGATTGCCATTAGGGGAACATTACCTTGAAAAGGGAAGTGTAAAAATGTGCTTATCTCTATTAGATATTATAACTTATACTCTAATATGTTTGCCTTACCTTTATGTAGATGTGATATTATTTTGGGAGCCTAATGGTTATGCACACTTGGACCCATCTTATGGGATTTTACTAAACTTTGGATGCAATTTTTAGACCATATGAAAAAACACACATTAAAAGGCTTACACCCAAGATATCTCAACATCATAATTTTACTTCACATGTAAAATATTATTAATAATAATTCACACAACATCATTACCTAACTCCATTCCATTCAAATACAACCATCAATGGTTTCCACTACTCCTTATATACAAACCATTTTACATAGGTATAAATGTGTCTTTGTTGAACCCATGGGATTACCAAATTTATATCCAAAGGACCAATATATTTATCTCATTCCTATAAGTATTCCTCCTAACATTAGGCCTTATCACTACCCATTTTAGCAAAAGACTAAGATTGAGATTATTGTTTGAGACTTACTAAAGCAAGGCATTATTTGAGCTAGTACTAGCCCATATTCTTCCCTAGTTTTCTTGTCTAGAAAAAAAGATGGGTCATGGTACCTTTATATTTATTTTAGAGAACTTAATCACATCATAATCAAAGATAAGTTTTTGATTCATATTATTGATGATATTTTTTATGAGCTTCATGGCACTTATTTTTTCTCCAAGTTGGATCTCTACTTTGGATATCACTAGATTTGGCTTCATGAAGATGATATCCTTAAGATAACTTTTTACATGAATGATGGCCACTATGAGTTTTTGGTCATGCCATTTAGCCTCACCAATGATCCTTCAAAATTTTAGGTATTGACGAATAAAATATTTCAACCCTACCTATGGAAATTCATTCTCGTCTTCTTCGATGATATCCTCATCTATAGTAAAACATGGTTTTAGCATCTCCAACATCTATATCTTACACTACAACTTCTCTCTGATCATCATCTCGATGCAAGATAATACAAATGTGATTTCTGGTTAGGATGAAGTGGAGTATCTCAAGCATATAGTGTCATCCAAAAGCGTTTAGGTGGATCATAAAAAAATAGTAGACATATCAAATTGGCCTCATCCTCAGACACTCAAGAGATGCTATGGTTTTTTGGGGTTGACTAGATTCTATTAAAAGTTTGTCAAAGATTATGAGAAGATTATAGCTCTAATAAAAACTATATTGAAAAAGGATGATTTTACATGGACACAATCTACCGAGTGTTCATTTGAATAATTGAAATAAGCTATGTGTACTACACCTATTCTAGTTATGCCAAAATTTGCCAAGACTTTCACTATCAAGAGTGATGATTACAACAATGGACTTGGTACTATTCTCCTCTAAGAAGGATGCCCCATTACGTTCACCAAAAAAACCCTTTATGGAAATAATTTGGCATTCTCTACTTATGAGAAGGAAATTATGGCCATTTTGCATGTAGTACAGAAGTGGCAACCATACTTATTGGCGAATCATTTTTGCATCAAAATTGATCACAAGAGTCTAATATATTTCTTGGAACAATAGGTCTACACCCCATCACAATATAAATGGGTCAAAAAATTAATGGGTTATGACTATGAGATCACTTACAATAAGGGTAAGGACAATATTGTCATTGATGCTCTATCTTGCACATTTGTGGACCAAGCTTCCCTTTTAGTTATTTCCATGCCTATTCTAAATTAGTTGGATGATGTATAGTAAGGGTATGTCAATGACTCTTCATTATCTCAAATAATTCAATATTTGGCCACTAACCCCTTTGTATTACCACATTATTCTTAAGATGGTGCTTCTCTATGATACAAGGGCCATATGGTGCTTCCTTAGACCATATATCTTTAATAGGTTGTATTATATGAATTTCATGTTTCTCCATCCATAGGGCACTCAGGGTTTCTCAAAAATTGTGAGCAAGCATAACGTAACTTATTTTGGAAGGGAATGAAAAAGGAAATTCAATATAAGGTGGTTAAATGTGATACCTACCAATGCAACAAGGATGAAATAACCCTCATTCTTAGGTTTCTCAAACCCTTTCCCATCCCTACCAAGATTTGGATAGATATCTCTATATATTTCAATAAGTGGATCCATAAATCTAGAGGGAAAATAGTGATCTTGGTTGTGGTTAACCACCTCTCCAAATATAGTCATTTTTGTGCCCTCATCCATCCTTATACCACCTCCATAGTTGCCCAAATTTTCTTGGACCAAATTTTTCATCTTCATGGCATTCCTTCTTACATTGTCTTAAATCATGATGTACCCTTCACCAACCATTTTTAGATAGAACTATTTCAATGCACCGACACCTAATTGAAGATGAGTTTTGGGTATCATCCATAAACAGATGGCTAGACTAAAATTGTCAACAAATGCTTGAAAAATTTCCTTTGTTGTTTCACCTTAGAATAACAACATCAGTGGGAAAGGTGCATCCCTCTCCCTAAATGGTGTTACAATACCTCCTACCACACTTCAACTAAAATGAATCCATATGAAGTAGTCTATGATCAAGTACCACTAGTGCTCCTTCTATATACCCCTAGTAGTTCACTGATTCAAGTGATTGACATGATTCTATGAACTCAGGATCAGATCTTTAGCATCCTATGGGATAATATTCATATGGCATAAAATAGAATGAAATAACAAGATAATAAACATTGATCTAAGTGTACTTTTCAATTAGGTGATATGGTTTTTATTCACATATAGCCATACAATAAATCATCCCTAAACTCAAAGGGCATCATAAGTTGGATCCCAAGATCTATGGGCCATATAAGGTTCTCTAGAATATTGGCTCAATTTATTATAAGTTGGAACTCCCACCTTCTTCTTGAGTTCACCCAGTATTTCATTTCTCTTGTCTAAAGAAATTTATTGGCATAAACAATAGAGTGAAAACTATTTTACTAGAACTTGATAATGAAGGATCCATCCTTCTTGAGCTAGAGGCCATCTTGAACAAGTGCACATGCCAACTTCACTCCCAATCCATCATAGAGATATTAATTTAGTGGCATACAATGCAACTAGAAGATGCAACATAGGAACTACTATTTTAGATTTAGTACCAGTTCCCACATCTAAAGCTTTGAGATCAAATCTTTTTCTAAGAAGAACAGGATACCTGTACTACTCCTTCTCTTTACTTTATTAGTATATTAGTTATTGTGGATACATATGATTTATAAGTCATCCCATAAGCATTTTTTTAATCCCACATTCATGGGAAGTAGTAGTTGTTTATATTAGACTTAGTATATATAAGTCTTGAGGCTAATGAAGGCATCCATGAATTTTATTGAATTGAGCTTGCTCAAAGGAGGTTTCCCCCTTGAAGAGGTGAATGATTATGCAATTTAGATATTATAATTCAGTTTTTCTCATTTAAATTAATATATTTCTAATTTTAATAGTTTATTTTATGTATTTGCAATTATCTTCTAGCTTGTTCAGGAGGATCCTCTCATATTATCAAGGAATGGAGACAGTTTCAAACTAATGTCAACATACACATTGAAGGAGAGGCTGCTCAATGCCTCTTGAAAGCTTAATAACATCCAATTTATGCCTAGTAAATTACCATGGAGGGAATAATGGACTATTTTAGGCATAGTAAGGCCTTGTATGAGGTCAAATAGGAAAGTTACAACCTCTACACCTCATCTCAATGCCAAAAAGGAGTTAATGAAGGACATTAATACATGGAAAGAGTGAATATGATTGTTATAACTACCATGTTTCACCTTGGTCTCATTCACAACCTTTCCTATGCTTGTATTATTCTCTCCTCTCTCTCAAAATTTTTATATTAGTAGGCATTGAGTTCTTGTTTTATCATCCCTCAACTAGGTGTTGCAAAGCTCTACTAAAATTATACCTTTTACCCTTTGAATCAATATGAAAATAGTCACAAACTTCCTTTTTGAGTCTTAGTGTGTCTTATGAGAGTTTATTTGTAAAATATGAGTGTCATTATATTCTATATGTCCTTTCAAGCACCTAACTTTAAGTTATCAGTATATGTAGGCTATGTGAAGTATTGATATGTAGGAATGTTTTTGAAGTGTTGATGAGCTGATAGTGTCTAGTGTATACCTAGGTTCATGGCCTTCAATTTGTAAGACTTTCACTTGATATTCACATGAAATATTCATGTATATGACTCTATCAATAGGTCTAATTAACTATTGGTTTCATTAGGTTCATTAAAAGGATAAACCAAGAGAAGATCTTTAATCATTGGTGCATCACCACTTTAGTGTAGGTCCTTTTATAAGTTTTCATATATTTTCCCTTTTCATCACAATAGGATTAGGTCTTATTTAGATTTTTTAATTAATAAATTAGGGGAGATAGCCCCATAAAAAGTAGAGGTTTGACCTAGACTATAGGTAGTCCACAAACTGAAGGTTAATCCAATGTTAGTCCAAGTGTGAGGTGGATGTGAACAATCTACTTCAACAAGGGTAAAACTTGGGTAGATAAAAGTTATAACACAACTAATGTGACCAAATATTAAGTGCCTAGATACCTATTTTGACTTGCTTTGATAACTTTAGATAACACATACAAGGCTAAAGAAAATCAGTGCTAGATTAGAAGGCAATTTCATACAAAAGGTATCCACTAGATCATCTTTAAAGGGTAAGTAGATAAAATTTGTTAAGATATCATTGGATATTTCAAGAAAAATGAGATTTCATAGGTTTAACCCTAATCCTACACCTCCTAATTCCCCTAGTTTTACTAATTCTTCCCATAAATAGTCTACTGTAAGTCCTCTAATCCCAATGTCTAGACCTAAAATGCAAGCATTTATACCCTTTAATAGTGGTAGTCCTTTAAAACTTAACTAATTTTATGATATCCTAACTATTTCCCTTAAAATTATTCCTTACTTTATAGGAGAAAACTCTACCACCCCTGTGGAACACATAGTGGATATAGCTAACTTGTGCTTTGTACACAACATAACCCAAGAAAATGTAGCCATGAGACTCTTGGAAACCTCCTTGAGGGGTAAAGAACTTTAGTGGTATATAGGTCTCAATCTTACCTCTATAAACACATGGGATGAATTTGGTGATTGTCTATGCAAGCATTTTGAGGATAAAAGTGACCATGTTTCCCTAGTAGAAAAAGTCACCTCAATTAAGAAATCCCCCTAGGAATCCATGGTAGATTTTAATTACAATTTTCATAAAACTTGGGATAGGATTCCTATCATCATCAATCCCACACATAACTATGCCTTAATATACTATATAAGGGCCTTGAATTCTGATGTAGCTATGATGATACAGTCTATGGGGGGAACTAAATTACTAGAAGCACATGAGATCTCCATAAAAGTTAAAAACTACCTAATCCAAGAAGGAAAGCTTAGTCCTAGGCCCCTCACACCCTTATATCTAGATATTCAACCCCTTACCCCCACCATTTCTCCATTATCAAATCTAAATAAATAAGATCAATCTGATGGTAGCCAAGTAGATAGGCTTGGTAATATAGAAGAACTACTCAAAACCCAAAACAACAAATTGGTAGCCTTAGAGAGGTAATATAATACATCATATAGACCTTATCAAGCCCCATACTAGGATCCATATAAATATTACCCATAAAATAGGCCTCCTTATTATCCTAATCAATAAGGCCAAGGATAGATCACATAGGCTAGACCTTAAAATAGTTTCAACCCCAATGTTGCTAATAGTTCAAGGGCATTGGTACCAACACAAAATAACTATGCACAAGAGGGAAAACTATCTACTCTATGGGGGCAATCAGGTGAGATGGAAATGGATCTAAATGGGGAAGGATGTCAAGTTTCTTATATATAACAGGGTCCTACCTTTCAAGCACATGACAACATGCCTCCTCCACAACACAAATAAGGTCCTAAAATGCCTCATAGAGACATGCCTTTCATGACCCTAGCTGAAGTCCCATGTCAAAAAGGAGAAAATTTAAGTAAGACACCTACTGAGAACACCTTTGCTAATTTTAAAGAAGGTGAGCACTCTTTTGAGAAAGTGGCAGCAAATTTAGTGCAAAATGTGCTCAAGATAAATAAGTTAGTTACAACCAACATAAGAGCTAAGAGGATAATGGTTGATGATAGTTTAGGGTAGTCTAAGGCCACTCCAACACATCCCCAAGTATCTCAAGATCCTACCACTCAAGTATAGTATATAAAACACCTCCAACACATCAGACATCACAAGGACATAGGATCTAACAAAAGAGTTCTTTCATTCCCCAAGCCACACAAGCTATAAATGATGCATCTACTTCCAAGATGTAGTCCAAGGCAATAAAATCTCCCTTAAAAATTGTAGATTACATGAATAATTCCAATGTTATTATTTCCATGTGGGATGCTCTACTCATTCTAGGGAATAAATATCTCCTTCAACAAGATCTCTCCAAGCTTTCACTCATGAACAAACAAGATGATAAGGTGAGTGTAGTTTATATTAATGAAAATTAACCTAATGAAATAAAAGATTCTAAATTAGTTAATCCACCTATCTTCTACTTATCAGTCATAATAAGATACTCTCTTATCCATAATTACATGATAGATAGTGGTGATTATACTTCTATTATGCCCAAATCCATAGTCGATAAGTTAGAGCTCAAATATGAACCGAATGAGAATGGAGTTTTTTAATTGGATGGGTCTACTGCAAATACTATTGGTGTCTTTAAAGACCAAAATATTATGTTGGCTACCTATCCTAACTATACCATTTCCCAAGATGTCATGGTAGTTGACCTTCTTCCATATTTTTCCCTGTGATTATCTAGGGATTTCACTACAAACATTGGGGGGTATCTTTCTTCTAGCTGGTCATACATGGTCTTTATGACTAGGTATGGGACAAGGGTCATGATTAGGTCTAAACCTATTTCTAAGTTTCATTTATAACCTTACATTACTAACCTATCCAATGTAAACTGAGCTATCTTAGATGAAGATGATAATATCAATAATCAAGATCCCAAAGACCATCTTGAAGGCATCTCATATCTTATACTAGATGAATGGGTAGATGACAACCATGGTTTTGACCCCTATAACACCATTGAGGAGGTAGGCCTAGGTGTGTACTATATGCTTGAATAAGGAGTTATTGTACCTAGCCTCATAAGCCTAACTCAAGAACATGAAATCATATGGACTTTATTCTTTGATGGATCAAGGTTAAAGAATGGGAGTGGGATAGGAGTTATGATTGTCTCCCATTACAATAATAGTTACTATTATGAATTAAGGTTCTAATTTAGTTTTACTTCAAACACTACAAAATATGAAGCCCTCATTCATGGGCTATAATGGGAAAGAAGAAGATGAATCAAGCTCTTAAAAGTGAAGGGAGATAGTGAATTAGTGATGAAACAAGTGAGGGATATTAGCACAGTAAAGAATACTCTTTTGAAGTCCTAGAAACACTGAGTTTGGGATCTCTTGGAGGACTTCTTAGCCTTTAACATCCATTCTATACCTAGGGAGTCAAATCATCATGCAGATAGACTATCTTCTATTGGTTCCATATATAACATTGTTTATGGAGTTAAAGGCACTCAAGGGTAGTAAAAAATCAAGGTTATATTTAGGCCATAAGTACCTAATAATGAGGTGAGTTGGAAAGTTTTTGAAAGTGATAGTTAGATTGCTTATTTTCTCATGCATGAGGAAAAATTTTGTCATAGGAACCAAGGTAAACTATAACATTAGTTTGATGACCAAATTATATATTTAAGGACTAAAAAATTGCCTAAAGTATTGGTGACATTAGATATCATCTTTAATTAAGATGATTAGTTTAGGAATGAAAAGGTGAGTATCTCAACCAAAGAGGAACACTATGAGAAGGTAGCCATTTTCAGAGAAAAGTTGCTTATGTTGGGGAAAGTGAACACAATTAAGAGAGAGATGATTTAATAGACTTATGATAGGATTATACAGATGTATTTTCATGGGAGTACCATTATATGAAATTTTTTGACCCCAAGTTAGTCCAACACACCATATAGTTGGAGGATAATGCAAAATTGGTAAGGCAGAAATAAAGACTAGTCAACCCTAAAGTTGAAGAGCTCATGAGAAAGGAATTGACTAAACTGATTGAATCTAAGACCATATTAACTATTAATAATTATTAATGGGTGGTAAACATTTTCCTATGAGGAATAATAATGGGGAGATATGCCTATATGTTGATTTTAAAGACCTTAACAAGGTGTCTTTGAAAGACCATTACCTACTACCATCTATGGATCAGATCCTTCAAAAGGTTGCAATCTCTCAAAGGTTTTCTTTGCTTGATGGATACTCTAAAAATAACTGGATATTAGTGAGGGAGGATTATAGAGATAAGACTACCTTCACAATAAAGTGGGGTACCTATGCATACATGAAGATGCCTTTTGGACTGTCCAATATAGAGTAAACTTTATAAAGGGAAATCAATGTTTCCTTTCAAGGGATCATTAATGAGATGGTATTAATCTATCTTGATGAAATCACTATGTTTTTAAAGGACCTTGAAGATCATATGACACACTTGAGGTTAGTCTTTGATAATTGCAAGTAGTTTGGAGTTTATTTAAACCCTAAGAATTGTATCTTTATAGTCTATATGGGCAGATTGTTAGGACATGTTATGTCAAAGGATGGCCTTTCCATAGACCTAAGAGGATTGAATAAATCTTATACTTACCCCTTATCAATCATAATAAATGTTTTTAGAGCTTATTTGGAAAGATTAACTTCATAAGGATGTTTATTCTAGGATTTTTATAGTTTCAAGAAGCACAAGGAGTTCACATGGAATAAGGAAAGAGAATATTTGAGGCCATGTCTTAAGCACACACCCTCCTTAACACTAAATTTATAAAATATTTTTTGATATATGCATTCTCCACAGCCAATACCATTTCTGCTATGTTCATACAACATAATGATGAAGGGATAGAACAACCAATTAATTTATTTAGTCAAGCCTTAGAAGGATATGAATAAAGGTATACATTTGTGTAAAAGCATTTATAATATCTATTTTTATATGTATTAATAAGTTTAGACACATGATGTCTAACAATAAAGTCATAGTGATGGTAGTATACCCAAACATAAAAGAGTTCATACTTAACATAAATTTAAGTGATAAGAGAGATAGATGGTTGAAAAAGTATATGAAGTATGACATTGAAGGGTTAAAAATATAACCATAGGTAGATGCCTTTATGAACACCTTTAAGTATAGGTTAAATAAGATAAAGACATAGTGTTGGTATTCTATGATAGTCAGTAGGCAACTACAAACACAACTCCTCTTAGCTGGACCAATGATGTGGTCAAGTTTATCCAAACAAGCCAAAGTCATATAGGCCTAGATAGGACTAAACTAAGACATTTTAGGCTATATACCATACCTTATATCTTACTATATGGAGTGATATTCAATAAGGGTATAGGAGGTATGATTTTAAGGTATGTTAAATCAAGTTAGATTGACAAATTACTTAAGTAGTTTAATGATAAGCCTAAAAGTGAGCACTTTTCTACCAAGACCACAACCTTAAAGATCATTACAGTAGGCTATTTTTGTCCCACCTTATTTATAGACTCACATGCTTGGGTCAAGAAGTGTTCTAAGTGTGTCATGTTCACTGGAAAACAAAGGTTCATTACCTTACCCTTTTAACCCATCTATGTTACATAACCCTTCATGCAATTGGGCTTAGAATTCATAGGCATGATCCATACCTCTTCTAGTGTTGGGCATAAGTGGTTCATAATAGCTTCTAACTACTTCACAAGGTGGGTGTAATTAGTTACACTTAAAGAAGCCAATGAGAACTTGGTGTTGGAGTTATATGACAGTCTTGTGACCAAGTTTGGTGTAGCTTCAATAATCATATTTGATAATGCCTTAGACTTTAGAAGTGCTAAATTATGTGAATGGGAACTTAGACATGACATATAACTCAAGGATTCCTCCAATTATTACCTAGATGGTAATGGGATATAAGAGTCTATAAACAAAAAATTGATAAGGATCATTAAGAGGACCATGGAGGACAATCAAATGAATGACACACAAAGTTGAAGACTTCCTTATGGGAAGATAGAGTCACACATAAGAGGTCTACTAGATACTCTCCTTAAATTTTTGTTCATGGTAGAGATGTAATAATACCTATTTCCCTTGAACTTCTAGCCTTAGAGCTTGCTCACCAACTTGAGCTCTTGGAAGATGATGTAATGCAAGTGAGAATGAATGAGCTGAGAGAGTTAGAGGAAATAAGGGACAATGCCATGCATGCCATATGGTCTATTAAACACCAAGTCAAGAAGTCATTTGATAAAATAGATTCATCTAGGACCTTTCAATAAGGAGGTATAGTGCTCAAGTGGGATGAAGATCATGTAAATCTAGGGAAACACTCCAAGTTTGACATCCTTTGGAGTGGGCCTTATATCATCATAACTACAAGAAAAGTAATGATTTTCAACTATCTAGGATCATGTAAATCTAGGGAAACACTCCAAGTTTGACATCCTTTGGAGTGGGCCTTATATCATCATAACTACAAGAAAAGTAATGATTTTCAACTATCTAGGTTGAATGGTGAGGAACTCCCCATCCATATCAATGGTATGTTACTCAAGTTTACTATTAGTCTTCATCATGTTCCTTTTGTGCATAGTAGTTAGTGTTTTTCTCTTCCCTCTAAGTGCTTCTGCACATGATTAGTTATTTGTTACTTTGTTTTATTTTTGTTTTGGTGTGTGTGTTTTCATTTATTTTATTTTAATTTTTGTTTTTTTGTGTCTCTTTTAGTCTCAAAGTTTTCAAGGTATTGAGTAGAGTTTATGTGTAGTCAAAAGTTCATTTGCTAAGTCATAGAGCAAGTCAAAGAGTTATGAGTTCCTTTGACCAATAGGCTAGTTAAGCTAATTAAGTCACCAAAAATTATGACCAATTTATAGTACCATACCTAGAAATGGGTCAACATAAATTACTTGAGTCTTAATCCAACATTGGTCTCATGGTTTTATCTCATCTTTATGAGTTTGGGTTATTCAATTAGTTCACTATCTTGTTATGCTATAAGATGCTTGGTGTTCTCCATACCTCTATTTCGATTTGAGTCAAGTTTTTTCATGATGATTGATCATTTATAAGGTTCCTTGGTAATTTTTATGGAGCTATAACATTTTAAAAATGCAATGGTGAAGGTGAATTGAGAAGGCAGTCTAATGAAGATTCATAAGCACCTCTAATTTGTCCAATTATATAAGGTATGTTCATCTTTAAAGACTTCAAGAACATCATGAGAAGTATCTTGTGGTCCAATTAATTCATTTTATATATCATAAAGATCTCTTCATAAATATTAGCATGATATTATTTTCATATGTCCTTTTAAGGTCATGAGTATGTACCAAAGTCAATATTTTTTATCATAATGAGGCCTAATGTGACCTTGATGGGCCATTAATCCACATTACATGCCTTTAATAGACCTCATGAGCTTAATCAATCCATTAATAAAGCATTTCATACCCTATTAATCCCATTACTACCATGGTGAATGCTTAAATACCCCTAATGGATCCCACATGTGCCAATTTGTTACTTTTTAACTCCCCTAATTCGTACCATCAACTTAAAAACATCACATGACTCCTACTTTTCCTCCATAATACCTGCTAATGATGCCTTTGGTCTGAAGCAAGAGAAAATATAGAGAAATTATAGGTTATAAAGGTTTTTCAAATGGTACAAATCCATACAGTATGGACTGACTCAGGTGGAGTTAGGGATTTATAGAGGGAGATTAGTAATGGCAAGTGGGGGAGAAAGTAAAGTGTTTCAGTCCATGGGATGCTCAAACTGACCTATATTCACCTTGAGCTCATTGGTAGGCTTAGATAAGACCTCATGTTAGTTCTTATACTATACAAAGGAGAGAGGTTGAGGCCTAATCTCTTATCTAGGGTAAGTGCACTTAGTCAGCCCTCATCCATGGGCATTTGTTTCTAGATTGGTCCCTTGAGCTATATGAACATTCCTTAAGAACTTAAAGGATATGAACACCATCCTTGTCTGCATAGGCCAAGTAGAACAGAATGATTTTCATGGATTCTTAGCTTATTTGGTAAAACTAATAGGTGATCCTATTTCCTCAGGTCTTAAAGGAATATATCATGTCATTTTAAGTGTTTGGCTCACACATGTGAGCTCATGTAACCAACAAACCTCAAAAATAGCATAATATGCAGTATGTATGTAGATTTGGGTAATGAATAGAGTGTTAAATGCTTTTATTAGAAGGTTTTGGAAAATTTTATGGATTAGTAAAGTGATTCAAGCTTCCAAATACCCCTTTTCTCAAGGTTGGTGTTCATATTAGCTTCCCATCTTCTCAGAGTGCCTTCAAGGAAAAAACTCATATGCATATGAGGTTCACTATGTAGTAACACTATGTGTTTCTCATTGGCACCTTCAGAGCCTTAAAATATCTCTAAGAACATGGAATGAGGTGTTAAAATCATAGTAGGTCATCATCACAACTTTATAAGCAAGTTTTTAAGCTTCCATGATATCCTCATAGGCCTAAACTAGCCTCCTTGCCTCTAAAACCACATAGTCGGTTTCAACAAAGATTAATGTTTTTTTTGTCAATATTAAGGTTCCTCAGAGATTCCTATTTTTCACTTTTGGATTATGTGTACACTTTTTTTGCCTCCAAAGTGGTATGTTTGCATAGGTATATGTGTTGGGTTCTTCAAGGTTCTCCTAATTTTTATTGGGATGGTTTCCATGTTTCATTTCATATTATATTCATGCTTCTACCATTTCATGTTATTTTCACTATCTTTATATTATGTTTTAACCCTATCTTCATGTCCAACCTCCATATCATTCCATAGTCACCCTCCTCTATCTATCCACCCTTCTTTCTATGTCTAGACCATGTGAGCATACCTAGACACCTATTTTAATCATCAAGAACCATGAGGTCATGGAAGGTTAAGGTCTATGTAGATAATATACCCTATTAGAGAAGTCAATAAATCACCTACAACTAACCATTTTAAGCCTATAATATAAGGGTATCCAAGAACATTATGTGTAGGTAACTCATGGGCATAAGAAATGGTAGAATAACAAAAACATACACCCAAATAAAGTGGATGAAAGTGTGAATATGTCATAGGGGCCCAAAGAAACTATAGACCACTCTCCTCTCACATAATCTTGATACTCAAACACAATATACAATCAACACAGGCAAATGAATGCATATAGCCTTATTAGTGCATACTGAAGAACCATACCTAAATTTTGATAAGAGGAAACATTAATTAATTGAAAATAAAATATTCACACTAAAGAAGAGTATAAATTTGATGATCATCACACCCAATAAGGAAAAGTACATTCAACATAGACTTGAAGGTAACACAGGCCTTCTTAGACATAAACCCTAAGCCCAAAGAGGAGAAGATAGTTAAAAGGGAAGATGTTTGTATTTTCTATGTGAAAGTGTTTCTATCCCTAAATATTTTAATTGAAACCTCACCACCATGAACATCTCAAAACATAAAAGATAAAGGCCTTTAGAAACCTCATGCTAGCCACTCATAGTTATAGGTAGCCTATAACTAGTATAGGTTAAAATCATTGTTTCAGGATTTTGTAGGCATGGAAAGGCCCCAAAAATTATTATAAATGGTACTTGTGAGTACTCATTGGCATCCATACATCCATTTAGGCTATAAAAATAGTGGGCATACCCATTGTTTTATCTCAAACCTAGCCCAGTCTGTGATAGTCAAATTTTGGGGTTAAAAGGTGAATCCATGTCTTGAAGGGGTTGAAAGTAGGTTAGAGTCCATAGATGTTTTTGGAGTAATGAAATATGATGTAAGGAATAATTATTCCCTCTAAAATAAGTAACACTAAAGGTTATATTAGATGCCCTTGAGAATAGAATAATGCAAACATGCCTTAAACATAATCTTAGCCCCTAATGCTATCTTAGAGAGACCCCAAGAACTTATAACAAGTTTGATGGCCAATGAGGGATGTGGAGGAATTTTTAAAACCTAATAATAAGGTTTCCAATGGAAAATATCAAAGAAAATTTTGAATGACCTCAAAATACTGCTCGATCCATTCAACCCCATCACAACCAACTTGAAGCCCAACTTCAAGTGTTCACACACTTAACTATAGAGAGGCTTAGAACCAAGGATCTTAGGGAATTTTAAGTCTCATTATGGAATAAATATTAATGAAATAATGGTTGGAATTATGGGACTAACCTTTATGAATTATCCTTAATAAAATAACCTATCAAAATTAGCTAGTAGACAACCCAAGTGCCACTTTCCAATGCTTCTCTCTCCACACACCCTTTACATGGGAGTCCAGGGTATTAATGGAAGATGAAGATGTCAATGCAATAAAATTTCATATAAATTGGTCTTAGATTGGAATTATATATGCTATGAACCATCGATAAGATGGTGGACATCTCAAACCCTACCTAAACCCCAAAAATGACCCGATGATGGATTCTTGCTCCAAAACACATCTATATGGAATTATTTGGTCCTAAAATGATCTTTAAGGCCTTATCAAGTATTTTGAGTATCATGAAAACTCACTATTTGTCACATGAAGGAGTCAAACTATATGAATTAGGCCTAATAAGTCTAGATTGAGCCTAAAATTAAGGCGATGGGAAGTGTTTATGTGCATAATGAGGATAAGATGGAAGAATGGCTCCTAAAGCCTATAAATGGCCCTCTAACAATCATATAAAGTGACCTCCTTGACTGGTTCACTAAGGAGGTAGGAACATGTGTTGAGATTGATGGATATATGTACTCATCAAAGGCAAAGAGGTTTGATCAAGCCAATGTTACTGCTTATTGAGATATCTAAGGTTATATTCAGGTTAGAAATAATGTAGGAGTGCCTCAAAACCCTTGGGTTAAGGCCAAAGCTCAAGATTTGTTTCTATAAGCAAACTAGTATATCACCTCCACTAGGATAGTGTTACTAAAAGGTGGATCAAAGAGAAATTTGGGAAGAAAGTATGACTCAAACCTTCTTGGGGAAGGTCATCATAGTGTTTAGAAGCCTTTTGGCTAATTTAGATCCTACGAGAGTCTTAAAGTTGGATATTTTGGTCTGCAAACACCCTAATACTATCCAAGAGGCATGTTTATCACTCAAAGAGAATATTAAAATGCTCATAATAGTATCAATTATATGCATTAGGATCCAATAACTTTAGGGTAGGTAGGGAGGTCTATTGACATGCATTTAGTATAATTAGTTTAGAAATTTAGGCCATGCTCTCTATGAACCATCACTAAGACTCCCAAACACTCTTAAACCCCTATTAAACCCTAATAGGGACTCAATTAGGAAGATTTGGTGAGAAATACATCCAAACCCTCAGTAAATTCTTGAAAAAAACCTATAAATTATTTCCAACTTAGAGGACCATGGTACTTGATTGTATAGAGGTTGTACGAACACCTCCATAGAGTGCAAATTTGCATGGTTTTGAGTAAGAAATGGGTTGAAAGACCTAATAAAGAGTTATAATATATGGGAGATATAATTTTTATACTCCTAAAATATTTGAAATGTTCATCAATTTACTTGTATGTATCTTTCTAACTCCTCCTAAACATCTAATATGTGGAAATGGTCTAAGAGGCCTAGTCTTGTAAGATATATAAGCTTATAGATATAATATGATTGATAAGTATAAATTAAAATAAAAGGGGTTAATATAATAATAATATAATTCTTCTCATATTATTTTATAACTTGGTTTAGTTTTTTAGTCTTTTAAATAGTGAATGATCAGAAAGATGTAGAGTTAGCAAAATAGGCCTACTTGACTTGTAGATAGAAGGGTATAGTTGGCATAGAAGTGTATTATAGAATTAATGAGCCACCTTGGGGAATTTTTAAATGATATTCAGGTGATTATATTCCATATTTAAGACTATTATCAAGGAATGGAGATAGTTTCAAACCCATGTCAACATGCACATTGAAGGAGAGGTTACTCAATGCCTCTTATAGGCCTAATAACATCCCATATACACCTAGTGACTACCATTGGAGGGAATAATATACTATTTTAGGCATGGTAAATCCTTTAATGAGGTTAAATAGCAAATATATATCTTCCACACCTCATGTCAATTCCAAAAAGGAGTCAATGAAGGATATCAATGCATGGAAAGAGTGACTATGACTATTGTAACTACCATGTATCACCTTTGTCCCATTCATAGACTCTCCTATGACTAAATTCTTTTATCCTATCTCTAAAACATTATATATAAGTAGGAATTATTATCTTGTGTTATCATCCTTTGGTTGGGTGTAGCAAAGCTCTGGCAAAATTGTACCTTGTACCCTTTGAATCAATAGAAAAACAATTGTAGACTTCTTTTTTGAGTCTTAGTGTGTCTTGTGAGAGTTGATTTTTAGAATGTATGAGTGTCATTATCTTTTTTAGTTCCTTTCATGCACATAAATTTAGGTTATCAGTCTATGAAATTTGTGTGAAGTATTGATATTCAAGAATGTTTTTGAAGTGTTAATGAGTTGATAATGTCTAGTGTAGACCTAGGTTCTTGGCCTTCAAGTTGTAGGACTTTAACTTGATCTTCACATGAAACATTTATGTATAGGAATTTTTTAAGAGGTATAATTAAATCTTGGTTTTATCAATTTCATTAGTGTGTTTAAGGGACAAACCAAGAGAGGATCTTCAATCATTGGTGCATCACCACTTTAGTGTAGGTCTTTTTATAAATTTTCATCTCTTTTCCCTTTTCATCACAATAGGATTAAGTATTAGAGATTATTTAAGTGATAAATAAAGGTATCTATCCCCATAAAAAACTAGAGGTTTGACCTAGACTATAGGTATCCCACAACCTATAGGTAAATCCAATGTTAGTCCAAGTGTGAGGTGGATGTGAATAGTCTACCTCAACAAGGGTGCCACTTGGGTAGCTAACAATTCCTTATTTGAATAAAAATTAGTGTTATTATTTAGAATAAATGTGAAAGGATGACATATGTTTATAATCTATGATATGAATCTATGGATGTATTGAATCTTACCTCAAAAACTATGATGTTATTTAAGATTTGGTAGTGGAGGTATTTCTATGATAGATGTGACCTTTGAAGGATCCACTTATATACCTCTCGATGATACAATAAATACCAAAATCTTACCTAGAGTAACCCAAAAAAAAACATTTATTTTTATTGAAATGAACCTTGTATTCTATCAAGCATTTAATTTTTTTCATATAACATGATTTGACTAGTTTTTTATTTTTCCAAAATATCATTTACATAGTCTTCAACAATATCATAGAACATATCGTTAAATATAACTGTGATTGCAAATTGATAATTAGATCCAAATTTTTTTAGGTCAAATGGCATTAATTAATAACAAAACAACCCC
The DNA here is from genome assembly GCA_037957365.1 of Torreya grandis. NCBI lineage: Eukaryota > Viridiplantae > Streptophyta > Pinopsida > Cupressales > Taxaceae > Torreya > Torreya grandis. The sequence goes on along the minus strand of JARHVA010002283.1, from coordinate 1,959,860 downwards.
AAAGTGTTATAAATATTGTCTTATGCTGGTATTCATGAGCTATTTTGATTTGGTTGTATCTTGAGAAGCCATCCATTAGGGATAACATCTCATGACCTGTTATGAAATTATTTTAAATTTTTAGGACTTAGTGAATGTAAATCCTAGGTTGCTAAAGGTTTGAGTATATTAAATTAGGGTATAAATATGCAATAAATATAACCACTAATTTTTAATAGAATTGACTTAGTTTGACCTTTATAAAAATGGCAATAAATAATGTAAAGTACTTAGCTAGAAAATGACTAAAATGAGAGATCTAAAAGCTAAAAACTGAGATACAACCTAATCTAAATGTTTAAAATAGGATCCAAGTGTCAAAAACCTTCTTGGATACTATCATCCTAATTATATAGTAGGACCATGTGGCACTAGTGTTCTTATTTTGGTGCTAGTGTCCTCTATGCAAAATTATTCTGAGCTTCTGGGTACACTTGTGTCTGGGTCTACCAATCCTATTTTTATGTGCACAAGTTTTGGATCTCTATAAATGAACTATTTTGACTAATTTTATGTGAAAACACTAAACCTACATATTTTTAGGGCATTTAATTGGCATAAGTGGTAAAGTGTATTGTTAGTGGGGTAGGCTAGACATCCTCAACACCCTACTATGATGAGAGTTGCCTATATACCAATACTTTAAAGAGGGATCAAGCTCGATGTAATTATCCCCACCTAAGTGTTAGTACAAGTACAAGTGAAGCTAGTATGAATGCTAGATTGAGCGCTTTGAATGTGCTTTAGACTAGAAACCTAAGTAATCTAAGCTTATGAATGTTGTAGATGGTTCTATGTAAAAGTAAGGAAAAATAGGGATTGATAACCTTAATTGTGCACAAATTATTGTAAGTTTGTTTATGTAATTTGAATCTAATTTACATATAGTGGTTAGAGGGCTAAAATTCATGCATATATACTATTATAGTGCTTATGCAGGTCTTAAAATAGGTCTATCTAACCCTAGGTGGTTTCTCATTTGAAAAGATATCCATTGGTATAAAAATGAGGAAAAACAACAATAACACCAAAACTGGGACACTAGTGTCATGGGGTGCTACTTTCCTTACTATGGTGCTAGTGTCCAAGTAGAATAACCTAAGGTACTAAGGGAAAAGATGTCAAAGTGATGGTTTGGGATTAATTTAAGGATATCTAAGGATGTGTGTGGCCCACATGAAGGTTGGATAAGTGTCTAAATAAGCTCTAAGATAGGTCTAGGGCTAGGCTATGGATGGGTGGTTTCAAGTATCAGTCTTAGCACTCAAGTGTTACTTTTAGGTGATTACATAAATTAATAATCATGTCTATGTTTGGTAAATAAAAGTCATATTTAGGAAATGATTTATTGACATCCCCAAAATCTATGCAAAATTTGATCCCTATTAGTTTTCTAATGACTGGTATTATATTGGATATACACTATGAGTATTTTAATGGTCATATGAAACTAATTTATAACTATTTTTATAGATATTTCATGATTAGTGCCACCTTTGGATGTATTTTTTTAATTTTATATTTGACTAGTTTTGTAAATTTATGTATAACATGGTGATGAAAAACTAGTGAAAGATCCAACCTTGACATGTCTGTATATGACCATGCAAACACATTTAAAAATTATTTGAGGAGTAAAGTTAAAGTTGATTATTCTTCAATATTTTGGGAAATAATAAGTTTCACAATATTAAGATTTTATTCAATTCTAATATTTATGTCAATGGTATTTTCAATTAATAAAGTGGATTATTATTATAACTTTGTTGGAAGTGGAGGAAGATTAAGTTCCTCATAAAGGTCCTGCTGATTGGGAATGTCTTCATCAATATTTTGCAAATTTGGAGATTTATCATCTAATATTTTGTTAATTGAAATGTACTATTTATATGATGATGTTGATGAGTAGAGGTTATAAGTTCCCAAAAGTATGTGGCTTTATCTAATTAAATTAAAAAACCCTTTTAATGATCTCCTGCTAGTATATGATCTCTAATTCTCAAAAAATCAGATATGGACTCACTATTTAGAAAATGATCAAGCAAGGGTGGTTGTTGTTGGTCCTATATGATAAGTTTTGGAAAGGTTAGTTCAAGGGTCAAAATGACATTATCATGAAATATGTTGGTGGAAGCTAAGTATTCAAAATAACTATAAATAGAATTCATTTCAATGTCTAAAGAGGTTTCCTCAGATGCAATAGAAGAGTCACTATCATAATTGCATATACTCACACTAGATGGTTTGAATCCAATACCTTGAAAAGATTCATGTGATGCAGACCTTTTTTGTAGAGACCAAGACCTTTTAATTTATAGTTCATGATATTTCACATAATATATTTTGGAATATGATATTTATTACTTTAGAAACATGTAGATAATTCATCAAAGTATATCCAAGAGGAGTTGGAATCTTCATTTTGTTCTTTAGAAAGGAACCTGCCTTCTATGAAATGAATTTTGCCAATCTTACAAACCACTTATGTTGTTTTCTATGATAGGGCCTGCCATCATTATTCTGGGACATATGATTTTTTATTAAATAATGGGCATCATGAATTTCACATTCTCCCATACCTTCATCCACAATGGAATATCTAGATGGTGGACATGTGGATTTAGATGTGGATGGTGGATTTGTAGATGTAGATGGTTGAGTGGTGGATATAGAGATTAACTCATTAGGATGGATATAATTTGAAATATTTGGTGAATCTTTAGTAGTTCCATAGGTATCTTCAATAAATGGTAAATAATTATAATTTTGATATCTCCCTTCTAATAGTTTTTAATATTGAAAGGGTTGAGGATCACTTAGAATGGCAACTTCCATATCATCAAGAGAAAACTTTAAACATTGATGGAGGGTGGTGGGATGGATCTATAGATAGACAAGGAGTATATTTTATAGAAGATCTATATCAAGAATGTGAATTAGGATTTATTGAATGATAGGTCCCACCATGAGTGGAAGATAGATAGTTCCCATCGACTAGTGCTTCTTATATGAAAATTTGAAAAAGATTGAACTTGAAAATACTTGAATTTGAAACTTGTAATTAAAATTTGAAAATTATTGAAATTGAGACATTGAAATTGAAAAGAGAGTAAAGGAGGAATAAAATTGTATGTGTGAAACCAATTTTTTACTTATGTAACTTTTCTCTGAGATGATGTTTTCTTGAAGCATTGGAGAATTGGTGCTTCCCATGAAGCACTTGGAGAAGTTGGTTTCTTAGATGCACTAATGGAGAGTTTGAGGGTGATCAAGTCCCAAATTGAATTTGAATTTGAAATGCATGTGTGAAAGAAAAGTAATATGTTATTGACTAATCATGAGATAAATAACATATATAAATGATCAAAATTTAATGTGTAATCATGATCATGTCTTAATTTTATATTTTTAAAATATTTAAAATATTTTTATATTTTTGAAATATTTTAACTTTTTTATACTTTTTCAATTTTGAAATTAGAAACAACAGAAGCTAATGACAATAAAAGGTTCAAAAGTAGAGGAACTGAGAGGGATATGAATAATCCAACATATGAATCAATGTGAAATATGAATTAGAACGTGATGGCATGAACATATATGAGAAATATTCCCCCATCGTATATGAGTTGTAACTTTAAAAAACATGTAAGGGGTATAATGAGTATGCAAAAGATCGATTGTACATCCTCGTTTCATTGAGTTTACACTTATTGAATCATGTAACATGATATAATAAATATTTTTTCATAAGTAGTGGATTTCATACTAAATTTGATTAAAATATCTAAAAATTTGAAAAAAATAAATCTCTATGTGCTCATATTATGACTTCTAGGTCAAAATTTGCACATAATAGGATTGACCATTTGGGTTGAGTAGTGGCAGTCAATCCTAACCTTTATTGGTTAGTTTTTTCCTTGTTGAAAAAATACATTTTATAAGTATAGACTATGAAAAAATAGATATAACTAGAAAAATAGATCATTATTTTAGACTATTCAAATTTGAGAAATGAAAAAGAAGAGCCAAAATGATAAAAAAATTAGTAAGAGCCAAGGGATTAGAATAATTGATCAAACTAATCATGTGTAATAAATAACAAAACATGATGAAACAATCAATAAGCTATGTATGATTAGATAATGCTATTATAAGCCAAAAATCTCATCAAGAGGATGTTTTTGTGTAGGTCCTATATCATATGTGTCATAGCCATTAATTATATTTCCATATTCATCCTACATGTTCGTCATGTCATTCAAATCATATTATGAATAATCATTATCATGATCACAATCATCTTATTGACCTAAAAATTGTGGTTTGCCACTCTTGTCTTTTTTTGTATTTGTATATGTAAAATTAAATGCTCCATATTATGGTATTGACATTTCTGATTTCTATTGCTTTGTCATGTGTTGTACCATTTGTTTTTACTATGATTGTACTAAATATATTTGTTGGAATGGTAACCAAATAAATAGTTTCTTTTATTTTATGTTTGTCTTCTATTGAAATTATAACCATTACAATTTCATGTTTAAATGTGAAATAATCATGATCTTTACCCAATATTGCTCTCATTTCTCTCATCCATGATCTTTCTAATTTCACATTGCATTCATCCAAGGTAGGATCAATGTGAAATATAATGCAACATGTTTTTGATTTAAGTGTGATTGGTAGTGCAATGTATCCAATACAACATTGAGGCCCTATAATATTACCCAAGTATTGATTGTGATATTGAATATATTAGATAAGTGTCCTGTTAATATATTTGCTTCATAAAAGGATGCAATCTCAACATTAGTGAATTTTTTTCCATCTATGAGGGGGTTAAGGATCAAAGGCTCTATATATGATGAATGATTTTTGGTTAATTCTTTTGAAATCACACTTGTAACCTTAGCTTTATAGGTATATCTTTATTTTGAGTCTCGTTTGTTAGCGACCCTTTCTTAAAGATGTCTTAGTTCTTAACTTGAACTTGTTTTTTCAACTTATATTTTAATAATTTATCTTTTTTTAACTTATCCAATTGTATTTTTTGTAATCTTTCTTGTTTCTTCACATTTTTTTCTTTTAATACCTTGTTTTTTTCCAATTGTTCTCCTTATAACCTTTACTTTTTAAACTTTTCCTTTTGTATTTATTCCTTTTTAATGTTGATTTATTATCTTGAATTTGTTTTTGTAACTTATCTAAATTATATTTAAGTAAATTATCCTTTCGGTATTTTTCTTTTTTCCTGATGTAACTATTCCCTTTATAATTTATTTTATTCTATTTGTTTTGTTGAAGCCTTTCTTTCTCTAAATTTTCTATTTTTTTTTAATTTTTACTTATTATTTAGAAGAAGTAATCATAGTGTGAGTGGGTATATTTATTTATTTATCTTGTATAAGATCACCACTATCAACGATAATTTGTATTCTTTCTTCCAAACTAAAAAATTATTCATATGATGCCCATGCATTCTATGATATGCACAATAATATTCTAATCTCCTTAGAGGAGGCATAAGGGTGATGTAAACAACTTGTTTCAAAGCCTTTATCTTAGAATATCACTTAAAATATTATTAACATTTTTGCATTTTTTAAATCAATATTTGTAGATGCATGTTACTTTTGAACCCATAATTGAGATGATATATTTTAAGGGACAAAATAGTTAGATGAAGATGAATTTTTTTCATGATGAATACTAACATATTTTGGATTAATTTTATATGTTATTTGAGTTTCCAATGATGTGATCCTTTAATTTAAATATTAATTTTACTTTTTTAACTATTCTATATACTTTTTTAGAGTTATGGTTTAATCTTGAAGGGCTTCACAGGTACAAACCCTAGGTACTTCTAATTGAATATGCATAAAAACACTATCAAGAGGAGATGTGGGAGGTGGAGTGGGTTGAGGATGGCTATGTTGGTTACCTTAATTTATCTCTATAGGGTGATTCACCTTACCTCTTTGGATAGTGATAACATGGACCTAGTTAGCGGGAAAGTAGCTATCACCATCGTAAGAAGGGATGCTAAAAAATTGAAAGGAGTTATACATGTATTTTTAATTTAATATTAATTGTTATAATTTTGTATTGAATTTTGAAAGAATAAGAATTGAGTAATACTTGAGGTTGTAGAGTAGGCCTTGTATAATTTTGAATATATGATTGCTATTGTTTCCCTATCATATTTGATTTTACAAAGATTTGCATTAATGAGACTTATGTTTTAGTATGTGATTTGATTTTTTTTATTACATAATTATCCATGATATAAATATATTGATTTATAAATAAGAAGAAATTAATAAAAAAACTGAAATTTAGATCTTATCTAAAGGATTTTTTATACATAATAAAGAACCAATCACTACAAGAGACATGTTAGATTTTTTATATCCAAGAGAAGTTTTTGATTAAATTCAATAAATAGATGAAACCCATAAATTAGTTTTAAAATAATAATACCATTCATCTCCTAGTATAAATTTATTAAAAATAGTACATTGTAAATTTCTAAAACTTGTACAATATTTTATCAAATAAAAATAGGTTTTTTATTCTATCAATACAACTAAAAAATATTTGATAATTTGAAAATAGAGTTGTTATGGATCAGATATGAGCCAAAAAAATGGGAGGATAATTCAAAATCCTAGTAAAGGAAGACCTAATAAGAAATGAGGGTGAAACCCTAGGGAAAGAAATAAAACTTATGATTTGCATAGAGGATAAGGGAAAATCAGAGATCATATCTAAAACCCTAAAACAAAATTATGAAATCCTAGAAAGAAGGTTGAAATGCTAAGATAAACTAAGGTTTTTGAAATGTTAATAGAAAAATCAGTTCAAAAATATGTTTTATCAAGATTTGAATTAAAAGGTGCATTGACCCTAATTAAGATAAATTGAATAGAATAAAGCAAAATGCTGAAAATGAAATTTTGACATAAAATTTAAATAGAATATTGAATTAACCAAGGTGAAATAGATTGAAAGAAGATTAACTTTGAAATGAAATGAAAAATTGAGCTATTTCCCCCCAAATCTAACTATGTTGACTAATAGATGACTGAAATATAAAAATAAGAACACAATCTATAAGAACCCAAAGTGAGAATTGAAGTCGAAGAAGGAAAAATTAAGCCAAATTAGGACATGATCAAATACTAATATATATATATATATATATATATATGTATATATATATATGTGTGTGTGTATATATATATATATATATATATCTATATATATATGTGTATATATATATATGTATATATATATATATACATATATATATATATATCTATATATATATGTGTATATATATATATATATCTATATATATATGTGTATATATATATATGTATATATATATATATATGTATATATATACATATATATATATATACATATATATATATAGATATATATATATATATGTATATATATATGTATATATATATATGTATATATATATATATATATGTATATATATATATATCTATATCTATATATATATATATATATATTAAATAAATAAATTAGGTCATGATCACTTAAAATAACTTGAATTATGTATGCATGCACATATTTGACCTTTATAAGTGTGTAGAAGACTTAAAAATAGATTCTCCAAGATTGAAACCCTAATAAGGTTTATAATGATTAAAAATATACAAATAGAAAAGGTGGAGTGTAATTGGGTTGAGTTGACCCCAATCACCCCCATGATGACTGAACACTACCTAGGTATTTAGTATTCCAAAGAGGAAATCAAACACATGTAGTTCTTCCACTTACAGTGCTTTGTGTAATTGTTATATTTTTATTATATGAATACATATAGAAATGGATTGAATACTTGATCATGATTTACTTTGTGTTAAGTAAAATAAGTTGTTGAATTGACTAAGGACTGCTTATAGTGATCATAATTAGAATTGGAAAGAATAAGAAACTTTTACTCAATGTGATAGAGTGTAAATATGTCTATATATTAAAATTTACAAGTGGTGGAATAATTTACTTGAGTGTGCCTTTATAACAATACAAAAAGGGAAACCATATGCTAGTAATCCTCAAAAATGAATAAAAGATAAGGGTGGGTTTAATTTAAAAAACTAGCTATTAGAGGGCAAAGCACATGATTGACTCATAAGGGACAAAACATATTGTCACTATTATCCCTATTGGTCATTTCTATCATAAATGGAAACATGTGAAATTTGGGTCTTAAATTGCCTATATAAATGCTTAAAGGTATCTCTCAACAATCAAAACACTTTTTTAGGTGAAAAATAACAATTTAGAAAAAATAATAGATCTAAATTAGGGATTAGGATGGAGTGAGGTGAAAATATAGGTATTGATTAAATGCACAAGTTAATTAAAAGGAAAAAGGGCCAAAACAAACATAATCAATATTTGTGTCTAGATTTAGGTGTCTACAATAACAAATCTATATCGAAGTTTATATTTTTTATTTATGTATATATTTTTTATTTTTTTAACTTTTAATACAAACAAAAATGAAAAAAATTGCTTTCAAATTTTCAGTTAAAATAATTGTGACAAATTTTTTTCATTTTTATAATTTTAACTATTTGAAACATTCACATAAATATTATTGATATTTTTTGTAGTGAAATAATGAAAACTATAAATACATGTATGTGATAAGTTAGTTTCAATGAAATGTTTAATCTTGTTGTAGATCCTTTATTTAATTTCCACCTTTGACTCTTATATGTCTACAAATGTAGTTTGTGGCAAAATAATTATTAGAAATTGATTTCTTTTATTTTATACTTAAGAGATTTTCCCACTCTAAACATCAAACATACAAAAATTTAAAATCATTATAATGACATTTTATATAATATTTAACTTGTGATATTATTGATTTATATTTTAGTCAATTCTTAAATGATTAGTCATAGACACACTTCCTTTATTTAATTATAGCTTTCTTTTGACTTCTTATCTTGTGTCTATGCAAATTTTTTTTTTGGAAAACCATTTACAATAAACTTATTTTCATTTTATACTTATTCTTAGTTCACACTCATAACATCCAGTTTATGGTTGAAAAAAAAATGCATTAAATTGATACAATTTCCTTTTATACTTATTCAACTTATATTAGAATATTAGCATATATAAATCCTATGAGAATGGGTAGATGCCCATTCTATGCAAGATAATAATATTAGCCTCTATTACTCATATTTATTCTTGTTTAGAATGTGAAGTTACCCATTATAAATGAGATAATATATGAGTTTATGATCACTTTGAATGGGAAAATGAGCAACCCAGGCCTACATTCTTATTTTTTGTAGAATGAGAACATGCCTATTCTATAAAAGATCAGAATATTAGCTTATTAATTGATAATATTCATATTTTGTGTAGAATAAGCATGTGCTCGTTTTACACAAGCTAAGAATATTGACCTTTACTTCTCATATCATTCCTATCTTGTTCATTATGTGTACGTACCTATTTTGAACAAGATAGGAATAGTATGAGAAACAAAACCCAATATTCTTATCTTGTGTAAAATGAGCAAATTCTTATCTTATTGAAAATGGAAAACTATTTTTTTTTGAAAAAGATAACATAATATGAGAAAAAAAACTTATATTCTTATCTTGTGTAGAATGGGCACATTTTAATTCTACATAAGATAAGAATATTGGATTATTAATTAATAATATTTCTATCTTGTTCAGAATGGGTAGTTTATCATTATATGAAAAATAAGAATATAGATATTTATTGATCATATTATTCCTATCTTGTTCACAATGGGTAGTGTTTAAAATGTGCATGTGTCCATTCTACATAAAATAATAATATTGGTCTCTATTAATAATATTATTACTATTTTGTTCAACATGGATAGCTACCCCTTTTGAAAAAGATAGGAGTAATATGAGTAACATAAGCTTATATTCCTATCTTGTTTAGAATGAACATCTATTCCTATATTATTTAGAATGAGCATGTGCCCATTCTACATAAGATGATAATATTAGCCTCTATTACTCATATTATTCATATCTTATTTAGAATAGGTAACTACCCTATTTAAAAAAAGATAAGAATAATATGAGCAACATAAGCCTATATTATTATCTTGTATAGAATTGGAAGATGCCCATTCTAAATAAGATAGGAATATTATAAATTAAGAAAAAAATATTATTAAATTATGCATAATGAGTATGTTCCCATTCTACACAAGATAATAATATAGGTCTATGTTGCCCATATTATTTCTATCTTGTTCAAAATGAGCAACTACCCATTCCAAACGAGATAGGAATAATATAAGAAATAAAATATAATATTATCATCTTCTATATAATGGGCCATGCACATTATACACAAGATAAAAATATTTTTTTCTTAATTTATAATATTTCTATCTTGTTTAGAATGGGTGTTTGCCCATTCTAAACAAAATAATAATATATGCTTATAGTTTTCATAATATTCATATCTTGTTTGGAATGAGTAGTTATCCATTGTGAATATGATACAAATAATATGAACAACATAAGCCAATATTATTATCTTGTCTATAATAGAAATGTTCCCATTATATACAAGATAATAATATTGGCTTCTATTTTTCATATTATTTTTATGAACTTGTTTATAATGGGCATGTAGCCATTCTACACAAGATAAAAATATTGATTTCTTAATTGATAATATTCCTATCTTGTTTAGAATGGGTAGATGCCGATTCTAAACAAGATAAGAATATGGGTTTATGTTGTATCTTATTATTCCTATCTTGTTCATAATCAGTATGTTTCTATTCTACACAAGATAATAATATTGGCTTATCAATTTATAATATTCTTATCTTTTTAGAATAGGAAATCACCCATTTTACACAAAATAAGAATATAGGTCTCTATTGTTCAAGTTGTTTATGTTTTATTTAGAATGGGAAAGAATCCATTCTAAATAAGATAGGAATAATATGAGAAATATATGACAATATTATTAATTTTTTCAAAATTAGTAGTAACACATTCTACATAAGATACAAATATTGGCCTATGTTACTAATATTATTCATATCTTGTTCAAAATGGGCAATACTCATTCTACACAAGAAACTAATATTAGCTTCTTAATTGATAATATTCTCATCTTGTTAATAATTGATAGTTTCTTGTTTTACACAAGTTAAGAATATAAGCTTATATTTCTCATATTATTCCTATCATATTTAGAATGGGAATTTTCCCATTCTTCATAAAATAAAAATTATGACTTCTTAATTAATAATATTCTTATCTTGTTCATAATGGGCAACTACCTGTTCTACACAAGATAACTATATTGGATTATTTATTAATAATATTCATATCTTTTTCAGAATGGGTAGCTACACATTCTAATCAAAATATGAATAATATGAGAAATAAAGGCCTATATTCATATCTTGTTCAAAGGGCACATTCCCATTCTACACAAGATATGAATATGTATATTTTTTGTTCATATTATTCCTATCTTATTTAGAATGGGTAACTTCCCATTCTAAATAAGATATTCCTGATATGAGCAATAAAAGGATATATTATTATCATGTGTATAATGGACAACTATCCATTTTGAACAACATAAGAATATAGGCATCTATTGCTCATATTATTCCTATCTTATTTAGAATGGGTAGCTGCCCATTTTGGACAAGATAAGAAGATTGGTCTCTATTTCTCATATTATTCCTATCTTGTTCAAAATGGCTAGTTACCCATTCTAAACAAGATATTATTCCTAACATGTGTCATAGATATTATCTATATTGGATTCTACATTAGAAGGGGTAGCCACCCCACTAACTTTATATTTCATGTCTCTCTTGTTTTTTGAGTCTCTTATAAGAATTATTGAGAGTAATAGCCCTTAATAGTTCATAAAAGGTTTTGGTAAGTTTTTGGAGTACTCTAATAGTCAAAAACTCTACAACATGTTTGTAGACCACTTCAAAAATTCAAATTTTTATCACAAGTTGTAGAGATACTCTAATAAGTGAAAAGTTTGTTGCAGAATTTAAAGTTGTTTCCATAGGTGAAAATTCTACTAGAGTTTTATACTACTTTTGTACTTGAAGAATACACCATGGGATTTGAAGTCTAAAAATTTTAACAAAAATATAATATTATAATATTATCATCTATAAGTCCTCTAAGAATATGTATCTACCTATTCTACAAAAGATAATAATATTAGCTTATGTTGCTTATATTCCTATCTTGTTCAAAATTAGAAGCTGCCTATTTTGAATAAGATAAGAATATGAGAAATAGAGGCTAATATTCTTATCTTATGTAGAATGGACATGTTTACCCATTCTAATTAAGATAGGTATATGATCGATAAAAAAATATTCTAATCTTGTGTAGAATGTGCATGTGCCTATTCTATACAAGATAAAAATATTGGTCTTTATTGCTCATATTATTTCTATCTTGTTTAGAATGAGCAACTATCCATTTTGAGGAAGATATGAATAATATAAGAAATAGAGGCCAATATTGTTATCTAGATACCCATTTTGAAAAATATAGTAATAATATGAGAAATAAAGGCCAATATTCTTATCTTGTGTAGAATTACCCATTCTACACAAGATAAGAATATTGGCCTTTATTTATCATATTATTACTATATTTTTCAAAATGGGTATCTAGATAACAATATTGGCCTCTATTTCTTATATTATTCATATCTTCTTCAAAATGGATAGTTGCTCATTCTAAACAAGATAGAAATAATATGAGCAATAAAGACCAGTATTTTTATCTTGTATAGAATACACACATGCACATTCTACACAAGATTAGAATATTTTTATATGATCCATTCTACATAAGATAATAATATTTGACTTTGTTTCTTATAGTATTCCTATCTTGTTAAGAATGGGTAACTTCCCATTTTAAACAAGATAGGAATATGCACAACAAAGACAAATATTATTATAATTAACATTATCTTCTATCAAAATGTAATTTGACATATTTCATAAATCTAGATGATAAGAATGTGGACAAGCTAGCTTCATTATAAATCACATTGATTTATTTCCCCAAAAAAATTATTATAAAAAAATATCTAGACTTCAATTGATTCAAGTGTCCCTTAACTAATATTGATCGGTCTACAAGACATGCCAAAATATATTTCTACCTTAATTTTTATAATAAAAATAAAAACATATAATTACTTTCAAGCTTATTTATTTAAAGGAAAAAGTGCCAGTCAAATCTTAACCATGATCCCATAATCAATATTAGTGGAAATTCATTGATATTGACTCTTTAATGTAATTATTAAAGAGAAACAAGCCCACATAATATCCTTAAACAAATCCCTAATCTTGATCATTATCCCAATAGATCAAGTTTACATGTCTATTGATATTTATTTTATATTTATATCATTATCAAAATATCACTCATATCCATTCTTCTAGGAGAAAATAATTAGAGAATGCTAGATCCAAGGATTTACTATCTTTTGGTTTATCCTCTTAGAATTAGGTGTCATTCACAGTAGTCTTTGATTCATCTATATTAAAATATATTAACATCACTTTGGAGTAATATATATATATATATATATATATATATATATATATATATATATATATATATATATATATATATATATATATATATAGAGAGAGAGAGAGAGAGGATTACAAAGCAAGTTAGTCAAACATTAGTCCATAAATCATGAAAAATGCATAAAGAACTAACTAACTAAGCCTATCTATTCCTATGGGAATTAAAAAGGATAGAAAGAAACAAATGAAAGAAAGAAACATCATATTACCTTCCCAAATGGATTCACCATACCCATGTGGCTCAAAAGCATGTTCTCCCTTGATCGAGCATCCTTGTCTTTGTCAATAATGGTGGCAAACTCCTCCAATGTCTCAAGAACACTCCATAAAACCTAGGCTCATGATTCCAAATCACTAAACTAGCCTATCAATGAAGATTGTAACTAAGTTTAATAGTCTATCATAAAGGATTGTGGAGACAATTCTGCATAATAACTTTGCATAAATCAATCTCTTTTTTCATGTCTATGGCCTCTCTATTTATAGATTTTTGAGATTGGTCAGGATCAACCATGACCGTCCATCTCAAGATTGAGATGTGTGGCCATGGATCATACTAATATTTAAAATTAAAATCATAAATATCCTTAAGATAAATAAGCATTAAAGAGGCATGGGAGGCATTAACTAGGCATGGGTGACCCATAATCTTGATATTTTATGCAATTATGCCATGATGGATGTCATCCCATAGATGATGTCATTAGGTGATGTAGATATTCAAAGTTAATTTCCAATAATGAGATATTCAAAAATATCTATGGAATTATTACTTAAGCTCTTAAATTGGATTAATTAGCTTAAGTTTAATCAAGTTTAGTGCAATTCTTTGGAATTGGTGCACAATTAATCAAAATGGTTAGAAAGTCATATTACTAGGTCATAATTTGACTGGAGAGGAACTAGAATGTGATGTTAGATGTTTTGGAGCTATATTCCTATTTAGGATGTTGCCAACATCAAATAAAAAAGGTACCTAATGTGTATAAATGAATTAGAAGAAAAGAGTGATCTAGAGCACTAAATGTTGAAATTATCATTTTGACTCAAAATGAGCTAATCAAAGTTAGCTGGCCCATAAAAAGTATTACCCTATTTAGGGATACTTTGACCTAAACTGACACTTTTAAGTGACATGTTTGAACCATTTAGGGTGTTTTATGGATTTTGACCTAAAATGTGCATTTGGGTGCAATTTGAGTAAAATTGACAATTTCAACACAAATGGTGTTAGGAATTGGATATATATATATATATATATATATATATATATATATATATGTATATGTATGTATATATATATATGTATATATATATGTATATGTATATATATGTATATTTATATATATGTATATTTATATATATATGTATATGTATATATATATGTATACACACACACACACACACACACATATTACAAAACTATCTAAATTTAGGCTCACAACATTATTTAGAGATCTATGTGTAAATACTCTAGAACTATTTTCATAAATATTCTAGAGATATTTGTGTAAATACTCTAGAGCTTGTAATGTTTTAGAGATAGTTCTAAATGAACACTTTTAAACTAGCTCAAAATTGCTCATGAGTTGGTCTTCAGTATTGTATCTTAGTGCTCAAAACTTCCCTATTTGCCTTTATGACTTATATTTCCTATATTCTAGGTTCATATAATATCATTTAAAATCTTTAATAAAATCATTTGTTCTAGGTACTCATGTATCATTACAAGGCCTACACTTATTTCTTGAATGCTATAGTCTCTTACTCTATTTTCCCAAGCATCCTAGTTTTGAAAAAGAGAGATATAGCTCTAATATGTACCTCTTATTGACATAACTTCACTCCAAGTCAAATTTATCACCCCAATAAAAATTCAAACTTGTCATGGTATATTCATGTGTTCACTTTATGATTATATGGTTCCTATAAGTCTTCATTTAACCTTGTTAACATTGTTAAAGGTTAGTTTGGGGAAGTTAAGGTAAAATCATATTGTGGTCTAAGCAAGTCATGAGGAAATAAGTCATGGTCAAGTTCTGTCATATGTGATTACGTGTTCATTTAAGTAATTTTATATCCTAAACATCTTTTCATAAAATTTCATGAGGTCTTGAAATGTTTAAAGTTCATTTTCTAGCTTAAAGGGGGTAACAACACATATAAAGAGTGATTTTGGTTAATATTTGTGTTTGTAAAAGTTTCCTAACTTCATAATCCATACAAGAAATTAAAAATATATTGGAGTAGTTACTCAAATTCCACACCTATCAACTTATTAGATAAATTCAGATTCTTGGATTTCAACGCTAGTTTGAGGAGTTAAGAGAAGTTGTACTAACTTATGAAAGCTAATTGTAGGTGAAAACATTGTATAGGTATCCTTTAATCTCCTAAAGGTCATAATAAAGCTTGGAAGGAAGTTTTATATCTAAAATTTACATAAAATCACTCCTCTCCTCCATCACTCCCTTCACAAGCTACTAAAGGCCAACTTTAAGCAAATGGTACATGCCATACAAGTAGAGTTGGGGGATAAAATTTTATCCAAAGTTTGTAAAAAATATGGGATTACACTTTGTGGAATTTTTCATTGGATTGGTGATCTTATCTCTATGAATAATCACTAAGAGATCAGACTACTTTTTAAGAGATCAAAATCCCACAGACTGAGTTTGGATCAACTCCAATACAAAGTGTGATATCATGGATACTTTAAAATAGTTTATTTGAGTTATAATATTTCTATATATTCCTCCCATACATTCATTCATCATGGTGGCATGCGTGGATGTCCTTTTGGCAAGAAAAATGACTCTTATGCATTATCTGCAAGTGACTGCCATATTCTCTATGTTCCAAAATTTATTTATATGGTTAAATGAATTGTATTATTTCTCCATTACCCTATAATCTATATTAACTCATTATAAGTCTTTACATTAGTCATGTAATCTGTACTAGTTTCAAATGGTCACATATCTCCATTGTAGACTGTGTTCTGTGCCTACATAGCAATTCAGTTGTTTTGAGTAGTTTGAGTATGTTTTTAAAGTATTTTTAAAGATGTGTATTAATAATTTATGTGTTCATGGAGGGAAACAATGGTATTTAATTCCATACTAGTCATGTTGCACTTCTCAAACCTCCAAAATTGTGGACAATCCTCACCCTATGTAGTCTGTAGGTCTGCAACTCAATGAAAATACATGGTTTAAACATTAAAGTTTAATGTATTTATGAATGGAAACATGGTGGATTCAAGATGAAAATTATAGTGGATCAATGGATACTTTCTAAGCACTTAGAGTTAAGATTTGATGACAAGACTATCCTAAATGTGAACCTATGTGATTCTTTATGTTGACAGTGGATTAAAGAGGATTGAATATGTTTTGGGAAGATTTTTGAGCTTATAATGAAGTGTTATAAGTTTTCCATGATTTTAATCAATTTCATATGGCATGGTGGTGAGAAATGTCCATTTAAGACTACTACACTTAGAATTCTCAAAAGACAATCACCTAATAATGCCTATAGGCATGTTGAATTTGCCTTAACAGAGATGTTCATGAATTTTTGTGTTTTTAAGAATTTAAAAGGAATTAAGACATATATAACCAAAAAATTAAGCCAATGGATAAGTTTTAAGATTAGTTTTGATGACTTGAAGAGAGCCTAAAACTCCATACATAGTTAGACTGCTCTAACACCAACTACAACTTGTTAAGAAAGATTTTACCTTGGATAGTAAATATGGGTAAGGTTTAGAAACTTAAATACATTTAAAGTGTCTAAAGGATTCAATAAAAACATGATATAACATTTTAAAAGGTCTGAGATTATTATTGAAGGTCTAAAAAGTCATAGACATAGTCAACTATCCAAAAGAGAGACCTACAACCAACAAGATCGTCTTACATAGTGTTGATAATGAAAGTATAAAGTTTTAATGAGGTATCAATAAATTAAATACTAAACCAAAATGTATATAAGGTCTCAATGATTAATTAGGACTCCTAAAACATCAAGATCAAGTGGGCCACTCATAACACAAGCATGCAAAATCACCTACAGTCATTTATAGGTATGTCTAGGAAACTAAAGACGCTCTCAAAGCTTGAGAGAAATGATGTAAGTGTTATTTAGAAATACATGAATAAAAATAAATTAATTGAGGCCATTTGAGACCTAAATAGGGGAGCAGATGATTTGAAGAGAAAATAACAAAGTTAGTCACCCTCAATCCTAACATGCACATAGGCCTATAGGACCATTTGAGTGACTTAAGGTCTCTTTGAAACATGAAAGTGGTGTTTGTGTATTATTTAAGGATAAAAAAGGAGTAAATATCTTAACACACTGAGAAAAAAGATAAAATAGGGCCCATAAAGGCTTAATACACTTGCACACAGTCATGCCTAATTTGCCTCATGAAGGAGCTCTACTTGACTGAGTTTTCATAGGTTTGAAATAAGGCATAGGATGTTTCTATGATTTTAATGATATGAGAATAGTCCCTTTAAATTTTAAACTCAAGAAATAATGAAATGATAAGGTAGACTTAATCATAAGACTCTACACAGTCCTAATTACATATACATGCCTATATAGGTAGTCTTAAATAAAAGGTGATAAATTATAGTTAGGATGAGAATTTAAAATTATTGAGGATGTGATAAGGTACTTTAAAAATAATTATATGAAGTCATAGACTCTAATAAGGAGATAAAAAAATTTGACATACCCTGCTTAGTCGTAATAGGCTAAGTGCATACACATGCCTACAGGGCAAACTTAGAGGAGATGAAGTCAATTGAGGTTGATATGAACTTGGAAACATTTATTATATTTTAAAAATAATTATCAATAATTTCATGAGTTATTACACATCTGATAGTGAGAGGAAATATGATAAAACATGCAATTAGGGTATGGTTGGCAGTGTAGTTGAAGAACCTTGGGCCTAGACATTGACATGTAATAGAGGTATGGTGAGGTATTTTTACTATATAACCATTAAAAAAAGTTATGAAGAATGTAATATACCTCATTAAGGTAATTTTATCTAAAAAAAACTAAAGAACATGCACCTACAAATTTTAGTCTTGCTCAGCCTACCAGAATGCTTATTTCTAGCTTGAGAGGTTAGTTTACATTGCTTGGTATGGATCATACATGCTTCATGAGAACCTAAGATTCTATGGGAATTTTAATAACTTATTTTAATTAAATTTTGTGTAATTTTTAGGAGTTTTAATTCTTTGATGTTTATGAACTATTGTTAAGAGTTCAAACCACTTTCAAGTTGCCTAGGAGAGCCATAAAGACCTGATCAGAGAGAAATGAAACTCTATACCTCCATATAGATGACATGGACTTCAAAGTGACCCAAAAAATATTCAAAACTCCCATGAGCATCATTCCATGCCATTGATGGTATAATACTATACGGAGTTGAATGGACTAGGGTTGAAAACACTAATTTTTGCTATTTTATAGGTCTATACAGTGAGTCAAAACTTCAAATTTGGCATGGAGATAGGGGAGGATATTTTATAATTAAATAACATGATTTTTATATTTTATAACATGTGGAGAGGATTTATATTCATTTTCACTCTCTTGGCAAGGAGGCCTAATTGAGGCCTAGTTAGGAGAGAGAAAGGGAAGAAAAGGACATCTCCAATCACTCTTAGAGCATGAAATAAAACCTAGATATGTAAATATATATAGGGTATTGAAATATGACCTTATATTATTAGGATAATTTGTAATTTTATCTACACAAGGAGGTTTGTGCTAAAAAAGTCTACAAAGAATGAGGCCTAAAAGAGGCTTTTGGTAGAGAATAGCTTATTGGGACTATTTTAAGGCCTCAAAATGAATTTTTTTAGGTCCAATATGGTATTAATAGGCCATACATGAAGTTTTGATGAGTTTTATAATATAAATCCAAGTTTTGACACTTGTGTGCAAAATAGGCCTAAGGAAATGAAGAGTCCTCTAGACATCTTGCATTAGAAAGAGGTGATGTAAAATAAAACCTATTGGGGTAATTTGAGATGTGTTAATAGTAGATAAAATAAGAAGGAGAAATTTATCCACCAAAAATGCCACTTATCCTTCAACATGTCAAGAAGGAGAGTTTCAAGAAGCTAGTTGAGGTGTCAAGAAAGAAATTCAACTCCCATGCCACTTGGAGAGATAGAACATATTTAGAGGGGATACACATGGCCTATTGGAACTATTGAGGTAGATACATAACTCCTCTTCTTTTTTTAACTCACATGACATTTGTCTACCTTCTCCCTCCTTCACTCTTTGTCTCTTCTCTCACACTTGTGCTGTATATTGAGCCACTTTGGCTATGAAATGTATCCTCCACCTAAGTATGATGAATCCATACTCATTTTTAGCCTTTGATAAATAAATAATGATTTGGTTTACCTTATACATGAGTTTTTTCAATGTGTTTTATAAGTTATTTGATCTTGTTAAGTGATAGTTTCTCTTCCTTAACATGTTGTCCTTACATTTATCCATATTTCGATTTAAAATTCTATTGCAGGTCACTTTAAGTGTTCTAATGGATTTATTACGAGTTTAGTGAGTTTTATCTATACTAGTGTCATGTTATGACCTTGTGTTTAGTCCTCCTAGCTTAAGTTATCTTCATAAATCTCCATGAGAAATACTAATACAAGGGTAGTTTTAGAGTAGTGTCATGTAAATTAGGCTTGTGTTTAAAGTGTAATTACAGTTTGTTGGGAGTGGTTAGGTTGAAATTAGTGAATCACCTTGTTAGGATACATTTTATTTGTGTTCTCTCTCTCCTTTTTCATCTAAATGAGCTATAAGTTTAGGTGATGAGCTTCAATAAACAAACCAAGGGAGCTAGCCCTTCAATCTAAAGGTTTACCTATGATATAGGAAACCCATAGTCATATAGGTAATCCTATGTTAAACTCAATTTATAAAAGTATTTAACTACCTATTTAAGGGTGAAAAATTGAGTGACAATACTTCCCTCATAAATAATTTGCTCATAAAACTTGTCTAGTGACCTAGGAGATATTATGTAAAAAGAATGCAAACAATAAGTTTTGTTGTTTAAAGTTGCTCCCAAAATAGGCCTCCAAAAATGTTTTTCATCATAAAAATTATTGGGAAAGCCATAAGATAACCTTAATATATGCCATATAAGAAATTATTCCCTTAGGAATATTCTGTATACATTGGAGGGTCTCCTACATGCCAACATATTTTCACCAATTTGGAACGTTGCCACCAATTTTGATTTAAGATTCTATTTCTCCCCTTTTGTTTTCTAAATTTATTATTTTCTTCTTATACTATTCTGAATGAGTGAAACTTCTCTTTCCATTTTGATATTATTTAAAGGTACACCAATTCTCCCTGTATAATTTTATCCTCT
This sequence comes from Torreya grandis, assembly GCA_037957365.1. Lineage (NCBI taxonomy): Eukaryota > Viridiplantae > Streptophyta > Pinopsida > Cupressales > Taxaceae > Torreya > Torreya grandis. The sequence continues at coordinate 1,938,702 of JARHVA010002283.1, read as the reverse complement.
TTTCTTATGGTCTTTTATCTTGCATTTTCTTATTATAATTGATTAACCCTATTTTATTTTAAAGAGTTTGTAATTTTTCTTTTCTTAACTCTTGTTATAAGTTTAAAATAGTTTTTTTTTAGCAAAATTTATTTCAAAAAATCTATTTTTTTTTAATTATTTTTTTTTTAACAAATTTAGCTTTAGATAGAGCTATTATTTGGAGGCATTTTCTATTATTCTAAGGGGGTTCTATGTTTTTATTCTTCTTCCTCTCAATCTTGCATTTGTTACTTTATGTTACCTATGATTATTTATTCTTGGAGAGAGGTGCCATTTGACTTAGATATTACATCAATAGGGTTTTTTTGCACCTCCATCATTGAGAATTCTTCAACATTGACTTCAAATCTTTTAGATTTGGTCATGCTTTCTATAATTATAACCAAAAATTCTTCTTCTATAATTTCCTCAGGGGATAAAACTAACCCTTTATCCCAATTATTTTGAGAGGAATAGGTATGATTTATACAACATGTAAATAATCCATCTTTGACATGTTAATGACCAAATTTCTTGGGTCTAAACCCTAGCTTTTGAGTGTTTTACATGACTCATTTCTATTGAGGGTTGATCCATAGTGGAAGAGTTATTTATTTTGGCCCTAATTTTAGAGGTATTAATTATTAGAGATACCTCCATCCTTTCCATTCTTTTGAATCCTTACTCTTTTTAGGGCTTTTAGTAAATATTGAGGGTTTTGAAACTTATATATTTCTTTTATGCTTCTTTTTCAAAATTTTATACCACTTTTCTTCCCCTACAACTTACTTCAAGAAATGATGTTTCAAAATAAATTAGATTAATCCATGATGTTTCAAAGGTCCAATTTCTCTCTTATACCTACCAACCATTTCTTGATTACATACATATAAGAAACTAGGAATATTTATCAAATATTATGTATTTTCCCTCCAATATCTTAGATGATTCAACATTTTCATACTAGGGACCAAAATAACATCATATTAGCCATCACAAGTGAAACATTTCATGGCCCACATGATAAAAGTTTTCCATGGTTTTAGTAAATTATCCTTACTAATTACTTTCTAGTCCCCTTTTCTACTATACATTAATTTAGGTACTGATTCACCTTCCTTATGATTTTTTTCATTATTTTAATATATGGATGACTAGTGTGTTGATGTAAGATTATCTAGGTCTAGAAGCTATCTTGAATCATTTTTAAGACTAAGTTTTATGTTGTAAAGGAATCAAGCATGCCCAGTGAATAGCAATGACATATTTTTGGGTTGAAGACATGTGTGCAAGTTTAAAATCATCTAGGTAAAAAGTAAAGCACACTAGCACAAAAGAATAAATAAAGGATTCACGTACAAGACTGAAGGTGCACAAATTCAAAGGAGTTTTAGACATAAGCACATAGAAATGACCAAATTCCACTAAAAGAAAAAAACTATTTTGACTAAAAGCCTACGTCACCCTAACCACTAAATTTTGAATTAAACCAATAGGGTGGAATAGTAATAAATTCCATAAAAAAATTAGTGGGGATCTTGGTAGGCAAATAAAATTTAAATCCTAAACTACCAACTTAATTAATTTATTAGCTAGATCGATTGGAAAAAATATTATCTTCTAAACCTTTTAAGGGATATATAAATAGAAGGTTAGGCTAGTCATTGAAATTCTTTTACATAGAACAAAGATACTACCAAAAATTTTAGCCAACTATAAGAGAGAAATAAAGAGTGGTGTAAAGAAGATAAGGTCTAGAGAGGAAGAAGGAGTGAGTGCTTAGTATAAGGATTATGAGTTTAAATATATAGGCTTAGGTGGGTGATGGTAATGTCATTGTAATCGAGCTAAATGTTGGATTTTTCCTTGTAAATCTCAATGTAATCTATTTTGAATTAGTAAATAAAATTACTCAAAATTTCTTGTCATCGTAAATGTTTGTATGTAAGTGTGAGTGTGAATAAATTAAGCTACTGAATTATCTTCATTTGGGAACTAAATCCACAACTATGTTAGTCGGTATTAGAGTGGGGTTTTAAACCTTGTTGAATGTGGAGTAGATCAACTATGCAAAATTTTAAGTAGAAAGATTAAAATAGAAGTTCACGAATCAATAAGTGAGATGACACCAAGGATATCTATTAGTAGAAGGTTTGGCGTTTTAAGAATAATAGAAAAATTTGAGGAAGTATGTGTTATAAATCATACAAACATGTTTGGATTCTATCAAAGAGGATCAATGGTGATGATTTATTCCAAAGATTGATGAGAGTGATGATGAATGAGAAGGAAAATGTGTCAGAGAATCCAATGGAACTATAGGTGAAGGTGGAGAGAATGTTGAAGAAAAAATTGAAGCTAATGAAGAGAGGCTCTTAAGAGTTATATCATGCATTGGTAAGGACACAAAGATAGACTTACCATGTTTCTTGGGAGGTTTGAATCTATAAGAAATAGTTTATTGGATCAATGACATAGAATAATACTTTGAGTATAAGGACATTGTTGAACTTGAACACATCAAGATAACACAAGAAAAGTTGAAGGGACATGCATCATTTTACTGGAAATAAGTCTAGATTGAATGAGGTAGAAGGGGAAAAGTGAAGATAATGAACTAGGATAGGATGATTTTGAAACTAAAGGAACATATCTTACTAGGGGAATATTAGATGGAATTGTTTAGAAAACTCCAAACCTTAAGATAGAAGGACATGACAAATACACTGAGGAGTTATATAAGATTACTATTTGGTTTAGACACCATAAGATAGACAAAGATAGAGTTGCATGATATCTTAGCATATTTTGCCTTAGGTTCCAAGAGGATTTAAGTTTTATTTATATCTAAACTATTGAGGAAGCCTACTATTTTATGTTTAAATTAGAAGATAATTTGTTTAGTAGGTAACTAAATAGCATGCAAGGCAAAGGAATATCCATGTGAGGAGGAAGAAAAAGTTTCATAAAAAAATTTCAAGGCAAGGAACATAAGCTTCCTCCATGAGTGATGCACCTAATGCAGATCAAAGTGGTGGGTAAAGTTTTGATCAAGGAAGTGCACATAAATGAGGTGCATTTTATCAGTCTATAAGAAGAAGTATATTTAGTAGTGGAAGGGGATGAGTATTATTATTAATATGTTTAGGTGTAGATAAAAAAGACATTAGGAAATGAATTCCCATAGGTGCAAACCAAAAGAAGAAGGATGATAGATGTAGGTGCACATATTGCACTTGAGAATGAAGAATACATAGGGTCAATTAATCACTCTAAATATTCTGAGCATGGAGAAGTATTGATGTTTAAAGAGTTCTTTTGAATCTATCAAAGGAAGATAGGGAGATGATGTAGAGGAAGAGTAATTGTAGGAATATATACAAGTCAACAAGAAAATGTTTCAAGATGATAATCGATAGTAGTAACATGGATAATGTAGTTTCCATAGACATGGTTGAGAAGTTTTGATTAAAGAAGGTATCACATCTGAATCCCTATAAATTCTCATAGATAAAAAAGAGTCAACACATGTTGGTAAATAAATATTGTCTAGTGAAGTTACAAATAGGCACATACCAAGATGGGGTGTGGAGTGACCAGATGCTTATGGATGGGTGACATGTAATTTTTGGGAGACCTTGGTAGTTTGAATGAAAGGCCATGGATGATGGGAACACAAAAAAAATTATCTTTAGAGAAGGATGAAAAGAACTATACTTTAAGTCCCTTGAAAGATGAATAATAAAAAGGGTACAACAATGTGTGCATGAGAGTGTTAATGTTTTAGGAAAGGACTTACTAAGAGAGACATGAAAGGAGGAATGTTACATGATAATACCTAGGATGGATTAAGAGGCTAACATGGAAGACAAATAAATAATTGAGGAGACACTACCACATGAAGTAAAGGAATTTTTGGAAGAGTTCACCAACATAGTCTTGAGTGACTTGCCAAATAAGTTACCATTGATAATAAGTATTAGTCATCACATGGATATGATTCTAGGAGCTAACTTACCCAATAAGGAAATGCACAATATGACACATATGGATAATGAGGAAGTGCAAAGACAAGTGAATAACTTTTTGAAGAAAGGGTTGATTATGGAAAGATTGAGTGCATACCTAATACCCATAATATTAACACCAAAAAAGGATGGATAATGGTACATGAGTATAGATTCATGCACCATTAAAAAAATCATGATAAAATGTAGATTCTCATTTCTACACATGGATGATATTATTGATTACTTGAGTGGTGTAAAATATTTTAGTAAAATCGACTTAAGGAGTGGATATCACCACAAGGATCCAAGAAGGATATGAATATAAAAAATGTTTAAGATGCAGGAAGGACTATACAAATGGCTAATTATGTCATTCAGACTGACTAATGCACCTAGTACATTCATGAAACCATTCTTAGGAAAGTATGTTATTATTTATTTGGAAGACATTTTGGTGTTTAGTAAGAGTAAATAGGAACACATGGCACATCTAAGAAGTGTGTTGGAAGGATTGGGCGAGAAGATATTGATTAATGTAAAGAATTTTAGATTTATGAGATAAAAATTAGTGTATTTGTATTTTTTCATCTCTAGAGAAGGATTGGAAATGGACCCCAAGAAGGTGTGCGTGATAGTAGAGTGGCCATCACTTAGAAATGATTTTGAGGTGAGAAGCTTCCATGGTTTAGAAAGTTTATAAATGAATCTTATAATAAAATTCATTGGGGTATGCAAAAAAATTACAAAAGCATTGCGCAAGGACTAGAAAGAATTTATTTGGACTGAAGAAGTGGAACACAACTTTCAATAGCTAAAGAAGAGGGTAACGAAGAAGCCAATGTTGGCATTGCTAAATAAAAATAAGGTGTAGAAATTACACCATATCATTGGTAAAAGAACTGAAGCTTGGGTGTGTATAGCATAATTTTTGGTTAATCAACTTGATTGTATTATTCAAATGTAAACATTACATATATAGTGTGAATATATACAATAAATAAGGAGTCAACACTTATTATTTTATCCCTTATATATCTCTACCACTTATCTCTCCTAAAAACTCTCTCCTTTATTCTCTCTTACTATCCTATCTTCTATATGAGTTACAACTCACTTTATTCAATTTGCACACAATTACATATATGTTTTGTTATTACAACTCATCACATATACACACACACACACAAATATTAATACTAATATAACCTAAAGCATAAGTACCCATGTAAGGACTAATTACTCAACATTCTCCCCCTTAGTGCAATTATGGGGAGAGGAACTACAATCCATATGGGTTTTACATCTATATTTCCTCCTCATAAGATGGATGTTGGGTTCTCTCAAAAATACATCCAGTAAAAAAATTGTGTTTATTACATTGAAGAGGAAATTATTACATTTTTTTATTATTGGTAAAATGATTTTTTCTAAAAGGGACTCAACCATTTTACATCGTAGACCAGACCCACAACAACTAAATCAAACATTGATGTCTGCACACAACATCCAAAACATCCAAAGAATAACTACATAGAACCGATGCAATAATATAAAGCTTAGCATAATCACAATGATCTAACAACATATAAAAAAGAAGAAGATTCACGTCTACAATCTATTAACACAATAGATAAAGAACCAAAGCAAAATGAATAACCACCCTCCCTTAGGATATGAGAGGGGTCAAGAAAATAACATAGGAACAATTATAGAAAAAAATTTCATAAATATTATAGAAAGTCAATTCTAACAAATCTCAAAAAGGGACAATGGAAAATATAATTATAGTAAAGAACCCACAAAACCACCAAAGAAGGAAAGGAAACCAAAAATCGCAACCATTCTTCTTCCTCGCTGATAAATAAGGTCTTCTATCATCCATTGAACACTATCATACACCGAAGGTATCGCTTCCACTGTCAATAATTTAGCTTCTGATTTACAACCTTTCTTTTTAGAGATAGTACTCACATCCACAACATAAACTTTATTATATTGATATTTTACTGACAAATGTATTTACCTATCAACATATAATTTATTCAAAAAATTATGAAAATAGACGAAAACAAAAAAAAAAAAAAAAAAAAAAAAAGACTCAAAACTTAAATGATAAATGACACAAAATTATGTAAAAAATGACAATAAACAATTGTGAACAAATAAGACTTTAGAAAAAATTTAAACTCAACATTATAGACTTACAAAACATATATTATTTTTAAAAAAAAAAAAAAATTAAAAAACATAAACTAAATGACACATTAACAAATACCACGATTCATAAATCCAAAACCACCTAATAAAACTTAAAACAAGAAAATACCACGAATTTTATAAAAAATAAACATGGAAAAAGAATTTAAAAATAAAAAATAAAATAAAAACAAAACTTAAAGGCTAAAAATATAAATATCTTGAATTAAAATGACAAAACCACACTAAAAGGGCAAAAAGAAAACCATGAATTTCAAAACAAAATTAAAACGAACTTAAAAAATAAAAAAACCACTTTCTAAACCCATGTTTAGGGGAAAAAACCACTTTTTAATTTAAATCAAAACGATGGCTTAATAAAAATGGAATCGGATTACAAAATACCTAAAACCTTTACTTAAAAACATAAAAAACCAAAAAACCTAAATCACAGATAAATAACCAAAACTACGGCTCAAAGAGATAATTGTATTGGACGACGATGACAGTGATGTAGAGAATGATATTATAGTTCAACGGGCTCAGAATGTTGTCTGATGCTATTTGAGATCATTGAAAGATGAATGCATCGAAGTTGAGTTGGGCCATGAGCTATTGAATGTAGCGATCTTATTGGTGAGTCAATCCATGGATAAAGAGAAGTCAGACATCAAACCTGTGGCAGGGTATGAGCTGGGATAGATCTACGTTGAGTTGAGTCCCAACCAAGATAAATACAATCCCTTCACACATATTCTTGATGTCAATTCTAATGAAATAATTGTGTTATGTTTGGATGCCATATTGGGAAGGCCATGATTGGGTGATTGTTAGCGAAGGATGGATCTAAGAATACCAAGTTGCGGAGTTTGGATCTCAAGCTTGGGTTGAGTAGTGCAGGGTCCAACACCATCAGTGAGTTTGTTGTTGGATGCATCTGAGCAGGAGCCTTAGAAAGATAGAAGAGTGTGCCATTGTAAATGCCAGGGTGGAAGCTTTTGAATCTACGAATGCAGGGTCTGGGACATGTTTTTTGACTGTAGTAAGGAGAGAGGTGTGGCTGTGATAACATAACATATCATAACATAGCCAAGCAAATAGTAATGCAGTGCAAAAATGCAGGCTCAGATAGATGTAAAGTCAAAGCTCGATGCAAGTGTAGAGATCCAAAAAAAAAACTGAAAAATACAAATAATTTATTTTAAAAATTCTTTAAAATTCCTTCAAATCCTCATTTATAGAGTTGATCCCAGGCAGAACCTGTAAATGTGCTCAGAGAGATTTTTCTTTTGTTGGTTTTCTTATTCTGTTGCAACTCTTAATTTCCTACAAGTCTGAAACACACAAAAAACTGCAAAATACTTTTATTTTTTTATTTTTAGTATGAAACTATGAATAGCATGGCATGAAAACTATGGATAGAGGTGAACATAATGGAAAATGAGAAGATGCAGGTGGGTGGAAAATGACAATAATTGTGCATGTTATCCACATTACAAATTGTTGTCAATGTGCAAGCATGGGTGGATGGATAGACATGGTATTTTGCACGTGGGATACACTACTTAATCATTAAGTCGTAGTGTTGAAAAAATATTATATAAAGGGTAAAAGAGAGATATAAGGGAGAACCTACTCTGATACAAGATGTAGAAATTTCTCCATATCTAGATAATTTTGTCATTAGTGAAAGAGCTAAAGTTTGGGTGTGCACAACATAATTTTTGGTCAATCAAGTTCATTTTATTATTCAAATGTAAACATTACATATATAGTGTGAATATATCTTATAAACAAGTAGTCAATATTTATTCTTTCATCCTTTATATCTCTCTACCATTTATCTCTCCTAGAAACTCTCTCCGTTATTCTCTCTTACTATCCTATCTTCTATGTGAGTTGTAACTCACTTTATTCAATTTACACACAATTACATATATGATTTGTTATTACAAATCATCACATACACACACACCCACTCAAATTTTTATACTAATATAACCTAAGTCCTAAGTACCCATGTGAGGACTAATTTGTATAAGCATTGTGCAAGGACTATAAAGAATTTGTTTGGATTGAAGAAGCATAACACAAATTTCAATAGCTAAAGAAGAGAGTATTGGAGCACCCAGTGTTGGCATTTCTGAATAAAAACAAGGTATTATAAGTCAATTGTGATGTGGGTGGTGACGTACTAAGCTAAGATGGGAGAACCATAATGTATTTTAGTAAAAAGGCAAACAATTCGAAGCACATATATTCGGTTATGATCAGGAGTTCTATGCCATAGTACAAGCATTGAAGATGTGGAGGAATTACCTATTTCCAAAGGACTTTGTATTGTATACATACCACTAGGTGATACAATGAATTAATAGTTAAAGGGAATTTAAATCAAAGACATATGAAGTGGGTGGAATATATATAGAGTTATGCATTCATGTTAAAGCATAAAAGTGGAAGATCAAACAAGATCGTTGATGGGCTAAGTAGAAGAGTGCTCATGTTGAGAAAAATGAGGATCAAAGTGCTGGGATTTGATACAATGAAGAAATTTTATGCAGAGGAAAAATATTTTCAAAATTCTTGGAAGAATTGAAAAATTCAACCAACATAGATCAGACTCCATGGCTAGACTATGTGATCTAGGATGGAATGATTTTCAAGGGTGCACAATTATGTATATCTTGGTTATCAATGCGTAAAAATTTAATAAAATAAAAACACAGTATAGGATTAGCCAAACACTTTGGAAGTGATAGAAGATGATTTTTGTCTAAACTTCACTGAGATTATCCATTATGGTTATGATCTCATAAATATCAACTTGTGAGTTAGGGATCACTTTTTAGTTATTTGGGGTATCTAATTCAGGAGTAGAAGCTATATTGAATCATTTTCAAGACTAAGTATTTTTTTTAAAGGATGCATGCTTTCCTAATGAAGAGAAATGACACAATTTTTTTGGGTTGAAATCATGTGTGCAAGTTCAAAAGCATCTAAGTAAAGAGTATAAAGAACTAGCATGCAAAGATAGATGAAGGAATCATGCATGGGATAAAAGGTGTATGGGCATAGATATTTTTTAGACAAAAGTGCATAGGAAGGACTAAAGGCCAATAAAAGAAAAATTTGTTTGACTAAAAGGTTTCATCACCTTAATTGCTAAATTTTTAATTAAACCTACAGGTGGGAAAAAATAATAAATTCTAAAAACATGCTAAATTGGATCCTGGTGGTAAATGAAATTCAAATTTAAACCACTAAATTAATTAACTCAATAGATGGATCGATTGGCAGGAAGATAATATTTGAAACCTTCTAAGGGATCTATAAATAGAAGTCTAGGTGAGTCATTTGAGAAACTTTAATAGGACAATGAGATTCTATCAAAATTTACAACCAACTAAAAGAGAGAAATAAAGAGTGGCATAGAGAAGATGAGGCCCAAAGAGGAAGAAGGAGCGAGTGCCTGGTATAGGGATTGTGAGTGGATAAATATAAGCTTAGGTGGCTAAGGGAAATGCCATTATAACTGAGATAAATGTTGGATCTTGTCTTGTAAAACTCAATGTATTTTATTTTGAAATAGTAAATAAAATTACTCATAATTTATTGTTATTGCAAGTGTTTGTGTGTGAGTGTGAGTGTGAAGGTCTTAGGTCATGTGGATTTACTTCTCTTCATTGGGAACTTGATCCACGACTACATCATGTGTGAAAATTCTTCTCTTTCATTAAAGACACATGAAATTTCACCTAAAATAATAAAGGTTGCCTTAATCTTGATGTCGTAAATTGTAAAATGATCTTCTTGAAGGTTTTACACAAACTCTTCCAAAATTTTCTAGTCACATCCTTCGAATTCTTCCAAAAACTTTAACCATCTTACAATTATAAGAACCTCTATAGTGGCCTCATTTTCAAGAAATTATTGAATGGATTCTAGTTCTGATTTATTATTTTGACCCATTGTTCTCAATAAAGAAATATATTCAAGGATTGTGGCAATGAATACAAATTCTAGCAGTAGATCCTCCATGGGATAGCATGAGAAATGGTAGATTACTAGCATCCCTTGAGTGTGTTGGCATCAATGGATATTATGGAGTGGCTAATGTGGTTTTATCATTGACATCACCGCATTGCATGAATTTATGCCCACTACTCTCAAAGCATTGTATTTTATACTATTGTCACACTTTCACATGTGTTTTAATTTCACATTTTTGTCCCATCATTTGTGTTTTATTATTTTTGGGAATCTAGTGTTTAGATCCTAAATAACAAGGGTTTGGAATGATAGGAAAAATATATTTTGATAGGGGAAAATATAGTTTTTAACTAATAATTATATAAAATAAATAGAAATTAACTTCTCTAGATTCGACTGAAATAGAGGATTCTAAGGTTTGAGATGGAAGAGCAAGACTGAGACATTATCAGGAATCTAAATCTAGTTCCTATTTTTTGATTGGATAAGAGCATAAGAAATAGGACACCTTGGTGTCCATTTCTATAGTCCTTCCTGACACTATTGTCTTGGAGATCTAAGCTTTCTAAGTTTTGTTCTCTTGGTCAATATGAGCTTGTGTACTAAATTTTGAGGGATATAAGTCATTGGAGCTCACTATAGATCCATTTTAATCTTCAATACATGTATCCATATACACACATACAAAAAATGAATACATCAAAAGCAAAAGGGGGAAAATTGGGTTAGGGAAAGATTGATTGCACAATCAATAACCCCTACTATTCTAATTGCTGCCTACATTAACCCTCAAGCTAGGGTCTTAGATCTGATGTAGTTCTCCCTTAGGAAATGTGCATAATCAATGCATACAATGGATGAAAGAATGAAATTTTCCTAGGCCCCTCCTTGATCAAACATGCAAGTCTATGTGTGATGTAGAATGTTAAGCTATACTATTGACTGATTTTTATTATCTCTAATATGCCAAAGTAGTAAGTGCTAAATATAAAATGCCTGTATAGGATTTTATATAAGAGACTCATTATTTTGAATTTGGTAGTTTTATTCACATTTATTTGACATTAGAAAAATTAGGAATGAAGCAAAGAAATGGGGTAAGACTCATCTTATAAGAGAAAGTGACCGTTGGAATCAAATTTGTACTTGGACAACAACATCAAAAATTGGACACCCTAGGTTTCATGCTATAGTCCTATTTGGGCACTATTATCTAGAGGGTCCAGGACCTGGGGGGATGGAATAAGACTAGAAAGAGTGATCTGGGTCAGTAAGGGTTAATTCTGAAAAGTTTATGAATGACTAGGAATGGTCAAAGAGGTCTCTAGGATATGAAATAAGACCAATGCAAATTAGATAAAAAGACATAGCTAAAGTGAATAAAACTCATATTCTCTAGTCAGAGTCTCATGTGAAATGAATGTGAAAAGAGATGATATGTGTGGTTTCTTGAACAATTTAAGGTGTATACATTTGACCCCCTTTTAATCTAGTGATGCAATGAAATGAAGTACTAAAGTAAAAGAAAGAAAGGAGATGTTTACCTGAACTTATCTATGTGGAGATAAGTGTGATCAAAAAGGGTCCAACTTCTTGGCTAGGGAAGTGGATGGAGAACTAAATAGTTCTTGGAGAAATAAATAATCCTTGTAATAGATGCCCCCTATACTGAATCTGAATAGTTCTTGGAGAAAGAAGGAATTCTTGTAATAGATAACCATTGTGCTAAATCTGAATAGTGCCTAGAGAAATAAGGAATCCCTATAATAGATGCCCCCTATATTGAATTTGAATGAGAAATGAGAGATACTTAGAGGCCCAAACCAATGCCTACCCTATGTCCCATATAAACTCATGTAATTTGGAATGTGTGTATAGAATTTGTATGTTATGAAGAGAAAGATTTGTCATGCCCCCATTCTGAATAATATGAACTAAAAATGAGAAGTTCTTGGAGGTCTAAAATGAATGTCTACCCTCTATCTCACACAAAATTCTAGGTTTGAGTAATGCTATGGACCAACCACTATAGATGATCATACGGTCTAACCTGGTGATAACATGGGTATGTCTGGGTGTAATCTATAAATTTTGGTAAATGTGTAAGAAGAAAATGGCCTATCTTGCCATTCTATCTATATAATCCTAGATGCTAAAGAATATGATCATCTGTGTCATGCCCCCAAATCTGGTATGTGAGTGATATATCTAGATAATTTTGAAAACTATATAACCACATGTGCCATGATTTGTCATGCCATATCCCATGTGCAAAATTAGAGATCAAAATATTTTGCTCTGCACTATGCCTATAATCTGTTATCTGGTCATGTAATTATGTCATGCTATATGAATTTATATGTATGAGACATGTAGTAATGTACATGCCCCCTAATTTGGTATATGAGTTTGAGTCTTTATCGAAGGAACTATGAGTCCCTATAATTAAAACCACTGTATCTGAATAGTCTACATATCTATAAATAAATGGTATATCCCTCATATGTCCAAGTGATGCTGAGTGACCCATATAAATTGAATCACTATATAATCTTGACCAATATAATCTAAGTATGATGCTAATCTAGATTTTGGAGGTGTAAAAACCATGCTGAGTGACCCATTGTAGTCTAAATCACTATATAATATTGACCAATTTATATCGAGTTTGATAATTTGCCTACTAGAGGTGTGAGAACCAAGGTGTATTTACCTATAGGAGTGGATAGAGATACTAGGTAATTTTTAGAGATAGTGGGAATGATGCCCCCTTTTGGGGAAAGGGATGAGATCTCTGATAGAGGAGGTTGAGCCAAAAGTGATGACTAGTGGCATATGAGTAGTAACTAGGTTGGCATGTAACAAATAGATTGAAGTCTTTTATTTTATTGGTGAGAGTTGAATTATTGGGATTGAAATGTGTTCATTATTGGTTAGGACCAAAGCTTGTGTGTGGGTATAGTAGAGATTAGAAACATTGATTTCATGGTAGGCAAATGAGGTGGTTGTAGATTGAATGGATTGAAAAGTTGATTGATTTGGTTGGGTTATTTGAACAAGTTTTTTGATTGGTAGGTACACATTTGTATCTCAGGGTAAAAAAATAAGTATAGGGATGTTTATATGATATATATGATATAATTATAGAGTAAGGCATGTGTGATGTCAATGGTATCTTTGTCATGATTTTCTTAAACAAAATAGTTTATAAAATAAAGCTATAGGGTTTGAGTTATGGGTAAAATGGTGTTTTGCTTTTGAATAAAAAAGTTGGTTGATATAGGAATTTTTGTTGACTTTGGGTTCCTTTGTGTATTGACTAGTTTGAGATATTAGAGCTCTGGAGTGAGAAAATTCCTAGGAGATGAGCACCTTTCATGACCCATTTTGAGTAGCTGGTAGCCCAGATTCAGTTTGGTGGAGAGATTACCCTAGTGAGTAATACAAGTACCTAGTTTTTGCCTGTTTAAAATCTTATATTTGGCATTTTAAAGCTATTTTAAGTGGTCTCATAAGTGTTTAGCTAGTCCTAACACTCTTATCTTGGAGGTAGTGCTCATGTCCAAGTTTTGGTGCTATTGTCCAACATTAGTGTCCTTTTACAGTGTTGTTGTCCACTAAGGATAGATTTTTTAGTTTCTAAGTTATTTCCTATTATTTTGTGGCTTAGCTATTTTTCTTGGCATGATTGAATAATATATATCTGTTATTTTTTGATGTTTTCAGGGTGAGGTGTGGATGAGAGAGTTTCAAAGAGGCCAAGTGATGGATAGATTGAGGATATTTCCCTTGTTGGATGATGAGAAAGCTATGATAGATAGAGTAGGATTAGGTCATGTATGTGACTAAGGTACTATGTAGTAGGACACGTATTTGATCACTAACTTCTGTGAGAGGTGGGATGTAGATACTTGTACATTCTAGCTTCCTATAGGGGAGATCATTGTGACCCTAGAGTACATGTATCAGATTATGCATTTGCCAATTAGTGGGTGAAGGATGACATTGTAGGATGATATAAGTATTGATGCCATCGATCATGCATCCTTGTATTTTGTTAGTGTGCTTTTAGGTGCACATCAAAAAGGTAATGATAGTGATGCATTACTATCAATTATTTTTCATTCGATTGATTTGCACCTATGGAAGTGGTTAGCTATGCTGTTGGCTTCATTTATTGTAGTGGATGGTAGTGGAGTTTCTATTACCTATAGGATGCATAGGGTGGCTCATAAAGTTGAGATGTTAGGTATTGTATTCTCATGGGGTAGGACTATACTTGCCAATTTATACATAGATTTATGCAAGAGGAATTTAGTGGTGGTGTGGGTGTGGCTACTCTATTCATTATTGGGCTTATGAGAACATAGCAGTTGTGCTACCGATTAGATTTTCAAGGGAGAGTTGGGCACCTCTACAACCATATGAGGAGCATTGGAAAATTTTATTAGCTATCAAATATCCTAGGATAGATCACTATAGATGAGTTTTGGATAGACTGGAGGCCCATGAGATCTCATGGAGGCCTTATAGAGGATACCATAGAGGGAAGAGGATGGAGTAAAATTGAGATATATGAGGGTTAATTATTGGATACATGACCATTGGGTTGGAATGTATGAGTGATTTTAGTATGAGCATGTGACTATGCAACTTGGAGTTCGATGGGATGTTCCTCATGTAACATGGGTATGGTTGATGTGTGCACGAGCACTAGTGAGAGCAAGAGCTCATGTGAGACCCACTAAGGCTAAGTTGGATTTATTAAATTTAGATGCATAAGATGCAACTATAGATATTCTTCATGTAGATGATGTGGGATGTACTGAGTCATATACTTCATGGTAAGTTGGGAATCGATGGGATCCATTATATCTGGTTGATGGAGTGGATGTTCTTGTGTGTGAGGATCTTGAGCTGATCCAAATGATGAGAGGTAAGCCATTATTACATTTGAATTGTGCCTATATTTTTACTTTAGTTTGATTTGCAAGTATATATCTAATATAGAATTGTATTGTTTATGTATTTAGGTAGAGTGGGAGGTGCATAGGATAAGGCAACTGTTGGGGTGGGGAGAGGAGATGATGAGTTATAGGAGACCATAATTGAGTCAACACTTTGAGAGCTCATATGGCATGTTCGTAATGATGTAATGGAGAAGGGTTTGATAGAGCGAGCAATAATTACATCTAGTTTATATGCTCATTTATTTGATAGGGTTGTTATATCTATAGCTACATATGTTAGGGTAACAAGAGAGAGATGATTTGAAAGTGGATTTGGATAGGCATAAGATGCCTCCAATTAATTTTGGTGTGGTAGTATGAAGATTATGGATGATTAGATAGATCTTCAGTGGTGATATGCAGACTTGCATAGGAACATGGTCAGCGATTGGATCAAGATAGTCACTATAAGAGGTATTCAAGATCTTGAGGAGGTGTAGGGATATCGAGTGTGAGATTAGATTATGGGACTAGTACTAAAGGAGAGAATGAGACTGAGAATGAGGGTATTCTTGGTCCCCAAAAATGTCACTCAGTTTTGGGACAACATATGAAGCTATTTTGGCCCTGTATGATCTGAATTTGTCTCTCTCCTTTTCAAATTTTGCTTTGAGCTTTCAAATTCTTCAGTATTCAAGCTTTTTCAATAAAGAGATTAGCAGGTTCAACAGGTTCAAAGGCTTCTGCAGGTGAGTTCAATCAAAAGGGACTAGTTTCTTGCACTTGGACACTTTCAGGGTAGGTTCAACTGAAAAAGGGTCATCGGCAATCTTCTAATCAAATGAACCAATGAACCATTGAGCCTTGAACCAATTTGGTTCAAAATTCAACGGGTTCAAGGTTCAATTTTGGTGGCAAGCTTCAAATGGGTCAAACACTTCATCTAAGTTCAAATGTCCCATGGCTTCAAACACTTAGCCAAATAATGAAGAATGAACTATTGAACCGTTGAACCAAAGTTGGTTCAATCGGTTGGTTCAATCAAAAGGTTCAAGGGGCTGCCCCAAAGTGAAAAAGGCAAGTGCCCTTGTGAAGGGTAGGCAACATTGGTTTAAAAGTTCAAAGGTGGCTTCAGTCAAAGGAAAAGTAGCACACAAGTGGTTCAACGGATGGTTCAACTAAGGAGCGAAGAAGCAATTGAACCAAGGAGCGATAAAACAAAGAGATAGAATGAGCCAATGAACCGATGAACCGATGAACTTTTAGTGGTTCAATGGGTTCAAGGTTCAACATGTTTCAAGTAGCTGGCGACCATTGATGGCCCCTTAGACGTCAAATTTAAGGTAAGGGAATATCCATTGAAATTCAAATAAAGCACGAAACTTGAAGGAAGAACCAAGCGACTGGCTGAAAAGATAGCCCGATAGCTCAAATCACAACAAGAAGAGACAACACTGGAAAAGACAAAAGTAGAAAGAGGGAAAAGCCTGAAATGTCTGCACAGGAGTTATTATTAGTAGGTGAAACAGTGGATCGAGTAGACTTCTGAGTGCATCAAACCAAAGACGCGGCCTATTTTCTTCCATGAAGTAAAGATGAATGGATAGTTGTGTAGACATCAGAGGGGATAGACCAGATGATCCAGACTCAGGAGAAGACATATGGGATGAAATGACATGCCATAGTTAAGATAGCTACCCTATTTTCAATGTAGTCCTTTGACAAACTTGAAAATGCATTCAAGGCATTGAATGCATAGCATGGGCCATTCTATTGAAAACAAGTGACCAAGTCTTTCTTAGAGTGCTATATATTGTAATATCTCATTTGTTACATTGGAGACTATTCATTTTTACAAGAGCGAAACTCTGCCCATTTTGAAAGAAGAAAATTGAGACTTTGAGCTCATGTTGTAATTTTAGTTTCCTTGTTATTTGAATGAGAAAGCAAGTTTTTCCAAACTTTGTGCTATTCTAACTTGTGTCATCTGAAGGTGTCCTTATTTAATTTGGTACACAAAATTAGTGAAGGTAATAAGGAAGTGTCCTAAAACCAACTGTGGGAAGATTTTGTGCTTTCACAATTGATTTTAGTTTGTGTTTTCCTTTTCTTTTTGTGTTAAGGATTTTGGGGTGACTTTGTGCCCCCATTATCCTTTGTGCTATACTCTTTGGGAAGTTGAGGTGGAAACTTTGCATTTTGTTTCATCTTGTTGTTACTGCACCCTTTTCTTACTGGTTTCTTATCTTACCAAAAAGAACTCCTATTGTTTCCTACAAGAACACTTTTGAAAGAAGAGAAGTGCCTTCAGTGTTTCCACCAAGATTTTCTCCTTTCTTTGTTAGCATCATCTCTGAAAGAAGAGAGATGGATGGTTTATCTCACCCTTGTGTCTTACTTTTAGCTTATTTATATAGTATATAGCCTCCATATATTTAATAAGGAACCTACCCTTAATGAGAGGAGAGATTTGTCCCCTTGTGCTGTAGTAAACCTACACATCTGGACAACCAATCTCCCTATGCTATGGTGATAGGAACTATTTTGAATGCCAGTTAGCTGGTTGATAAAATATTCAGCCAACAACTTTTAGTGACTCTGCTGGGGATGAATGTGCAGTCTGAAGCCTCAAATTTTAGATTGAAACAGTTTGTTCCCTTATCTATTATAGATTCTAGTGACTCCCATCTAGATCTTACCCATTATCCATTTATAGCCTTACCATTTTCATCCACCTCCATTTTCATCTATCTCCATTATATTATCTGGTTTACAAAACTAGAGCTGTTGGGAAAGAAAGCACAATTTGAAGCCTCCGCTCATATGTGTTATCCCTATTGTTCATAATCTGATCATGGTAGTTTGAGGTCCCTAGGGTAACTCATTTGGCCCACTTAATTTAACCACACCCCTACATGAGCTACCACTCAGTTCAAGGAAGAATTTCCCCAAATTATTTGGTGATAGAAGAGTCTACCCTAATGAACACATTGCAGCCTTCACCATAGCCTGTGGTGTGATAGGGTAAGAATTTGAAGACGTGGTAGTTAGGTTTTTCATGGAGACATTACAAGGTGTTGCTGTAGACTAGTTTTACCATTTGCAGACTGGATTAGTGACTGGTTAAGACACTATAAAAGCCAAATTTGAAGCAAGGTTCAAATCTATAAAAGATGCTCATGCTTTGCTAGCCCAACTTGTGTAGATGAAGAAGGAACCTCATGAGCCCATGAGGGATTTTATTGCAAAATTTGACAAGATGAGAAACAAGATTTCCGCAGTTGCTCAGCCCACACCCGAGAACCTCAAATGCTTTTTCATAAACTCACAGCATTTGTTAGGTTGTGGAGCTAAAAGCTTCACTGATGCAAACATGGAGGAGGTTGCTGAGTGTCACAGTAATCAACGTCGGTCAAGCCAACTGACATCAGTCAGGAGTAGACAAGAATTTGCTGACATCAATCAGGGATCGGCTGACATCGGTCATCTCTAGATAGATAGGGACCGACGTCAATTGGCTGTGCATTTTAGAACTGTTAGTTACATGAATAGCTAGTTTATTGAACATATAGTTTGCATTTAAAGACTAATTTTAGTCTTGAGCTGCATTTCTAATTATTGTAATTGGAAAGTCTAACTATTGTTTGTATGGGATCTATTTAAGAGACCCATGGGCTATATTGTAATTTGTAGAATCAGAAGGATTCTTCCTGAGTGTAAGATCTAGGTCGGCAGGTGTGCAAAACCAAGTTGATATGTAGGTTGTGCAAGATCAGGTAGAAGATCTACATGGTAAGTAAATTCATTTGATCTATAGGTGTGTGTGTGTGTGCAAGGTCAGTTAGATCTGTGGGGTAACAAGATCAGGGAGATCAACAACACAACAGGTAGAAAGATTAGGTGAGATCTACTTGGAGTATGGGTGTGTACTCAGTTGGTACTGGAAGTAGGCAACAATGGTTGAGTTGATTGTCACTTACTAGTTGGTGGTACTGGCAGTATTATTACTGACTGGTTGAAACAACTCTATGTTTGAGTTGATTGTTTGTAATTGAGAGAGAGAACTCTTGAGGGAGAATTACTATATGCCCAAGAGGTGTGGAAAGCCTCAGAGGTGTGGGAAGAGTGTGTCATCTTCATTGTATTTCCTTCTAGAAGAGTATTAATACAAGATTGTATTGTCTCTCATATTCTGTGTTGTTTCTAGTTTCTAGTTACTTATTACTTCTAGTTTAATTCTATATTTAGTTACTTATACAAGGTAATCAATTGTGCTCTTAAGGAGTGTGGATCCTATCAAGTGGTATTAGAGCTTTGTGTTCTAGATCCTGACTGCTCCAGTTCCTAACAAAGTGGTATTAGAGCGAGGTTGCAGGTTCATCAAAGCCTGGTTCAGAGCAGGTTAGTGTTTGATTATAGGTCACTCTCAGGGGTTTCTGATTGAGTGGAAGTAAAGCAATGGCAGAAGAAAGTAAGCTAAGAATGGAGGAATTCAATGGAAAGAATGATCAATTATGAAATTATGGAAAGAAAGAGCAGGTAAAGAAAGATTGTTGGTTAGTAGAAGATCAGCATGAAGGAAATAAAGAAGCAGGTAATGTTGCAGGTATTGATGCATGGGATGCTCTTATATGTTCCTTGGATAAAGTAGAATCTTGGGTTTTAGATTTTGTTGCCTCTTTCCATGCAACCCAAAATAGATTATTTTTCCATGATTATGTCCATGGAGACTTTGGAAAGATTTATTTAGGGGTTGGTGAGTCTTGTCAAATTGTTGGCAAAGGGGAAGTGCGGCTGAAATTGCAGACATGCAACACATGGGTGTTGAAAGATGTCATGCAGGTCTTAGTCCTGAAGAGGAGGCTAATTTCTACAGGAAAGTTGGGTGATGAGGGATGCAAAGTAACTCTCACAGTGGAATCTTGGAAGGTTTCCAAGGGTGCACTTGAATTATCATGTGGTAAGAAAGTAGGTACTCTTTATCTATCTACTTGTATTACTGATTCTCTTTTTGTTGCAAAGATGTGGCTTTGTAGGCTTGGTCACATGAGTGAGAAGGGAATGTATGTTCTTAAGAGGAAGTTTGATGTCTTTGACAAACTTAAGAATTGGAAAGCCTTGGTTTTCATGGAGGAGATGATGGACAGAGATCAGCTCAAGGGGCTAAATAATTCTGAGCAGGGTAGTTTGGATAGGGTTATGATCCAAGGTGAGCTTGCGGGTAAAAGTCATCACTCACAAAAAAACATAGTTACCAACGTCGGTCAGGTGGGAACTGACATCAAACAGGCAGGCATCGATGTCGGTCATGTGTAGACTGAAGAAGTTGGTGGTGTCGAGTAGGTGGATACTGATGTCGGTCAGGGAACCGACATCAGTGACTAGGTGGACACCGATGTCAGTTAGGGAAACAACGTTAGATTTTAGGTGGAATTGACATCAGTCAGGTGTAGACCAGGGTCAACCAGAGAATAGATTTTGGGCAGACAGTAAGCTGTCAAGGAGTCTCAAACACCTATGTGGAGGACTAAAAGGGTAAGTAAGCCTCAAATTCGTTATTCACCTTCTTTATACTACCTGAACATGTTTCTCACTGATGGTCAAGAACCAGGAAGTTTTGAAGAGGCAATGTAGGTAGAATCTAGGAAATAGTAGGAACATGGCATGAATTCCTTGGGAGAGAACCAAATGGGAGATTTGGTAGAGTTTCCAGCTGGGATGAAAGCACTAAAAGATGAATGGAATCCTAGGTTAAAGAAAGGAGAGAATGGACACGTGAGATAGAAGGCCAGGTTATATGGTTTTGAGCATGCTCTAAGACAGTGGTACAGGTTTGACGGGTGCATGACAAAGCATGGCTTTAGTCAATGTCAATGTAACCATTGTGTTTATTTTACAGGTTGGATAATGGTCGCGACATTATCCTATTACTGTATGTAGTGGGGTCACACATGTAGGGTTTTGCTAAGCTAAAGGTAAAAGTAGCTCAGTGGTGTGCCAAGAAGGATTTAGGAGGAACAAAATTCTTTGGCATGAGTATTTCTAGAGATAGGGAAAATCATAGGTTGATTTTGTCTCAGGATGATTGTGTGAATAAGGTAGTGGAGAGGTTCAATATGTAGGATGCAAAACCGATTAGCACACCTATGGATGGATAGTTCACAGAACAATATCCCCAATCACATGATGAGGTTGAGTACATGTGTACTAGACCTGATATTACCCAAGTAGTGGGAGTTGTCAGTGAGTTTGTGGCCAATCTGGGAAAGAAGCACTAGAAAGTAGTTTAGTGGATTCTCAGGTATCTGAGAGGGACCAGTAGTAGGGATTCATGTTATGCAGGGTCAAGCACTTCTCTACATGGGTATGTAGATTTGGATATGGTAGGTTACTTTGATGACATGATTATAGGTTATGTGGTGGTTGGTCTTCAAGACTGAACTTGAAGAGGGATACAAGTCAAGAAACAAAATTAGATGATGTACAGGTACAACTATAGGTGTAATTTTTTATCTCCAAGTGGGAGATTATTAGGTTGTGGAGCTAAAAGCTTCACTAATGCAAACATGGAAGAGGTTGCTGAGTGTCACAGTAACTGACGTCAGTCAGGCCAACTAATGTTGGTCAGGAGTAGATAAGAATCTGCTGACATCGGTCAAGGATCGGCCAATGTCAGTCATCTCCAGACAGACAGGGACTGATGTCGGTCGCTTGTGCATTCCAAAATTGTTAGTTACACGAATAGTTAGTTTGTTGAATGGATAATTTGCATGTAAAGACTAATTTTAGTCTTGAGCTGCATTTCTAATTATTGTAATTGGAAAGTCTAATTATTGTTTATATGGCATCTGTTTAAGAGACCCATGGGCTGTATTATAATTTGTAGAATCAGAAGGATTTTCCCTGAGTGTAAGATCTAGGTCGGCAGGTGTGTAAGACCAGGTTGATCTGCATGTTGTGCAAGATCAGGTAGATCTACATGGTAAGTAAGGTTGGTTGATCTGCAGGTGTGTGTGTGTGTGTGAGGTCAGTTAGATCTGTGGGGTAGCAAGATCAGGTGAGATCTACTTGGAGTATGGGTGTGTACTCGGTTGGTATTGGAAGTAGGCAACAATGGTTGAGTTGATTCTCACTTACTGGTTGGTGGTACTGGCAGTATTGTTACTGATTGGTTGAAACAACAGCTCTATTTTTGAGTTAATTGTTTGTAATTGAGAGAGAGAACTCTTGAGGGAGAATTACTGTATGCCCAAGAGGTGTGGGAAGCCTCAGAGGTGTGGGAAGAGTATGGTATCTTCATTGTATTTCCTTCTTGAAGAGTATTAACACAAGATTGTATTGTCTCTCATATTCTGTGCTATTTCTGGTTTCTAGTTACTTATTACTTCTAGTTTAATTCTATGTTTAGTTGCTTATACAAGGTAATCAATTGTGCTCTTAAGGAGTGTGGATCCTATCAAGTGGTATCAGAGCTTTGTGTTCTAGATCATGACTACTCCAGTTCCTAACAGCTTCTTGAATTGAGTTTTTTGCTAAGACATGATGGCCGCATAGATCTTGAAGCTACTCAAGACTTAGACACTAAGTTAGAAGATGACCTTATCTTGGCTGGAAAGATAAGAAGGGATTAAAATAGAGTTACATCTTCCTCATCTTCTGATAACTCACCTGCATCCACCACTGATCCAATGGTGCAAAAGCTAGAAAATGAAGTGCTGGCACTCAAAAGACAAATGGCACAAGGGATGTCATCTGATCCTTCATACAAAGATGTACCAAGGAGGAAATTCCCTAATTAGGCTCATCAAGAACAACCCAATCATATTCCTCCCCCATAGAGGAACCTTGCCATTGAAGCACCTCCAACTAACTCAGCAATTGGGTATTTGGAAATAGAGCATGATTTCTCTTTCCAACCTGAGTTTAATCAAGAAACTGACACTGGTCTCTTCACGGAGGATCAAGAAGAGTCAGTTGGCGACTCTCACATTGGTTTTTTGGATTACCAGGATGAACCCAAAAGTAAAGGTGAAGCATTCGAGGGATCATATTTTGTCGTCACCCAGTCCCATAATCAGTAACCTCAACAAGCTAATAAAGGAGAAATAGAGGAGTGACCTCATCCTACAATTTTGATTGCCAGGCATGGGGCCACTTTGCTTATCTAGCTAAATGACCCAATGATTGCTAAGAGAGTAAGTATCCCAAATAGTTTTGTAACTTCTAATTTAATTTCACAGTCCAATCCTCCCGCCCCTCCCAAAAACCAAAAGGATGAACTCCCATCCCCTGTACCTAGTCTAACCTAGCCATTTGACATAATTGATCATGTCAAATGTGTCAAGACCCAAACGGTGGCCCCTGCAGCCCAAATTTTGTTTTAGTCTCTAGGTAGGGATGAAATAGTAAAAGAATTGATGGAGTGTGGCATAAGTGTAGAAGAACCCTCCCCTCCAAATGAAGAAGAATCTGAGATATCTGAGGGGGACAATCAAGACATGTGTTAGGCTAAGCTATCAGAACAACAAATTATGGTACTAGGTCATGCTGCTGCCCATCAAAATCAAGAAAAAGAACTCTTTGCCAGGAGAGCAAAGATTCATGATTTTTGGACCAAAAGTCAAGTCTTGCTTTGGGGTAAACAGAGAAGAAAACCAAGGGGAAGACACAAAAAAGTGGTTTCCTAGTGGAGAGTTCCATTCACCCATCACCGATTCTGGGGATAAAATGGTTTCCTACTAGTTTATTAGGATAGGATGCCATTATCATTATCTCATAATGGGTGGCATCTAAAGCACTTTAAATCTTGAGGCATCAGATAAGTTTATTTGTACATATGTATATTTGTATAGTCTTTAGTTATATTTTGTGCCTTTTGTCTTCATTTTTGTTGCCTTTCTTTTTGGGTAGCATGGCTCTGTAGCCCAATGGCACACTTCAAGGCATTAGAGATTTTGGTTTCTACTCCCCTCAGCTATTCTGAGTTGTTATCTAAAGGAAGTTCTCCAATAGGAGCCAATTGTTGGTCCCCAAAAATGTCACTCAATTTTGGGACAACATATGAAGCTATTTTGGCCCTGTATGATCTGAATTTGTCTCTCTCCTTTTCAAATTCTTCAGTATTCAATCTTTTTCAGTAAAGAGATTAGCAGGTTCAACAGGTTTAAAGGTTTCTGTAGGTGATTTCAATCAAAAGAGACTAGTTTCTCGCACTTGGACACTTTCGAGGTAGGTTCAATGTTTTGGTTCAACTAAAAAAGGGTCATCAGTAATCTTCTAATCAAATGAACCAATGAACCAATGAACTGTTGAGCCTTGAACCACTTTGGTTCAAAGTTCAACAGGTTCAAGGTTCAATATCGGTGGCAAGCTTCAAATGGGTTAAACGCTTCATCTAAGTTCAAATGTCCGACGGCTTCAAACACTTAGCCAAATAGTGAAGAATGAACCATTGAGCCGTTGAACCAAAGTTGGTTCAATCGAAAGGTTCAAGGGGCTGCCCCAAAGAGAAAAAAGCAAGTACCCTTGCGGAGGGCAGGCAACATTGGTTCAACAATTCAAAGGCAACATCAGTCAAAGGAAAAGTGACACACAAGTGGTTCAATAGATGGTTCAACCAAGGAGTGAAGAAGTGATTAAACCAAGGAGCGATGAAACAAAGAGACAAAATGAACCAATGAACTGATGAACTAATGAACTTTCAATGGTTCAACAGGTTCAAGGTTCAACATGGTTCAAGCAGCTGGTGACCATTGATGGCCCTTCATACGTCAAATTTAAGGTAAGGGAATATCTGTTGAAATTCAAATAAAGCATGAAACTTGAAGGAAGAACCAAGCGACTAGTTGAAAAGATAGCTTGATAGCTCAAATTGTAGTAGGAAGAGACAAAGCTAGAAAAGACAAAAGCAGAATGAGGGAAAAGCTCGAAATGTCTGCATAGGAGTTATTTCTAGTAGGTGAAACAGTGGATCGAGTAGACTTCTGAGCACACCAAACCAAGGACATGGCCTATTTTATTCCATGAAATAAAGATGAATGGATAGATTCATAGACATCAAAGGGGACAAACCAAATGATCCAGACTCGAGAGAAGACATATGGGATGAAATGTCACGCCATAATTAAGATAGTTGCCTTGTTTTCAATGCAGTCCTTTGACAAACTTGAAAATGCATTCAAGGCATTAAATGCATAGCATGGGCCATTCTATGGAAAATAAGCACCCAAGTCTTTCTTGGAGCGTTATCTATTGTAATATCTCATTTGTTACACTAGAGACTTTTCATTTTTACAAGAGTGAAACTCTGCCCATTTTGAAAGAAGAAAATAGAGACTTTGAGCTTAGGTTGTAATTTCATTTTCCTTTTTATTTGAATGAGAAAGCAGGTTTTTATAGACTTTGTGTTGTTCTAACTTGTGTCATCTGAAGGTGTCCTTATTCAATTAATTTGGTATACAGAATTAGTGAAGGTAATAGGGAAGTGTCCTGAAACCAACTGTGGAAAGACTTTGTGCTTTCACAATTGATTTCAGTCTATGTTTTCCTTTTCTTTTTATGTTGAGGATTCTGGGGTAAATTTGTGCCCCCATTATCCTTTGTGATATACCCTTTGGGTAGTTGAGGTGGAAACTTTACATTCTGTTTCATCCTGCTGTTACTGCACCCTTTTGTTACTGGTTTCTTATCTTACCTGAAAGAACTCTTGCCATTTCCTACAAGAACACTTCTAAAAGAAGAGAAGTGCCTTCAGTGTTTCCACCAAGATTTTCTTCTCTGTTTGTTAGCATCATCTCTAAAAGAAGAGAGATGGATGGTTTATCTCACCCCTATGTCTTACTTTTAGCTTATTTATATAGTATATAGCCTCCACATATTTAATAGGGAACCTCCCCTTGATGAGAGGAGAGATTTGTCCCCTTGTGATGCAGTAAACCTGCACATCTGGATGACCAATCTCCCTATGTTGTGGTGATAGGAACTATTTTGAATGCCAATTAGTTGGTTGACAAAATATTCACCCAACAGGTATGACATCCATTCACAATTGATTATATTTGATATGGTGTATATGTATTTGAAAACTTGGTTATATATATAGAGATACTAGTTTGAGTTTGGATTTACTTGTATTTGTGTTATAGATTCCAGAATCTATTGGTATTAAAATGATTTGATTTGAAACTGTTGATGTTTGATTTGTAATCATATGCAAGTGACAATTTTGTTGGTTTTTATAATTAGTAAAAATTGATTTGGTAAAGTGAATTAGTTTGAAAGCAGGATATAATTAAGGTCTAGATTTTGAGATTGGTAACTTGTTTAGATAAGTTGAGTTAATTTGAGATTGGTAAAGGGTTTGGATCAGTTGATTTGGTAGGATCTAGGCTTTAGTAGGTAGGTTTTAGGTTATGGATAGTTATAGGTAATTATGAATGTTAGTTGTTAGTAGGAGGATGTAAGATATCACTATATGTATATTACTTCCCTGAGAGTGTCTCAAGAATACAAAGGTTAGCTAGACCTTTGGATCTATGATTACCCTACTAAGTGAAGATTACAAACTAAAAATTGGTATGACTGTATGTTGTATTATTCTATGTTGTATCACTATCTGAACCCTATCATCAAACTAGACAAGTGCCCATACTGCTCATGCTATGTATGAATGTGCTCTATATCTTATTTTATCTATTGTGTGCTAACTGTAGCTATATGTGAAGACTCTAAAAAATGCAACCTTAATGGATGTGAAACTAAAACTATATGCTATGAAAGAGGCTCATCGATTCCCAATCATAGTGGATTTGTATGTGAAATAACACCTTGTAGCCTCTGCTATGATTTATATGACTGAGTAATAGATCAAGATGGAACTATAACATATGATGAGGGTTCATCTAATATTAACCATATCAGGTTTCTATGTGAGATAGGACCCTAAAAACTTGATTGTAGTGAATATTTCTCATGATTAGGACTCTATTACAGTGCTTGTGACTCTGTTGGATATGTATATGGAACTACATTATGTATTCCTTGAAATATGGTGCTATATGTAGGTTTTTCTTACTGTACTAGTTTCCAAACCTTTTGAGGTGGTGGAATAGGAGATCTCCTATGAGTTTTTATCCTAAAACTTGCTTTGCACTCATTATAAGTGATTGATGATTTCTATAAAGGAATGTCTTAGGATGACTCAGTCACTGAGGAATGAGGTCTAGGGTCCCATATTGGAGAACTCTATGTCCCTTATGTGAATTCTATGATACCATTATCAACAAACCTAGAAATGCAATCTTGAAGTCCAAAATAATCATTATCTTTGTGTCCACAGATATGATGATAGTTACAAAAAGGTCAATGTGGCTGTCTATATAAGAGACATGGGTCTCATCAATGAGTAGAAAGTAATGTGATTAACCTTCTATCTAGTAGTGATAATAATATGGTAGATAGGTCATCTCACTCTAAATCAAATTGTGGTGGAGCTTTGCTATTGCTCTCTATAGTACAAACTATAGGTTATGATATGAAAAATAGCTCTTTGTTCTAAATTGGTTGCTTTTTTGGTTGTGGTTTCCTATCTTGTCTAGGACATGGTGGATGTTAAGTTCTAGGAGCTATATCTAAAGATGTTGATGTGAAATATAGAGTGATCTAATTAATTGAACCTACCTCAATCAATCCCAATTTCTTTTCCAAAGATAAAACTATATAACACAAGTGTCAAAAATAAAACTCTATCTGATATAGTAGATACTTGAGTAGAGGTTGGCAAAGCCCCTTAATAAATATATGCTGAATTTATAGACCTTTTAGTTTATATATCAATCTTAACATGTGAGCCTTGAATCTTAAGTTATACTCACTAATTGGCTCTGAAGAATTTTGATGTAGTGTGGCAAGTTTCTCATATGTAACATGAGGGCCCATGTTTATGATGTAATATCTGATAAATTCATCCTCTAAGTCATCATATGTGTGTAATGAACCAATAGGGAGTAAATGAAAGAACCAATTTTGTGCTTCCCCTATTAATGTCTATTGGAATAACTTGATTAGAATCAATGGGCTCACATGAGATGGTAAAGCCTTTTGAAAGGCCTGAAGGTGTACAAATGGATCTCCAGTTCCATCAAAGTGAGGTAATGATGGTATCTAGAAATGTTTAGGAAATGAAGATTTTATGAATGTATTTGAATAGGCTTACCATGTAGATCATTGGCATCCATCCAAGACTTGTAAGATTTTTTTCCAAGGTAAGGAGATGTACTTGGTGTTGTAATTCACCAACTGCATGCATCAAAGAGATGATCTCTTGGGATGGTACATTAGTATATTGAAGTGTTTCATTTAATCATTGAATTTGATTGTTAATTTTAACCATGGGAATGCTACATTTTACAATTGGATCATAAAGAGGGGGTGTGCTCACTTAAACCTTGGGAGTAATTGTAACTTGGACCTTAATAGAGGGATGTGGTCTACCATTCTCTTTAGGTGAAGAGTGAGAACTAGGTCCTACTGTAGTGAGGGGTGGATTGGGAGATTTATTGGTATCTTTGTGTTTTAGTGAATCAAATGCTAATTTAGTAGAGGATGTGTTATTAACATTAACATGTGTATTATTTGAAATAAAATCATGAATAAAAGTAGGAGTAACATTTTGACATGCATTACATTTGAGAGAAAAAGTGAGAGAAGAGGTAGAAACATGAGATGCATTTTATTCTTTGCTATATGCATAATAGTCTTCATTATTCCATGCATTATCATAATATGAATTTTATTCATTTGAAATAGTAGAATTTGAAGTATCATTTTCATATTCACTTTCAATCTCATATTCATTTGCATGTTCACTATCATACTCATTATCACTTCCATCATTGCTAGGGAGAGGTGTAAGAGCATAATTTCATTCCTTTCTAATATGCAATAAGTTATCATTGGAATTTAAAATATCATGTGTATCTATGATATCTATAGATGGAGTGTATGAATTTTTTTCATTTGTAGTATGAGAGGTAAGAGTAAGAGAGTTATCATTTAAACATTCATGAGATGCATCATTTGAACTATGCTTTGGTAATTTGATTATATTGCATTTATATTGTTGTATTTTGAACATAGAAATTGAAAAAGAAAGAGAGAGATTAGGTTCACATGGAAGAAAATTATCACCTATTAGGGGTTCATTTGGAAGTGCATGACTAATTTGTTCATTTTGTGCATTGTGCATAGGAGAATGAGGTGAGAAGTATTTATCCCATTTATCAAAAGTATTTTATTTATAAGAAGGGATGAAAGAGATAGGTTTAAGAGGAGAAGATGCATCTACTTTTTCTTAACTATCACTTTCATATGCATGATAATATTCCTCATTGCAACAATAGTAATTATCTTCATTGTAAATAAAATCATTTTCCACATTTTTAACTAGTGTGCAATTTTGTAAATTTGCCACTCATTATCATAATTATGTGAAAAATTAAGAAATTTGTCTATGGGGTGAGAGGGAAGAAGTGCTTTAGTGGCCATGTTATTTATTTCACCAAAAAGAATATGAAGAAGTACTAGTAAGAAAATAAATGCAATAATAACTACTAATATGGAAATTTTTAAAATACTTGTGGCTATCTAAACAATTTGCAAAAAATTCAAAAATAATTTCTAAAAATTGCTAGTATGAATGGTTTGAAGGTGGAGGACCTAGTTTAAGAATCTAGGGGTTTGAGCTAGGGTTTTAGAATTTTTGAAAATTATGGCTATAATTTAAATTCTAAAATTGATTTGAATAAGATAATTGCATAAAAATTGATACAAATATCAGAAATTTGAAATTGAATTTTTGCACAAAACAAATTCTAATTAAGAAAATTTGAATTTTTTTTTGGCACACTAAACAATTTTTAAAAATTTCAATATTAATTTCTAAAATTTGTAAGGGAGGGAAACTTGGGGTTTGAGGACCTAGTTTGGAAATCTAGGGTTTTGAGCTAGGGTTTTAGAATTTTTGAAAATTATGGCTATAATTTAAATTATAAACATATGTTTGAATAGAATAATTGTACATAAATTAATACAGAAAATCAAATATTTGTAAAGTAATTTTTTACAGAATATGAAATAAAAAACCTAAGGGTACCTAGAGTTTTAAATTTGTTTGAAGTAAGTTGGGTTCAACAAATGTTTTATTATTTTTGAAAATCTTGTGTTTAGATCCTAAATAAAAAGGGTCTAGAATGATAGGAAAAATATACTTTGATAGGGAAAAATATAGATTTTAATTGATAATTATACAAGAGAAATAGAAATTAACTTATCTGGATTCATAATGAACAAAGGATTCTAAGGTTAGAGATAAAAGAGCATGACTGAGACACTGTCAAGAATCTAAATCTAGTTCTTGTTTTATGATTGGATAGGAGCATTAGAAATAGGACACCCTAGTGTTTGGCACTATAGTCGTTCCTAGTGATGTTTTCCTAGAGATCTAAGATTTTTAGGTTTTGTTCACTTGGTCAATATGAGCTTGCATACTAAATTTCAAGGGATGGAAGTCATTGAAGATCAATTTAGATCCATTTTAGTCTTCAATACTTATATCCATCTACACACATACTAACAATGAATACATTCAAATCAAAAGGGGGGGAAATAGGTTTGGGGAAGAATGATCACATAATCAAGAACCCCTACTATTCTGATTGTTACCTACATTAACCCTCAAGCTAGGGTCTTAGATCTAATGTAGTTCTCCCTTAGGGAACATGCATAATCAATGTGTACGATAGATACAAGAATGAATTTTTCATAAGAACCTCTTTGATCAAACATGCAAGTCTATGTGTGATGTAGAATGTTGAGCTATACTATTGATTGATTTTTATTATCTCTAATGTACCAAAGTAGTAAGATGCTACATATAAAATGACTTGTGTAGTCATTTATATAAGAGAATCATTATTTTGAATTTGAGAGTTTTATTCACATTTGGTCGACATTGAAAAACTTAAAAATGAAGCAAATAAAAGGGGTAAGACTCATATTATGGGAGAAAATGATTATTGGAATCAAATTTACACTTAGATAACAATGCTAGAAACTAGACACCCTATATTTAATGTTGTAGTCTTATTTGAGTGCTATTGTTTACATTGTTCGGGACCTGGGGGGATGGAATAAGCTTGGAAAGAGTGACCTAGGTTAGTAAGGGTTAATTCTGAAAAGTTTACAAATGACTAGGAATGGTCAAAGAGGTGTCTAAGCTATGAAACAAGACCAAGGAAAATAAAATGAAAAATAGGGCTAGATGCAAATAAGACTCATATTCTTCAGTTGGAGTCTCCTGTGAAAGGACTATGAAAATATATGATATGTGTGGTTTCTTGACCAATTTAGGGTGTATACAGTTTGTTATCATTACAATTGGGACACATTATCTCTATAGTACCCTTTTTTTAGCAAGTGGAATAATGCAAGTTTTTTTTTTATAAAATTAAAAAGTGGATGTATTTTTAATGATAAAAACTTATACCTATGTTTTTTTGGAAAGTTGAATGATGTAAGGGGCTCTTTTTTTTAGAAAATTTAAAAGTGGATTTATCTCAAGTGATAAAAACTTATAACTATGTCTTAAAAATAAAATAATAGAATAAATACCTTAGTCATACTTATAGTTGTCCTTTCTTTCTTCATGTTAATGTGGTTAAAGCCTTGAATTTAAATCTCCAATATGAAAAAGTCACTTTAGATATATAGGCTTTGAATTGGTGGAGATGATAGAAAAGTGTAATACAAAAAATGCTAGGATTCTAAAGATTGAAGACTAAGGATTCTAAAGAATGAACACCCCTTAATTTCAAGAATTAATATGAAGGTTACAAGGTTAATTAAAAATAACTCTAAACTGTAATTTAACCTTTACATTGAGTTCAAATTAGTATATTGAGTTTAGGAAAGAATGTTAAGTATTTGGTATATATTATTATGCCAATGATTCTTCATTGTGAGGAAAACCTCTTGAATATCATCTATTGTCACACTTTTAATCGGGGATTGTTAGTGTAGGTTTTTTTCACTATGTGGTTCTACCTACATGGTCTAATTAGGTTGTTTAGGTTAATAATAGGTCATTAGGGGAAATGTACTTTATGTCATTTTCTAATTGTGAGTTGAGTTAATTACCTTTTTGAGTTACCTAATTCCTCAATTTATAATGTACCTTCCTATGTACTTTTTGGTTAATGGATGCCAATACAACTTTTGGCTATGAAGACAAGATTATTTCATTTTGAGTTGTTTAGATTTCATTGCTCTATATAGTTTCAACTTCATGCATTCAATACTATCCAGATCAATTCTCAATTATAGCCCACTTTGACATGGTATCAAATATTTTATGATATCCAAATGACATAGTCTCTATTATGAAATCTAGCATTCTAACTTGTTTGATATTTTTTCATTTTCAATTTTCAAGGGTTTGGTGGGGTTTCTAGAAAATCAGTGCAAATATGTACCTCTAGAGTCTCCAAATTAAAAATAAACAACATTGTTAAATTTAAAGGTTTTTAAACCCTAAGAATTACTATAAACACATCTTAGTTTTTGTGATAGTCATTTTTGACCATTTTAGAGGGTTTCAAGCCATTTTTTGAATCTACAAAAAGCTATACATTTTGTGACTTTGAGGAAAAATCATTTGTGGGTTTTTCTAGGTTTGTAAAAAAAAAAGGCATTTCCTTATTATTTTTTGTGGAATCCATACCAAATCTATAGATCTAAGGGTTTTTTAGCTTACAAGCACTTTGATAGTTTTTTCCCTTTAGCAGACTTTTACCTTTGATCACACACATATCAAACTCTATGACATGTGTTTGTACCATTGATATAATCTAACTTCATGCTTATACTACTAATATACTCTAACCTTATGCTTGAACCATACCCAAACTCTAACACCCTACTTGCATATGTTAACATACCTGACACACCCTACTTGTACACATGGATGGCCTGACACACCTTGTTTTCATGAACTAATGGGTTCCATGACCCATGATTTCATGCCTATTAATTTATACAACCCCTAACACACACCTATTAAGTTTTACCACCCCTACCTACATGCCTACCAAGTTATGCTGCCCTCTTCATACCATAATGATGAACATGAAAATGTCAAATTTAGTCAAGTTAAAAGTGATACTATTCATTTGAAAAGTGGAGGCATTTTTGGGGCATTAATAAAATCAATAAAGTGGAGATCACTCATCCTAGACCTTAGCCCTTGGTCACAACCAACTTAAAGGGGCTTAAAATTTCTTCACAAAATTTGGGCCAAAATTTTTCACACTCAAAATTTATGCGAAGTGAAAAATTATTTTTTGAAAGTAATAAACATTCAAACTCACATAAATTTCAACTTATAACTCCTTTTTAGACACCATTTTTTTAAATGTGAAAATGTTTTTGAGCTCTACATATTGGTAATATTATCGTGCCTTGCAAAATTGAACCTCTATAGTTTTATGGGGATTGCCCATCAAATTCATTTCTAACACTAATCAATTCAACACATTATTCCTTTCTATACTATGCATTAGATTCATGTTCCACTTCTTAAACCATTCAACTATCATGGATAAAAAACCCAATTTAAATTCTTTTTAAAGAGAAAATATTTACATTGAATCATGATGGGTATAGAAAAATAATTGACACTTGATGCAAAGAAGGTGAATTAGTTTAACAAAAATGATGAAGGCTAAATCTACTATGGCTGCCCATATCACCTAATATATTAGTTCACATTGAATCTACAACTACTACTAATTAATTTTGGATTACATTGGAAAAAATAGTCAGGAAGTATGACATAATGATAGGTCATGAGTTGGAAAATGAGCTCATTAGTTTCAACCCAATCAAATTTTATACTATACAAGACTATTTCATAAAGTTTAAATAAATTAGGTTGTAGTTAAAACTATGGTGTATTAAAAAAAAGGATGATCAATTAATTAATTCCAACTTTGTCAAATTAAGATCTGACTATTCTATCTTTATTTCTAACTTCTATGCCACCAAGAGTGCCATCAGATCTATGTAGACCATGCCATCCTTGGATGATTTTGTTGTTGAATTGAATTGAGAGTAAGATAAGATTATTCAAATAGGTATACTGAAGTCATCTAAATCACATGCCTTAATTGTGAGTCATTTAAAATAAAAGTCTTATAGTAGTAAGGAGTAAAAATAAAACAATAGGGACCCAAAACAAATAAAGGGTCAAAAATATAATGCTAAGTCCAAAGTATTAAAAGAGTAATCCTTTTCATATGGAAAACCCAAGAAAGAATGACGCATGTGCCTACAATAAGAAATTTGGGCATGATGAAACCAAATGTATGAAGAAGTAGATTAATTAACTAACAAAAAATGATTGAAAATCATAATACCAATGTTGTTGATTCAACTAATTATAATTTATTAGCACATGGGTTTTTTAAGGCTAAAGACTATATAAAGGGAAAATATAGGGCAAAAAATTTGTTGTAGTTGCATCCCAACCTTCCACATGGGTAATTGATTCTAGTTCATTGTACCACATGGCTCCATCTTAGGACCTTTTCTCATCCTTGGAGCCTTATTTTATGATTTCGATGATGATACTTCTATAGAAGTTAGGGGGAGAGGATATGTTAACGTGAATGATAAGAGATTTTAGGATGCTTTATGTGTTCCTTAATTTTCTACCAATATTCTATATGTTTATTAAATCACTCACATTGGTTCAGATATGAGAATTGAGTTCACACCTAATTCTATGGTTATTAGGAAAGTAAACAATGACTCCATAGCTATATTTGGGAAAGCAAATCACCAGTCATGATCATATATTTTCTCAAATTTTGTACTTGATCAACCCTCTATTACACTACTCACTCATTTATATGGGGTGAGTAAATCATTTCATGAGCAATTTGACCATCTTAACTATCACTACCTAGAGAAACTCAGTCATCATGACATGGTTTCAAGGTTTCCACATGTTCATTTTTTGATGATTTTTGCCAAGGTTGCATACTTGATAAACATCCTAAGGAAAAGTATGACAAAGGCAAATTATGCAGAGATACACAAACATTGGATATAGTTCACTATGACATTGTTGGTTTATTTCCATCTCCTTCATTCAACATGACTAAATACATGCTTCTCTCATTGATGACTTTTTGAGGTATACTTGGGTGTATTTTATAAAGTATGAATATGAGGTCTTTGACCATTTTAAAGACTTCAATGCACTTGTATAAAAATATTTAGGTAAATCCATCAATATTTTGTAAACTAACAATGGCGGTGAATATGTCAGTAGCCATTTTAAATAATTATACATTTTAGAGGGGATTGAATTACAACATACAATTCTATTTTATTATGTTGGGAAAACTAGGGTATAGATCCTCAACAATAAAGGGTTTGAAATAAGAGGGAAAATCCAATCAAATATAGCAAAATATAGGTTTTGGACAATTTAATAAAATTAATTATATAGGAAGAGAGATAAACTTATTTGAAAAAATGGACTAAAATGAATGATTCAGGAGCTAAAAATTATGGTGTATGACTGGGACACTATCAAAAATCAAGATCTAGTCTTCATTTTTTAATTAGACATGAGTTCCAAAATAGGACACTAGTGGCACTGATGCTATATTTCACTCTCTTCACTATCATTCTAGAGGTCTGAGCTTTCTAGGTTTTGTTCACTACCTTTGTGTGAGCTTGTATATGAAATTTTAGAGTCTGAATGTTGATAGAGCTCACTGTAGGTCCATTTCAATCTCAAAACCTTAGATCTATCTATACACATGAAATAGTCAAATACATCAAAAGCAACAGGGGGAAAATTAGGTTAGGGGCAGTATGATTTCATGATCTAGAACCCCTACTATCCTGATCATTGCTTACATTAACCCTCAAGATAGGGTCTTAGATCAAATGTAGTTCTCCCTTAGAAAATGTGCATAATCAATGCACACGGTAGATGCAAGAATGAACTTTCATGAAAGTCTATGTGTGATGTAGAATGCTAAGCTATACTATTGACTAATTTTTATTATGTAATGTGCCAAAGTAGTAAGTGCTAGATATAAAATGCCTTGTGTAGTCCTTTATATAGGGGACTCTTTATTTGAGATTTGGAAGATTTATTTGCATTTGGTTGACATTAGGAAACTTAAAGATGAAGCTAAGATAGGGGTTGGGATTTAATAAGCAAAATAAATTAACTAAAGAAAGAAAATGTGTACTTGAACCTACATGTATAAAAATGAATGTGTTATAAAAGGGTCAAACTCACTTCTTGGCTAGGGAAGTGGATGGAGAGTTGAATAGTGCCTAATAATAGAAGGAATCCCTAGAATGGATGCCCCCTATACTAAATCTAGAAGTAGAATCTATGTAACATGGATGAGGGTAATGCTTGCCCCCTATGCTGAATTTGACTAGAATGAGAAATTCTCAGAGGCCCAAAACCAATGTTTGCCTTTTGCCTCACATAAACTCATGTAATTTGGAATGTGTGTATAGAATTTGTATGCTATGAAGAGAAAAATACATCATGCCCCCACTCTGAATTCTAAAATAGGATTGAGAAATTCTTAGAGGCCAAAAACTAATGTCTATTCTCTATCCCACATAAACTCATGTAGTCTAGGTTTGGGTAATGCTATGGACCAACTACTGCAAATGATCATATGGTCTAACCTGGGTACAAATTGGTGTAATCTAAAAATTTGGTAAATGTGTAAGAATAAAATGGCATGTCTTTCCATTCCATATGTATAATCCTTAATGATGAATAACATGAACATCTATGTCATGCCCCCAAATCTAGTATGTGAGTGATGCATATGTATGTCAGGAATCTAGAACAACAAACATGCCCTAATTCCACTGTTAGGATCTAGGAAGCACAATTGATTACCATGTACAAGCAACTTAAATATGCAAAATTAACCAAAAGTAACAAGTAACTAGAATTCAGAAACAACACAGAATATGAGAGACAATACCCAATTGTATTAATACTCTTCCAGAAGGAAATACAACAAAGAAGATGCCACAGTCTTCTTCCTTACACACCTCTAGGGCTCCCACACCTCTAGGGCATAAACAATAAATCTCTTCAAGAGCTCACTCTCTCAATTACGGTCCCAACACACAACTCAAACATAGAGTTGGTGTTCACCTCCAACCAATCAATATCACTACTGCTAGTACCACCAGTTAGTATCACTACTGCCAGTACATAAGTACTCCACATACTCCATGACTGAGTACACACTGTACTCCAAGTACACAACATACTCCAAGTAGATCTCACCTGATCTTGCTCCTTGATATGTTGTTGTCACCTTTGATCTTGCTACCTCGCAGACCTCCTTTGACCTTGCACACACACACTTGCAAATCAATGATCTTACTTACACATGTAGATCTCCAAATGTGGCCTTGCACACCTGCCGACTAAGATCCTACACACATGAAGAACCCTTTTGATTCTCCAAACTATCACCCCTATGGATCTCTACTAGAACTTGCACAACCTATAGCTCTACTTGATCATACACACTTGGCACCCCTATGGAACTAGGAGGAACACACCTTGCTCTCTTCACTCTAAAGGAGCTAACCAAGCTCAACTCTAAACTAGCACTCTTTACAATACAGCCCATGAGTCTATTAGATATATCTCATGCAAATAATAATTATACACCTAATTACAATAATTAGATCCGCAGCTCAAGACTAAAATTAACCTTTCAACATGCAAACAACTGGTTCATTAACTAACTATTCGTGAACTAGCAGTTTTGGAACCACACAGGTGACTGACATCGGTCCCTGTCTGCTTGGAGATGACCGACATCAGCCAATCTTTGACTGATATCGGTAGCTTCTTGTCTACACCTAGTCAATGTCAATTGGCTTGACCAATGTCAGTGATTGTAACACTCAGCAACCTCCTCCAATGTCTGCATCAGTGAAGCTTTTAGCTCCACAACCTAACAATCTCCCACTTGGAGATAAATAAATACACTATACCTATACCTGTACACCATCTAATCTATTTCCTAGCTTATATCCCTCTTCAAGCTCAATATTGAAGACCAACCACCACACATCTTGTGGTGAAACACTTGTCATCCAAGTAACCTACCATATCTAAAGTGCCTAACCCTGCATAGCATGTTAACCTGCTAGTGGTCCCTCTTAAATACTTGAGAACCCACTGAACTACTCTCCATTGCTTCCTTCCTAGATTGACTACAAACTTTCTGACAACACCCACTGCTTGGGCAAACTCAGGGAGTACACATGTACTCAACCTCATCATGTGATTGGGGACCCTATTCTGTGAACTGTCCATCCATACGTGCGCTTGCCATTCTGCATCTTGCACTCCCTTCACACAATCATCCTGTGACAACATCAACTTGTCATCTTCTTTGTCTCTAGGATTACTCATGTCAAAGAATTTTGCTCCTCTAAATTCTTCATGACACACCTCTGAACTAACTTTACCTTTAGCTTAGAAAAACCCTGTATGTGTAACCTTGCATCAACCAAACACACAACATACAATAACAGGATGATGTTGCAATCATCACCCACCTAGTAAGGAAACCACAATGGTTACAATGACATTGACTAAATCCATGCTTTGTCATCCACCTATCAAACCTATACCACTGTCTTGGCTTTCTCAAGACCATATGACCTGGCCTTCTGTCTCACGTGTGCATTCTCTCTATTCTTTAACTAAGGTATCCATTCATCTTTCAATGCTTTCATACCGGCTGGCAACCCTACCAAATCCCTCGTTTGGTTTTGCATCCTCATTCATGCCATGCTCCCACTGTTTCCTAGATCATTCTTGCTCTACAGTGAGCAATGAGTATAAAGAAGAAGAATAATGAATTTGAGGCTTACTTACCCTTTCAATCCTCCATATGGGCATTTGAGACTCCTTGATAGCTTGCTGTCTACCCAAAATCTGTTCCAGTGACTGACCTCAATCACCACATAGTCTGAATCCAACCGATGTCAGTTCCATGCGACTGTCCAGGTTGTCAATGTCAGTTATCCTACCAACGTCAGTCTCCACCTACCTGACACCACTGACTTTGCCTGTCTGCACATGACTGACATCGATGCCTATATATTCGATGCTAATTTCTCATAACTGACATTGGTACCTATGTTTTTCTGTGAGTGAGGACTTTTTACCAATGAGCTTACTTTGAATCAAACCCATGTCCAAACTACCCTACTCAGAAGTATCTATCCCCATCCGCTGATCTCTATCCATCATCTCCTCCAAGAACACCAAGGCTTTCCAGTTCTTAAGTTTGTCAAACACATTTGACTTCCTCTTAAGAACATGCATCTCCTTCTTACTCATGTGACCAAGCCTACAAAGTCACGTCTTCACAATAGAAGAAGAATCAGTAATATAAGTAGATAGATAAAGGATACCTACTTTCTTACCACCTGCTAATTCAAGTGCATCCACTGTGAGAGTTTTTGTGCATCTCTCATCACCCAACTTTCCTAAAGAAATTACCCGCATCTTCAAGACTGGGACCAGCATGACCTTCTTCAACACCCATGTGTTGGCCACCTGCAATTTCAGCAACACTTCCCCATTGCCAAAACTTTGACAAGGCACACCAGCCCCTAAATAAATCTTTCCAAATTCTCCATGGACCTTAACATAGAAAATTACTCTATTTGGGGCTGCATGGAAAGAGGCAACAGAATCTATAAAACAAGATTCTACTTTATCCAAGGAACATCCTAGAGCATCCTGTGCAACAACACCTACAACATCTACTTTTTCAGTTCCTTCATGCTGATCTTCTACCAATCAACAATTTTTATTTACCTGCTCTTTATTTTCATAACACCATAATTGACCATTCATACTTTTCAATTCCTCCATTCTTAGCTTACTTTCTTCTGCCATTGCTATACTCCCACTCAATCAAAAACCCTAAGAGTGACCTATAATCAAACACAAACCTGCTCCCTACAACCTTAGCTCTGATACCACTTGTTAGGAATCTAGAACAATAAACATGCCCTGATTCCACTTTTAGGATCTAGGAAGCACAATTGATTACCATGTACAAGAAACTTAAATATGTAGAATTAACCAGAAGTAACAAGTAACTAGAATTTGGAAACAACATAGAATATGAGAGACAATACCCAATTGTATTAATACTCTTTCAGAAGGAAATACAACAAAGAAGATGGCATTGTCTTCTTCCTTACACACCTCTAGGGCTCCTACACCTCTAGGGCATAAACAGTAAATCTCTTCAAGAGTTCACTCTCTCAATTATGGTCCCAACACACAACTCAAACACAGAGTTGGTGTTCACCTCCAACTAGTTAGTATCACTACTGCCAGTACCACCAGTCAGTATCACTACTACCAGTACACAAGTATTCTACATACTCTATGACCGAGTACACATCATACTCCAAGTACACAATGTACTCTAAGTAGATCTCACCTGATCTTGCTCCTTGATAGGTTGTTGTCACCTTTGATCTTGCTACCCCACATACCTCCTTTGACCTCGCACACACATGATGAGTGACCTCTTTGACCTCCTTTGACATGATGAGTGACCCATGTTGTATGAATCAATGTATATTTTGATTGATCTAAGTTGAATCTGATAATCTAACTATTGAAGGTGTAAGAACCATGGTGTATCTACCTATAAGAGTGGATAAGCATATAGGGTAAGTATAAGAATAGGAATAGTAGGAATGATGCCCCCTTTTGGGGAGAGGGATGGGATTTATGATAGAGGAGGTTGAGACAAAAGTGATGACTAGTAGCGTAAGTAGAAATAAGGTTGGCTTATTAAGAGGAGATTGAAAGTTTGTTTCATTGATTAGGCTGAGTTGCTTAAAAGTTGAATGACCTTTTGTTTTGTTAAGACAAAGTTAAATGGCTAGATATAAAAACGGTATAGAAATGTGTGTGCCATAGTAAGTAGATGATGTAGTAAGAAAGTAAGGCTTGCATAATTTTAAAGATATCATTATCATGATTCTGTGGAACAAAATGGTTTGTAAAATAGAGCTATGAGGTTCTAGTTATGGGCAAAATAATATTTTTCTTTGTATGAGAAAGTTGTTTGATATAGGATATTGGTCTGATTCTTGATTCATTTGCACATTAAATAGGTTGAGATTTTGGAGCTCTAGAGTGAGAGATATGCTGAGAAGATGAGTACCTACCTTAACCAATTCTAAGTAGTTGGTAGCCCAGGTGGAGGTTGGTGGTGATGTTACCATGGTAAGTAACCTTAATGCTTGATTTTTACCTATTTGGAAGCCTATTTTTGATGTTTTTGAGATATTTTAAGTAGCCTAGGAATTTTTTGACTAGTTCTAGTGTTCTTGTTCAGGATTTAGTGCTCCCATCTAGTATTTAGTGTTGCTATCTAGGTTTTGCACTATTATCAAGTCTTGGTGTCTTTTTTATACCATTGTTGTCACTAGGGCTAGATTTTTGAGTTTTTGAATTGTTTCTAATTATTGAGTAGCTTGGATATTTTACTTGACATGGTTGAATAATATATATATGCTATTTTTTGGTATTTTTGTAGGGTAAGGTATGGATGAGGGAGTTCCATAGAGGCCAAGTGATAGAGACATTGAGATTGTTACTTTTGTCAGATGATGAAAGAGCTATGATGGATAGTATAGGGTTAGGTCATGTGTGTGACCTGACACTGTGCAATGGGATAGGTATTTGATTACCACCTTATGTGAGAGTTAGAATATAGATACATGTAATTTTTGGCTTCCTACTAGAGAGATTATGATTACTCTAGAGGATGTGTATCATATTTTATATTTGTCAATTAATGGATGGTATGTGACATTGTAGGATGACATAGGTGATAATGCTATTGATTGTGCATCCTTGTATTTTAATGGTGTGTCCTTAAGCATACATTAGAGAGGTAGTGACAATGATGTATTATTTTTATTTATTGTTTAGTCGAGTGTTCTACATCTATGGAATTAATTGGCTATGTTGTTGGCTTCATTTATTATTGTAGACAAGAGTGGGATGTCAATTACATATAGGATGCATAAGATCATACACATTATAAAGGTATACAACATTGTGTTTTCATGGGGTAGGACTATGCTTTCCCACTTATACACAGATATTTATAGGTTTACTTAGGAGGTATTTAGTGGTGGTGTGAATGCAACTACTTTATTGCATTGTTAGGCCTATGAGCACATAATAGTTATGTGGCTGATAAGATTATCAAGGGAGAGGTGGGCACCTCCACATCCATTTGGAGAGTAGTGGATGAATACATTGGATGTCTAGTCTTCTAGGATAGATCAATATAGATGAGTTTTAGATAGATTGGTGGCTCAGGATATCATATGGAGGCCCTACAGAGGATTCTATAGGTGGCTTGAGGATGGAGTGTAGTTGTGGTATATGAGGGTTAGTTGTTGGTTACATGACCACTAGATTAGAGTGTATGAGTGATTTCAATATGAACACATGACTAGATAGTTTGTGGTACCACAAGATATGTCCCCAGTAGAATGGGTGTGGGTGAGGAGTGCATGGGTACCAGTGAGGGTAGGAACTCGTAGAAGGCCTACTGAGGTTGAGTTAGCACTATTACCTTTGGATGCATGATATGTAGATATAGATATTATTGATGTATATGATGTTAGATGTACAAAGGCATATAACACATGGTAGATGAGGCATCAATGAGATCTATTATATTCTATTAATGGAGGGGATGCTCCTAAGTATAAGGATCCCACACTAATACATATGATGGAAGGTAAGCATTGACTATATTTGAATTGTCTACAAGTTTGTGATTGTTTTATATTGTTTTAAATATGTATGTCTAATCTAGTGTTTTAATTTTATGTGCAGGTGGAGTGAGAGGTGCTTAGGATGAAGCACAGGCTAGGGTAGGAGGTGAAGATGATGGGTTTTGTGAGACCATCATTAATTTGACACTCTAAGAACTTACACATGTGCCTTATGATGTTTTAGATGAGGGTTTGATAGAGTGAGTGATAGTTATAGCTAGTTTATGCTCATTTGTTTGATAGATATGATATAGTGATAGCTACCTATGCTAGAGCAATGTGTGTGTGTGTGTGTGTGTGTGTGTGAGAGAGAGAGAGAGAGAGAGAGAGAGAGAGAGAGAGAGAGAGAGAGAGAGAGAGAGAGAGAGAGAGAGAGAGAGAGAGAGAGAGAGAGAGAGAGAGAGAGAGAGAGAGAGAGAGAGAGAGAGAGAGATGAGGTGAGGGCTAAGCTAAATAGGAATAAGATGACTCCACTTGATTATGGATGAGTATATAGAGATTCAAAGGTGGTGTACAAAATTTCATGAGGAGCATGGTTAGATCATAGAGTGAGAGAGTTCACATAAGAGGCATTCGAGATCTCGAGGAGGCACGGGGCCATGTAATGCTAGATTAAACTATGGGACTAGCACTGGAGGAGAGAGTGAGACTAAGATTTAGGGCATGAAGCCCATTCATGATTGATTATATCTTGATATGATTTATACATTTTCAAAACACTATTATAAAACACACACACACACACATATGGATAGTAGTTTTTGGTTTCGACTAATGTGTACTATGTTATGGGATTTGAAATATTGGTATATTACTTTATAAATTATTGATTTAAAAGCAATTATTTTGGTATTGATTTCAAGGTTGTGTATTTGTTGGAAAAAAGTTGCTTGTGATGTGATTGTAAATGTTCATGATATGTTGATAAGTGTG
The DNA here is from genome assembly GCA_037957365.1 of Torreya grandis. Lineage (NCBI taxonomy): Eukaryota > Viridiplantae > Streptophyta > Pinopsida > Cupressales > Taxaceae > Torreya > Torreya grandis. The sequence continues at coordinate 1,894,628 of JARHVA010002283.1, read as the reverse complement.
ATGTTTAGGTTTGATTTGTAATTATATGTGAGTAAAAATTTGGTTGGTTTTGTAATTAATAAATTATTTGGATAAATTGAGTTGGTTTAATGTTGGTAAAAATATGATTTGCTAAGATCTAGATTTTGATAATTTGGTTTGGCTAAGGATGGCTATAAATAGTTATTGGGAATTAAGAATGTTAGTTGTTAGTATATGGGGATGTAAAATAGCACGTTGTGCATATTACTTCCCTAAGAGTGGTTCAATAATAGTAAGGCTATCTATAACTTTGGCTCCATCATTGCCCTACTAAGTGAAGCTAGGAATTGATGCTGGTATGAATGTGTTGTATCACTCTATGTTGTATCACTATCTCAAAGCTAATGGCTAATTAAACAAGTGCCCATACTACTCATGCTGTGTAGGAATATGCTCTATATTTGATACTATCTTCTATGTGCTAACTATAGCTACATGTGAAGATTTTACAAAATGTGAATTTATTAGATGTGCCATGGAAACTATGTGTTATGAAGAAGGCTCATCTATCCATAATCATATACCATGTGGCCTTTACTATGATGTGTATGACTGAGTAATAGATAAAGATGGAACTAAAACCTATGATGGGGACTCATTTAATCTCAATCATAGTGGGTTGCTATATGAAATAGGTCCTTGAAAATCTATCCAAAGTGAATATATCTCTCGAGAATTACTCTATGATGTGGGTTCATTTAATATTAACCATATAAAAATTTTATGAAATATAGGACCCAAAAAATCTAGCTATAGTGAATATTTCTTGATTGGTATTGTGTTGTGGTGCATGTGACTTTGTTGGATATGTATATAGAATTGCACTATGTACTCCTTAAACTATAGTGTTATATGTACGCTGTTCTCATTGGATTGGTTTCCAAACCTTCTAAATAGGTGGAATAGGAGATCTCTTGTGAAGCTTTGTTGTAGAACCCATATTACTCTCATGATGAGTGATCGATGATTCCTATAAAGGAATGTCCTCAGATAACTCAATCATGGAAGAATGAGGTCTAAAGTTACATAATAGAGGAGATCTTGGTGCCTCCTATGTAAATGCTATGATACCATTATCCACCCATCTATTAATCCAATCTCTGAGTCCATAATAATCATTATCTTTGTGTCCATAGATATGATGATAGTTACAAAAGGGCCAATATGGCTATTTTTGTAGGAGATGTTGATCTCATCAATGAGTAGAAGGTAATGTGATTAACCTCCTATATAATAGTGATAATAATATAACATATGGAATATCTCACTCTGAATCAAACTATAGTGGTGCTTTGTGGTTATTCTTTGTAGTGCATACTATAGGTTGTGTTTTAAATACTAGTTCTATGTTCTTAACTAGTTTTTTTATAGTTGTGGTCTCCTATCTTATTTAAGATAGGGTGGATGCTATGTGTTAAGAGATGTAGAAGTAGGTATTAATATGAAATCTAGAGTAATCTAATCAAATAAGTCTACCTCAATCAATCCCAATTTATTTTCCAAAGCTAGAACTTTATAACATAAGTGCCTACAAGAGGACTCTCTCTGATCTAATAGATACTCAGGGAGAGGTTGATGAATCCTCTTAATAAAAATATGCTAAATTTCTAAATATACTAGTTTATAGATCAATCTTAAAATATGCATCTTGAATCATAAGATGTAATCACTAACTAGCTAGGAAGTATTCTGATGCAATGTGGCAAGTTTTTCATATGTAACATGAGGGCCCATGTTTGCTATGTAATTTTTGAGAAATGCCTCCTCTAAGTCATCATATGTGTGTAAGGAACCAATGGGGAGTAGATGAAATAATCAATTCTATGCTTCCCCTACTAATGTTTGCTAGAATACTTTTATTAGAATCAAAGGAATCACATGAGATGGCAAAGCTTTTCAAAAGGCTTGAAGGTGTATGAATAGATCTCAAGTTCTATCAAAGTGAGGTAATGATGGTATTTGGAAATGATTAGGCAATGAATCTTTTATAAATTTATTTAAAATAGGGTTACCATGTAAATCATTTGCATCCATCCAAGACTTATAAGCCTTATTTTCCAAGGTAGGGATATGCACTTGGTGTTGTAGTTCACCTACTACATGCATCAAATAAATAAGCTCTTGGGATGGTATATTAGCATCTTGAAGTGGTTCATTTAATCATTGAATTTGATCATTTATTTTAGCCATGGGAATGTTACATTTAGCAATTGGATCATAAAGAGGTGTGCTCACTTGAACCTTAGGAGTAATGGTACCTTAGATCTTATTAGAGGGATGTGGGCTACCATTCATTTTAGGTGAAGAGTGAGAACTGGGTTCTACTACATTGAGGGGTGACTTGGGAGAATCATTGGTATCTTTAAGTTTTAGTGAATCACGTTCTAATTGAGTATAATATGTGATTTTATCATTAACATGTGCATTATTTGAAATAATATCATACATAGAAGTAGAAACAACATTTGGTAGTGTAGTATGTTTGAAAGGAGTGAGAGAAGAGTTATAAATATGAGATGCATATTCTTCTTCGCTATGTGCATAATAATCATCATTGTTCCATGAATTATAATAATCACTCTCATTTTCATATTCATTTACATGTTCATTATCATACTCATTATCAATTCCATCATCACTAGGGAGAGTTGTAAGAGAAGAATTTAATTATTTTCTAATATGCAATGAATTATCATGTGCGATTGGAATATTATGTGCATATATGTTATCTATAAATGGATCATATGCATTATTTTAATTTGTAATATGAGAATTAAGAGAAGAAGAGTTTTCATGTAGACATTCTTTCGATAAATTAGAGTTGAGAGAATGAAATGCACAATTTGAACTATGCATCGGTAATTTGATTTTATTACATTTATATTGTTGTATTTTAAACATAAAAGTAGCAAAAGAGAGAAATATTAGGTTCACATGGAAGCAAATTATCACCAAGAAGAGGTTCAATTGGAAGTGCATGGCTAATTTGTTCATTTGGTGCATTGTGCATAGGAGAATGAGGTGAAAAGTACCTTTCCCATTTATCCAAATTATTTTCTTTAGAAGAGGGAGTAAAAGAGATAGGTTTGAGAGAAGAAGATGCATCTATTTCTTATTCACTATTACTTTCACATGTATCATGATATTATTCACTAAAAAAATAGTAATTATCCTCATTGTAAAATAAATCATTTTCCATAGTTTTAGTTAATGTTCAATTTTTAAAATTTTTCCATTCATTGTCATAATTATGAGAAAAATTTAGAAATTGATTTATGGGATGAGAGGGAAGAAGTGACTTAGTGGCCATTTTATTTCTTTCACCAAAGAGAATATGTAAAACTATTATTAAGCAAATAAATACAAAAATAACTACTAACATAGATATTTTGAAAATACTCCTGACTATCCAAATAATTTGTAAAAATTCCAAAATATTTTTCTAGAAATTGCATGGAATGATGGCTTGAGGTTTGAGGACCTAGTCTAGGAATCTAGGGTTTTGGGCTAGGGTTTTATAAATTTTCAAAATTATGAGAATAATTTAAATTCTAAAGATAATTTTAAATAGGATAAATGCACAAAAATTTATACAAAAATTAGAAATTAGAAATTTAATTTTTGCACAAAATAACTACTAATATTGAGATTTTGAACATATTTTTAACACTCCAAACAATTTGGAAAAAATTCAAAATATTTTTCTAAAAATTGTAAAGGAGGCTTAGGGTTTGAGGACCTAGTTTGGAAATCTAGGGTATTTAGTTAGGGTTTTATAATTCTTAAAAATTATGAAATAATTTAAATTCTAAAACAATATTTGAATAAATTTAATGCACAAACATATATACAAAAATCAGAAATTTGAAATTACATGTGTACAAAATTTGAAGGAAAAACACTAAGTTTACCTAGGGTTTTGGATTTGTTCAAAGTTAGGTTCACCAAATGTTTTATTATTTTTGGGAAAATTAGGGTCTAGCTCATCTATAATAAAGGGAAAAATACAAGCAAATATAGTAAAATATATGTTTTGGACAGATTAATCAAATTAATTACATAGGGAGAGAGATAAACTTATTTGAAAAAATGGGCTAAAATAAATTATTCAAGAGCTAAAAATTATGATGTGGAACTAGGAAACTATCAGAAATTAGGATCTAATCTTCATTTTTTGATTAGATATGAGTGATAAAATAGGACACTAGTGGTATCAACATTATAGACCACTCTTGCCGCTATTGTCCTAGAGGTCTAAGCTTTCTAGTTTTTCTCCAAAACCTTTGTGTGAGCTTGTATATGAAATTTTAGAGTCTGAATATCAAAAAACGTTGTTGTATGTCCATTTCAATATCAAAACCTTGGATCTATCTACACACATAAAATAGTCAAATATGCCAAAAATAAAAGGGGAAAAAACTAGGCTAGGGGAAGTATGATCACATGATTTAGAACCCCTATTGTCCTAATCGCTACCTACATTAAGCCTCAAGCTAGGATCTTAGATCAAATGTAGTTCTCCCTTAGGGAACATGCATAATCAATGTGCACAGTTGATTTAAGAATGAAATTTCACCTAGGCCCTTCCTTGATCAAGAATGCATGTCTATGTGTGATGTAGAATGATAAGCTATACTACTATCTGATTTTTATTATGTAATGTGTCAAAGCAGTAAGTGCTAGATATAAAATGCCTATTGTATCTATTTATATAGGATAATATTTATTTCAAATTTAGGATCTCTATTTACATTTGGTAAACATTAAGAAACTTAAGGATAAAGATAAGAAAGGAGATGGGACTTATTAAGTGAAATAAATTGACTATTGGATCCCAAAATAACCTTAGATAAGAGTGTCAAAAGTGGACACTAGTGGCACGGATGCTGTAGTCCAATTCTATCACTCCTATCATACAAGCTAAAGACCTAGTGGGATGGAAAGAGAATATAAAACTTAACCTGGCTGAGGTAAAATGATTTTTTGAAAGGCTTTATATGATTGGGAATATGAAAAAAGGCGATTCAAGCATGAAATAAGACCAATATGACTAAAATGAAATATCTAGCTAAATGTGAACAAAGTTCATATTCTTTTGTCAAAATATCCTATGAAAGGACTATGAAAATAATTGATATGTGTGTTTTATTGACCAATTTATGGTGTATACAAGTTATATATATCCCTTATCAAAATGGTGTTATAGAGTGTAAGAATAGGTCTTTAAAGTAAATGGCTAACTGTATGCTACACTCCAAATATTTTGAACCTTAGTATTGGGATGAGGCAATCAACAATGCTTATTATATATAGAATTGAGTTCCTCATAAATAATTAAAGGGAGTCACTAATTTTAAATCATGAAGTATTCAAAAACCCATAGTGAAGTAATTCCAAGTGTTTGGATATCCTACTATGGCATGTATTCCTAAGAATAAATGTAAGACAATGCAACATCAGAATCAACCTTGCATCTTTATGGTATATTCAAAGGGTGTTAAGGAATACATGATTCTCCATCCCACTACTCATGAGTTTTTTATTGATAGGAGTGTTAAATTTGAAGAGGGTCCTCTAAAATTTACACATTACACTCCTCCCTCTTCCTTAGATGCACTATGATTTGATAATAGTTATGATGTTTTAGATCTTTATGAGTAACATCTTGATGATCTAGATTATTATTATATTTCTAATGATGAGATTATTTATGAGGATTCATCTCCTCATTCTCATATAATATATTCATAGGATGAGGAGTATCCTCATAACTCTCCAAGCACTAGTCGTATTTTGGCTAGACAAACACTATAAAGTGTTGGCCATTAGGTTGTAGATTCATAAAAAACCAAGTGAACATGCACACAATTCTATAATGCCCCACATGCATTCATTGCATCTGATCTTGATCCATATTAAATTTTTAAGGCATTAAGCATTCGTAGGTGGGATAATTCTATGAAAGAGAAGTGTGGTTCCTTGCTAAGGAACAACACTTAGGATTTAGTTCTTCTTAAGGGAAGAAAAATTGTTTGATGTAGGTAGATATACCAAATAAAAATTTTAGAAAATGGGTTTTTAGAAAATTTAAAATCATGTTTTGTAGTAAATGTTTTTCTCAGGTACCTAGCATTGACTATACCAAGACTTTTTCCCTAGTTTCCAAAATAAACTCAATCTGACTCACTCTTGCTATTGATGTAACACATCACTAGGATGTTCATCAAATGGATATTAAGAGTGAATTTATTCATGGTGAAATCAAAGAGGAATATACATGGAATAACCAAAAGGATTTATGGAAGATTCCTCTTTAGTTTTTAAACTTTGAAAATATATCTATGGCCTCAAACAATCTCCTCAAGCTTGGTATGCCAATATGGACTCCTTTCTTATTTTGGTTGGCTTCACCATATGCCATTTTAATATTAATGTCTATGTAATCACCTAAAAATGGTATTTGGATGCTAATAGTTCTACTTGAGACTACATATCCCTACTTTAACCCTAGATCTATCTTAGAGCCTATTATTACACTTATCTAACCTTTGTGTAGGCCAAAAGTGTCCCTATTCATCCTTAAAATAGTTTTAGACCCTTATTTTCCTAATCTTGGCCATTTATGCCTAGTGTTCTTATAGTTGGACACTAGTGCCATAATAAGGACACTAACTCATGTTCTTTCCCTCTCTTTTCCCCAAATAAGTATATTTTCAAAACTATAACTTCCTAGGGTCGACCTAGACCTCTTTTATCACCCTAAAAAGCATCAAAATAGTATAAATAAATTTATTTTATCCCTCTAACCAATAGATATAAATCAAATGAAAAATATACATTCAAATTAGAATAACTTATGCACAATTAAGGATATCAATCCCTATTCTTTCTTACTTCTGCATATTACCATTTATAACTATCCTAAGCTCATATTACTTATATTTCCAACTTGATTCACATTTAAGGCACTCAAGGTCACTATTATACTATATTAACTTGTATTTGAACTAACACTTAAGTGGGGAAACTACATCAGGATTGATCCCTCTTCAAAGTATTGGCATGTAGGTAACTCTCATCATAGCAAGGTGTTGAGGATGTCTAACCTACCCCACTAACAAAAACACTTTTTAGCTTGTATCAAATAGATGTCCTAGATATATGGATATAATATCCCTCAAAGGACAATCAATACAATTTTTTGATTTTTTCTAAATAAACTTACTATTAGCAACCCAAGTTTTACCTTGTTGAAGAAGATTGCTCAAATCTTGTTCAAACTTGGACTAACATTGGATTGTTCTATAGGATATGAAATACCTATACTTAGACCAAAAATATAAATTATAAGGCTAATTCCTTTGACATATCTACTTTGAATCCTTTTCCTAAAATCTATTTTGTTTTGGGGGTGAAAAGAGTTATAAAGATAACTAAAAGGGAAAACCTATACTAGTGATGGTGATTTACCTAATGTAATATTTCATCTACTTAATTTTAACTCCAACTAACACTAATAAGAAATGAAAATCACTAAATCTTACAACTCCAAGGGATTCCTATGCAATATTATTTCATATAAAAGATACATAAAGTGATCAAATCATGATGACAATGATGGAAGGCCTAATTTAAGGCACTAACCAGTCAATATATACAATTTAAGATTAGTCAATAAAAATCAAACAATATATATGACTTGCATAAGATGACATACTAATAACTAGGTGACATTATGACCTACCAAGGGATAAAACACTACCACATGTGCAATTAAAACTAACATAATCACACTAAACATGTATCAAGGATCTAAAATAGTCATTTTTATTCACTTAAGAGGTTAAAAAGTTCAATCTTTATAGATATTCATCATTCCCAAGAGAGGGATCCTCTTAAAAAGGCCTAAAAGTCTAAATATATATAGAAAATGAGAAAAAGAAGAGAATAAACTTGAAAATGACATAGAGAAGAGGATAAAAGTTCCTCAATCTATCACTAAATCTAACATGACTTTAGCTTCAAATTGTTCCAAATAGTCCTCAAGACGTCTCTTCATGTTTGATGATATTGCATTCTCCTTGAATGAGTTGTTGGGCATTAAAAAAAAAGGTGGTGGATGTAGTTGACTTGTTCAAAATCCTATTGAAGAATTCTATGCCATATTTGTCAAATAACCCCACTTGAGGGTCAGTAATTCATTGATTATCACTTAAGGGTCAGTTAACTCATGATAAGGATCAATTATGTGTTGATTGATAACTTAAGGACCAATTATGTATGGAATTACCACTTGAAGAGTAGTTAACTAATTCATTAGCCACTTAAAGATATATTATGCATCTTATTTCCACTTAAGATAATTTATGTGGTATGGGTACTCTGCATCAACTCTCATTAATATCTTTCAATGCCATTTTCCATTTTACTTGATTGACCAAATAGGTCTACTAGGCCAATTAGGCCTAATAGCCTAACTAATTGCATTTGATGGATCTAAAACCCTACATGAAACCTTAAAAAACTATGAATATAGTGATTTTAAGGCCTATATAAACCTACCATATCATGAAATAGGTCCTCTTGGTCAAGAAACGCCTACAAATTTGCTAAACTAGGTGACTAGATCACCTTGTCCTTCACTCCTACAAACTATATATTTTGAATGAACTCCAAGGGAACTTACAAGCATGGTTTTGATCATATAATTACTTGAAGAAGTATAAAATTTTCAAGATTCACTCTCTAATGATTGGCACTTTTTCAAACTACATTGTACCTTTCCTTCTATACTTTTTTCTCTTAAAACCCTATTTTCTCATAGGTCCATACAACAAAATGCCATGGATATGAAGATTTTAGAGTGTAATAAATTATATAGGTGTTAGTAAGGTGATTTTAATCTATTTGGGTGCATTTTATTTCAAATCTTCTCAATCAGGTATGTACTAGGATTTTGGGAGGGTTTAAGAATACTCATAACTCTTAATGATGATTCATACAGCTTGGGCATTAAATGTCTACACCAATGCGACAAAGCATTAGTATATTAAAATTTATACCTATCCCAAATTTCTCATCTTCCCATTAAAAATATCTTATCATGGTGATCATGTAAAGTCACCTTTAAAAGTATAAAATATGCTTTATGAACATGTTTGATGTTCTAAGTTCTCAAAGACCAGTCATATCACCTCTCTCAAATCTAACATACACCTCTCTCACAACCTGATGATGATGTTTATGAATATTTTAAACACATTCATGACCTTAATTTCATTCTTCTATCCCCTCTTAATGAAATTGTCTCATGAAGTCAATAGATAAGCACACATGTATGCATGGTTCTTCAATATTTTAAACTTATGATGAGTTATAGGGATAATATACACTATATATAACATGAATAAACTATATGAGGTACTTTTTAATAATTACATTGGCTTGATCAAACCATTCACCCTCTATCTCTATGTACATAGCTATTTGTTTGAACATCTAAGCCTATCTACTTATGGAAATGGTTATAAATACCCTTTTAGATGGCTCTATCAAGGTTATTTAAGAAGTTTAGGACCCTTATTCCTTTTAAAACTCATTAAATATGCAAATATCTTCCATTAACTTGATATAGGATCAAATTTACTTTATTTGGCCTAGTTGGTATAGTAAAAATCCTACATGTGCCAACCAATAGGACGTGGAGATGCTTAAGAGAATTTATAATACCCTCAAAACCATTTCATGGCTCAAACATTCCATTATAATTCACATTTAGGCATATTTCCTCCATGAGGTATATTTTAGGGTTTTATAAGGGTTTTAAGGGTCTAAAACTTCTTATCAATAGTTCATAGCATATGGATTCCTAATGTAAAATATATTTATATATATTTAAAGTATATTTACCCCTTTAAATATCCTACCTAGCTCAATATCCCATGCAAAAGATCCCTCAAGATGTGTACATGGTGAAGTGGTATTTCGAAGGCTATCTTGGGATGTGTAAGAAAAAAGGAAGGTTTAAAATCCAAAAAATACAATTATATTATTTTAAATCCACCCTAATACCTCCTTTATGGTTTTAAATAACCGTACACATCATTATAATGATCATCAAGTAAAAAGAAATCCCATTGATCAATTGAACATAGTGGCAGGGTTTCATAAGGGTTTAAAGACTGTTTTCCTGTGCTAACCCTTAAGGCATATTTACATGAAATATTGAGTATAATAAATCTCATTAGGTGTGTGAATAATAAAAATCAACCTAATATATAAAACAAACCCTCACATGAGGTTAAAACCCCATGTATGATCCTTTAACTCTCCAAACAGTCCTCCTAGCTCCATTGTTGACTATTAACAGACAAACATATGACTGTGAAAAAATAGAGGATGATTAAATTTATCATGTGAAACTTAGGATAGAGTATAAATCTTAAAAAATTCATTAAGGTAATTTTTACCAAATTTTAGAGCTAGATCACGCCTATAGAGGACACAACACTCAAATATTCCAAAACTAGCTTAGGTTACCTTTGTGTCTCAAAAGGTCTATGACTAAAATTGATTTAGTAATCTTATATTTGGGTTTTATAATGTTTATAATGATTTATTAGGATATAAAAATCCTTATTATAATGATATATATCCTCCACTATTCATCTATTTAACTTGTGCAACCCATCACCACACCATGTCTCTTCAAAGACCTCAATGTAACTGTCTTGCTAACATTGTTGTAGATGACGATTGGGGAATTATAAGTGTTGGATATAAATTAAAACATTATTTATCAACTTGATACATATGAATTCATTTGTAATCTTCCTCCCATCTCTTCCTTTAGTATATTTTCTCTTCAAGGGCACTTTTAGGCTCTTACAATCTCTATTCTGTACACATGCTTGTGTATTATACTTTCATGAGTTGGTAGTAGAGGTCATGATCTTGTTTAATATTTTAAGATGTCAACTAAGAAATTTAATACAAAGGAGACTTAAAAATATTCATTCTTTAATGAATTATATCTTGAATTACACATATATATGATAAATGGATATGTCAATCCTATTGACCTTAGTATGGACACGGGTGAAAATTTTGAGGCTGATCTTAGAGAGAAACTTTCTTAGGACAATATTATTCATACCCTAACCTATTTCACATATTCATAATCCTTATTAGTCCTCCATTTGATCATATAACTCTTACATAGACACTCTGCTCTCATCCTCTTTGTAACTTAGAGATAGATTTAACTTAGCAACATTGTAGATACTCTTTTATGAGATGAATGGCTATGTTATTATGAAATTGAACTTCATGGATTGATAAAAATTTTCCACACCATTCCAAGTGACTCTCTAACCTAGGTAGAAACCTCATTGAATTAGAGGAATATAGACACCCTCTTCATAGTCTTGATTTGATATAGTATTATTATAATTTAAGAACCTTCAAACCCTGATATAGGTGGAGATCCACATGAAAATAGATCCTAATTTGTGTTTTATCCATCCCTAGGGTTTTAATTTGATCCAAGTTTCATGTGAATCACTTTAACACACTATGTTCTTTGACTCATTAATCCCCTCTTGGGAATAAGCTTTTTCTCCTTATAGGTTTGACCATGTATGAAAGTTTGGCCCTTGTACGAACTATGTGAAAGTTTTAGGTCTTGAAATTGAAACCAACATACCTCCAAGGTCACTCTAATGCTCTTACCCTTGATTTAATTTCTTTATTATCTCAACTCTCCTTTCAAACAACCAAGTTTCTCCTTGTCTTCATCTTTGATCTCACCTCTTCATAACATGGTTACAGGTGGATATTCTTGCGTTACTTATATAAATTATTATAGAAAGTGATCTTGAGAAGGTTAAACACATATTAATGAAATTATAATACATTAATTAAAAATTGAAGAGATGGTTTAAAAAAATAACTTTAATGAAGCATCTTCTAGTCTATCCTTTCTTACAACTTCTATGAAATTTTTTTGACTATGTTTTCATTAGGTGTAGATGATATTATCTATTTAGTATGGTTTTAAGGTCTACATACCTAATTTAATAACCATGATGTTTTTAAAACACTCTTGACTCCCTTTTGATAGTGGATCCATAAGGTGTAAGTGGATGGAAGGTGCTATGATGGAAATGGATCATGGATAATGGGAAAAGAGATGGAGCAACAAGCTTATACAATGGTAAAATGGTAGTGACAAGATTGTGAGATGGGATGACACAATAGGGATGTGAAATGAACATTAATACATAACCTAGATGGTAAATAAATACCATGAGTGATGCATATGCCTCAATCAGACATACCACTTTGGAGGTTCTTAAAGGAGGTATACATTGTGCAAAATAAACCTAGGATTTTACTAATAACTTCAACATATGTGAAAATACCTTAACATATGATAAATAGAGAGTATGAGGGTGTTTGAGGATGATTGATAGTGTTTTATGGGGATTGAAATTTAGTAACCTTTTTTTTCACTTGAATGAAGGACATATGACATAAATGAAACCCTACAAATAAAATTCCAACAAATTTTGATATTCTTTCTCTCTTGAGAACTATACAATCTCTCTTTAATTATTTTATAGACTAAATATTAGTAGTGTATGTATTATTGAGATCCATATAACCTCAAAATTTTTGGAATGATATGAATAATGTCATGGGAAGGTATCTCATACTCCTGACAAGCTCCACAAACTTCCATTTTTATGCCATGATGCTTAGAAGAGGAGAAAACTTAGAAAACTGGTTACTTGTTTAAATGAACAAGGCATAGTGAGTGTCTTAACTTGTTAGGGATGTTTCATGAAGGATAGAGAGAAAATGATAATAATTATCAAATGTGGAATCTCTCTCAGACCCCCTCTTTTTCCCAAAATTCTAGATCTTGATTTTCTTTCTCATTTCCATACCATCCGTAAACTTGAAGGGCTCTCTTAATGTGCAAAGGAGCTAGGTGGATGAAGAGAACTGGTTTTGAGCATATATGAGGTCTTTTTTCCTTTAATCTTATTTGAAACACTTATTATAACTCCACATTCAAGCTCATGATCTTTTCTATATGGAAAAGTCTGTACAAATCCATACTCCCTATATAAAACCAAATGAAAATAGCCTTTCTTTTGCATTTTCTTCACTCTTCATGTTTAAAATTTATAATTTAGGGAAAGAAGAGTAAGATTATAGGTTAAGAGGGATATTATAATAATTAAAAGTAATTTATGATTAAAATAGGGGATAATTTCACATGTGGGAGCCCTTTGGAGTCTTTTTTATGCTTTAAGTTTGCATTAGGATATATTTTCAAAGTATGAAACTAGACTTGAAGAAATGAGATGACTATGAAGGTGATTAAAGGTATTATGAATGATTTAGGGGCCTTATTTTGTCAAAAATATCATTTTAGGACCAAAAAATTATCATTTAGGTAGTATACATAGTTTCATAAAGGAGATTTGTCTATAAGTACTATGAAGAATACCTTATAGCCTTCCTAAAAGGCTTGAATGAGGCCTTTATTATTTTGATCACACTTAAAATATTATATCCATCTCTATTAGAGCACTTTTATATCACAATACCACTTGAGTTCTTTATCAAAGACCTCCAAACAACCTCAAACATCATGATGTTACTTAATACCACTTGAAACAAGATATGACAGTGAAAATACATGAGAGTCACTCTTGAAATGATAGTAAATGAAAATTTTAATGATCAATAAAATAATCTAAGAACAAAGTACAATTAGGACATGAAAAAAAATTTAGTGTAGGGGTTGTCATTTGGCCTTGACAGGCCAAATTTACAATATTTTTAGTGACTCACAGGGGTTGACCAACTTGCTAGTCAAGAGAACCTACTGAATTTTCATGATAATAACAATTTGAAACATTAAAACATGGTTTTGATGACTACCTTGGATGTAAAAATATATTTTTCACTTTGAAACACTTGTGCTAAGACTGTAACAAATAACATGACACAACACAAAAAACATAACTAAACTAAGAAGCAAACATATCTAACCTAAGGCAAAAACAAAACAAGACAAACACAATAACAAGGAAAAGAATATTTCTTATGATAACCACTTATTGAAACAATATAAAAAACTAAAATAGATAACCTAAAGTTAAAATATTTCCTCTAAGGTCAATTGGAAAACTTGTTTTACCACCATGGCACCTTGAAGTATGATTGCCACATCTTGATAGCTCCTTCTTGTAGCTAGGACAAATACCATGTTCATGGCCTCTTGGGGAAGAAAATGGGACTTCTAGTCATTCTCTAAAGTACATGGATTGTACATGTGAGTCCAAGACCTAGTCATACTCCTCCCATATCTATATTTGTTACATCAACAATGCTAATTCTACCTAAGTCATTGGTTACTGATGGTTTGTCAAACTCTCATACAATGATTGTATTACAAACTCAACTGCTATGCTTTGATTATTACCTCCATCATGCTTCATTTGAGATAGTGGTTTGTCAAGGTATTCAAATTTTTACAAACATGGCTAAAACATGTCATTAGTCTCTCCTTTATTTTGCCTATAAGAGTCAGGATGAGCAGCTATAATAATGTTCTTTATAAGACCTTCATCAAGTTCCTTATGGTGTAGAAATGGATTTTATAAGCTCAATTTTTTTATCTAAGTCCTCTCAAAAGTCCATCTCTTCATGATTAGTTGGAAAGAAATGGAGATCACTCTCATCCTTATCATTTACTTGTGGAAAACTATGGCAATCAATCTCACACTTTGATACAACTTGATCATCCTCATCTTCAATAAAAAATGGTATCTCATCAACCCACTCAAACTCCAATGCATCTTGGTGACTAAGAATTGGTCCTTTATCTTAAATTAAGCTATAATCTTATTGAACACATACTTTTCATTGGATGTTTGAAGACTCTAGAAGTTCATTTATTTGCCTTGAACCTACTTCAAGTTCTTGTGAGCTATCATGACTGAGGGTAGCTACCATGTGACCAAGGATTTCTTGAGGAACATCCTTTTCTTGTTCAACTAAAACCTCTTTCTCTTTTATCTCATCTTATAATTGCATATCAACTTGTATCTTAACAACCTCTTTTAACTCATCTTATTTTTTATTGAGAAATATTTATTCACATATATATTTAGCAAGGGGTGTCCCAATGGTGATGTCCTCCTCTTGCTCAATAAAGTCACTTTTTATTTCTATCACTTCATATGAATATTCTTCATTTACCTCACAAAAGAGAGGTTCCTTCTCAAGGAATAGTATAGTGGATCCCTTTAATTACTCAAGAAGATGAGACAAATCCAATGGTGTTGTCATGAATGATTCATCATGCTCATGGGGCTACTCAACTTTGACAACCATCACTTCCTCTCTCTATTGCATATTTTATTGAATAAACTTCCATGAGGGGAAAGCCTTGGGATTTTGAGGGAGGAATAAAGGATGAATGATTATAGGTTTGTCCTTAACTTCAATACTTGGGCTTATATTTGACTGCTCTTTTAGACCCTCTGACTGTTGTAATTATTTCCAAGTCATGAACTTGGGTTTAGGGACTTCTTGCTTTGAACTTGTTGTAGCCATGGGTATGGTGGAAAAAATTCTTATTAAGATTGTGTTGCTTTTGTAGCTACTATTAACTGATGTAGATGTTGATTTGAAAGACCAATTTATTTAGCAAGGTGAACCTCAAAGTCAAACATCATTTCATTAGATATATCTCCCTAATGATCTGAAGATTGAAGTCCTTGCATAATCTACTATGAAACATGTGATTCAACCTTCTAAAAACACACTTCTTGTACCTTTTGAGGTCTCTCTTGGATAGAACTCTAAGTAGGAAAAGTTAGCAATGTTTGTGTGGAATTTTGAGGGCTATTGTACACATTAATTTAACATTATTGAGAGGGGAAAGGAATTTAAATAGAGGATTAATGTGAAATGAATGAACATTATGATTTTTATAATGAACTTGGTGTCTCTCATGGAATACCAACTTATCTTTAATGTTTTTAATTAGACCACCTATGTTAAACATATCACCACTAACTTTTAAACAGCCTTATCTTATGAAAGATGCCTACTCTTCCTTATATTTTTATAATGAAGCTCTCATGCTCTCAATATCATGCCTAGGGATCTCCTATCCATAGTTATTTTGTGTGCCAATGTTCACCATGTGATTTTGATATCCAAATAAGGCTTGTTTAAAAATTGATATGGATTGTCTTAAACCTTGGTTGAGCTAATCAAGAATGTCATGAGATTACCATGACTAAATATTTTGATAAAAAGGCTACCAAGGAAATTAATGAGGTTCACAAGGATTGTAGGCTTGATAATGAATCTCATATTGTTAATCAAGGTGAATATAGGGCTGACAAGGGTCATAATGATATGGCTATGGATAATATTGGAATTATGATAGATCATAGGGATTTTTATAAGAAGATGAATGACCAAAATATACTCCATAGACTCTCATATTTTGTTGTATAAAGAGGGGTCAATTTATCATTTATGGAGTTAGGTGCTTATCTGGTTGTCCAAGTTAGTTCTAGACTCATTACAACTAGGAACAAACATGGTATGTTCTCACAGCACTCAAAATTTATCACTCAATTATGATGGCATTAATTCACATAAGGCACAAGCCTTATGTGCTCACCAGAAGCACAATAGAGAAAGAACTAGGGACTGCATTGGGCTAATTATTCCATGGCATCGTTTTCACTATGGGACTTGGTTATTAAAAAGGCATATGGTAAATTCATTGGCACAACCTTTTCTGGGCTAAACTTGATGGTTCTACAGGCATAAACCTATATGTGGGCTAAGTCTAGTCATAAGGGTGAAATCCTTTAACAAGATAAGTCTAGTGTTAGATGGGTTAAGGGGATGCTTTAGATCAATTGATCATGCTTAGGCTAGTGATTTTATCAAGGATATCAATGTTTGGTGCATGGCCCAGTACATACTTATACTACTCCTATAATACTTACTGACATCATCAATTCAAAAAGGGATGCCATTAACACCTTAAACCATAAGGTTGAAACATCACACTTCACATAACTATATGTAAATTACACCATTATAGCTATTTCATATTTAACTAGTTATGCTAAGGATGCATAAACTAGATTGAACATAATTTGAGTCTACATCTATCCTCATTAATGAAAGTTCAACTTGAATAGAGTTTATGTCTATATAGAAACATGGCAAATGCTTAAAGTTATTAAATGGCCCAAAAGCTTATAGGCAAGCTTGGGTATGTAAAACATAGCCTTTAAGGCATCAAAGCTAATCCTAAGTTTTAATGGTGGTCAAAACATTGTATCTGCATCCAATTCTTCAAAGCTTTACTACCTAAATCTACATCTCTTTTCCCACTAATTTGAGCTTAGCTTTACAACACATAGGAAAATCTATTTACTATGGTGGAGAGCACACTCTAGGTGATGAGTTGGAGCATTTGTTAATCATTTTTTCAGCTCTATCACCTTGCATCCTTTGTGTTGTAGTCACCACATGTATCCACTCTTGAAGATGACCTAAAAATGTGGGTGACAATTAACCACCTACTGTTTGGTATAATATGTGCATTGATTCCTCCACAACTAGCACAAAAGATACCAAAATACTATTAATTCTAAGTTATTACCTCATACTAATATGTCTATTGAGTTAGCACATATCTTACACTTAGTTGAAATAGAGGCCCAACATTAACCCATACAAAAAAATTAGTCTACCCTTAGACTAGGCTACCAAAGCCTTTAGTGTCTAGAACACAAGTGTGTTATCCTTAAGTTAAATGATAAAGTCCTCAAATCCCTTGATATAAAGCTTGATTTCATTTACATTTATATCTATATCTGTGGAGGTAGTTCTTAACACAAGCCCATATATCTTCTCTAACTCTTTTCTAAAGGCCAGAATATTTTCTTTAGCCTTCATCACTCCTCTATCAAGGATTGATCCTTGTTCATAGGCATTCATTTATAAGGTACATAAGAGTGATTCCAAGTTATTCTCTTGGTTCTTTATTTGTGTGCTTAGCATTTTGACCCTACCCATTATCTATGCGCACTTTTCCCTAATCTCAAATTATACCTTCACCATCAGCTCTTCCTTCTCCCCCTTTGATTACTTGAAACACATGTATATGAATGATGTTTGGTTATAAAATTTCATGAATATGGCATAAAATACATATATGACTTGTTTTAGCTTTGTAAAGAGGTCCTCTACCTCTTTGAGTTTAGCAACTAGCTCTTTTTATAGCATAGTGCAAGGGTCTTCTTCTTCTTCTTCCTATGTCGACTCTGATCTCATCCTTGGAAGCATATAATCCATTAGCACATATAATTTATCATATTTGAGAGGTTTGATGTATTAATGTAGACCAAAATGGATGGTTTATCAGTCTCTATGTGATCACATAATTATTTCATATTGAACTTTATGGCATGCACTTGTTTGACATCTTTGGTGATTTTCTTCCATTTATTTTCCCTAACATAATTAATGATGTTATTTTTAATGAATTTAGTTTCCATCTAGATGAGTGCACTTATTGACATAATTAGGTTCATGGTGTGACCATTTATGATAAGGGAGTCATCCCCTTTTTTAGGTTTATCCATGCCCAATATGGCCTTTAATAGCACCTTAAACTGAAGCTTATCCATGTAACTATCAAATACAAATAAAATTTGCTTACATATCCTATAAATGATAGAGTATGGGACATGTATTCAAACATATAAAAATATTCATCTATACACCCCTTATGTACCTTCTATTTGAAGCTCAACTCTGTATCTTTAGCTTCTATGATGACTAGATCCATTTGTTCTTATTCCTCTTCATTGATGCTACAAATTTATTTGGTTCTTTCCTTAGAGGTGTGTTATTCATTTTATTATAGGGTTTCTTATTCAAACTTTTCCTCTCTATCTACTTCTTCTTCCTAGGGTTTGTCAGTGATTTCCTCTAGGTGTGTCTCCTTGGCAATAGCTCTACCTTCTTCCTATTTCTTTTGGGGTTCCTCAATACTTTTTATTTTTTATTTTTATAAGGTGCTAACATCACCTTAATTTTTTTAGGCACCCCTTCTCTACTTGGGCATGATTTTTATGCAGCTTGATCTAATTCACTAGTGGGGGCACTAGGTACCTTCTCTATTACTTCCTTAGTTGGTTTCATGTTGTACGAACCTCCTTTTTTCCTTCTCTTTTTTGGACTTTACATCTTTGGCCACCTTCATTTTATTGACGTTCTCTTGGCCTCAACTCTTTCAATATATTACTAAGTCATGCCATCTTCCTTCATCACCTTCCTCTTTTTCTTTAGTTCTAACACCATCTCAATCTCTTCTTCACTGTGGCCCATTATATTCCACAACCTTCTCCTTCATCCTCAGTTTGTGAATGTTTTATGGAGGGCTCTTTAGATGAGGAACTAGGATTCTTCCTTGTCTCTTCAAGTATAATGGTAAATCCACATTGTATAGCCTTCTAAACTTCATCATAATTGGGATCCTCTACCACTTCTTGTATAATGTACACTTTGGCTCCTTATTCCTCTTCCTCCCTTCCTTGTGCATGGGCCTCTTTTGCCTTTATTTCTAACAGGGTTATTATTAGCATTGTAATAGGTCCCTTAGACTTATTATTTTTTTAGCTTTTTACTATAATTAGTCTTTGGCATGAATGTCATGTGGTTATTCTTAGAGATGAAGGGATTGATTCTTTATCAAAGGCAACCCTTAACTTGATGCACTCTTGAATTTATTCAAGTATCTCACCCCAATTTTTTTGAGGAGACTTATTTTATGTTGATGGTGTTAGATTCCCATCATTGCCTCTCTAGAGGGGGAGGTCATCATATTTCCTAGGGTCTATACCCTTCTTTCATGGATTCATTTCATTATGTTGAAGATGTGCCCTATGATAATTTCTCTTTAGAGGGGATGGAGGTCCATTCTATTAGAGTCATCTTCCTCATCTTTTGTGGCTTTCCCTCCTGGGTGCACATACTAGTGCCTTAGCCTAATCTTTTCTAGGTCTATGGCTTTCACTAAAATATCCATCTATTATGAACTGAAAATCCTCTTTAGCACTTCCATGAAATATTTTATGGAAAATAAATAAGGGAGTTTGAGCTATCTGGATAGGTTGTCATCTATGAGTGTTAGGCATACTACACAAAAATGTTGCATGATGGTGAAGGTCACCATCCCAAACATGTATTGGGAGAGATCCTTTAGGATGTACCATTTTATCCCAAATGATTTGATGTATTGAGTGCACCACTCCATTACTTGTGTCTTGTATTTTTGGGAGAATGAGGGTGGGTAGGTAAAGTCTTGGTGCTTTAACATTGGGGAGTCTTTATGCACTAGGAAGACCTAGAGATTGTGTTTATCACCATCAAGCACACTGATCTCCTCCATGACTATTAATATCAACATAAAACCCCATCTAAAGGTCTCTCACATCATGTGAAATTATAGTGTAATATTCACCATCTCCTCATTAATGAATTTTGATATGGTAAACTTGACCCCTTGTGCCATGTGATGGTTGATGCATAAGTAAGACTCATTGATGTCCATCCATTTTATATCAGGGCAAAGCTTGGAATTCATGAGGCACACCATAAACCTCATGCCAAGGTCCTTTATGTCATTTATTGGGAATTTGAATCCTTCCTTGTAATACCCAAAGAGTTTCACAACCCTTTCTACTTCTACATCATCTACCATCATCTAGTGGATGTCTATTCCTAAGTTTGGAAGCTTGGTGATTCTATTGATTAAGTGTGGTGATATCTGCATGTACCTTCCTATAAAGTAGAATCAGTCTCCATGGATGCATGAGAGGAAGAACTACATGATTTTATTTGACTTTAAAAAAAATAGTAACTCATAGAACTAGGTTACACTAATATTCATAAGCTTATCTCAGATGGAGATGTTAATTAATGTTATGCCCACCTCTATCTTTACTCCCATGTCAAAAATATAGTATTGGCTAGCTCTTGCATATTGATTGGTTTAAAATAGTTGTATTCTTTCAACCTATAGGTGTGCATGAAGGATACCCAAGTATCCCTTATTAAGACCTCTAGGGGAAACTGCATTTCCCTATATGACATTCTGGTG
This sequence comes from Torreya grandis, assembly GCA_037957365.1. Lineage (NCBI taxonomy): Eukaryota > Viridiplantae > Streptophyta > Pinopsida > Cupressales > Taxaceae > Torreya > Torreya grandis. The sequence continues at coordinate 1,873,381 of JARHVA010002283.1, read as the reverse complement.
AGCACCTCGAGGTCAACTTTAGTGATGTTAACCCCTTCCTTTAACTATACCTTCTTATTTATAGTGGCTATCTCTTCTAATATCCATGCCCTCTTGGCATCCTTATGTGCTTGTAGTGGATCAAAACTCATTCATTTCTTCCCCATCTTGAATCAGCGAGTGTTAAAGCATGGTCTATTAATCTTGTCAAAACTTGTAATGTTTCTTGGCACTTCCTCATAGTCACTACCATATTCATATTAAATTTGGATATTTGTTCTTTAGTCATTACCACATTAAATTCTATAAACAATATTTTTGGTGAAGTGATAGGTGTTTTAAAATAGTCACTTCCTACCTACTATTGGGTTGATGCCATCTTGTCTAGATGATCTTCCTCCTACACTTCATTTACCTTGGTGTGACCTTACCCTTTTTATTTAAACTTGGGAAAAATTCTTCACATGAACATGGTTTAGAATCCTTGGTTCCATATCCTCTTTTCCTATTATGTTTCCTTCAAATGTGCTTCCATTTCTTAGTCAATTTATTATGCTCTCATCTCTTGCATTGGCCTATATTACCCCATACAAATTCTTGCACTGGTCCTCTATCACTTCAATTTAATCTATTGATCTCTTGTGTATGATCATCTTGTGATGCTTATTTTTATCTCTTTCACATGATCATATTGTGTGCCTACTTTTATCACTTGGTGCTCATATTTTTCCAAGTCTGGGAAACTCCACATGCCTATAAACTTAGGTGTCTAGCTTTAACACTTCAAAAGCACCCATTCTCAACTCACTCAAGTGGAGTTATGAGTGAAAGTGCCATAATAGTTATACTATGGGTTTGAAATGGGCTCACTTATTCACTCATCACTAACACAACACAAACAACACAAAATTCAAGGAAATGTTTGACTTTCACCAAAATTTATTCTAATTATCATAACATAACTAACTTGTGACTACGAAGTCAATGTTTGATGATGCAAGTGCCATCCTATTGCCTATAAGGATTTAATTATTCACTATTGACATTCCTAGGGAACATTTCACCCAATAATGTGTTTGTATGCGTATATTTCAAAAATGATATAGATGGCATAAGGGCACATACACCTAATTTATAGCTTTCTTAGGTACTTGAGGTACTTAAAGTCATATATTAAGACCAATAATCCTTTAATAAGTACCTTACACTTTATATTATTATGATGACACAAATATTGGTGAACCTTATCTATCTTCTATCTCCATCTTTCTTAGGCACGTGCCTCATCCATGCACTACAAGTCTTCCAGCTATGAACTCAATGATTCTATAAGGGTACCATGAAATATATAGGTAAAACCACATCTGTTCCAAAAACTAGTTAAAATAGTGTAGCTGAATTTAGGTGCTTGTAGGTAGTGTGGTAGGCCCATAACACTACTAACACTTGATCATCCCAATATTTGTGACCAAGATCATATATCTTTGTGAGGTATGTTACTAGTACATTTTTTAATGCCTCAATAATACCATTCACTTGGGTATGATAAGGGGTTGTTTTATAGTACACCGCCATGTATTCAGTTAACAAGATTTGCATAGTTTCATTGATGAAGTGTGTGCCTCTATCACTAGTCAAATTTAGTGGGTACCCATAATGACTTATGATTTTCTCCCATATAAACCTTATGGATATGATTAATATGTAATATTTGGTTGGTGCTACCTTGGCCAACTTGGTGAAATAATTTATGGATATCATAATATATCTTACACTTCCTTGTTGTGGGAGTGATCATCCCAATAAAATCAATGGCCCATTTTTCAAATGATGCTTGGGAAAGAATGGGGATGAGAGGCATCTCATCCCAATGGTTGGGATTCCTTTTGCTTTGGTAGATGTAACATTCCTTGGCATAATATTTTACATCTTAGAATAGACTTGGCCACCACAAGTCTAATTACAATACCTTGTGCATTGTAGTGTCTCTAGCACAATGGCCTACTACTATCCCCTTATGCACCTCTTGTAAGATAGAGTCCCTTTCATGTTTAAAGACACATTACCATAGTTATTTATCTCAACTTAATTTATACCATTCCCCACTAATGAGATGAAAGGGGGTGGGGTGAACTATGAGCTAATTATTCTCTCTAGTTATCATCATCTGGGGTGTAGACCTAGATGTTAGAAAAGTAATGATTTGTACCAAGTCTTTGGGGATGTGATAGACTTTGTAGAGTTACACATTTGGCATGTCATCCTTAATAGGCACTACCGTATCAAAAAATTTAATGGGGGATAAATATTTTGGGATCGAGTTCTATTTTTTAGGATTTATGATAATTCTTGGAATAGAACTATCATCTATAAATGCACCCATGTAGAATGGGATTATTCATGAGGTAATTAAGTGCCTCATGATTAGTGAAGAAGATGAATGGGGTTGCCAACAAGTATTACCAAATTTTATTTATTACTTAGACCATGGAAATTACCTCACACTTAATTTTTGTATAGTTCTGATATTTTTGGGTCAATTTCCTACTTGTGAAGGAGATGGGATGATCCATTTTGCCTCCAATTGGTTGTGCCAAAATGGTGACAATTACAAAGATAGATGCATCGACATGGATGTGGAATGGATTAATCTAGTTGGGAAATTATATAATAGGTGTGCCATCCAATTTGTGCTTTAGGGTTTCAAAGGCATGTTCTTGCACTATGCCCCAATAGAATGGGCCATCCTTGTATAAGAGTTCCTCTAGTAGTACTACAATCCTTGCATAGCTCCTTATGAAGTTTATATAGTATATATAATGGACAAGAAAGGCATAAATGTCTTTCTACATGGAAGAGGTCTAGATCTATAGGATAATTATGATTTTCATGAGATAAATGACCAAACCATCTTTGTAAATGATGTGCTTAAGCAAGGTGATAAAAGGTATTATGAATACACATTTATTGAGGTTCAAGGATATTTTTAGCTACTTGCACCTCTTGAATATAAGTTACAAGTTGTCATAATGGTCTTTCACTAGCCCATACATAGTCTAATCATCTAGGTACACTTGAAGGAACTTGTGAACGAAGATCTTAAATATAGTGATTACCACTCTGTAAAATACAAATGACACATTATTGAGTCCAAAAGATATCACACTATATTCAAAACAACCCCATTCTATTAAATTTTTTGTTGTAGGCTTGTACTCCTCCTTGATCTATATTTGATGGTATCTTGAGAACCCATCAGTGAAAGTGTATATTTTACAGCCTAAAATGCCATCCAAGACTTTATTAGTGAATGAATTTGGGAAGGGGTCAATGCCATAGTCAAAATTCAGTAGTCTATAATAAATGTAAATATGGATGTACCCATACTTATTGGTGATAATAACCATGGGGATCACCCATTCATATTCTTGCACTAGGTAGATGATACGTATGGCTAGCATACCATTAATCTCCATTTTGACCTTAAGACAAAGATTGGGGTTCATTCTATAAGGGTGTTTCTTAATAGGCCTTTCATTTTCCATCATATGTATGCTTATCTTCTCAAGGGATGGGTGGGTACCATAATTATATTGATAATTATGAGATAATAAGTCTTAAAACTCCTTCAAGAAATCCACAATTTATGTTAGCTCTACGTCAGACCAATATAAACCCAAAGTAGCCATTTTTTGTTCCCCTTCTAAACTGATGTCTACCTTGGTAGTTTTGAATTACACATGGTAGGTTTCATTCCTTTCTTGATATGAGTCCTCAGCTTGCCTACTAACCTTATTTGTTTCTATGCAAATATGAGTAGGGTCTTCTTAGTTAGGGTGATATCCTTCACTTGGTGCACTAGCTTATTTTTACCTATAAAGTTTGCCTAATTTTATGCCTTCTATATATCATTATATTCATCACTCTATTTGATATTAAGCATTTTATCTTCAAATAAATTCAAGAGAAGAAACCCTTTCTCCCTAAACATATCTTTTAGGTGCTCTTCTAGGATTGTGGTGTCCTCAAACACTACCCTTAGAATTACTTATAGTGGCTTGATAAATTCCATGTTTTGTGAAGAAAATGATAAGGTGTGAATGAAATACTCCTTAAGTACCTCCCAATTTTATATCTCATGGTGCATCTCATTGACAATGTACCATGCTCACACCCACATATTTAAGGTTATATAGAAGGCGTGCACCCATAGGTTCCTTGGAACATTATCATCGCATACAGTCCAAGTTTATTCACATAAGTACATAGGAACTATAGGGTCAAAATCACCAAAGCAGGTAAAGATGTCTAGGTCCTCATTGCTTTTCCCAAATCTAGTGCATATGGATAATTTCACATCTTGCCAAGTTGACAAGTTGGGCTTTTATGTTTCCCACCAATGAGTGATAATACTCCTCAAAGTATACACTAGTGTGTTCATCCTATATACCTCATTTGGGATGCATGATTTGAGGTCATAGACATACTCTTCCATAGGTTTTCTCCACTCATATCTTAGGAGTGCTATAATTTTACCTTTACTCAGATGAAGCACTCTCTTTCCCTTTTTGTTGTCATAAGGGATCCATTATTTTGAAGTATAATCAATTTGGACCTAGCTAGTCCTCATAGGTTTTGACACATTTGCACATACTAAACAACACCTCCAACTAGTGGTTTCATAAACTTCTTTAACCCATCAGTCATAAATAATGTCGGTGGTTTCTTAGGCTGACTATCCATCTTCCTAAGAAAGCACTCCTTGATCATTGGGGTTTAGAGACTTGGCACCTTACATCATGATGTTATATATATGGTTGATCTCATCCTCAAGATCAACACTCTCTACATAAGGGGTCCTTGGTCACTTGAGAGGGGGATAATTATCCTCTCCTTATCATTTTCAAAGGTCATAGAACACTTCTTTAAGTAGATATCTATGTTATTTGTGTAGCACCATTACCTTCTTAGGAGTATTGGATAATTGTCTTATTATGCTAATTGATCACCTTAAAGTTAGCATAGATATAAATACCCATGATATCTACAATGGTGCTTTCTATAATTATGATGGGTTGTATTTAGGTCTTGTTGGACATAAAAATCACATGAGGGGAAGGCTTCAATGCTAGCCTACCCATATTATCCCATGAATTATTGGTTAAGAAATTGACCTCAACACCTATGTCCATAAGGAACTTACATACAAACCATCCATCAATTATTGCATTCAAAATGAGTTCTTCATCATACTCCACAATCTATGTGTGCTTGACTTCTCGTGCCCTTTCCATGTGTGGCATAGTGACTTCAATTGGATTTTACCCTACATGCTCCAAGAGTAAATTCTTCAAGTTAGATAGCATTCCATTCATTTATAGAAGGTGTAAGATCTTGTTTAGATCTTATATCTCAACCTCCTTTGTATTTTATTTCTTTTAGGAGGCAATAGCTTGCACTTCTAAGTCTCACACTAGTTAGAACTCTCTTTGTAGGTTTTGGGTCACACTCATCGCTTGTTGCAATACATCTTCCTAGCATTCAAGGTCTAGGTAAGGCACTGCTTTAGGTTTAGGCAATGTGATACACTTAGTGTGATTCTATTTCCCATATTTTCAGTGCAACTTAGGTATTGGTGTAACTAGTGTCTTAATTGTGAATCCATTATGAGTAGTCACCTACACCTTGACTATCTTTATGTAGTTTAGTTATACCTTTAGATCCCACTTATCTAATTTTTAGATTGCACTTGATCATTTTTGTGCCCTTGTCTATACTAGGCCTACCTTGGGTAAATTTTTTCTATAATTCAAGGAATTCCTTGATAATACACACACATTAGATTTGTATGGAAGTCATGATAATAATGCTTTGTCGAGCCACACTTGTAGCATGATCATGATGTGAATCTTCCTCCACCACATCCTTCATCTTACCTTCTCTCACCTTATTACATCTCATAGCTTAAATTCTCTTGGATGTATCCCTCATTTCCTTAGTTATCTTACCTTATGAATACTATAGTGGCCTAACGTATACCTCTCTCCATGTTCTCATGCAACTCATCAATTATTTGGTAGTCATCTCTGGTATGAGTTTAGGCATCACACAACTAAAAATAGATGGTTGTGTTAACCTAAATAGTGCATTATATAAAATGGTAGTTGTAAACATCATGCACCTTATGATAGGTCTCACAATTAGAAGCAATGTACACACATTATTTTTAGGGTAGTTATTCCTATTATGGCATTATATCTTGTAATCAGTGTACCATAATCTACTTTAAGCATCTTGCAACAAACTAGTGGTTAACTTCTAGAGTTGAGAGGCCATAGACATAATCTTTGCTTCTATAAATGGGTTGATCTTAATATTGGCACTTCCAACAACCTCGGCTCTAATAATGACTTCAAGAGCTTCACAAGGGTCTATGAATATATTCATGGACATAACTCTTTTAAATGGTGGAAAAAAACCCTCTAATGAACCATTACATATGCTGAGAGGGGTGAATTTCATAAGGAAGCTTGGAAAAAAGAATTTTGAACCTAGCATCATATAGGTGCATGATTTTTGAGATCCCTTGGTTAATATATTTGAGAAAAATAATGCTCTAATATTTAAACTTTGTTATGTCAAATTAATTTAGGAATTATTCCTTCAAGGTATCATAGTCAATCATAGCTTAGTTAAGACAAAATTCTATATACTAGGTATGAGCACAATCAAGTCAAGTTGTCATGAACTGGGTAGCCTAACACTTAGATTGGGTTAAGCCTCGATCATGCCATTATCATTAAAATTTTAGCACATGATCTATGACATTTTACACATGGTGATACTTTAGTAGGTGCATGACCATATCATAGTAAATTTGCTATGAGAGCATAGATAACATCTAAGGTGCTTGTCCTCCTTGTGTCTATTTGGGTGGTGGTCCTCCAATGCTTCTAACAATTGGGTTAGGCATTGGTCCAATTTTTACTATTTTCTCCATTGATGTTGAATTCATTATACTACTCACTTATGGTGTTGGGCCACTTCCTTTAGGCTATTGCCTAGTTTGTGTAATTGATATTAGCTAAATTGGAATGATTTTGATGATTTTATATTTTGGTGAACTAGAACCCAATAGTCTAGAGGTATCTCACTTAACTCATAAATAATAACTTATGTAATTAAAAAATTATACTCCAAGTCAGAAAAATGGTTAAAGTCTATGATGATAGCATGATCAGTTATCAATCTTCTTTCTTCTTGTGAGGGTCTAGTATATGAGCTTGAAATGTAGGTTCAAAGGGGTACACACATCCAATGCATCTTCAGTTATCAAATTCTATAGGAACCTAACACATTCTACACCCATAAACTATTGAGATTGATTTATGGCCTCATTGTTTCTCTCCTTCTGGCACTACTACAATTCAAGAGATCCTTCCCCATGCGCTTCTCATTCACTACAAGTTCTCTCGACACTTCTAAGTTCTAGATCTTCCATCAGCTTGTACCTTATCTTGTTATAAGTCTATCTCCTAAGCTCTTGAGTGTCAATATTTCCATCCCTTTCTTCTCTATTGTGTTTCTCATATATGAAATGACTTTAGCCTTCTATGCCTACAATTTCAAATTTGTAATCCATAATTAGTTTCTTAAGTTCTGTGCTAAAATATTTCACATATGTGCCTCTCAATTTGCATTAAAAATAATACTATGCTTATTTAGGGTATTAATATGTGGAAATAGTAAACTCAATCATGTAACTATTCAATGCTCCTTGCCACCATTTGTCTACTTCTCTAGTCCATGTAGAATCTAGAGCCTCAAGTATCTCTAAGCACTCTCTCATCCACTCAAAAATTTGTCCATATATTCATCTTCTATGGGTTGCATATGTAGCCAACCATCAATACACATGATCAAGTAGTTCTAAAAATAAGACCTCATATAAAGCATCATACATGTTGTTCTAAACCCACTTTCTTGGCTTTTATCCTCTATAGGTTGGATGCTTTAACACAAATTTGTCTTCCACTTGTTGTAGCCAACATTTGATGTTCTCAAGGGAAAGTCATAGCATTATTATATCATACCATTACAACAATAAAATTAAACATGGGTCTTGGAAATAGAACCAAAATGTTGAGAAAAGGGGGTCAATTCATCATTTATGGATTCAAGTACTTATTTGGTTATCCAAGTTAGTTATAGACTCATTAAAACTAGGTGTAAACATGGTATGTTCTTGTAGCAGTTAACATTTATCACTTGACTATGATGGCATCAATTCACATAAGACACAAGCCTTATGCACTCATCTGAAGTGCAACAGAGAAAGAACTGGGGTCCATGTTGGGCTAGTTATGTCATGGTGAAAGTTTTCACTATGGGACTTAGTTATTTAGAGAAGGATTATAGTAGATTCATTAGCACAACCTTTTATAGGATAAGCCTGATGGTTCTATAGGTGTAAGCCTCTATAGGGGCTCAGTCTAGTCATAAGAGTGCAAGCCTTTATCAAGCTAAGTATAGCATCATATAGGTGTTAGGTAGGTCAAGGTGATGCTTTAGATCAAGTAATCATGCTTAGGCTAGTGATTTTAAAAAGGATATCAATGCTTGGCACATGACCCATTCCATACATAGACTAATCCTAAAATACATGTTGATGTCATTAATTTAAAAAGGGAAGCCATTAACTCCTTGAACTAGAAGCTTACAACATCACACTTAGCATAACTATATGTAAATTAGAGAATTATAACCATTTCATATTTAACTAGTGATGCCAAGGATGTATAAACTAGATTGAAAATAATTTGAATTAGCATCCATCCTCATAAATTAAAGTTTAACTTAAACAAAATTTATGTTTATATAGAAATAAATAAAATTATTAGCTAAAGATACTAAATTGCCTAGAGGCTCACATGTGATCTTGGGTATGTACAAATAGAGCCTTCAAGGCATATGAGCTAATCATAAGTTTTAATAGTAGTCAAAACACTATATTTTGAACCAATTCTTTAGAGCTTCACTACCTAAATCTGTATCTCTTTGCTCACTAGTTTGATCTTAGTTTTATAGCACATAGGAACATCTCCTTACTAGAGTGAAGAGTGCACACCAAATTTTGAGTTGAAGCCTTTGTTGATCATTCCATCGAATCCATCACCTTGAATCCTTGGAGCCTTTGGACTATGGTCACCACATGTATCCACCCTTGCAGATGCCTTGGAAATCTAGGTGCCAATTAACCGCCTACCAACTAGTACAACATGTGCATCAAATCCTCGAAATGGCATAAAATATAACCAAAATAGTAATCATGCAAAGTGATTACCTCATTTTAAGATGTCTATCAAGTTGGCATAGATCTTATACTTATTCAAAATAGGCACCTAACATAGTTCATCACAAGACACATGAAAATAATGAATTTATGAATAAGAGTTACTGATACCTTAGAGATGATGACCACATGAGTGCTTGAAATAATTTTTGAATACCAAGATGCTGTAAATGAATACTCTAATGGTTTAATTTGTATCCCACTAGGTGTGATAGAACTATTATTAACCCAAGTTTCACCCTATTGAAGTATATTGCTCATATCTCCTTTAAACCTAGACTAACATTAGATTGGTCTATAAGTTATGGGATACTTATACTTATACTAAACATCTATATTATAAGGCTAGCTCCTATAATATATCTAATTTGAATCCTTTTCATAAAATATATTTTTATTTAGGGGTAAAAATAATTAGAAAGATAATTGAAATAGAAAACCTATACTAGTGATGGTGATGCACCTAATAAAATCAATCATCCACTCAATTTGAAATCTAACTAACACTAATAAGTAATGCAAATCACCAAATATTATAAATCCAAGAGAATACTATGTAATAGTGATTCACATAAAGGTTCCATCAAGTGATTAAGTCATGAGGGCAATGATGGAAGGCCTGATTCAAGGCACTAACCAATCAATATCTCCACTTGAAGCTCAGTCAATCACCATCAAACACTAAATATGACCTACATAAGATGACATACTAGTAACTAGGTAAGATTAGGATCTGGCAAGGGGGAAAACACTACCACATGTGCAAATAAAACTAACATAATCAAACTAAAAATGTATTTAAGAGTCTAAAATAGTCATTTTTATTCACTTAAGAGGTTACAAAGCTTAATCTTAGTAGAGTTTCATCATGCCCAAGAGAGGGATCCTCCTAACAAGGCCTAAAAGATTGAATATATATAACAAATGAGAAAAAGAGGAGAATAAACTAGAGAATGGTGTAGAGAAGAGCTGAAAATATCCTCAATCTATCATTAACTCCAACATGACTTTAGCTATAACTTGTTACAAACAATCCTCAAGACATCACTTCATGTTTGATGATCTTACATGCTCCTTGAATAAGATGTTGGGTATTGAAAATAAGGTGGTGGATGTATTTGACATGTTCAAACTCTTCTTGAAGTAGATACAACATTTTTTATCAAATAAATCCACTTTAGGGTCAGTCATTCTTTGATTATCAATTAAAGTCCAATTAACTCATGATAATGATAAGTTATGTGTTGATTGATAACTCAAGGACCAATTGTATATGGAATTACCACTTGAAGACTAGTTGACTCATTCATTATCCACTTAAGGATATATTATGCATGATATTTCCATTTACGATCGATTATGTGGCATGGATACCTTGCATCAACCCTCATTAATATCTTTTAATTCTATTTTCCACTTTACTTGATTGACCAATTAGGTTTACTAGACCCATTAGACCTAATATCCTAATTGATTACATTTTATAGCTATAAAATGTTTCATGAAACCTTAAAAAAATGTGAATATAGTTATTTTAAGGCTTTTAAAAACCTCTCATATCATGAAATAGGTCCTCTTGGGCAAAAATCACTTGCAAATCTATCAAACTAGGTGACTAGGTCACCTTGTCCTTCACTCTTCTAGACTAGCTATTTTGAATAAACTCACAGGGGAACTTAAAATCATGTTTTTAATCATAGTATGACTTTAAGAGGTAGAAAAAGTGTCAATATTCACTTTCCAATAATTGACACTTTTTAAAACTACATTATACCTCTCCTTCTACACTTTCTCCTCTCAAAATCTTATTTTATGATAGGTCCATACACCATCCATACAAAAAAATGCCATGTAAATTAATATTTCAGAGTGTAATAGATGATCTAGGTGATTTCAATCTATTTGGGTGCCTTTTATTTCAAATATTTTCAATCAGGTGTATAGTAGGGTTTTGTTAGGGTTTAAGAATACTCAAGACTCTTAATGATGATTCATAAATCTTGGGAATTTAATGTTTAAAACAATGCCACAAAACATTAGTATATTAGGTCCTCCACATATCTAAAGTACTTATCCTCCCATGAAAAATATCCATATCATGGTAAGCATGTAATTTCACCTCTCAAAGTAGAAAATAGGCTTTCTAAGGATGTTTGGTGTTCTAAGGTCTCAAAGACTAGTCATATCACCTATCATATAGATAAATATGACATAAACCTCTCTTAAAACCTGATGATGATGTTCATAAATATTTTAAGTGGATTCATGACCTTACTTTCCTTTGGCTATCCCCTCTTGATGACACTATCTCATGAAGTCAATAGACAAGCACATATGCATGTAGGGTTATTTAGAATTTTGACTTTATGATGAGTTTTAAAACTCATATAAACTATATATAACGTGAATAAATTATATGAGTTCATTTATAATAATGGTATTGGCTTGATCAAGCTATTCAACTTCTATCTCTATGCACACAAATCTTTGTCTGAACATACATGCCTATCTTCTTGTGGAAATGGTCATAAATACCCATGTATATGGATCTAACAAGGTTATTTAGGAATTTTAGGATGTAATCTCTTTTTGAAACTCATTGTATATGTAAAAATATTCGATTAACTTTCTTATAGGCTCAAATTTTATTTCTTTGGACTAGTCCATACTGTAAAACTCTTGCACATGCCAACCAATAGGCTATAAAGATTATTAGGAGATTTGAGAAGACCCCAAACATAATTTCATGGCTAAAACACTCTATTATAATGAACCTTTAGGCATATTTACTCCACCAATTATGTTTCAAGATTTTATAAGGGTTTTAGGGATCCAAAACTTCTTAGCAATAGTTCATAGAGTATGAAACCATGATGGAAAACGTCTTGCCATATATTTCAATTATATTGACCCATTGAACTATCTTGACCAACTCAAGATCCCATGTAAAAGATCACTCAAGATGTATACATGGTGAAGTGGTGCTTTGATGGCTATCTTAGACTATGTAAAAAGAAAGGAAGGTTTAAAAACCCAAAAATACAAGTCTGTTGTATTCCATTCACTCCAATACCTCCTTCAAGGTTTTAAATGAACCTATACATCATTATAATGATCATAAAGTAAAAATAAAGCCCATGGATTAGTTGAACATGATGGTAGGGTTTCATAAGGGTTTAAAGCTTATTTGCTTGTGGTATCCCTCAAGGCATATTTACAGGAAATATTGAGTATAATTAATCTAATTAGGTGTGTGAATACTAAACATCCTTCTCCTTTACAAAACAAACCCTCACATGAGGTTTCAAACCCATGTATGATTTTTTATCTCTCCAAATAGTCCTCTTAACTCTATTGTTGACTATCAATAGATAAACATAGGACTATGAAAAAATAGTGGATCATTAAACTAATCATGCAACCCTTAGGATATATTATAAATATTAAAAAAATCATGAAGGTAATGTTTACCAATTTTGATAGCTATATCATGCCTATAGAGCCCACAACACTCAAATATTCCAAAACTAGCTTAGGCTACCTATGTGTCTCAAAAGGTCTGTGACTAAAATTGATTTATCACTATTATGTTTATGTCTGAGAATGTTGATAAGGATTTATTAGGATATAAAAATACTTATTATAGTGATACATATCCTCCACTAGTCATCTCATGAACTTGTGCAACCCATCACCATAGCATGTCTCTTCAAAGACCTTAATGTAACTATCTTGCTAACACTATTATCGATAATGATTGGGGAATTGGAAGTGTTTGATATCCATTCTACCATAAATTGTCACCTTGAGACATCCCAAGTCATTTTTAATCTTACTCTCATTTCCTCCTTTCATATATTTTTTCTTCAATGGCACTCTTAAGCTCCTATAGTCTTTATTCCATATACAGGCTTGTGTACTATACTTTCATTAGTTTGTAGTAGAGGTCATGATATTGATGAAGGTTTTAAGATGTAAAATAACCAATTGAATGTAGATTTTTATTAAAAATCTTCCTTATTTAATGAATTTTATCTTGAATTACACCTATATAGGGTATGTTGGTTGAATATTTTGTCGATCAGCATACTGATAAACAAAATAGGTCTGATCAGCCAAAGTAGGAAGATTATTCATCCAAATGTGTAGTTTTACCACATCAAAAAGACACTAATCTCTCCTCTCATCAAGGGGAGGTTCCCTAAAGGTATAATATATATATATATATATATATATATATATATATATATATATATATATATATATATATATATATATATATAAACAAAAAATAATACTCATGGGTGGGACAAACCATCCATCTCTCTTCTTTTAGAGATGATGTGCGTGGATCAAAGGAAAAACTCAGTGGAAATGACAGACAAAACTCCTCTTCTTTCAAAAGTACTATTCAACAAACCACAAGAATACTCCTGGCAATAACAACAAAATGTAGTGAAGGATATGATAACCAATGAATTGAGATACAACTCAAAGTCTTCACCTGGATTGCTCAAGAATAAGATACGAAGGACAATGAGGGCACAAAGTTGCCTCAAGGTCCTTTAAATAGAAATGAAAAGAAAACACACTAAAGGTAATTATGGGGGCACAAAGTCTCTCCACAATTGACTATTTAGGACACCTTCTTGACTGCTGTCACTAATTCTGCTTGTTGAATTAAAAGAATAGAAGATATAATGAAGAAAAAAACATAAGAAAAATTTCCTCAATAACAAAGATATTACAGCACAAAGTCTGAAAAACCACTTGCTTTCTTATTCCAGTAACAAAATATGATTGGTAATTTGAGCTCAAAGTCTTAGTAATGCCTTACAATTTGGGCAGAGTTTCATTCTAAATGTCAAAAAAGAGATCCCTCTTACAATAGAAGAAAGTCCCTTATATAGCCTCTTCAAGAAGGACTTGGGAATAATCAATACATCATTTTGCATTGAAATCTATTAAGAAGACATGCTGGAACTTAGGGGTGCTTTACCCATTTGATTTTATTAATGCAAGGAAATGAATCATGCTTATTGAAAGTTTGTATCTTTCAATGTCCACCTAGAAATCTGATCTTATCTTCATCATTCCTCCTTATCTGGTTAATTGAATTAGGTCCTAGATTTAATTTACTATTCTATTCCTTCTCTGCTTCTGCTAGTCTTGGCTTTAAAATCTATGAATGTATTCTAGTCTGTATGTCTGTATGTTTAAAGGATCAATGGCTAATTCAAGGTGTTAATTTGACATTTTTGGGTGCGTCATTCCTTTGTCTTTTTTTAGCTTTTTCATTTGGCACTTTTCTAGATTGAACTTGCCTTTTTGGGCCTTAAGAAATGACCCATTTTGAGTCGAGAAGAGCTTCCCACAAGGGTATCTACCCTTTGGACAGTCTTTGAATGGCCTTCAAGCTTCTTTGAGAAACTCTTTAAACTTTAGCGATGAACCAACTGTTGAACCATTCCATTGAACCACATGTTTGAACCATTCCATTAAACCAAGACTTTGAACGATGTGTTTGAACTAACCATTGAACCAAGGCTTTAAACCTTTTCGTTGAACCAAGACGTTGAACTAAATTTTTGTTTAATAGTTGAAACAAAGCCTTGAACCAACTAACAAGCTTTTTGATTGAACCAAAGAATGAATCAAAGCGTTGAAACTAAGTGGATGAACCAAATGTTGAAACAAAGTATTGAACCACTTGATTGAACCTGCCTTTGAACCATTTGATGTTGAACCGAAAGATGAACCAAATGTTGAACTTACTATTGATGTTTTCCAATGGAAATTTCTATTTGAATGAAGGCAATGAACCAATTTTGAAAATGACCAATTGTTAGAAACTAATTCTTTTGATTAAACAGCCCTATAGAAGTCGTGAAGCCCATTAAACTTATAGAAATGAGCCTATTTGGAGTTTGTAGATTTTTGAAAAGATTGAAAAATGAGGAATTCGAATGCCCAAGACAAAATTTGGAAAGGGAAAAGATAATTTTGGTCTATAGGACCAAAATAATTCAAATGTTGTCCCGAAAATAGTTGATATTTTTGGGGGACAACAGCTAGCTCCAGTTGGAGAACTTCTGTCAATTTGTAAAAAGAATTAAAAGGAGTAGAATCCAAAATCTCTAGTGTCTTCATGTGTACCATTGGGTTATGAAGTCATGCTACCCAAAAATGAAAAGGCTTCAAAAATGGAAACAAATGAAACAAAATAGAATTAAAGACTATACAAATATACATATATACATATGCAATGATCTGATACTTCAAGAATTTAAATATTTTAGATGCTACTTCTTGAGAGACAGTGAAAATAGTGCACCATCTTGGTAAACCAGCAAGAAGACATTTTGTCCCCAAAAATGGTGATGGGTGAATGGAGCTCTCCACCAGGAAACCAATTTTTTGCATCTTCCTCTTGGTCTTTCCTTCTTTTTGCTCTGTGGTAGGACATGGTCTTCAAGCTAAAAACCATAATTCCTTGCTCTCCCTGTGAAGGGTTCCTTTGCTTGATTTTGATTTGTAACAGCATGGTCCATTACCATAATTGGTTGTTCTTCTGGTTCAGTCTAACATATGATTGGATTGTCCATATCAAACTCCTGACAAACTATTAGATTAACATCTCCTTTGATGTGAAGGAGTTTGACTTCTTCATCTTGAGCAATCTTCAATTTAAGCAATAGAGATTCACATCCAGTTGTGTTGTTGGTGTTGCTAACTTGAAAATTGCATGAAGGAAGAATATCTCCTTGAAGAGATATCAACACAGTCCCAACTTCCTCATTGGTGGAAGAATTGTTATCATCATTAGAAGCTGATCTCTTATCAGATTTCTCTTCATTAGAAATGGAAGATCCTTCCTTGTTTATACTTCAACCTACTAATTCTTTTGATGCCTTGTTTGGATCAAATCCTGGATTACTAGCTACAAGACTTTCATCAGTTGAGACATGAGCATCCTTTATGGTTAAGAAGTAACTACCCCTACCTGAAGGCTCAAATAGAATTTGACCTGCAGGGGCTGATGTTTGGGTGACCACAATTTTTACCTCAGACAGGTCCACACCTAGTTCTCCATCAATGTCTAATTGCTCAAGATTAGCTTGCAAGGATTCAAACTCAGTCATCTAAATTTTGGATTTCTTGACATGATTAATCATGTCAAATGACTAGAATGGGCTTGGAAGAGAAGATGAGAGTTCATCCTTTTGATTTTTAGGAAGGGAAGCACTGGTTTGTGAAGTTGAAGTAGAAGGTGCAGAGATGTTCAATGTACTTACTTCTTTGGTAATCACTAGGTCCTTGATTGAAAAGGAAGAGGGGTTATCTGCTCATCAATTGAAATTATTGGTTGGGGTTACTCCTCTATCTTCTCTTTGTCAGCCCACTGGGCTGACTAATTTTGGGACCTGGTGAATACTGTGTACGATCATTTGATTGCTTTACCTTCACTTATGAGTTCATCTTGGTAATTCAAGAAACCAATGTGGGAGTCACCAACTAATTCTTCTAGGTCCTCCCTGAAGAGATCAACACCATTTTCTTGCTCTAACTTAGGTTGGAAATAGGAAACATGCTCTGTTTCTAGATATACAACTATCGAGTTTGTTGGAGGTGATTCAAGGGTAGGATTCCTCTATGGGGGAGGAGGATAATTTTGTTACCCTTGACTTTTGGTAGCATTGCCTTGATATGCATGATTAGGGAATGTCCTCCTTGATATATATTTATATAGAGGAGTAGAAGACATACTTTGTGACATTTGCCTTTTTAAGGATAGTCATTCATTTGCTAGCTTTTGTACCATTAGATCAGTGGTGACTATGGGTGAGTATTCAGAAGATGAAGAGGGTTTGCCTCTATTAAGATCTCTCCTTATCTTTCTTGCCAAGAAAAGGTCATCTTCTAACTTAGTATCCAAGTCTTGAGTAGCCTCAAGGTCTATGTGTCTAGCCCATATCAATAGAAAACTCACTTCAAGTAGCTGTGAGTTGATGAAGAAACACATGAGATTCTAAGGTGTTAGTTGGGTGATCATGGGAATCCTGTGCCTCAGCTTGTTGAACTTAGCAATGAAATCCCTCATAGGTTCATGGGGCTCCTTCATCTGTGTAAGCTGGGCCAACAAGGCATGTGCATCTTCTGTAGGCTTGAATCTTGCTTCAAACTTGGCTTTAAGTGTATCCTAATCAACCACTAATCCAACTTGCAGATGGTAGAACTAGTCTACATCAACACCTTGTAGTGTCTCCATAAAAAGCTTGACTATCACGTCTTCAAATTCTACCCCTATCACACCATAAGCTATGGTGAAGGCTGCAATATGTTCATCAGGGTGGACTCTTCCATCACCAAAGAATTTGGAGAAATTCTTCCTTGAACTGAGTGGTAGCTCATGCAGAGGTGGAGTCAAGTTGAGTGGGCCAAAAGAGTTACCCCAAGGGCCTTGAACTACCATGATTTAATTATGAATAATATGGATAACACATTTGAGTGGAGTTGCTAGATTATAGGACAAAAATGGAAAAGAAACTTGCCCTACTTCAGCGTAAAGCTTGAGGCTTCAAATTGCACTTTCTTTCCCAGTAACTCTGGTTTTATAGACCAGATAATATAATGGAGATGGATGAAAATGGTAAGGCTATAAATGGATAATGGGTAAGACATGAAATGGAGTCACTAGAGTCTATAATGGATAAGGTTATAATGATAATGGGTTATATAGGTGATGTTTCAATCTGAAACTTGAGGTTCCAAATTGCACAATATTGTGTATATCCCGAGCAGAGTCACCAAAAACTATTGGTTGAATATTTTTTTGATCAGTGTACTAATAAAAAAAATAGGTTTAATCAGCTAAAGTAGGAAGATTAGTCACCCAAATGTGTAGTTTTACCACATCAAAAAGATACTGGTCTCTCCTCTCATTAAGGGGAGGTTCCCTGTAGGTATACTATATATATATAAACAAAAAATAATACTCATGGGTGGGACAAACCATCCATCTCTCTTCTTTTAGAGATGATGCATGTCGATCAAAGGAAAAACTTAGGAGAAATGATAGATAATACTCCTCTTCTTTTAGAAGTACTATTCAACAAACCACAAGAATACTCCTGGCAGTAACAAAAAAATGTAGCAAAGGATGTGATAACCAGCAAATTGAGATACAGCTTAAAGTCTTCACCTAGATTTCTCAAGAATAAGATACAAAGGACAATGAGGCCACAGAGTCACCTTAAGGTCCTTTAAATAGAAATGAAAATAAAACACACTAAAGGCAATTATGGGGGCACAAAGTCTCTCCATAGTTGACTCTTTAGGACACCTTCTTGACTATTGTCACTAATTTTGCTTGTTGAATTAAAGGAATAGAAGATATATTGAAGAAAAAGACATAAGAACAATTTCCTCAATAACAAAGATATTACAACACAAAGTCTAAAAAACCACTTGCTTTCTTATTCCAGTAACAAAATATGATCGGCAATTTGAGCTTAAAGTCTCAGTAATGCCTTACAATTTGGGCAGAGTTTTGTTCTAAATGTCAAAAAAGAGATCCCTCTTACAATATAAGAAATGCCCTTATATAGCCTCTTCAATAAGGACTTGGGAACAATCAATACATCATTTTGCATTGGAATCTATTAAGAAGACATATTGGAACTCAGGGGCACTTTACCCATTTGATTTTATCAATGTAAGGAAATAAGTCACAATTATTGAAAGTTTGTAACTTTCAATGTCCACCTGGTAGTCAGATCTTATCTTCATCGTTCCTCTTTATTTGGTTAATTGAATCAGGTCCTAGATTTAATTTACTATTCTGTTCTTTCTCTGCTTCTGCTAGTCTTGGCTTTGAAATCTATGAATGTATTCTGGTCTGTATGTTTAAAGGATCAATGGCTAATTCACTGCATTGAATTTGACATTTTTGAGCACGTCATTCCTTTGTCTTCTTTCAACTTTTTTGTTTGGCACTTTTTTGGATTGAACTTGCCTTTTTGGGCCTTAAGAAATGACCCATTTTGAGTCGGGAAGAGCTTCCCGCAAGGGTATCTACCCTTCGGACAATCTTTGAATTGCCTTCAGGCTTCTTTGAGAAACTCTTTGAACTTTGGTGATGAACCAACTATTGAACCATTCCATTGAACCACATGTTTGAACCATTCCATTGAACCAAGAATTTGAACCATGTGTTTGAACTAACCATTGAACCAAGGCTTTGAACCTTTTCATTGAACCAAGACATTGAACCAAATTTTGGTTCAATGGTTTAAACAAAGCCTTGAATCGGCTGATGAACCATTTGATTGAACCAAAGAATGAATCAAAGTGCTGAAACTAAGTGGATGAACCAAATGTTGAAACAAAGCATTGAACCGCTTGATTGAACCCACCTTTGAACCATTTGACATTGAACCAAAAGATGAAGCAAACATTGAACCTATTACTGATGTTTGTCGATGGAAATTTCTATTTGAACCAAGGTGATGAACCAATTTTGAAAATGACCCATGATTAGAAATTGATTCTTTTGATTGAACATACCTGTAGAAGTCATGAAGCCCATTGAACTTGTAGAAATGAGCCTGTTTACAGTTCATAGATTTTTGAAGAGCTTGAAAAATGAGGAATTTGAATGTCCAAGATAAAATTTGGAAGGGGAAAAGATAATTTTGGTCTGTAGGACCAAAATAATTCAAATGTTGTCCCAAAAATAGCTAATATTTTTGGGGGACAACAGGGTATATGGATATGCCAATACAATAGACCCTAATATGGTTGTAGGTGAAAATTTCAAGGTTAAACTTGGAGAAAAACTTATTTAGGACAATATTAATCATACCCTAACCTATTTCAAATCTTCATCATCCTTATGAATCCTCCATTTTATCATGAAAATCTTCCATAGAAACTCTACTCTCATCCTATTTATAACTTTGAGATAGATTTAACTATTTAAGGTTGTCGATGCTCTTTTATGAGATGAATGGCTATGTTATTCTATAATTGAATTTCATGGATTGATAAAAATGTCCATATCATTCCAAGTGACTCTCAAACCTAGGAAACAACCTCATTTAATTAGAGGCATAAAAACACCCTCTTCATAGTCTTGATTTAATATAATATTAGCATACTTTAAGAACCATCAAACCCTTATGTAGGTAGAGATCCACATGAAAATAGGTCCTAATTTGAGTTTGATCCATCCCCAAGGTTTGAATCTGAGCCAAGTTTCATGTGAATCAATTTAACACAGTGTATTCTTTGACTCACTACTCCCCTCTTGAAAATAAGATTTTCCTCATAGTTCTATGTCTGAAAGCTTGGCCATTGTATAGACTATGTACAAGTTTTAGGTCTTGAAATTGACACCAACAGACCTCTAAGGTCACTCTAATTATCTTACCCTCAATTTAATTTATTTATTATCTCAACTCTCCTTTCAAATAAACTATTTTCTCCTTGTATACATATTTGATCTCACCTCTTCTTAGCATGGTTGTAAGTGGAGATTCCTGTGTTGATTGTATGGAATGTGGTGAAAGTGATCTTGAGAAGATAAAACACATATTCATGAACATATCATACATTCATTGTAACTTGATGATATTTTTAAATAAATACCTTTAATGAAACATCTTCTAGTCTCTCCTTGCTTACAACTTCCATGAAAAACTCTTGACTATGGTTTCATTGGTTGTAGATGATCTTCTTTGCTTAGCAGGGTTTTAAGGTCTACATACCTACTTTCGTAACCATTATGTTTCTAAAAAATTATCGAATCCATTTTTATAGTGGATCCACGAGGTGGAAGTTGATGTAAGGTGATATGATGGAAATATATCATGGAGAATGAGAAAAGAGATGGAGTAACAAGCTTATACAATGGCAAAATGACAATGATAAACACTATGAGATGGGATGACAAAAGAGGGAAGTGAAATGAACATGAGTCCACAACATAGAGATTCAATGAATACCATTAGTTAATCATAGGCATATGCCTTAATTATACATACCACTTGGAGGTTCTTAAAGGAGGTATACACTGTACAAAAGAAACCTAAGATTATTGCTAATAACCTTCACATATGCTAAAATTCCTTAGCATATGCTAAACTGAGAGTATGAGGGTGTTTCAAGATGATTGATTGTGTTTGAGGGGGATTAAACTTGAGGACCATTTTTGTCACTTTAATTAAGGACGTCTGACATAATTGAAACCCTGTAAACAAAATTCTAACAAATCTTGATATTCTTTCTCTCTCAAGAATCATACAATCTCTCTTTAATTATTTTGTAGACTGAAGATTAGCAGTGTAAGACTTATTGAGATCCATGTACCCTAAAACATGTGGAAATAAGATAAATAATATCATGGCAAGGTATCTCATACTCCTAAAAATCTCCATAAACTTTCATTTTTATGCTATGATGCTTAGAAGAGGAGAAAACTCAAAAAATTAGTTGCTTGTTTGAATGAAAAAGGCATAGTGAGTGCCTTATATTTTTAAGGATGGTTCATGTAGGAAAGAGATAAAAAATAATAAAAAATTTACAAATCTATAATCTCTCTCAGACCCCCTCCTCTAGTCAAAATTCTATATCTTTATTTTCTCTCTCATGGTCGTACCATCTGCAAACCTGAAGGGCTCTCTTGATGTGCTGAGGAGCTAAGTAGATGAAGAGAACTGATTTTGAGATTATATGAGGTATTTTTTCCTTTAATATTCTCTAAAACACCTATGATAAATCCAAATTCAATCTCATTATCTCTACTATATGGAAAACTCTATATAAATATGTACTCCTTGCATAAAAACACATGAAAATAACCTTTCTTTTACATTTTATTTACTCTTCAAGTTTGAAACTACTAATTTAGGGTAAGAAGAGGAATATTATGGGTCAAGAGGGAGATTATAAAAAATAAAAAGTCTTTTTATGATCAAAATATTGGCAAATTTCACATGTGGGAGCTCTTTGGATTCTTTTTTACACTTTAGGCTTGCATGAGGAGATATTTCCAAACTATGAAACATTAAACTTAAATAAATGAGATGAATATGAAGGTTATTAAAGGTATTATGAATGATTTAGGGGCCTTATGAGTTTAACAATATCATTATAAGACCAAAAAATTCTCCTTTAGGCAATATACATAGCTTCACAAAGGAGATTTATCAATAAGTACCATGAAGAATATCTTATAGCATTCCTAAAAGGATTGAATGAGGACTTTATATATTTTAATCACACTTCAAAGATTTTATCCATCTCTATCATAGAAATTTTAGATCACAAGACCAATTGAGTTCTTTATCAAAGACCTTATAACATCCTTAAATAACATGATGTTACTTAATACCACTTAAAATGAGATATGACAATGATAAGACATGAGATTCACTCTTAAAATGATAGTAAATGAACATTGTGATGAACAAGCACATAATCTGAGGACCAAGGACAATTAGGACATGAAATTTTTTTATGTAGGGGTGGGCATTTGGCATTGACAGGACAAATTACGAACACTTATAAAATGGTGCAAACCATACAATTGACACAATAAAAGCATGCAAAAAAGATTAAAACCAACTCTAATATTCATTCGCTATTTTATAAATACATAGAATATACTATAAATACATATATCATAGAAATATGACCAACCAAATGCTTACATAAATATCTCTATTGAATCACCAATTCATTTTCTTCATGAAACCACCAAAGCCAACTAGGGAAGATCTCTCACCACCGAAACCAACATGCCTTAGAAGGTTTTCATACTCAAATATTTATTCACTCTAAGGGTTTTCATCCTTATGAAAGGTGAATCTAAACATAATTTTAAACTCTAAAATGGGGGGGTTAATGATATTCAACATGAATAATTAAGGGGGGATAGATCTTCACTTATAGATTTTATAATGAAAAAAGGAAATAGGGAAGAAGCATGAGGAGAGATAAAATGTGGCACCACATTTCCATGTTGGAAAAAATAGCTACTATTGGGCATGTGACCCCATATTCAATGGTCAAGTGAGAATCTTCTACTTTTCACCATTTTTTATATCACTCTAAAATGTCTTCCTCACTCACACATGTGAGAGATAGTAATATGCTTATCCCCTTATGAGAATGGTCAAAAGCGTATCACATGATTACCCTCTCTTTTGTCTTAGTCTCCCACTTCTCATGTGACACCAAAAATGGCACCCCACTTCCTCATGTGAGCCAAAACACTAATAGTGAAAATCTTGTCATTTTTCCCATGTGACCAAAAGCTTCCAAAAAATGTACAACACCTTTTAACTATCCTTTCCATGTCAATACAATATTACCCCTATAATTGTACCCCAAAAACTCATCCCTTATCCTCACCCCAAAAGGTAGACATGAGAGTCACCAAAATACAAGAAAGCTTGTCTCATTCCATCAGATACACTAGATTCCATGGGTTCTTTTATGGGCAATGCCACATCATCCACAAGCCACCTCATCTACATCATTATCAACTACATCACTTGACACATCATTATGAATAGTGATAATGAATAGTAGCATGTGAATAGTGACTTTACCTCAATTATTCCTTTATGTCACTTGATTGAGTCTATAGGAGTAAAATAGGCTAGTAGTCTTCTACAATTATCTCATTGGGAAGAAGGGGACAATATAGTCCTCCCTAACTAGAATTGGTTGTACCCAAGAAATTGAAAATTTGGATGCCATAGAATATGATTTCTCTCCCAAGTAGCATCATCAACTGACAAATCCTTTTGCTTCACTAAGTACTCTTTGATAGTCCTCCTTCTTAGAATATGATCTTTAGAGTTAATTATAGCCTCTAAAATGAAAATTAGTTTTTATTCCTAATCAAATGGTGGAAAATTAGAAGAAGGAACTACATTATGCTCAAGTGTATTCTAGTCCTTTTGGATACATGGAAGATATTATGCACCTTGCTACTCGTTGGTAGCTCTAAATCTTAAGCCACTTCTCTAGTCCTTTTGAAAATCTTGAATGGGCCATAAAACCATGGATTCAACTTCTCTGACCCACTCTTCTTTATAGTGGGCTGCCTATAGGGATACAACCTCAAATAAACCATGTCACCCACCTTGAATGTATTCTCAATGTAGTGTTGATTTCTATATAATTTCTTCCTATTTTAAGTTTGATACAAGTTTTCCTTCAAGGATTTCATTATATTCTGATTCTACTCCAATAAATCCTTGGATTTGGGCACTCTATTATCTCCTAATATAAATTTAATGAATCTAGGGGATTCATATCCATATAGATCCATAAATTTTAACATCTTAATTGACATGTGATAGGTAGAGTTATAGAAATACTCTCCTAAATACAACCATTTCACCCATGCCTTCTATTACGAAGAAATGTAATTTTGGAGATACCCTTCCACCAACTTATTTACAATCTCAGTCTTCCCATATATCTATGGATGATAGATGGTACTAGGAGTGAGGTTTTTCCCACTATATCTAAAAATATCCTACCAAAATAAAATCAAGAACTTTTTGTCCCTATCACTAACTATGATCTTGGCCATCCCATGCAACCTAAATATCTCTCTAAAGAATAATATGCTACTTGTGCTATTGAAAATATTGTTGAGGTGGAAAAGAAATGAGTGAAGTTGGTTAATATATAAACCACAACATATATTCAATCCATACCTTTCACCTTAGGTAACCCTATGATGAAGTCCATCAAGATAATTTTACATTTTTGATTGGGAATGGGTTGGGGCTACAATAAACATGTAGGATAAGTATGGTCATTTTTATTTTTCTAACATGTGGAACATTATTGAACATACTTAAGGACTTCATTATTAATTAATTTCCATGTAAATCTCTCCTATATTTGTGTGTATGTCTTGAAGAAACCCAGGTGACCAACCATAGGTGTATTATGAAAAAACCTTGTAACCTTCATTTTAAAATCTGAACCAAGTACCAAATAGATCCTATATTTGTAAATAATAATCTCATTGACCAAAGTGTACCTATCATCCTATATAGTACCCTCAATTATACTAGTATAACAAGAGTCCTCAACATATGCCACTAAAATTTGCTCTTTCCAATCTACTGTAGTTTCCACTTAAGAACATAAATGTGGTCTCCTAGACAAAACATCATCCACAATGTTTCTCTTCCCTTTGACATATAAAATGTCAAAGTAATAATCTTGAATCTTACTCACACATTTATGTTTCCTATAATTTATATCCTTTCAATCCAATAAATACTTGAGGTTGTTGTGGTTGATTTTGACAATGAACTTACCTCCTACTAGATATGGTCTAAACTTGGATAAGGCATGCATAATGGCCACTATCTCCTTATTATAGATAGAGTATCTCCTCTCATCACCCCTCAATTTTATTATCTTAAACTCAATGGGATACTTATCCTACATCAAGACAACACCTATTCCTTCTTTAGAAGCATCAAACTCAAGCTCAAAAGGCTTAGAAAAATTAGGCATAGCTAAGACTAGGCAGGAACTCATAATTTGCTTAAACTGATCAAAGAATTGTTATGTTGCATTAGACCAAACAAATTCTACATTTTTGTAAAATTAATAAGTGGGGTAGCCACTTATGAAATCCACATAGACCAAAAAATCCCTTAAGTTATGAAAAATTAGTTGGTGGAGGCCAATCTAAAATTGATTTGATCTTTTCTAGATCCACTCTAACACATTTGGAGTTGATTATGTGCCAAGGTAAAGAAGCTCCATCATACCAAATTCACATTTTTACTCCTTGGAATACAAATAATCCCTCTTAAGTATTATTATAACCTCATCTAATTTCCTCATATATTCTTCCCATGTTTTGTTAAATATCAAAATATCATAAAATAAAATCAAAACAAACTTGTAGAGTTGTTTATTGAATACCTTATTCATGAAAAAATGGAAAGTGGTAGGAGCATTGGTTAGACCAAAGGGAATAACCACGAACTCATAGTGTCTAAAATGACACCTAAAAGTAGTATTCTCCACATCTTCCTCACAAAATTTTATATGATGATAACCTAATCTCAAAACAATCTTATAGAAGTAGCATGCACCATGTAGCTCATATATGAGTTCATCTATCCATATAATGGGATAACTACTTTTTATTGTCTTATTATTTAGATCCCTGTAGTATATACACATACACATAGTTTTATCCTTTTTCTTCACCAAAACTACTGAAGATGTGAAAGGATTATTACTAGGCCTTTTGTCCCATGCCAATCAACTCTTTAATGGCCTTCTCTATCTCATCTTTATGCTTCTTCATATGTCTTTAGGGAGTGGTGATAATAGGTTTGGAACCATCCTCCAACTCAATAACATGATCAATGCCTCTCTTAGGAGGCTTTCTAGGAGGAATGCTACCAAAAACCTTATTTTGCTTAGATAACAAATTTTGGACATCTGAAAGGCAACTCTTTTTCTACTTCTCTATAATAGTTGGCATAATGAGGCTTTCTACTTCCCACTCTACCTGGTCATGTCTGATAAGTCTCCCCATTATTTTTAAAGAGACTATATGTAGTCCACCATTTGACATGCCTCTAAGCATAGAATTATTACCAATAGCTTTGAATTTTATCTCCATGGTCTACAAGTTCATATAGAACTCTCTAATTAACCACAACCATTGCATTTTAAGGACCGCATCCATGTCTCCTATGCTTACCACAAAAAAGGAGTCACTTAACTCATAATTTCCCAACTAAATTCTCAAGTTAAGAATCTTCTTGGTACATGTGAGGGTGAATCCATCTACTACCATTACCTTTAAACCATAAAATTATTCTATTGTAATTAGCCTTATGGCTACAATTCCTTCATCAATGAAATTGTGTGTAACACCTATGTCAATAGGAGAAATTATATGATGTTCACATAATACTCCTTGAGCTCTAAAATAAATAATTATTTGAAAGCTAGAGAGTTGGGCAAGTGTGCTCCCACTTCTTTTCTCCTTCTCTGACTCATTTGAAGATATTTTTTCTCCTTGTCTCCTAAATTAGATTGTGAATCTAATTTTTTAGTAGTAAATTCATCTACTAAATAGTATTTAGTTTGATTTATTTTAGCCTTATGTGGGCACTTGTGATATGGACCCCATGAGTCCTTATAAGTGAAGCAAAATTTCTTCCTCTAGATTTCATTAAGTTGGTATGTATTCAACCTTATGGGTTTCTTCTCAACCTAATTTGAATATTTATGGATATGCTTCTTGCCCTTGTCTTGTTGGAAACCTTTTGAATGATATTTGCTTATAGAAATAGAGGACTCCATATCTCTTGAATTTTTATTTTCTTCTTATAATGTGGGTGGTGTTATGGCATTAATCTATACCCTTGGAGAGATTTCTTTAAGCTCCCTCTAACTAATCCATAATATTGGGACAACTCCAAGCTATGGGTAACCTATGATGGGGATGAACCTTTGGATAAGGCCAGATTCATTTTGATTGATCACCTAAACTAACGTTATCATAGGAAAAAGGTTTATAAAGGGGAAAGGGGCTCATAAAAATTATAAAAGGTGATGAACCAAATATAAATGGTAAACTCCCATAAGATTGAACCTGCACTAGATCTATAGAAGACAATGCTAGCTCACACAACCTCAAAATCAAGCTAATTGCATAAATATTTCATAGAATAGGTTTAGGAAATAATGAATGAAAACAAAGAGGAGTTATAAGACTTAATAATATCTTATATAAATGGTAGAAAGAATACTAATCTAGACCTATAGACAACTTGAAAACACCCTAAAGGAGATTAGAAAGGAGGACAATGGATGAGGAATATTCTCCTTCATTATGCCATCATGCAAAACTCACTCAACATAGATCCAAGGAAAGAGATAAGTAAATAAAGTATTTAATTACATCAAGAGGTAGTTATTACAAATGCTTGAGAGGGTTTTTACTAATTAGGAGGATAATATATTACAATATCTCAAAGAGTCCCTCGCTCTTCCATCAATCTGAGAGAGAGAAAGAGAGAAAGTTTACAAATGGGAAAGAATGGGTAATATAGAGAAAGGGAGACAAAGAGAATGAGAGCATGTTAACCAAGAATAATCAATAAGCTACCACCTTTCTTGAATGATCCACCATCTTTTTGGTCCAATAAGACTAATCCTTCCTCAACAAGCTAACCTATATTTATCCCAATAGCATTCAAGATTTTTCTCATTGATTGAGAGATCCACTAAAAGATAAGGGTTTGTTTTACATGATGAATCATGACTAAGTCTATTGGAGAAAAGACCCTTATGGTTTTTAATAAAATCAATGCTTCAACTGATACTCTAGTCCCTAGATATTTTTGCTATGATCTTCTATGTTGATTTTCATTTACTTTCATTATAGGGATAAAGTGATCATGTTTATGAACCCGATAGAGCCATGCCATGTTTGATTTGAATAGTGGTAATCACCTAATTTGTCAAGGATATAACCATGTCAATAGATAAGACACCTCTCCATAATCATATATCTATCCCTACTAAAAAAATTAGGCATAGGTCTCTATTATATATTGAAAACCAATCCAATTGATTGGTTTTCATATAATCACTATATCGATGAAGACCCATAAATTGTATAGCCTCATTCCTATAACACATTAGGTTTAAATAATCTTATCTTGCATTTGAGCTTTAATGGTAATAGAGCCTCATTATTAACAACCTTGATTGCATGGATATGTCTACTTCAGTGACATTAAATTGAGATCCAGTGGTGGTATATAATCCTTGCAAGAGTTTCTTCTCTTTTGACCTAGGTCATAATTACTCTCCATGAACTCCCTTAACATTTGACATTTAATATTGATCATCGATCAGCTTGATTACACATTGTTAGCTATGCTTAGTTGGATTACATGTGCACCATTGATTCTCTTATATATGAATAGACGTGAGCCAGATATCTTATACTAGTACATTTTTCTTTGAGATTCACTGACCTTTTGACCCATGACTCACCATTAGATCTACTCTATATGATGGATTGTGCACCATCAATCTACTTAGGCCCACTGCCTTTGTCAATCACCATGCACCATTAGATCTCTGTTATGGCACTCAAGATCTTTCCATTTTTAAACTTCATACTTATGTTGACCATATAACTTGATGTTCACTATTTATTTTGGGTTCAAGATCAAATGGGCTCTATTAGATATTTGAGACCCACTAATAATATCAGATTATTACTCATCATTGGATCTTGGATATGATTGAAGTTTGATCATTGATCTAGGAGAATTTTAATTCAAACAAATATTTTATGAGGCCCAAATTTGACATCTATATGCACATTTAAGGATTTTTAAATCCAAATAGTTAATTGTTATAGCTTTAACTTTATGTCCCCATGCATGTTTCATTCTGCAAGTCTAACTTTAAAGCTTTATATCTTGAGGTATAAATCTCATCAAGACACTATATTTGTAGAAGATGTTCAAGGCATGAAAAACACCATGTACATGTGGTCTTTTATATTAAGAGGCTTTCCCAAGTGAATCTATCAATTGTGTAACTAGGATGATCTATTCATTTTTTCATGACATGCTCATGACAGTCTAGTTCTTATATGCTTATTCAAGAGCTTTCAAGGCTCAAAATGAGTTTTTGAGACCTGTGAAAACTCCTCCCATGATCTTGACTACATTGATCACCATAAGAACTTGCTTCCTCAAAAATTTAACAAACTACACTTTACATTTACTTACATTATTTTAAAATATTTAAAAGCTAAGTGAGAGCTTTGAATCACTCATTCCATCCAAAAATATATTCATCTCATCCATCTAGATATAATATTTCTATGTGGGCCAAATTTGGTCAACATATTTGATGACTCATAAAGAAACATTCCTACTATGCTTGAGAACCCAGACTAGTTGCCTTATTTGATCCATTGGGCATGGATTCATCCCTATAGTTTAACATATTGAACTGAAGCTAAAAATTGGTTTCCAACCTATAAATAACTCTTATTTAATCAAAGGGACAAGAAAAACAAATAAAGGTAAGTACACGTAAGCACTTACAGGAAAGAAAGAACAACTAACATACTAAACAAATGTGCACAAAGGCACTTAGAAAAAATAATGAAATTTACTCTAATATATATGCAATATTGTAAAAATTACAAGCATATTCCTCCTATTTCAAATGAAAAAGATTTAACATCACTCACTTGTGATGGACCAGGATGGAAAACACCTTGCTTTTGAGAGATCATGATAGGTGAGATGAGATGCCTAATTGTGGATTATTTTGGCATACTCTCAAGTGGATGAAATGGGACAAACATGTCTACAATTTAGACATATTGGTCCATTTATTAAAGGCTTACTCCAAAATAGACTATAAGAGATCTTGTAACCTCCTCATCTAATGGCTCCTTTGAACTAGTTCTTGGTTAAATGTCTAGGCTTAGGCAAAAAAATCTAAGTCATCCTACAAGGTAGCTTCTTCTTGGTTATTTGGGATAATCCCAACTTCAACACCATCCTTTCTTTTCTCACCTTGAAAGGATCCACATGGAATCTCATCAACACCTCTAAGGTTCAAAATGTCATGTTATTTTGGATCTTGATCTAACCATTCTCCTTCATTCTTGATGACATCAATATTGTCTTCAATGGACAATTCATCTTGAGATTAATTATCTTATATAGCCTAATTTATAAGTTCATTTTCATACTCTAGAGGAGGCATAGGATAGTTTATAAACTTTACCTAGTCCATAAATTCAAGGTATAAATGTTTCCATATTTTATCTTGATCTTCCTTTTTCTCTATTTCTTCCTATTGCTCAATAATGACCACTCCAACATGGTTCACTGATTAATTTACTATGTCAATATCTATACCTTTATCATCCCCATATTCATCCAAACCAAATGAAATCTATTAGGACCAATCAAAAGCCTCTTTGCTTTTAGTTGCATTATGAATACACATACCTTTAAAAATGAAGGCATGAGTATTGCCTTTAGGATCTAATTCATCAAATCCTTACCAAGAAGTCTGATCAAAACCTAACTTATCCTCTCCTAAATGAAGTGGACTACCTATAATGGTTTCCTCATCATAGACACTTATGTTTTCCTCTTCAGGCTAACATTTAGCTACACGTTCCTCCTCTATTCTTTGTAAAATAGGTTATTCCTCCATCAAGGATATAGTAGTAAGGTGAAAATGTTCACCATACTTGAATCTTAGGAGAGTATCATTATAACTAGGGACCTTGAAGGATCTTTTAGGTGGTTATTGGGGAAGGGAGGGAGAGTCTTGAAACTTATATAGGGAAATATGATTGAGTTAAGCTAAGACCTCTTTTTCTTGGATTGGCTTCTAGGCTACCTTAGCTATTACTTCCTCTTTATTCTTTATGCCCTCCTTGGTTGATTTCCATGAGGGGAATGTGTAAGAATTGGAGACTATCTCATTTTATTAAATGGGTTTGGGAGAGGGTGTTAAATAATTAGGTTCAGTAGCATAGGAGAGGATCAAAGATGGGATGGATTCATGTTCCTCAACTAAAAGGATTTCAATGACTTATTTAGCTCTTAATGAAGATGAGACTTGATAAGGTCGACTAGGTGGTTGGGTATAAATAGGATTAGGAGGGGTAAGTTGGGGTTTAGGGTTGGATGTTCTCATTAAGAGAAATTGATAGATATTTTCCTTTTAGTTTTGGTTTTACCTGACTAAACATTCTTCCTAAAACCTCAATTCCTACTCTTGAACATAAGCTTAGTGTCTAAGATTATCCTATTGCCTATAATAATCTTCCTCCCTATCAACCTCTCTTAATTTTATTTGAAAATCAAACATCATCTCCTTAAGGTTCATTTTTGGTTGATTAGAGATAGGTAAATTTTGGCAAGGCTTATACATTGAATCTTGAGGGCTACTTGGGGTGAAGCCATGAATATTTATAGCTTGATATGAAGGATAAGGAATGAAATAACATGAATTTTGATAAAATGGGGGATGATACATACCAAATAAATGTGATTACCTACTTGGGATGCTTATACTAGCTAATGTTCATAGTGGAATCACCATTGGTGTTTAAAAATTTACCTCCAAAGGTTGATCACATTTAAAGGAAACACCAAGAACCTTTTAGTGAGATGAAAAACATATTAAAGTCTCACTAGGCATGCCAAAAACTATTATGTAATTAATTTTCACCCTTGGAGAGAGTTATTTTGGCTCCCTTTGACTAAACAATAATATTGGGACAACCCAAAGCTATGGATAACCTATGATGGGGTTGAACCTCTGGAGAAGGCCAAGTTCCTCTTAATGGTTCACCTAAACTAATTTTATCACATGAAAAAGGGTTCAAAATGGGAAAAGGTCTCCTAATAATGATAAAAAGTGACATGCCAAATACAAATGGGAAACTCCCATAAGCTTGAATCCACAATAGATCTATAGAAGATAATGCTAGCTCACACAAACTCAAATTCAAGTTAATTGCATAAGTATTTCATAGACTAGGTTCAAGAAGCAATGAATGAAAATAAAGAGGATTTATAATACTCACAAAGAGCCGACATAAATGGTAGAAAGAACACCAATCCAAACTTGCAAACAACTTGAAAACACCCTAAATCAGGTTAGAAAGGAGGACAATGGATGAGGAATATTCTCCTTCACTATGCCATCATGCATAACTCACTCAACATAGATCCAAATAAAGAGATAGGTAAAGAAAGTCTTTCATTACATAAAGAGGTAGTTCTTATAAATGCTTGATAGGGGTTTACCTAATCAAGAGGATAATATCTTGCAATATCTCAAAGAGTCCCCTGCTCTTCCATTAATGAGATAATGAGAGAGATTACAAATGGGAAATAATAGGTAATATATAAAAAAGGGAAGAAAGAGAGGAATAAAACATTAACCCATAATAATAAATGAGCTTTAACCTTTATTAAATGCTCCACCATCTTTTTGGTCTAATAAGATTAAGCCTTCCTCAATAAGCTAGCCTATATTTGTCTAAATAGCCTTCAAGATTTTTCTCATTGGCTGAGAGATCTAATAGAAGACAAGTGTTTATTTTTCATGATGAGTCATGAATAAGTATATTGGATAAAATATATTTATGGTTTTGATTATAATCAATGGTGTAACTGCTACTCCAATTCCTAGATATCTTTGTTATGATCTTCTAAACAACTTCCCACTTACTTTCATTATAAGGACACAATATTCATGTCCATGAGCCTAATAGAGCCATGCCATGTCTACTTTGAGTGGTGTTAAGTACCTATTTTTTCAAGGATATAGCCATGCCAATAGATAAGCCACCTCTCCATAATCATATATCTACCCCTACTATAAAATTTGGGCATAAGTCTCTTTTATAGATTGTAAACCAATCTAATTTACTAGTTTTCATATAGTCACTATATTGATGAAGACTTTCAAATAGCATAGCCTGATTATTGAAACATATTAGGTTTAAAAAAACCTATCCTACATATGAGCTTTAATGGTAATGGAGCCTCATTATTAACAACCTTGACTGCATGGATGCGTCTACTTTAGTGACATTTGAATGAGCTCTAATGACAGAATATGATCATGGAGGACTTGATTCTATTTACCTAGGTCATAATTTTTCTCTATGAAGTCCCTTATCTTTCCAATTTTAATATTAACCATCGATCAACTTGCTTGTATACCATTATATTTACTTAGTTTACACATGTACCATTGATTTTTTTCCATATAAATGGATACAAGACATAGATCTTTTGTTAGTTTAATGTGGTTGAGATACTTGTCATCCATGCATTTATATTTGAGATTCAATGACATTTTGGCCGATCTCTCATCATTATATCTTCTCTATATGATGGATCGCACACCATCAATCTACTTGGGTCTACTAGATTTATTAGCCACCATGCATCATTAGATCTCTATTCAAGTACTTAAGATCTTCTCACTTATCTACTTCATACTTATGCTAACCTTTTAACTTGATACTCACCATTGATATTGGATGCATGATCAAATGCACATTTTTATATCTTTGGGACCCACTAATACTGTTAGGTTACCACTCACCATTAGACCTTTGATATGATTGAATAATGACAATTGATATTGGAGAATTTGAATTCAAACAACTATTTTAGAAGGCCAAAATTTGATATTTGTGTTCATGTTTAAATAATTTTAAATCCAAATGGTTAATTATTGTATCTTTAAATTGACATCCCCGTGCACATTTCATTATGAAAGTATAACTTTAAAGCTTTATATCTTGACATAGCAAGCCCATCAAGACAACAAATTTTCAAAAGATGTTAAAGGAATGAAAAACACCATGTACATTTGGTCTTTTGGCTTGAGAGGCTTTCCCAAGTGCATCTATCAAATGTACAACCAAGCTAATCTATCTATTTATGCATGATGTTCTTGTGATGATCTAGTTATTTTATGATTATGAAATAACTTTCAAGGCTCAAAATGAGTTTCTAAGACCTATGAAAACTCATCCTATGATCTTGACTACATTGATCACCATGAGAACCTACTTCCTCAAAAATTTGAAAAACTACACTTTAAATTTACTTAAAATGTTTAAAGATATTGACAATCTACATGAGATCTTTAGATCACTCATTTATGGGAAAAATTTGGTGACTCACAAGGAAGCATGCCTGATATGCTTGAAAATCCAGACTAATTGCCTTGTCTAATCCATTAGGCATGGAGTCACCTCTTTGGTTCAACATATTGATCTTTAAACTCTCTATAAACCTCTAGATAACTCTTCTTGAAGAAAAATGACAAAAAAGATCAACTACAAACAAAGGAAAGTGCATATAGGTACTTACAAGAAATAAAGAACAACTAACCTTCTAAATAAGTGTGCATAAAGACACTTAGAGAAAAGAATGAAATCTACTCTAATATATATACAATATTGTACAACTTGTAAGCATCTTCCTCCTAGATTAAATGGAAAATATTTATCATCACTCACTTGTGATGGACCAGGATGGAAAACATCTTACTTTTGAGAGCTCAAGATAGGTGAGCTGAGATGCCTGATTGTTGATTATTTTATAGCATGCTCTCAAGTGGATGAAATGGGACAAAAATGTCTTTAATGTAGATTTATATACTAGTCCATTTATTAAAGGCTTGCTCTGAATTAGACTATAGGAGCTCCTGCAACCTTCCCATCTAATGGCTCCTTTTAATTAGTGCTTGGTTAATTATTAGGCTTAGGCGAAAAAGATTAAGTCATCCAAAAAGGTATCTTCATCTTGGTCATCTAGGATAATGCCAACTTCAATACCATCCTTTCTTTACTCACCTTGAAAGGATCCATATGGAAGCTCATCAACCCATCTAAGGTTTAAATTATCCTATTCTTATGGATCTTGATATGACCATTCTCCTTCATTCTTGAAGACATCAATACTATCTTCAATGGAAAATTCATCTTGAGATTGGTCAAATTCTATATCTTGATTTACAAGTTCATTTTCATGCTCTAGAAGAGGCATAGGCTAGATTAAAACCTCTACCTAGTCCATGAATTCATGGTAAAACTATTTCCATACTTCATCCTGATCCTCCTTTTTCTCTATTTATTCCTCTTACTTATTTATGACCTATCCAACATGGCCAGTTGATTGATTGAATATATCAATATTTAAACCTTGTTCATCCTCATATTTAGCCAAACCAAATGGAAGCTATTGGGACCAACTAAAATCCCATTTTATTTTAGCTACATTATGGATATACATACCTTAAAAAATGAAGGCATTGATACTACCTTCAGCATTTAATTCATCAAAGCTATGCCAAAAAGTCTGATCAAAACCTTACTTATCATCTCTTGAATGAAGTAGACTACCTATCATGATTTCCTCATCATAGACACTTGTGTTTTCCTCTTCAGGCTCAACTTTGAATACAAGCTCATCCTCTATTCTTTGTAAAATAGGTTCTTCCTCTATGAGGGAGATGGTGGGAGGGTGAAAATTTTCACCTTGCTTGTAGCTCAAGAGAGTATCCTTCCAACTAGGGACCTTGAAGGGTTTTTTAAGTGGTTCTTGGGGAAGAGAAGGAGATTCATGAAAATTTTATAGGGAAACCTAACTGATCTAAGCTAACACCTCTTTTTCTTGGATTGGATCCTAGACTACCTTAACTATCACTTCCTATTTATTCTTTGTACCTTGATTAATTTCCACGAGGGCATGTTTAAGAATTGTCCACCTTCTCTTTTTCCTGAATGGGTGTGGGAGAGGGTGGTTTCACAAGAGA
The DNA here is from genome assembly GCA_037957365.1 of Torreya grandis. Taxonomy (NCBI): domain Eukaryota; kingdom Viridiplantae; phylum Streptophyta; class Pinopsida; order Cupressales; family Taxaceae; genus Torreya; species Torreya grandis. The sequence continues at coordinate 1,836,630 of JARHVA010002283.1, read as the reverse complement.
GGGTGTGAAATAGTTAGGGTCAGTGGCACAAAAGAGGATCCAAAATGGGATGGCTTCATGTTCCTCATCTAATTTTTTTTTAGTGAATTGTTTGGCTCTTCATGAAAATTAGACTTAATAAGGTGGACTAGTGGGTTAGGTATAAATAGGATTAGGATGGAAAAGTTGGGATCTAGGGTTTATTTATCTCATTAATAAAAATTGATAGTCATTTTCCTTTTTGGCTTGGTCTTTCTTGATCAAGCATTCTTCTTGAAACCTCAATTCTTTCTCTTAAACATAAACTTGGTGTCCAAGATTCTCCTATTGCCTATAATACTCTTCCTCTCTATCAACCTCTCTTAATTTTATTTCAAAATCAAGCATCATCTCTTTAAGGCTCATTTTTGGTTGATTAGAAATAAGTAAATTTTGACAAGGCTGATACATTAAATATTGAGGGCCACTTGGGGTGAAGCCATGAACATTGATAACTTGATATGAAGGATAAGGAATAAAATAACATGAATTTTGATCAAATGGGGGATGATAAATATAAAATAAAGGTGATTAGGCACCTGGGTTACTTATACTAGCTGATGTTCATAATGGAGTCACCATTGGTGTTTATTAATGCACATCCAAAGGTTGATTGTACTCAAAGGAAACACCAAGAACCTTTTAGTGAGATGAAAAATGTAGTCAAGTCCCATTGGGTGTGCCATAAATATTTATGACATTAATCAGCACACGTGTAAAGAGTTCTTTAGGCTCTGTCAACGAAGCCATAATAATTGGGACAACCCTAGGTTATGGCTAACCTATGATGGGGTTGAACCTCTGGATATGGCTAGCTTCCTTTTGATGGATCACCTAAACTAATGTTATCACAAGAAAAAGGGTTAGAAAGGGGAAAATAGGTCCTAAAAATGATAAAAGGTGATACACTAAATACAAAGGGAAACTCCCATAATCTTGAACCCACACTAGATCTAAAAAGGATAATGCTAGCTCACACAACCTCAAAATCAATCTAATTACATAAGTATTTCATAGACTAGTTTCAAGAAGAAATGAATTAAAACAAAGAGGAGTTGTAAGACTCACTAAGACCTTATATCAATGGCATAAATAACAATAATCTAGACCTATAGATAGATTAAAAACACCCTAAAGGAGGATAATATAAGAGGAAGATACTCCTTTGCTATGCCATCATGCACAACTCACTCAACATAGATCCAAGGCAAGAGATAAATAAAGAAAGTCTTTCATTTCATGAAGAAGTAGTTGTTAAAAATGCTTAATAGGGTTTTATCTAATCAAGAGGAGAATATACTTAAATATCTCAAAGATTCCTTTCTCTTCCATCAATCTGAGAGAGAGAGAGAGAGGGGGAGAAGGAGAGAGAGAGAGAGAGCTTAAAAATGGGAAATAATGTGTAATATAGAGAAAGGGGAAGAAAGAGAGGAAGAACATGTTAACCAATAATAATCAATGATCTACCACCTTTCTTGAATGCTCCACCATCTTTTTGGTCTAATAGGACTAAGCGTTCCTCAACAAGCTAGCTTGCATTTGTCCCAATAGCATTCAAGATTTTTTTGATTGGTTGAGAGATACACTAGAAGACAAGGGTTTGTTTTGCATGATGAGTCATGACTAATTATATTAGAGAAAATATCTTTATAGTTTTTAATATAATCAATGCTTCAACTACTTCTCCAATCTTGAAATCTCATTGTTGTGATCTTCTACACTACTTACCACTTGTTTTCATTATAAGGACAAAGTCCTCATGTCCATGAACTTGATAGATCCATGTCATGTTTGCTTTGAGAAATGGTAAGTACCTAATTTATCAAGGGTATATCCATGTCAATAGATAAAACACCTCTCCATAAATGTATATCTAACCTTACTTGAAAATCTAGGCATAGGTCTCTATTATAAACTAAAAACCAATATAGTTTATTGGTTTTCATATAGTCACTATATCGATGAAGATCTAAAAATTATATAGCTTATTCCTGGAACATACTAGGTTTAAAAAAACCTATCTTACATCTAAGATTTAATGGTAATGGATCTTAATTATTAACAACCTTGATTGCATGGCTACATATACTATAGGAGCATTCAACCAAGCGAGAATGACATCATATGATCCTTGTAGGACTTGATTTTATTTCAATCTAGGTCAAAATTGATCTCCATGAAGTCCCTTAACTTTCAAATTTTAATATTGACCATTAATCATCTTGCTTGTGCACTGTTAGATATATTTACTTAGATTACATGCACACCATTGATTCTCTTTTATACAAATAGACATGAAGCATAGATATTTTACTAGTTTAACATGGTTAAGAAACTTATCATATATGCATTTGTCTTCAAGATTTGTTGACCTTTTGACCCATCACTCATCATTAGATCTACTCTATATTATGGATCACACACCATCAATATACATGGGCCCACTAGATTTATCAATTACCATGCACCATTAGATCTCTATTTAGGTACTCAATATCTTTCCACTTTTCCTCTTCACACTTATGCTAACCTTTTGACTTGATTCTCACGATTGATCTTGGGTGCATGATTAAATGCACTCTATTAAATGTTTAGGACCCACTGACACTATCAAGTTTCCACTTGTTGTTAGATCTTCGGTATGATTAAACACTGATCATTGATCTTGGAGAATTTGAATTCAAATGGATATTTTACAAGGCCTAGATTTGACATCTATGCAAACTTTTAGGGATTTTTAAATCAAAATGGTTAATTTTCATAACTTCAACTTGACATCCCCATGCACATTTCATTTTTTAAGTATAACTTTGAAGCATTATATCTTGAGGTAGCAAGCTCATCAAGACACAAAATTTGTAGAGGATGTTCAAGGCATGAAAAACACCATGTCCATATGGTATTTTTCCTTGAGAGGATTTCCAAAATACATCTATCAAATGTGTAACTAGGCTGATCTATCCATTTATGTATGACATGCTCGTGATGGTCTGGTTCTTCTATGCCTATGAAAGAATATTCAAGGCTCAAAATGAGTTTTTAAGACATATGAAAAATCATCCCATGATCTTGACTACATTGATCACCATGAGAACTTGCTTCCTCAAAAATTTGACAAACTACACTTTAAGTTTACTTAATGTGTTTCAAAAGCTTTTCAAGCTACATGAGATCTTTGGACTACTCATTCCATTCAAAACTCTATTCATCTAATCCATCTAGATAGAAGCTTTGTATATGGGCCAAATTTGGCTAATAGATGGACTAAGATCCTTAATCCAACATCTCAAAGGGTCAAAGAGCCCATAAAAGAGCAAAATCAATCTCCTTTTGGAAATGTTGGTCACCATCACTGAAAATCTTTGGAAATTAGCAATGTAAGCATCTATCAAACTTCATTGTTTCAACTGTACCAACTCCTTGAAGTGCAACTCATTATATTTCTTATCAAACTTATCTATTAACTTTTATGTGAATTTAACATAAGATTTTATCTAATCATGACCCAAGGTCACCAATCTATGGTACCACCATTTATGTGCACAACTATCCAAATGGAGATTTGCATATTTAATAGCATAATTTTCATCAATATGATTAAGCTGAAAATAAATGTCAAGATTTTACACCCAAGCTCTAGCGGTGATCTTTTCAGCACCATTAAAGAATGGAATAGATAGGTTCCACACCTTTCTCTAAAAATCATTATTATGTGGTGTCCCACCCACACCTTTTTGGGATCTATACCATTGTCTAAATTCTAAATACTCATTAAACAACATTTTTGACTAGAATCTTTCATTAAATGTTATCTAATCACTCCAAACTTGAGTATGCATTTGTATATAATTAGGATCATCATTCCCTTCTAAGGTTTTACCCATCAAAATGAAGTTGGACATGGAGGTTTGGAGTGGACCCAACCATTGAATGTCCACGTATGAATAACTCTATTATCAATGATATGGTATTCTTCTTCCCCATTATGACCATTGTTCCTATTATTGCCCATCAGTTAAGCTAACATTTAAGGAATTTGTTACTAAGATTTATTTATTTACTACATCATTTGGTGTTTTCCCATAGCTAATTCAATCATCTCATTGTTAGGTTATGGAGCTAAAAGCTTCACTAATGCAAATAGGGGAGGAGGTTGCTGAAGGTTGCTAAGTTACAGAGTAACTGACGTCGATCTGATAAGCTGACGTCAGTCAGGTTAGTGAAGAAAAGCAACTGACATCAGTCAGGGATCAGCCGACATCAGTCACCTCTAGGTAGACAGGGACCGATGTCGGTCACCTATGTAGTTCAGAACTGCAAGTTTTACGGGTAGTTAGTTAACGAACAAAGTGTTTGCATGTCAAGAGCCAAATTTAGACTAGAAGCTACGGATCTAATTATTGTAATTAGGTGTCTAATTATTATTTGCATGAGATCTATTTAAGAGACTCATAGGCTATATTGAAAAGTGTTCTAGTTTGAGTTGAGCAAAGTTAGCTCCTTCTATGTGTGAAGTGAGCAAAGGTGTTCCTCCTAGTTCCACAATAGTGCCAAGTGTGGGTGCTAGTTTTGGAGAATCAGAAGGGTTCTTTAGTTGTGTAGGATCTTGGTCAGTAGGTGTGCATGGCTACATTAGGAGATATACATGGTAAGTAAGATCATTGATTTGTAGGTGTATGTGTGTGCATGATCCAAGTTTGTAGGTGTATAGAACTAGATTGATTTGCAGGTGTGCAAGATCAAGGAGGACAGCAACACAATAAGGAGCAGGATCAGGCAAGATCTACTTGGAGTATAATGTGTACTCAGAAAGAGAGAAAAGAGGAAGGCAAGGTATTTCCTTCCATAAGTAAGGTCATATTGAGTTGTAGGTTGCTGCAAGTTTAGGGGAGATCTACTTGAAGTATGATTGTGTACTTGGAGTGCGTGGATCTTATGGAGTCCGTGGAGCACTAGAGTATTGGCAGTAGTGGATGCTGACTGGTTGGAGGTGAACACCAACTCTGTGTTTGAGTTGTGTGTTTAGACCATAAGAGAGAAAGATTTGAGGAAAGAAGTATTGTACACTTGAGGTCTGGGAAGCCTCTATAGAGGTGTGGAGAAGAAGTGGCATCTTCTTTATTGTATTCTTTTTTGGATGAGTATTAATACAAGTTGTGTATTGTCTCTCATATTCTGTGTTATTTTTGAATTCTAGTTACTTGTGCATTCTAGTTAATTCCACATATTTAAGTTGATTGTATATGGTAATCAATTATGCTTCCATATTTCCCAACAAGTGGTATCAGAGCTAAGGTTGCAGGGAGTAGGTTTGTGTTTGGTTATAGGTCACTCTCAGGGGTTTTTGATTGAGTGGAAGTATAGCAATGGTAGAAGAAAGTAAGCTACAAATGGAGAAATTAAATAGCACAAATGGTCACTTATGGTGTTATAGAAAGAAAGAGCAGGTAAATAAGGATTATTGGTTGGTAGCAGATTAAAATGAAGAAGCAAATGTTACAGGTGTTGTGGCATAGGATGCTATGAATAAAGTTGAATCTTGGTTAATAGATTATGTTGCCTTTTTCCATGCAGCCCCAAGTAGAGGGGTTGGTGAGCCTTGTCATAGTATTGGCAAAGGGGAAGTGTTGCTGAAATTATAGGTGGCCAACACATGGGTGTTAAAGAAGGTCATGTAGGTCCTAGTCTTGGAGATGCAGCTAATTGCTTCAAGAAAGTTGGGTGATGAGAGATGCACAAGAACTCTCACAATAGATGCACTTGAATTAGCAGGTGGTAAGAAAGTAGGTATCCTTTATCTATCTACTTATATTACTAATTCTTCTTCTATTGCAGAGACATGGCTTTGTAGGCTTGGTCACATGAGCAAGAAGGAGATGCATGCTCTTAAGCGGAAGACAGATGTATTTGATAAACTTAAGAATTGGAAAGCCTTGGTGTTCTTGGAGGAGATGACAAATAGAGACCAGTGGATGGGGCTGGATACTTCTGAGTAAGGCAATTTGGACATGGGTTTTGATTCAAAGGAGCTTGTGAGTAAAAAGTCATCACTCATAGGTGAACACAGTTATCGACATCGGTCAAGGGGAACTGACGTTGAATAGACAGGTGTCGATGTCAATCATGTGTAGACCAAAGCCGGTGATGTCGGGCAAAGTAAGACTGACATCGATTAACAAGACCGATGTCGACAATAGATAAGACTGATGTCGGTCAGGAGGACTGATGCTAAAAATAGGAGACACTAACATTGGTAGGGTTGATATTCAGGATAGGTGCATGGGAATTGATGTTGGTCAGATGCAGACGGTGTGGTGACTGAGGTTGGTCACTGTAACAGATTTTGGGTGGATAGCAAGCTGTCAAGGAGTCTCAAACACCCATATGGAGGACTAAAAGTGGTATGTAAGCCTTAAATTTATTGTTCCTCTTCTTTATACTCGTTGCTCACTGTAGAGTAGGAAGGATCTAGGAAATAGTGGGAGCATGGCATGATGAGAATGCAGAACCAAGCAAGAGATTTGGTAGGGTTGCTAGCCGATATGAAAGCATAGAGATGAATGGATACCTTAGTTAAAGAATAGAGAGAATGGACACATGAGATGAAAGGCTAGGTCATATGGTCTTGAGGAAGCTGCAGGATAGTGGTACAGGTTTGACAGGTGGATGACAAAGCATGGCTTTAGTTAATGTCAGGGTAACTATTGTGTTTGTCTTACCAGGTGGATGATGATAACTACATTATCCTATTACTATATGTGGATGGTATGCTAGCTAACAGGTTTGTATATACAGGGTTGTGGTGAGCTAAGGGTAAGATTAGTTTAGTGGCATGTCATGAGGAATTTGGAGCAGTGAAATTCTTTGGCATGGGAGACATGGAAGATCATAGGTTGATTTTATCTCTAGTGGGAGCTGATGTGAATTAGGTGTTGGTGAGATTTAGGATGTAGAACCAGAGCACACTAAGGGCTGGATAGTTTAGTGTCTAAAATCACATGAGGTCTGGTATAGACTTGAGTTTGCCCAAGTAGTGGGTGCTGTCAGAAAGTTTGGAGCTGATTTGAGAAAGAAGCACTAGAGGGCAGTTTAGTGGATTCTCAAGTATTTGAGAGGGACCAGCAGTAGGTCAACATGCTATGCAGGGTCAAGTTATTTTCTACATGTGTTTGTAGATGTGGATGTGATAGGTTACTTGGATGATAGGAGGTGCACCATAGGTTTTATGGTGGGTGGTCTTCAGGATTGATCTTGAAGAGGGATACAAGACAAAAAATAGATTAGATGGGGTACAGGTATAGGTATAGTGCAACTGTTTATCTCCAAGTGGGAGATTTTTAGGTTGTGGAGCTAAAAGCTTCACTGATGCAAATAGGGGAGGAGGTTGCTGAAGGTTGTTGAGTTGCAGAGCAACCGGTGTCAGTTTGATCAGTCGATGTCAGTCAGGTTAGTGAAGAGAAGCAACTGACATCAGTTAGGGATCGGCCAACATCGATCACCTCCAGGTAAATAGGGACCGACGTCGGTCACCTATGTAGTTTAGAACTACAAGTTTTATAGGCAGTTAGTTAACAAACCAAGTGTTTGCATGTCAAGAGCCAAATTTAGACTAGAAGCTATGGATCTAATTATTGTAATTAGGTGTCTAATTATTGTTTGCATGAGATCTATCTAAGAGACTCATAGGCTGTATTGAAAAGTGTTCTAGTTTGAGTTGAGCAAAGTTAGCTCCTTCTATGTGTGAAGTGAGCAAGGGTGTTCCTCCTAGTTCCACAGTAGTGCCAAGTGTGGTTGCTAGTTTTGGAGAATCAGAAGGGTTCTTCAGTTGTGTAGGATCTTGGTCAGTAGGTGTGCATGGCTACATTAGGAGATCTACATGGTAAGTAAGATCATTGATTTGTAGGTGTATGTGGGTGCATGATCCAAGTTTGCAGGTGTGCAGAACTAGATTGATTTATAGGTGTGCAAGATCAGGGAGGACAGCAACACAATAGGGAGCAGGATCAGGCAGGATCTACTTGGAGTATAGTGTGTACTCAGAAAGAGAGCAAAGAGGAAGGCAAGGAAGATCCTTCCATAAGTGAGATCATTTGGGTTGTAGGTTGTTATAGTTTAAGGGAGATCTACTTGAAGTACGATTATGTACTTGGAGTGCATGGAGCACTTGTGGAGTGCATAGAGCACTGGTGTAATGGCAGTAGTGGATACTGACTGGTTAGAAGTGAACACCAACTCTGTGTTTGAGTTGTGTGTTGGGACCATAAGAGAGAGAGCTTTGAGGAAAGAAGTACTATATACTTGTGGTGTGGGAAGCCTCTATAAGGTGGAAGAGTGTGGTGTCTCTTTATTGTATTATTTTTTGGATGAGTATTAATACAAGTTGTGTATTATCTCTCATATTCTGTGTTGTTTCTAGTTTCTAGTTACTTGTTACTTCTAGTTAATTCCACATCTTAAGTTTCTTGTATCTGGTAATCAATTGTGTGCTTCCATATTTCCCAACACTCATTCTCTATATTGGATGTCTCTCCTCTTCTATCTACCATTATAAATGGGTCCCTGTTAGCTCTTTCATCTCTTTCTCCCATTGAATTAGCAAGTCTTTCTTCTTATTACATTTTCTTTTGCTCTCTTTTCAAGTATCTAAATTCCATATCACTTGAAAAAATAAAATATAATAAGACCTATAAGATATCAAGATCACCAGCTCTGATACCACTATAGTATCCCTCAAGGGAGAATTAATACATTTTTTTTATTTTTTCTAAATAAACTTACAAAATGGTGCAAACAATACAATCAACATAATAGAAGTATGTAGAAAAGAGGAACACCAAATCTAATATTTATTCACTATCTGATAAATACATAGAATACACTATAAATACATATAACATATAAATATGACCAACCAACTACTTACACCCACACACACACACACATTGAATCACTAATGTAGTTTCTACATGAAACCACCAAAGTCATCTAGGAAGGATCTTTCACCACCGAAACCAAAAAACCTTAGAGGGTTTTTAACCTAGAATAGGGTTTTTAACCTAGAATATTTATTCACTCCAAGAGTTTTCATCCTTAGGAGAGGCTAAGCTAAACATAGGTTTAAACTATAAAATGGGGAGGGGGGTTAATGATATTCAACATGAATAACCAAGGGAGGAGAGCTCTTAATTTATAGATTTTATAATGAATAAAGGAAAGAGGCATGATGAGAGAGAAAATATGGCACCACATTTCAATGTGGGCCAAAATATATACTATTGGTCATTTGACCCCATGTTCAAGGGTCAAGAGATAATCTTCTGCTTTCCACCATTTTCTATATCACTCCAAAATGTCCTCCTCACTCACATATGTGATTAATAGTAAGATGCTTGTCCCCTTGTGATAATGGTAAAAAGTGGATCATATGATTATCCTCTCTTTTTTCTTAGTCTCCCATGCCCCACTTCCTCATGTGAGCCAAATCACCAATAGTGTAAATATTTTCATCTTTCCCCATGTGAGCACAAGCTTCCAAAAGATGTCCAACACCTTTTGACTATCCTTTCCATTCCAATACAAGATTATCCACTAAAATTGTGCCCTAAATAATCATCCCTTATCCTCATCCCAAAAGGTAGGCTTGTGACTCATCAAAAGACAAGAAATCTTGTTTCACTCCATCATATGCAATAGATTCCATGGGAGCTTATCTATGGGCCATGCCACATCATCCACAAGCCACCTCATTTGATACATAAAATTTCACGTCACCATTAATAGTGATAGTAAATATTAACATGTGAATAGTGATTTACGTCAATTATTTCATAATATCACTTGACTTAGCCTACATGAATAAAATAGGCTAACAGTCTTCTACAACTGTCTCATTAGAAAGAAGGGGACATTATAATGGAGGATTAGGGTTTTATCAAAAAATCAATCATTACAAGAAATATATTTTCTTTTAGAACTCATTCACATAGAAACAAACCTTAGAGATCTAGACACAAATTCACCCAAAAGATCAGGATATTATTACACATAAGATGCTACCACCAATATCATGATACTATCACCACATTTCCAATAATGACACTACTATAAAATTATGATGCTACTATCTAGGAGAGGTTATGACACTGGGATCCTATTTTTGACACTTAGACCAACTTTTACAATAATTTTTAGCTCCTAGATCATTTGTCTTAGTTATTTTCTAGCTAAGTTCTTACTTGCACTATTTATTACTATTTTTAGAAAAGTTAAAGCTAGTGAATTATATAAAAAAATCAATGGTTGTATTTATTACATATTATTACCTTAATTTAGCATACCCAACTATTTAACAAACATGGGATTTACACATTTTTAATTCCTAAAAGTTTAAAACATTTGGTGAACTTGACTTACTTTGAACATTGCTCAAACCCTAACCCTAGATGCTCTGAGGGTTTGTATCCTTTTTATGTTTGTGCTTAGATATTAGTTATAAAATCTTAGTTTTTTTTAATATTTGATTTTTGCAATCTTTCCTAGATTAAATTTCTTTAAAGGTTAAAAATATAAAACAATTTATTTTCCTACACCCAAACTACAATGGAAAAATTCAACAACTAATTTGATATTAGTTATAAAATCTTAGTTTTGTTTCAATATTTGATTTTTGAAATCTTTCCTAGATTAAATTTCTTTAAAGGTTCAAAATATAAAACAATTTACTTTCCTACACCCAAACTAAAATGGTAAAATTCAATAACTAATTTGATGAAATTGATAAAAGACAATTGCAACATTTTGTTTCCAAACATTCAAAAATATCCAAGATAACCTTTTCAATATTATTCATAAATAACTTCAAAAATAAAATATTCATCAATATTTAACTCCCCTAGATAATAACATTATCACACCTACATTCGGTCCAACTTAGCTAGCATAAAAATGAATTATAAATCAACAAATTTTAGTGATAGATACACCTCTTATGGATAGTTCCTCCACTACATATGTACAATACCTTATGCACAAGGTTCATACTCTGTAGGCTAAGGTGTTACATATTGAGTAGGGAGCCTATAGGACATCACATGCCTTGGATTATAATGTTATTTTACATTCACCTTTGGAACATCACATGGTGTCAAATCCTTTTCCATTTGGATTCTTAGCACCTAAGCTTACATTTCATGATGATAAGGGTGACCTAGAGTACCATATCTAATATTTTTACACAACATGTTTGGACTATGTGTCCAATGATTAGCTCCTCAATAAGTTATTCCCATTTAGTTTAAAGTATTATGCCTTATAGTGGTTTTATGATCTGCTAGATCAGTCTATCACCTCATTTAATCCTTTTTTAGGCATGTTTTTAGCACACTTCTCCATAAACATCAACGATAATATCTCATATTCTCAAGTTACACAATTGAAACAAAAGTGAAATGAACTTGTTATTGAATATGTATTATGATACAAGACAATATTAGATAAATTAACTAGACCAATTGTAGCTAAATAACATCAAGACATCTTCAAATAGAGTCTTATACCAGAATTACATGAAGCTATTACATTTAAAAAGTTTCCAACATTCAAAGATTTGTGCCACATAGTGAAATAAAGAGAAGTCAAGCTTCTCTCAATGGGAAACTAAAATATAGCAATGGATAAAAATAAATCTCCAATATTTTTAGTAAGCCTCCATACAAGATAAAGTCCACACTAAAAATAAGAGTGATGCAAAGGCCATAGTTAATGCATCTTTAGATCCATCTCCTCGCTTGGTCTTATGAACTTTTCCATGCAGAGTTTTCACCAACCTTCCAAAATTTCTAACACATGTTTTAAAACTCTTAGAATGAAATGTCATATCTCTCCCTCTCATAAAATAGGTTGATATGACATGATCTCTTCCAAAGGACTATGAATCAAGTGTATTCTATGAGTATCATAGTGCACTAGGCCATACAACAAACATATTCATCAGCCTAAAACATAAGTTATAAGATTTGATTGAGGTTAACATTATTGATGTGGGAACACCCACATTGACACCAAAAGTATGATAAATGGAAGCTAGGGTATTAAAGATATTATCAAATCTATTTCTAAAGCACATAACAAATAAGGTAGGAAGAACTTTAATTGTTCATTACACATATTAGGTACATCCAAAACTAACTTCATATAACACCACTATAGAGGAGGCACACCCACTACACAATATCATTAGTGTGTAATAAACTATAGTTCTAGCTATAAAAATCGTTACTTTTTTAGAGCAAAAGATTATTTATGATGATACAAATTTATATCCACTCTTTGTATGGTCCTACATATAAATTTATATGCACTCTTTGTACGAGCCTATATATAAATTTATATGCACTCTTTGTATGAACTTACATAGGTCATCATCCTATCCACAATGTTATAGTTGATAATGGGTCAAGAATTATCATGTGAAGTATCACACTTATATAGAATTTAGGGTATTCAAATTAGGATATATCCCCTATAGACATAGTTCTCAGTGGTTTCAATGGTCACGTTTAAAGATCCATCAAGGAGATTGTACTTTCACTATAGGTGTGACTAGCACATATAGCCATTAGATTATTAGTAGTACCTAATGTGGGCATATTTGATATGTTACTAAGTATGCCATGGATATAATAGCTATGACCTATCCCATCCACAATGCATAGATACCTAAAATATATACATGCAAATTAGGTGGTCATAATTGAGGGTCTTTCATATGAGCATCCTCTACCTATCCCATATATAGTTATAACATAGATACCAATTACATTATAGTAATCAATTAAAGCTCCTAGTATAGTTATTATCAATACACCACAAAGTTTAGTGAAGCCACCAAAGTAGGTGAGGTCTACTCCTATAGTGTTTCCATATACACATACTCTCCCATGGAGACCATTATTTTAGAGACCCTTACATCAAAGCTATGTTATAGATTCTAGAGGGTCTCCCTCTACTCATTTTATACCAAGATCATTATTATTGAGTTATTTGGGTTACCATCATAGGGAACCTATGGCACATACATCTTCTTCTACTTGATGGGTCCTTAAGACCCCTATAGTTTCAAGGACACTGCAGTCAGTGTCACAAATTCCTAACACCAATCCATAGGTAGGGCCATTTATAGATCACTTAGTACAATATATTTTGGAACCATAATTTACCTTTCACATAGCACACATGATCATAGTTCCTTTATTTCACACAAGCCACATTGATAATGAGTCTCCCATGAGACTCATCAATTAGTATTATTCATCTCTTCTTGTACATACTTTCCTTATCTCTTGATCCTTCTACATAATTCATTTTCATTTTTTTATACACAGATCATCTCCAAAAAAGAAAAAAATAATATTTAAAAAAAAACATAAAAAATTCAAATAATTACTCAAAAAATAAAAAATTATAGACTATATGCTTTTTTATGTTTACATTTCTTATATTTTTAAGACACTACATATGAAGTATAGTCAATTTTATTGTACATACATGCTTCACTTATTCTTATCAAATGATTGTAGATTGATATAGGCCTCAGGTCTACACACCAATACATGGGTCTTCACTTGACATATTATCCCACTTGGGGGCACCCCATATAAATTTTGGATTCCTAGGTTCTATCTTTTTATACTCTACATCCCAATTTTAGCATTGTTATATCTTGATATTGCTCATGCTATACTTACCCAAATTTTTTCTATCTATTACTACTTTAGAATCAACATATGTACATCCTAGCTCTTACACATATTTGTATTCCATATTTATGCATACTTTCATTTCTATCTTTCTTAGTTTATACTTGATTGTATCTCTATGCTTCTTTTATTCGAGGGCATTTGAATATGCCATTGTTATTTGGCTCTACACCACTTCTATTCATAGTATGTATGCTTTGGACATGTAACCATGTCCTTTTGTATGCCTTAATGATTGTGTATGTGGGCATTTGAACATGTACTTCTATGTGGATCTAAGACAACTTTCTTGTTTCTTACATATGTGTACATTTGAACATATCTTTGGATGTCTTATTTTCTTAGATTTAGTGACATGTACCCATGTCCCTTTTCTTATGTCCCCTTGGCCTACTTTGTGTGTCTTATGTGTTTTGTATGTATGATTTATTATATGCATCATGGCCATGGAACTTATCTTTACATGTTATGCACACTAAATTTTGATGTCATGAGGGACCTCATGCATCTCTCCTTTCTTACTTGGGTACCATGATGGAAATCATGCCTCATCCCTCTAGGTAGCTATATATCCAAGAATTTGGATGGAAACACTAGTGTTTGGTAGGGTTTTAAAGCAAACCACTAAGAGGATAGAAGGATTAGCAGTTTTATGGGATATAAGAGGTCTATATTGGCTATCATGGCTATTCAATTTGCCAACTTGCACTAGGATATAATTAGACTTGTAAACTATGTTGGGGATAGTACATAAAGTATGTACAAACCTCTAGTGGATCCAACCATACTAAAGCAAGTGGTTAAAACTATACTATGGATTACATAAACAATATGAAAGTAACAATGCCAAATGAAATGAGATAACCAATGACATGTAAATCTAGAAACTAAGGCACTTTGAGGCCAAATGAAAGACATTTGAGTAATAAATATGTTTTTAATCAAGGGTTCAAGAGCATGAATACTCTAGATTTAATCTATCTTTTCAAAGCAACACTACTATTTTCTAACAATGTAATATTTCTAGTTTTAGAGAGAGAGAGAGAGAGAGAGAGAGAGAGAGAGAGAGAGAGAGAGGAGAGAGAGAGAGAGAGAGAGAGAGAGAGAGAGAGAGGAGAGAGAGAGAGAGAGAGAGAGAGAGAAGGTTTACACAAGTTTTCTAGTTTATTTTGTGCATATAGAATCCTAGCATGTAATGAGAGACATTTCCAATGAAATCATAACATGTAATGGTAAATATTTCAAGTAATGAAGATATCTTGTAACCAAATGAAAATTCATAAACTTCAAAAACTATTATAAATCATGCACAAAATAACTAATTTGTTAAAACAAAACAAACCCTAGCATGTATACTATTGCAAATAAATAAAGACTTTCAATTTGAAAAGTAAAGTTCCCTCATATCAAACTCAATAGAGATGTGAAAAATTTCTACCTACTAATTATCCAAGCTAAGAATAAAAGAGAGGAAGAAGATCAAGTTATGTGTAAGTTGAGTCTAGACCAAGAGCCAAAAGCTATGGAGGAGGTGAAGGAGAAGCCACCAATATATGGAAGAGACAATACAAGAAACACAAAATAGGTAAAATGGAGTCTTAAGGGAGTAAAGAGAAACTAAAAAGATTTAGGAAAACTATCAATATCAATGAGAATCACCAAGAATAATTGTAACAATGTAGGGTATCCCATGTCATAATGGAAGCTATTATGCCAAGCAAGAATCAAGAGAGATTCAAGGAGAAAAATAAGCTTCCAAAGGATTGATCAAGTGGGAAGATTAGATCAATAAAGTGATAAAGAGATAGGCTCAAATTAATGAGAATGAGGCATAAGGTGGTTAACAAGTCCCTAAAAGGGTCCTAAGGTGGTTAACAAGTCCCTGAAAGGCCCCTACGGGGTCCTTAGAGGGCCTATTTGGCATGAGAAGAGACCAAGGTGGACTAAGGATGTGTGATGGATGATAATATCATGAAATAAAGGTCTAATTAGGTGGCCTATGACTCTAATTAGGATAACTAGGGTTGGTCATCTATACATGAGTTGATGTATAATCATAGGGAGGAGTAGGGTCACATGAAGTAGGATTACATATGCCCCCAAGGTACGATCAATTGGTGTTTGAATGAATAAGGAGTGATATGAAGTACTTAAAATCCACACCAAAGTAAAGGAAATCAAGTATTGAAAAGATAATAGAAAACATTACTTGTGCTTACCAGATAAGGATGGTAGTGAAATAATGTTGATGATGTGATCTATAGGTGAAAGTACAAATGTTGTATAATCTAATATCTAACTCTAGCTCAAGCTCCAAATCCAACTCCATCTATAAATCCTACAAATAGGGAACACAAATGATATCAAATCAAATCATATTATCTAGATTAAATTCACCAAGGCATCAACCCTAGTGTTCTCCCTATGAGGGATATGGGTGAATTGGACATCCTTAAAGAAGGAGATCAAATCATGTATCACCTCAAAGAGGGGGAGAAACTCATATCTAAGGACAACCCAGACACTAGTGAGTTAAGACATGGTTAAGAGTGAGTTGAAGAACAACTGCACATAACATGTGTGTAACTCATAGGTGTAAATCAAGGCACCAATGATTACATGATAACCAATGGCATTATTCATCTCACTGATCAAGAAATGACTAGCTATAACAATCTCATGGCCCCATGGATCATCAATAACCTAATCCAAAATTGTAGGTCTTGGGTCGCCCTAACTACCAGCATCTGTGTGAATCACCATTGAGAGGTGCACCGTGATGGGGGGTGAGGATGAAAGACTGGTAACTATAGAAAGGTTATATCAATATAGATAAAAGTAATCAAGTTGCATAAGGGAGTCAAAAAATTCAACCAAGCCATAACCAAAGTGGTTAAACAACACCAGTCATGGGAAGAGGTAACTAGGGAAAGTAGGGGGAAGTTTAGAGAAGATGAAGACCAATCAGTAAGATTAGAGTAAGTCTTGAACCATCATAACTAGATAACACCATCAACCTTCAACCATGATGAAAAAAGAGAGAGGGAGTTAGAATAGATCAACTACATGAAAGTAGAAAAATGACTAAATAAAATAAGCACAAAAAGTAACTTCTATCCCTAGGTGCCCACAAAATGGGGTAGGGCTTAAGAGGTCAATGGGGACTTGGAAGGCGTCCTAGGGACCAAAGGAGGGCTAACACAGGCCCAAGGAAACCTTAGATTAAAAAATTAAGGATGCCTAAAGCACTCAAAATCTAACAAAACCTCTAAGATGAAGGTCTCATGGTCTAAAACACAAAAAAGGGGAAAAATTCCCAAAAATGATGAAAAAGAAGCTAAAAAGAGGGAAAAAGAGAGAAAAGAGGTCATTTTCACTCTAAGAGAGCTAAAAGAGATTCCAAAAGCAACCCAAAGCCTAAGAAGAGTGAATGAGGACATGGGAACATGCTAGAGACATACAAGATGGTCTAGGTAAGTCCATTTATCATTTTTTTATCAAATTTATTCAAATTTTTGGGGTTTGGGAGACCCTAGAGACATTTTCACTCATTTTGGATGATTCAATGGGTAAATTAGATAAAATAAGAGTGAAAAATGATGGGCTTGGGAAGATGATCAAATTAGGACCAAAAAGAGCTCATTCTATGACCCATGAAAGGAGAACTAAGGAGCCCTAGGGCTCCCTAGGATGCCAAAGCATAGGCTAACGCCCTAACTAGGCCCGACCATGGCCTAGTAGTGGGGAAAACCATAAATGTTTTAGCCTACCACATTGTTAGGTCATGGATTTACCTAGAAAGATGTGGCCCAAGGCAACAAGGCCCTAAACTAAGCCTTGAGGAGCCTAAGATCTCCTAGAAGTGGCTAGAAGTCAAGAGAGAAGGGGGAAACAAATAGAAATAGGTAAAAATCATGTTTTTAATCCATTTTAATAATTTCATGGCTAGTATGCTAACTTATTTAGATGTTGCTTGCTTGTGTAGACACATGGAAGAGTGATCATATCATAGGAGGGAGAGCCTTCAGAAGCAAGAGAGTAGTAGGTCCATATAGATAGGCCATGCAAGGTGTCCAACTAGGAGAGAGTCCCATCATGGCTAGTTGAAGAGGTAGATTCTCTACCTATAGAGGATTAGGCACACCTATGGAGTGTAAGACTTTGGAAGCTAGTATATGTACCTTCATTAGGTTACTCTAGAGACCTGGTTAATGCACTGGCCACCACATGGATACTAGAGAGACACATATTCTAGCAAGGGCCCAAGTTAAAGGCCATCCTTAGCATAGAAGACATCTATCAACACTATGGTGTGGAGCCTAAAAGCATTAAGATATACTTACCACTAGTATAGGATGAAACATCATGATAGGTCTACTTGGTTAGACCCCACTATCAACATAATAACTGTGGGGTTTAGATCACATAGTAGTCACCAAGGGTTTCACCTCTCATGATAGTGATAGTAGGTAATTTAGTTGGGAGGATCTATACCAACCAAAGTATAGGATAACTACCACTCTCATGGATAGGAGTTGTCCAATGTGTAAGGAGAGGATAGAGACATGCTTGGGGCAAGTACATCCTAAGAAAACTATACCAATAGTTGGATCATATTCAATTCGTAGGTTTAGGTGGATTGACATAACCTAGTCTACTCATGGCTTAGGCCTATGAGAGGCTCACACTAATGAGGTTGAGGGTACTATATGGTAATGATACATACTTGGCACTAGAGATAGGCATGACATGGGCTATATGATTTATAGATAGGTATGGCCCCATGTGAACCACCCTAGATCTAGATGTAGTAGTGAGCTAAGTTTTTATCCATATTGGTCTATGAAATGGATATAAGATGCAACAATAGATACCTATGTGTGTGTGAAGGATATTTGAGGTCCACAAGGGCCATACCTTCATCATATAAGGTAGGTTGTAGAAGTGAGAGAGAGATGTACTTACCTAGGCTAGCTAGAGTTGAGCATAGATAAAACCATGATAGAATGATTGGGGTAGTAGGAGAAAGAGATCAACATGATGAGGACCACCACCATCTGGAGGAACATGACCTACAAGGGTGCCATAGAGGCCATCTACATTATCAAGTAAGACAAGTGTATTTTATAGATAAACACTATATCTTTATGCTCATCTTAAGTGAGAACATATATGTAGGTAACACATATACTCTATGTGTGTGTGTATGAGATTGGCCTAGCTAGATTGAGCCCTAGGTGGAACTTCCATGATGTGGTGGGAACACCATTAACAGAGTGAGTACCATATCTATTAGTGAGGCTAGAGCTAGATACTTAGTTTTGGCATATGGAAGCATGAGCCTCACTTGAACTAGTGAGGGTACAACACATGATTCCATAGCTAGAGGTTGAGTCATTAGGGTACAAGGTATTAGTGGAAAATTACAAGGTAGCTACAATAGAGACTAAGGTGAGACTAAAAAGATCTAAGGTTGAGATCGATCAACTATGAGCTAAGCTAACTCAAGAGTAAACCAAAGGAGTTGAGGTACTTAGAGAGAGGGCAGACTAGTTGGATGTATTGGAGGAGATCATAGCTCAACTAGTCAAGAGGTAGAGATATAGATCTCCACCTAGAGTATGACTATCATAGATACTACCCAATCATAGGTTGATTGGGTATGAATATGTAGCCACACTTGTGGTAGATTTTGGGACTATGAGACCATGTGATGTACCTAGAGAAAAAACATGTATTTTTTTTGATATATATACATCCCTTTCTCATAATTAGCACCTGTCTATATATTATTTTGTATGTTAGATTTATACTTCATCTAATATAAACTACTAGATACAATGTACTTAGATAGTAGACACTACTAACTAAGAACCCATGTGCATAGAAATATACTAATGACATGAAAGTAGTGGTAAGAGGAGAGAAGGCTTTCTTTACCACTAAAGGCAACTTTCTTAGAGGGCCACATGGGCCCTAGACATGAAATGTCTTGAGGAAAAACCCATTAATTGGGTGCCTTAGGGGCTCACCTTTGAGGGTCTAGAGATGATATGCCCCATTCTCTAGAGAAGTGATAAAAAAGGGTTGAACCACTTATGAGCAAGCTTTCCCTTATTATTGTGCTCGTAAAAAATGAGGAATGTATCACCTACCTTGAAAGGATGAGGGTACACCAACTTCTAGAATTAGTTACATTGATAGCACTGGTAAGCATAATTATGATCAAGAGTGACAAGGCATCACTCATCTAACTACTCAAGCTTGATGAGGTGAGTAGTGCATTCTTCCTCATTAGAAAGAGATCCAAACATATTAACCCTTAGTGAAGAGATTAAGACCTTTGATGGAAGAAAAACCTCATACCCATACATAAGAGAGTATGGGGTTACAACCATGGACATTCAAAAGCTAGTCTGATAGGCCCAGAGGGTAGGATAGAGCATGAGGTGCTAGTCCCTCTTAGACTGAGCAATGGTATGAAGAATTATATTTTTTAAAATTTTATTTAAAAATTATGCTTGCCCATTTCCCTAGGGGTAATGGGTAGAGGAGAAACTAAGCTTGAATCTGAAGCATTAAATGAGGCTCATGTATCTTAGGGATTTAAAAACCCAAACCATTATCATCCATGATCACTATGGGAACCCAAAACATACATATAAGCTAGTTCAGGACAAACTTGACAATGGTCTTCTCACACATGCCACTGAGAGGTATGATCTTGTTGTTTCTAAAATTTGTCACTTGTTTTTGGGGACAACATATCAACTATTTTTATCCTACAGGCCAAAATTCTCTCTTCCCTTCTCAAAAAATGTTCTTAGCACTCAAGTTCTTCAATTTTTCAAAGCATTTTCAGTTAAGGGACTTGCAAGTTCAACGGGTTCAATAACTTCAATAGGCAGGATCTCATAAAGGAGTAGCTTCCAAACACTTAGGCAATTTCAAGGTTGGTTCAACATCGAGGTTCAACTAAAAGGTCCATCAGTAGTATTCAAACAAATGGAATAAACCATTGAACCCTACTTCATCAAAATTCAAAGGTTCAACCAGTTTAAAGGCTCAAAAAGAGTTAAGCGCTCAACAAGTTTAAAGAAGTTCAACTACTTCGAAGAGTTCAACAAGTTTGAAGACTTTGGTAAGTTCAAAGCTCAAATGTCTTTAAAGGACTTAAACAAAAGAAGACTTCAAAGAAGAAAGATTGAACTATTGAACCTTGAACCAAAAGAGTTCAAAGTTTAAAGGTTCAATGAGTTCAATAAAGTTTGAGAGACTTAGAAGAACAAAGGATTCAAAGAACAAAGAATGAACCATTGAACCATTGAACCTTGAACTAGAAGAGTTTAAAGTTCAAAGGTTCAATGAGTTCAATAGAAAAGAAAAGGATCTAGAAAGTTTGAAGGACCAAAAGATTCAAAGAAAGAGAATGAACTGTTGAACCTTGAACCAAAATGGTTCAAAGTTCAAAGGTTCAAAGGGTTTAAAGAAGTTCAAAGTGCAGAAAGGAAGATTCGAGTGAATGGAAGAAGCAGAAGAAGTTCAATAATGAGTTCAACCGAAGGGTTCAAAGAATAATTGAACCAAAGAGCCAAGTGAATAGACAAGCTAATTGAATTGCCGACCATTGAGCCACTTTGAACCATTGAACCAATGCACTCCAAGGTTCAAGGTTCAAAATAGTTCAAGTGACTAAGTGATCATGACATCCCCATAGATGTCAAATTAAAGTTAATAAAATATCTAATGATTTTCAAATATGGTGCAGACCCTGTGAACAAATTTAGTGATTAGCCAAAGAAGAAGCCAAAGGAGCCAATAAAAAGTGAGAAGATAACACTGAGTGCTTAGATCACTAAGGAAGGATAGGACGTGGTGAGAAAAAAGAGAACAACTATAAGAAATCCAAAAATATCTGCAAGAGAGTTATTTTTGGTAGGTGAAACAGTCCACCAAGTGGACATCAGAGAATGTGAGCACTCAATAGCATGGCCTATTTTCATAGATCAAGTAAAGGCAAAGTGGACAGCTACGCACATATCAGGAAGAGGACTAGGTGGCCCATACTTCAAAAGGACACATTTGAGATGAATTGACATGCCAAAATTAAGGTTGATGCCCTATTCCAGCATGGCCCCTTGATAGAACTAAAAATGCATTCAAGGCATTGAATGTAGCATAGGCCATTCCATGAAACAAAGTGCCCAAGTCTTTTTGGGAGTGCTATATATTGTAATCTCTTATTTTATGCAAAATAGATCTCTCTATTATAGAAGCAAAACTCTACCCAAATTGAAAGGCATTTCCTATTGTTAATCATATTTCATTATCTAAATGAGAAATCAAGTGACCTTTTAGACTTTGTGCTAGAATAGCTTGTGTTGTTGAGGAAATTGTTCTTATGTCTATTTCTTGAATGCGTTCTTGTCCATTTAATTAAATAAGTAGAACTAGTGGAAGTAACTAGGAAGGTGCCCTGAAGCTAATTATGGAGAGACTTTGTGCTACCACAATTGTCTTTAGTGTGTTTATTTTTCTATTTTTGTTTAAAATATTTTGGGATGACTTTGTGCCCCCATTGTCCTTCGTATTTCACTTTTGGCAGTTGAGGTGGAACTTTGTGCTACACCTCATTCTACTAGTTATTGTACCCTATTACATTTACTTGTCACTACTAGAAAGAATTCCCACTGTTTGTTGTAGACCACTTTTGAAAGAAGCGAAGTGCCTTCTATCATTTCACTAGTATTTCTCCTTTGTCTATGAACATCATCTCTAAAAAAAGAGATATAGATGGTGTTATCCTACCCCTGAGTTTTATTTTCAGCTTATTTATAGTATGTGTGTGTGTGTGTGTGTGTGTATAGTAACTTATAGAGAACCTCCCCTTGATGAGAGGAGAGATTTGTCCCCTTTTGATGTGGTCGACCTAAACATTTGGTTGATAAATCTCCCTATATTGTTGTTGAAACACTTATTTTGCCCATTAGTTAGCTGGTGAAAAAATATTCACCCAATAGTTTTTGGTGACTCCATTGGGGATCGATGAGCATTTCCATTCCTTTTCCAAGCTATTCAAATTGAAGCATTTCATATCACTAGAGAATGATGTGAAGTAGGAAAGAACACTACCAACTTCATGCCAATAGTTTTTAGTGACTCCACTGGGGAAGAATGAGCAATTTCAGTTCTTTTCCTTATCCATTATCATTATAGCCTTATCCATTTCCATTATATACTTTGAGCTATGAAACTAGACACTAGAGATTGAGTGTTTCATTTCAAAATTCAATTCTCTAGTAGCTCCATGCCAACTAGAAAGAATGCACAGTTCGAAGCCTCAAGCTTCAAGCTGAAGCAGTGCCAGTTATTTTCCATTTTTACTTTATAATCTGGTAGCTCCATGGTATATAATAAGCCAAAAATATTAAGGTGTTGTTGACCCTATTTTTGAGTTGGTAGAACAGAGAAATTTTGAGTTATTTCCTCCACAACCTCACCTTCAAAGAACTAGGAGTCTTCCTCCTACCAACACCAGGTCACCAATACAAGGCAAAGCTTCTTTTTCCTCTACTAGAAAAAATTTCCCTATACATAACCCACCAAGATTTGTTATCCCCCTTTTTATATTCATACAATGGTAGTTTAAGGCCCTTGGAGTAACTCTTTTGGCCCACTCAATTTTACTCCACCTCTACATGAGCTACCACACAGTTCAAAGAATAATTTCCCTAAAGTCTTTGGTGATGGGAGAGTTCACCCTAATGAACATATTGAAGCCTTTAACATAGCCTATGGTGTAATAAGTGTGGAGTATGAGGACGTAGCAGTCAGGCTATTTGTAGAAACATTACAAGGCACTATTGAAAACTAGTTCTATCATCTGCAAGCCCAGACTGTGACTGACTAGAACGCCCTCAAAGCTAAATTTGAATCCAGGTTTAAGCCTACAAAAGATGCACATGCCCTATTAGCTTAGCTCACACAAATGAATAAGGAGCCTCATGAACCAATGAGGGATTTCATCACCAAGTTTGACAAGCTGAGGAATAAGATTCCTACAATTGCTCAACCAACAACTGAGAATCTCAAATTCTTCTTCATCAACTCTCAACTACCTAAAGTGAGTTTTCTATTGAGACGTGCTAGCCACATAGACCTTGTTTTAGCTCAAGATTTGGATACTGAGGTGGAAGATGATCTCATCTTGGTAGGAAAGATAATAATAAATCTTAATAGAGGTAAATCTTCTTCATCCTCTGAATATCCATCTATAGGCACCACTGATCCAATGGTGTACAAGCTAGCAAATGAGTTACTAGCTCTTAGAAAGAAAATGGTGCAAGGAATGTTTACTCCTCCTTTGTATGAAGATATACTAAGGAGGACATTCCCCAATCAGTCATACCAAGGCAATGCTACCTAAAATCAAGAGCAACCAAATTATCTTCCTCCCCCTTAGGGGAAACTTGTTATTGAAGCAGCTCCAGCCAACTCAACAATTAGATAGCTTGAAACAGAATCAAAATTTTCTTTTCAATTTGAGTTGAAATAGGAAGATGGTGCTCATCTCTTTGTGGAAGACCAAGATGAATCAGTTGGTGACTCCAACATTGGTTTCCTAAATTACCAAGATGAACCTAGAAGTAAAGGTGAAGCTTTTGATGGATCATACGTTGTATTCACCTAGTCTTAGAACCATTCAGCCTAGCAAGCTAAGAAGAAAAAAATAGAGGAGCATTCTTAACTAGAAATTTCAATTGCTAAGTAGGGAACCACTCTGCCTTTTCAATCAAAGGACACGATGATTGCTGAAAAAGTAAGTACCCCAAATGTTCCTGCACCTTCTACTTCAAATTCACAGACTAGTACCACCCCCCTAAAAACTAGAAGGATGAGCTACCTTCCCCTATTGTTAATTTATTTCAAACATTTGATATAATAAACCATGTCAAGAAAACCAAAATTCAAATGTCTAAATTTGAGTTTATGCAATCCAACCCTGAGTAGCTGGATAAGCTGGTTTAATGTGTAAAGAATAAAATTGTCCCTGCAGGACCAGTTGTTCCAAAGGTGACTCCCACATCCATCCAGAATAACCTTTTCATTAATCCTCCTACTATTCCTAGGAAAATAGAACCATTTTATGTTTCCCTACAAATAAATGGACACTAGCTAAACAACTGCATAATAGACTCAGGTGCATCTGACAATGTCATACCCACCAAAGTGGTAAAATCTCTTGGACTCACATTGACCAAGACCTTTGGGAGATGTTTCTCCATAGAGAATAAATAAGTGCCACTACTAGGACAAATCAAGGATGCCTAATTTGCATTTGTGGCATTCTCAGATAAGAGAATTAAGATGGTAGTCCTGGTGGCCGATGTCCCAGCCTCATACAACATCCTTCTTGGGCAAAAGTTCTACAAGGATGTTGGTGGCGAGTTGAGCATGGACTTGTCTGAAGTGAGGATCCCTATCAAAGGCATCATGCAAAGGCTACTTCCTAAAAAGGAGGAAAAATATATTGTCACCTAAACATCAGCCCTTGAAGCTCAAATTTTGTTTGAGTCTTCAAGAATGGGTAAATTTTTCTTGACCACAGAGGATGTTCATGTTTCAATAGATAAAATTCCTATACGTGGAAATCCAAGAATTGATTCAAACAAGACAATAGAAGACTTAATAAAGCATAGTGTAGGTGTAGAAGGACCCTCCCCTCCAAACCAAGAGGAATCTAAAAAAATATCAATTTTTGATAATGTCTAGATTCTAGAATTTGATGGCAGTTATTCTTCTACTAGTGTTGGAGCTGAGATTGTTCTAATATCTCCTCAAGGAGATATTTTTCCTTGTTCATATAAGTTACAGTTCAAAAACACCAAATGCTCAAGACAAAGGTGTCAAACTCCTTCATGCCAAAGGAGATGTTGAACTAATGGTTTGTTAGGTGAGCAACCTATGTCAAACCAAGAACAAAAGATTATGTCATTATCACAATCTAGTATGGGACTGCCTTGAAAGTTTTGATGCTTTCAATATATTTGTAGTGCCCAAAGAGCTTCATAGTCATGCAAATTTGTTGGCTGTCTCTATGACCCTCTTGGTTCCTCACCAAGATTTCAAAGATCACAAGTACACTATCAAGCTGATATTTTGACCAAATGCGACTGACAATGCCAATCATTGGCAAGTGTTTGATGTTGATAATAAAATCATGTGCTAGACTAAATTAGAAGAATAATGAATTATGGTAATGGACCATACTACTACACATCAAAATTAGGTAAATAAACTCTTCTACAAGAGAACAAGGATTCATGATTTTTAGACTAGAAATCAAGCCTTTCTATGGGGCAAGAGGAGAGAACTAAAAGGAATGCACATAAAATTTGATTCCTGGTGGAGAGGTCCATTCACCAATCATCGATTCTAGGGAGAAAATGGTTTCTTATTGATATATCAAGACAAAACATTATTTTCTCTGCCTCACAGTGGGTAGCATCTAAAGCACTTCAATTCTTGAAGTATCAGATAAGTCTGGTTGTACATATGTATATTTATATAGTCTTTAGTTATATTTGGTGATTTTTATTTTCATTTATTTTTGGCACCTTTATTTTTGGGTATCATGATTCTGTATCCTAATGGCATACTTAAAGGCATTGTTGATTCTATAATTTACTCCCTTTGATTGTTTTCATAATCGATGGAAGTTCCCCAACTAGAGCTAGCTATTGTTCTCAAAATATGTCACTTTTTTTTGGGGACAACATATCAACAAAATTCTCTCTTCCCTTCTCAAAAAATGTTCTGAGCACTCAAGTTATTCAATTTTTCAAGGCATTTTCAGTCAAGGGACTCGCAGGTTCAACGATTTCAATAACTTCAACAGGTGGGCTCTCATAAAGGAACAACTTCTAAACACTTAAGTAATTTCAAGGTTGGTTCAATGCCGAGGTTCAACCAAAAGGTCCATCGGCAGGCTTCAAACAAATGGAATGAACCATTGAACCATTGAACCATTTAACCCCGCTTCATCAAGGTTTAAAGGTTCAATGAGTTCAAAGGTTCAAAAAGAGTTAAGCACTCAATGAGTTCAAAGAAGTTTAACCAATTCAAAGAGTTCAATGAGTTTGAAGACTTTGGTAAGTTCAAAGTTCAAACAACTTTGAAGGACTTAAATGAAAGAAGACTTTGAAGAAGAAATATTAAACTGTTGAACTATTGAACCTTGAACAAAAATAGTTCAAAGGTTTAATGAGTTCAATAAAGTTTGAGAGACTTAGAAGAACAAAGGATTCAAATAACAAAGAATGAACCATTGAATCATTGAACCTTGAACTAAAAGAGTTCAAAGATTTAATGAGTTCAATAGAAAAAAAAAGGATCCAAAAAGTTTAAAGGACCAAAAGATTCAAAGAAAGAGAATGAACCATTGAATCTTAAACCAAAATGGTTCAAAGTTCAAAGGTTCAAAGGGTTCAAAGAAGTTCAAAGTGTAGAAAGGAAGCTTCAAGTGAATGGAATAAGTAGAAGAAGTTTAATAAGGAGTTCAACTAAAGGGTTCAAAGAATGATTGAACTAAAGAGCTGAGTGAATAGACAAGCTGATTGAACCACTTTGAACCATTGAACCAATGCACTCCAAGGTTCAAGGTTCAAAGTAGTTCAAGTGACTAAGTGATCATGACATCCCCATAGATGTCAAATTCAAGGTAATAAAATATCTGATGATTTTCAAATATGGCATGGACCCTGTGAACAAATTGAGTGACTAGCCAAAGAAGAAGCCAAAGGAGCCAAAAGAAAGTGAGAATATAACCTCAAGATCTCAAATCACCATGGAAGGATAAGATGTGGTGAGAAAAAAGAGAACAATGGTAGGAAATCTAGAAATATCTATAAGAGAGTTGTTTCTGGTAAGTGAAATAGTCCACCAGGTGGACATCAAAGAGCACGAGCACTCAATAACATGGCCTATTTTTCTAGATTGAGTAAAGGCAAAGTGGATAATTGTACAAATATCAGGAGAAGACCAAGCAGCCCATGCTTCAAAAGGAGACATTTGAGATGAATTGGCATGCCACAGTTAAGGCTGATGCCCTATTCTAGCATGGCCCCTTAATAGAACTAAAAATGCATTCAAGGCATTAAATGCAGCATAGGCCTTTCCATGAAACAAAGCACCCAAATCTTGTTGGGA
This sequence comes from Torreya grandis, assembly GCA_037957365.1. Classification (NCBI taxonomy): domain Eukaryota; kingdom Viridiplantae; phylum Streptophyta; class Pinopsida; order Cupressales; family Taxaceae; genus Torreya; species Torreya grandis. Next base: position 1,808,647 of record JARHVA010002283.1, on the reverse strand, counting down.
GTGCTATATATTGTAATCTCTTATTTTATGCAAAAGAGATCTCTCTGTTATAGAAGCAAAACTCTGTTTAAATTGAAAAGCATTTCCTAAGACTTTGAGCTTAGATTGTTAATCATATTTCATTATCTGAATGATAAAGCAAGTGACCTTTTAGACTTTGTGCTAGAATAGCTTGTGTTGTTGAGGAAATCGTTCTTATGTATGTTTCCTAAATGCATTCTTGTCCTATTAATTAAATAAGTAGAATTAGTGGAAGTAACTAGGAAGGTGTCCTGAAGCCTAGTCAACAAAAGTCAACATTGGTCAACCATGATAAAACTTAGTCAAAGGCTAAATTTATTTTTTAAATGTCCTAAAATGGTCTTTTAATTGTTTCAAAGTGTCTTCAAGTCATAAATTGGCCATTTTCTAGGTTTCATGTGGTAAAAGGGTCATTTAGCCACTTTTCTAACTAATTCATTGATTTATATGGATGATGGGAGTTAAAAAATATGTAATCAAGGTGGACAAGGTCAAATCATGTCAAAATCAGTTAGGTGATAGTTAAAATTATGTTATGATCAAAAAATGTTAGTTTTTCCTCAAAAATAGGAGCTTTTGGGCACTTGTATAGACTTCTTAAGTCCACCATCAGTTGAAAACATGGTGGAGTGACTCTTCACCTCCCCCTAGGTCATTTCCATGTTTTTAAAGGAATAATGTAAAAAGTTTCATCTGTAACTTGTTTTCCTCTATTTTCACTTGGTAAGCAAAAAAAGGAGTAACTTCATGTAGTTGGCATGGGCCGTAGAAGTGAAAATAGGAGGAGTGATTTTGGGGTTGGATATTAATTTGAATGCACTTAATTTTCATAATAATAACTTGATATTTTAAGTATCCAACTTTATGAACATTCATTTTGATTCTAGGTAGCTTTTTATGCACGTTCAACCATGAGGGGGTCACTATTTGAGCTTGTCTCAGAGTTTCTTATTTTGGATTGATGGATTTGTGTGTTGAAAGTGCCTCTAAATTATTTTCAAGATGTTTCCATGATTATTTTTTTTAGATTTAAATTGTTTGAAAGAGCCTCTTCTAGGCTTGAAAAATGTCTAGTTTGCACTTGCAGTCATTTCACTTGCCCTGGAAATGTTTCCCCCACATTAGAAAAAGGTGTTTTGGTATTGTTTTGGAGATGATCCTGATGTGTTTTGGGAATTAAATTTTTTAAAATTGTTCTTGAGGTGTTTTGAAATCATTCTTTTCATGTTTCTTGTCATTTCATGATTTCCTTGTATACCATAGTAAAAAAAACTCCATCTACAAAAGCATGTTGTCATCACAAATGTAAGTTTGAAGGTTTGACATAGTATTTAACCTATTTAGACTATTAACTTGCATTTAAATTTTGGATTCAGGCATGTAGGCACTAAAAAATTGCATGTTTAGAGAATGGTCTCAATTTTGCCTGTGTAAAAGGAATAATCATCTATGAGTGGTGTCATAATACGCAAACATACCTTCTAAACGTGTTTCAATAGTTGTTAAATACAATTAGAGGGTCCTTTATATGGGAAGGCTTAGATAAACCTCTTGATAATTCTAGTTTGACAAAGGATATTATCAAAACATCAAATGGAAGGTTGGATTGTATTTAGGCCCTTTTGCTCTAAAAACACTAAATAGAGGGGCAAGAAACCTTGCTTTTTTAATGTTTTATTCAAACCTCTTTATGAATTCTCTTTCCACACTTATTTGGTGTATCCAAGTTGTTCATGCATGTCCCTTACCATAATTTAATGATTTTTAATCCTAGGGATCCACTAAAAACTTCTCTCCTAAGTGGAATCCCCAAACTCACCTCTTGAAACAAGGCTTTCCCTACCCTACCTATATGGACTGAGTCCATTTTGCTATGATAAAATGACATTGGGTGGCTTGAGGATGTATTGTAACTGTTATTTCCTTAATTTTATCATTATTAATCCATATACCACTATTTAAAACTCTTTCTTTGCTTGTTTGGGCACCAAACTCTCATCATGTCCCTCATTTGCTTTTGACCCTATCTAACTGTGATAATGGACAAGGGATCTTCTTTTGGGTGCCTTTCATTGGATATTTTTGCCTAGGTATCAAAAAATTATATAGTATATTTGACTCACCTCATATTCCAATGTGAAACCATCTTTGAAACCTAACATCTTGTCTTTTTAGGCCTTCCAATTGTTTCATTGTCATTCATGGACTGAGACAATCCTAAGACCCTACCTATAGGTGAGAATGGCATGAATTTGGTGTTTATTTATGCTTTAGAAAATACTTTAGATTCCACAAGTTATTCTTTTTTGACATTGTAACATTCTCAACCCTAAAGTGCTTTAACACTTATCTAAATTCCATAATCCTTATTCCATTGTCTACTCAGCTATAGTTGGTTATTTTTCATTCATTTTAGGTCTATTGGTGTCTTATAGGTTAAGATGGACTTGATCATGGTTCCTATAATGGCACGGAAGTATTTATTTTCCTAAAAACCATGAAATCTCACCAAATTTTTCATAAACACACCTATTTCATAAACCTTACCCTTTTTACCTGTAGGTGATTCCTCACAGTCTTGTGTATAGATAGAGGAGTATGAATTCGGTATTGAGAGATTGAAATCACATTCTCTCATGGTATTTTAAACTTTAAAATATCATTTGAACCATTAGAATCATTCCAATTTTTATGGCACAACTCAGGACACCATTATGAAGAGTAAGGCAACTTTTGATCAATGCCCTGTAGACAACACTACCTTATTTCAGTGATTTTTTAGCCATCTTTGAGGGTCTAAATGACCACCTTCAACTAATCATTTTTCCTTAAAACTTTGGGAAATATTTTTTTTGTCTAGAGAATATAACTCCACCCAATTATAGGATTTAAATCATTTTATAAGTTCACTTTAAGAGGCCTGCAAAAACCCCCCAGGCCTCTATTTAGTGCTTTTAGAGCAAAAGGGCCTAAATACAGTCCAACCTTCCATTTGATGTTTTGATAATATCCTTTGTCAAACTATAATTATCAAGAGGTTTATCTAGGCCTTCCCATATAAAGGACCCTCTAATTGTATTTAACAACTATTGAAACACATTTAGAAGGTATGTTTGCGTATTATGACACCACTCATAGATGATTATTCCTTTTACACAGGCAAAATTGAGACCATTCTCTAAACATGCAATTTTTTAGTGCCTACATGCCTGAATCCAAAATTTAAATGCAAGTTAATAGTCTAAATAGGTTAAATACTATGTCAAACCTTCAAACTTACATTTGTGATGACAACATGCTTTTGTAGATGGAGTTTTTTTTACTATGGTATACAAGGAAATCATGAAATGACAAGAAACATGCAAAGCATGCTTTCAAAACACCTCAAGAACAATTTTAAAAAATTTAATTCCCAAAACACATCAGGATCATCTCCAAAAAAATACCAAAACACCTTTTTCTAATGTGGGGGAAACATTTCCAGGGCAAGTGAAATGACTGCAAGTGCAAACTAGACATTTTTCAAGCCTAGAAGAGGCTCTTTCAAACAATTTAAATCTAAAAAAAAATAATCATGGAAACATCTTGAAAATAATTTAGAGGCACTTTCAACACACAAATCCATCAATCCAAAACAAGAAACTCTAAGACAAGCTCAAACAGTGACCCCCTCATGGTTGAACATGCATAAAAAGCTACCTAGAATCAAAATGAATGTTCATAAAGTTGGATACTTAAAATATCAAGTTATTATTATGAAAATTAAGTGCATTCAAATTAATATCCAACCCCAAAATCACTCCTCCTATTTTCACTTCTACGGCCCATGCCAACTACATGAAGTTACTCCTTTTTTTGCTTACCAAGTGAAAATAGAGGAAAACAAGTTACAAATGAAACTTTTTACATTATTCTTTTAAAAACATGGAAATGACCTAGGGGGAGGTGAAGAGTCACTCCACCATGTTTTCAACTGATGGTGGACTTAAGAAGTCTATACAAGTGCCCAAAAGCTCCTATTTTTGAGGAAAAACTAACATTTTTTGATCATAACATAATTTTAACTATCACCTAACTGATTTTGACATGATTTGACCTTATCCACCTTGATTACATATTTTTTAACTCCCATCATCCATATAAATCAATGAATTAGTTAGAAAAGTGGCTAAATGACCCTTTTACCACATGAAACCTAAAAAATGGCCAATTTATGACTTGAAGACACTTTGAAACAATTAAAAGACCATTTTAGGACATTTAAAAAATAAATTTAGCCTTTGACTAAGTTTTATCATGGTTGACCAATGTTGACTTTTGTTGACTAGGCTAAGGATATCATTGACTTAGCATTCAACAATCTCATGGATAAGGTCATGAAAACATGTGTCATAATACATTGATACATAACCCCAACATTCTTCAGACAAAAATTCATGATAGCATAACAAAGGTTACTCCACAAGGTAGTGAATGCCACCTTTTGCTGATATGTGAGTGCAATTTAGATCTGGTTGTACCTAGAGAACCCATCCATGTCAGACATGATCTCAAAACTAGTGGTAAAATTAATAATATGGTCGATCAAAGGAGTCAAAAATTTATCCTTTGGGAAATCCATATTGAGATCCTAGAACTTGATTTAAATCCTAATTTCTCTATTCTTTTTTAGAATGGGAACAATGTTGGAAACCCATTGAGGGTAGTCAACACCCTGAATGAAGCTAACTTGGATGAGTTTTTGAAACTTAGCCTTGAATAATTGGGAGACTTTTTATGTCATTGGTAATTATTTTTGGTGAATAGGGTAGGATCCATCATTCATAATAAGGTTATGGATAATGATGTTAGAATCCATGCCCTTCATATCAGTGTATTCCCAAGTTAATACATCTAAAAATTCACGTAAGAAGGAAACTAAAATGTCCTACTCCTTAAGATTAAGGTTGGCACTAATATTAATGACATTTGTCCTTGATAAAGTGACAAATTTGACATCTATGGATATTTTAACATCCATAACATTGCCTTCCTCAAAGCTCTCTGGAGTGGGAGGGAGCAACTAGTCTAACACTTCAAGTTCAACTACAAGGACATTCACTGAGGGAATGCTTGGAGTTAGACCTTCAATGAGAGTGATATACAAACCAAGGAAATAAAATGGATAATGGTACTTACAATAAGACCTCATGATCTTAGTGTAAGAGTTTTCCTCCTTGAATAGGTTACATATCATAACATGAATGAAACAACACTCAATATTAGACTCAGATATTCTAGTGGTCTCAGTGGGAGATGTGTTGAGAAAGCATATACTTAAATGGGAAAATTTTAATGTATGAGGGAGTTCAACTTCAATAGAGACATCTTAGAAGAAGTCTCCAAAAATAGATGGTTTGGCCTAATGTTGAAAAGTAGAAGAGGGAGTTGACTAACACATACTAGACTTCGAAGGGATTAATGTGTATTGTTACTCGATTAGGTCATAATGGTCATCATTAAGAAAATGAGATTTGATAGTAGAGGGCATATGAGAACCCATATAACCCCATGAAGAGGTATCCAAAGCATCACTTGAGGATTTTTATTTGCATAGAGTAATGCCCAAGGTTCTAGGTCAGCCTTTAGAGTGTGAACCTCACCTTCATGAACAAATTTCACCATGTAAAATATGGCTGATGTGATGGCCTATATGGTGATAGTCTATAGATGGAAAAGAATCATTTTTTATGAAATATCAAGGTTTAACACAAAAAACTTAATTTTGACCATCTTAGGACCAAGCTTGATGTGGAGCTTCACATTCCCCACTGGCATAACTATGTCATTATTGAAACCAACACACCTATGGAAAGAATCAAAAAGCTTCTTTTGACTAATCTTGAGTTCATAAAATACATGCAAAGGCATGATATTCAAGGTAGATCCTTCATTTACAATGTACTACTTAAGATGGTAATCATCAATATAAGTTTCAATATAGAGATGGAATTGAGCCCTCTTTATAATAATTGAGGCATCTAACAAGGAGGTTGGGTTGAAAGATAAAACGTGTGGATGAGTGTGTCCAAGTGAATTAGAGTTAAATAACACTTTTATATCATCCTATAGTGGATCTTTGTGAGAGAGAATAAGCTTGTCAAAGATGAGGCCCCTTTACTTAAGACAAAGGTGAAGTAGGTCCTAGATGGAGATTCTAATTGAGAGGCCTTGTAACTCCTTTATGATGGAGTAAGGACACTATCTATCATGGGGAGGGATGTTATGCCAAAATTCAAACCTGATTTTTGGATTCCCTACCCTCATGAGATGGATAAGAGACCCAACAACACTAGTCTCTCTAATAGGGTTAGTGGCTTGACCTAATCACATGTTGATTAAAAAAATCATAAATAGTAGGAGTGATGTCAATATAAGTAACAAATTGCTACTCTCATGTTTGGATTTCCCTTTTGGGTCATCCTAAGAAGAGGATTCAAAATAGGTGGAACAACAAGAAGTAGAATGTGGGACCTTAGCCTTTGATTTCTTATTTTTCTTCTTCTTCTCCTTATCATGGTCTAGTAGAGGTTCCTTGAACATGTCCAACTTGAGCTTGGGCTCAACAAGAGGAGAAATTTGAGAATGAGGTGAGGCTTGCCCACAAGACTTTTGGGTGACATAATTAGCATCGTTATACCCCTTCATCTAATGGTAATTACAAAAATTAGTAGGGTCATAATGAAACACCATCCATTATTTTACTAGACTAGATTCAAAAACCTTATTTTTAGTTGGTTTATTGCTCATGAAATTCACTTCATGGATTTCCTTCTTGTCCTTCTTAGGAAGAAAATCAATGAAACCATCACCAATCACATTACGGTTGTGATCACATGATGAGGATGAAATTTGGGAAGGTATGAGTTACATGCCCATACACACCTCAAACACCTTGATATTTAGACACTCATTAACAAATTCATTATAAGAGGTGGGCTCACTCTTAGGGACCTCCAGGTGAACCTCCTACCTCCATGCTTACATTAACATACCATAAAGTTGGTCATTTGAGACCCTAGCTCTACATGTATGAATATTTAAACACCATCTATGCATAAAATCAAAGTTTAACTCATCTTTGGCCTATTCCATGGAGATGAGTGACAAGATACTGAGGTTAAAAGGTTTATAAATATCAAAATAATGGAATAAATCATCCAAAAAGAGTTGGAAACTAGAGAGAAAATTTGGAGGTAGATTCTAAAACTAGACAAGAGTTTCAGCTCATAGAGAATGAGTGAAGAGATTTAACATGTCTTTGTCCTATTTATAATCCATACACACCATCATAAATGATATAATATGATTTTTAAGACTGGATTCCAAAGTCCCATTAAACTTTGGTAGTTTATGGATAAGAGTAGGAAGGGGAATAACATGCATCTAAGGGGATAGATGATTCTGATAGAGATCCTCATAATCAATTTTGATAACAGGATAGAAATGAGATCTAGAAGGGGGCTCATGATGGTAACAAATTTGCCTATGCCCATATGAATCATCATAACCATGGTTTTGGATATCATGATGTTAAGGTGGATCTTAATAAGGAGGTCAGTCATAATAGAAATCATCTCTACCATGAGGTGGGGAATAGCCATAAGAAGTGTGAGAGTCCCCATAGGGATGATGGAAAGACATAGCATAATCATGGAAATGGTCATGATGAAAAAAAATTCATGATGTTGATCACATTCCATAAAACAAAGATCAATTGATGATCAATAAGACTCATGATACACATCCCATAGATCTATAGTCTAAAAATGGCAATTGAAATCATACTACTCATCATAAACTCTGAAATAAGGGCTAGGAGGATGGGAAGAACCCTCATGATCAATATATATTCCTAAGTGGGAATACATTTGATCCATATTATGGACATGAAGATGTTCTTATGGGAGAGTTTCCTACTCATAAAGAGGTGGGGGACTCATGAGAGAACTGGTCGAGGTACTTGACACTGAATGGGTATGACCTTTATCTCTAGAGGATGCATTCCATCAAATCCTAGGGGGATAAGAATGCACTTCATTCACTTGAAGACATCTATGATAATCATCAATGATTGTGTATAACTCATCCATTCTTAATAGATCAATATGATCCTCATTACCTCAAGTAGGTGAGTGAGATATGGCATGAGAATGAGCAAAAACATCCTTAGATGAATGAATCTTAGACTAGTGAAAAGGAGATTGAGTCCATTGGTTATAGTCCTACTAATCTTGTTCCCTTTCAAATTTAAGAGGGTGTATACTACCATTTTGGGAGTCTTATAGTGTTTAAGGCATTGCATTATAGTTGCAACTTGTTCATGAATGAACTCAGGGATGAGACCTTGAATCTGATGGGAGTGACATCCCAAGGGTAGGAGGTCAACCATAGGTGAAATGAAAAAAGAGAAACATAAAAGACAATAGAAAATGAAAATTTAAATATATCTAATAAGGGGATTAACACAAAACCAAATCAAAATACAATAACCAAGGTGAGAGATGAAATACAACTTAAATAAAATCCTAATAGCTAATAGAGAGGATTTGGCTAAGAGATCTCTAAATAGGATAAAACTAATGTAAACCATATGTGAGGTTTCATTAGGAATGATATAATGTATCTCTAAGAATTTGAATGGAACCACCAGTGTTTGGTAGGGTGATAAATCAAACCACTAAGAAGATAGAAGGCTCAGAGGTTATATGGGCTATAGGAGGTCTATAGTGGCTATTCAATTTGTCAGGTTGCACCAAGCTATAAATAGACTTGTAAAATAGGTTAGGGCTAGTAAAACTGAACACATAAAGTAAGAAGGAACCTCTAATAGATATAACCATAGTAAATTAAGTGGATAAACCTATACTAAGGATTGCATGAACAATATGAAAGCAATAATGCCGAATGAAATGAGATAACCAATAAAATGTAAATCTAGAAACTAAGGCAATTTGAGGCCAAATGAAAGATGTTTTGAACAAAAAAATATTTTTTCAAGCAAGGTTTCGAGAGAATTCCTACTCTATATTTGATCTATCTTTTCAAATCAACACTACTATTTTCTAATAATGCAATATTCCTAATTTTATCAAGAGAGAGAGAGAGAGAGGATTTGCAAAAGTTTTCTAGTTTTTTTTTAGAATATATAATCCTAACATGTAATGAGAGACATTTATAATTAAATCATAGAATGTAATGGTAAATATTTAAATAAATTAAGATAACTTGTAACCAAATGCAAATACATAAATTTTAGAACTATTCTAAATCATGCACAAAACAACTAATTTGCTAAAACAAAATAAACACTAGCATGTATACTACTACAAATAAATAAAAAGTTTCACTTTGAAAAGCAAAGTTACCTCCTATAAAACTCAATAGAGATGTGCATAATTTATACCAAATGATTTTCTAAGCCAAGAGGCAAGAGAGGAAGAAGATTAGGTTGTGTGTAAGCTGAGTCTAGACCAAGAGCCAAAAGTTATGGATGAGGTGAAGGAGATGCCACCAATATATTGAATATATAATGCAAAGAGCAAAAAATAGGTGAAATGGATTATTGAGGGAGAAAAGAACAACCTAAAATATTTATTAACACAATCAATATAAATGAGAATCATTAATAATAGCTACAACAATGTAAGGCATCCCTTGTCACAATGGAAGCTATTGTGCTAAGCAAGAATCAAGAGAGATTCAAGGAAACAACCAAGATTCCAATGGGGTGATCAAGTGGGAAGTTAAAATAAATAAAGTGATCAAGAGAGAGGCTCAAAATAATGATAATGAGGTATATATCTCAACCCTAATCAGCTAAAAAACCAAAAACTAGTTGTTTCTAGCCATTTGGGACCAAACAAGGGAGTTTTTCACATGTTCTACCTAGGTTGTAGTTTTTATAAAAAACATGTGGGATAGGCCAAAAATTTAATCCCTCAACTATGGCCTAGGTCAAAAAGAGGCTTAGGGTGGTCAACAAGTCCCTACAAGGGCCTCTTGGGGTCCCTAGAAGGCTTGTATGGCATGAGAAGAGACCAAGGTGGACTAGGGATGTGTGAGTGATGAGGTCTAGTGAGTGGCCTATGACTCTAAGTAAGATAACTAGGGTTGATAGTCTATAGTGAGCTAATGTATAATCATAGGGAGGAGTAGGGTCACAAGAAGTATGATTACAATAACTACCTAGTTTTACTCAGATTTGATATTACATATATTGTTATATCTATCTTGACACCCTTATGAATGTTATACATAATATACATCTTAAATTATAAACTTATCCTCAAACTATCTTACATTTTTATGTTTGATCTAGAGGACATTTTTGAACATCCCTTATCCTTCCTAAACTAGCACCATTGTATAAAGATCACTAAGATATTTTTGATGGTATGTGAAACTTGGGAAACAAAGCTCATTTACTCCATATATGGTTGGTTAAAGTTGGTAAACTAGTGGTCAACTAATGATGTAGAAAGTTTTGGGCACATGGAAAAAAATGGTTTGCACACCTCCAGTATTTGATGGTCATAAAAGGGCTGGCTATAAGGATCATATCTAGTGGAGCCTCCTTTTATGATGAAAGGGGACTCTATCACTGTGGTATATTAGTGTAATTTTTATATTTCTAATTACATTGTTTATATACTATATTATTTTTGGTGATTCTAGTTGTGAAAAGTGGTAGGATGAGTAGTGATATAGTGACATTATTGGATAGGCCCACATGGTAGGTCCTTAGGCCACCACATAGCTTGCCACCACTTTTCACTTTTATTTTCCAAGTCATTATTATGCCAAGTTCAAAGTAAATAACTCAAGACCTATCCCAAGTGATAGCTCAGAGTACCAACTCATCGAACCCAAATTGAGTTCCAACTCGATGAGATTGAGCTCATATCTTTTTAAACTAAGTTCAAAGGTTATAAATAATAAATATCGAGTCTTAGGTGTATCAAGTAAGCGAGATGTGGCCAAGACATGTTAGCATTGGGAGGCTTAAGCCTATAAAAATCCAAGTCAATCCTTATCCCCCATGAATGTGGGATTTAAAATCATGTAAAATATGCAAAAGGTAAGAGGCAGTTGGGAAAATATAACCCCCAACCTCTCATTTGTATTTCAATCCCTTTGTCATTCCACCAAAGGTGGATGGTTGAAATATAAAGGGAGGATATATTATTTTAAAAAAGGATTGTCATGAATTTGGGAGAAACAAAAGGATTCAACCCCATAACCTCTAGCCAAAAAGATAACCATTCTTGTCACTATGCCCATAATTGAAATGTGTATATAAATGAATGAAATCATATTTTTTAAACACACACAAATTTAGATCCTCTAAAGCATTGCAAGGATTTTTAAGCTAAGGTTTTTAGTGTTTATTTTGTAAGCCTATGGATTTTATGTAAAGCGATTAGAAGACACTCTTGGAGGTTGATAGTGGAGGATTATTTTAGAGATGCAGTTGTTTGATTCTAAATTATAAAAGAGTCATTATGTTGTAAAGGTAAAATTCCTATGGGAGACTTCATATGATATTTTGTATCATAATTTTTATAATTTGACTGTAAATGAGGTTATTTTCCATTGTAAAGGCAAACACCTATAGAACCCTCATATGTTATTTTATCAGAGTAGCCCATCACTATTATGGAGTTAAGTCATATTCCTTAGTGATGAGATACTGACCTATTTTAGAGAGTTATTTTAGTCTTTTACAAAGAATTATGCCTAGAATCTGGAGATGATGTGTATGTTTTGTGAATGAAGGGGAGATGAGTTCCTGATCAGATCAAAGTCTTCATGCATTTTGATTTTAGTACTATTGCAAATTATTGATCCATGGATGTAAGTTTTTTAAAATTATACTTTCATCTATTATGAATGGATTGGTTCATGTTTTTAGTGAACCCAGAGACATATCCCCTAAAAAGGTGAACTTTGTTATCACTTTGGTGTCAATGTGTCACTATTTTCCTTTCTACTTTTAGTTTTACTTGTAATATTGAAAGGTGAATGTTTACACTATAGAATTAATTTAAATAGGGTTTTATATTCACTTTATATTGATTTTAGATGTCAATTATCTATTTAAGTATGGGTGGAATAATTGAAATTGATATCCATTTAAAAACTATTTGATTAAGTAGGGGGTTCCCTATTAGTTTAAGGATCAAATTTTGGTATTAGGATGGATTGATTATGGTCATGTTTTTTATTTTTTTCTTCATTTTATTCTATTTGATTTTACCATGAAATATTGGCTAGTGTAATGGAGAATTTGAAGACGTTACAATCCATTGGAAAAAGACAAGCTTCTAACAACCAAGATTCCAAAATCACTAGTCCTACAGGGATCAGTTCGTAAGAGAATGCATGCCATCACTAGAGGATGATGAGAGTATGTGACAAATGATGTTAAGAATGGATTAATCCTTTCTTGGGAATCATCCAAATAAAATTCCAAGCATTTTTAGTGGTATACATCTGGTAATAACAAGTTTGATCTTGTTATCATATTAACATGGTTTGAGGTAAAAATGGTTTTCTATTTGGGTTAAGCAAACTTTTTGGACTTGTATATTATTCTAAAGTTGTGTGTAGTGAAGTACAAGTTATTTTTAGGGTAAACCATAGGTAAAGACTCAAAATATATGCCAATGAGAGATAAGTAGATTTCTCTCATGGAACTTGCTTATAGGGTGATGAAGGTATGGAGATGGATCCAATTAGTATTAGTATTTTACACAATGTTTTGATAATCATGTTGTGTAGCCTTTATTTTTGGTGAAGTGACTATATTTTTAAAACCTATGTCCTGATAAATAGTAATCAAGTGAAAAGACCACTTGCTATGGTAAGATATGGAGAATGACAATATGACATTGTTCACAAAGTTGAACAAGTTTTGTACTTTAGTTTATTAGGTATTAATTGGTTGTTTAAAATTTAACCTTCACTCAACAGAGTGTATAGTTCATAGTTTTGAATGAAGGTAAAACTATTCCAATGATTCTTGTATATAAGAAAATGGTTATATACACAATATATTGGTTGATATCCATGTTTGATTAGATAACCTTATGTGGCTTGTTAGAAATAAAATGTACCTTGTTTTAGAATTATTACAGAACTTATAAAAAAATAGGTTTCATCATTACCTTGTATTGAATGAGGTTTGATGTGGTATAGCCTTATATTCAAGTTGTGGAAACCATGAAAGAGGATAAACTTTGATTTGGTGAAAATGCTTTCTTGGATAGTTTTGTTTTGCATTGCTACAAGCTTGATAAGCATGTTATTTTTCATTGTTAATACTTTTTGGGATTACTTATTTATCATATGGAGGAATTTTTAACCAATGTTGAATGCAAAGATATACCATTTGTTATAGTGGATTTGGAGCAATCAATCAGTGGGAAGAACTCTGAGACAAGTTTATCATTCTTAGTTTATCCTTTGATGTTAATGATATTTGCTTACTGATTACTTGCAGCAAATGGTGAGTCTGGTAAAGAAGATCTATTCAAAAATTATCTAAGTTTACTTATCGGAGTTTGAAATGGATTTCATTTTCCCTCTTCATATAAGTTTACAAAATCTAATTGGTGATAGCCTTAGGAGAGAAAATGGTATGGGTAAACTTGTGTTGTTTTGACTCATTTTGAGAAATACTTTGTATTGAAAGATTGTACCTTTGTGTATATTTTACCTCATTGTTGAGAGATTATCCCTGTTCAGGAGATAACCCCTTTGTGGAGAAACTATACCTCATTGTTATAAATAAGATGACATTACAAAACTAGAGTTACCTATAGTAGGAAAAACATTGTGACATGTTTATCATGCTTAGTATTTCTTCATACATTTTTGGTTTTCAAGCTCTATTGTGAAAAATACAAGATGGATTTGGAGTTTTGGCAATAGTTTATGACAATTTTTTATGCTTGGAATTTCATAGCATATTGACTTCAATTTACTTATATTAAATTTACTCATATATATATATTGATGCGTGCAAGAAGATGTGGATAGAAGAGATGCATTACCCTTAGTTGGAGAGTTGACCCGATTGGGAGATTTTTTCCCCCTATGTAGATAATCACCTTTAGTTACTGTTGGCTCCTGTATATTTTGATCAGCATAAGAAGATGGATTTTTCAGTGAAGAGAGTTCATGGAGGAGGTGTACCTTCATTTTTAGAAAATTTAGAGATTGTGCCTTTTGGAGGCAAAAAGGACTTTGTGGGGAGGTTTGATTTGGAAGACTTTTTTGAACATCCCTAATCCTCCTTGAAATATCACCATTACATAAGGATCATTGAGATATTTATGATGGCATGTAAAACTTGAAAAATAAATATTACTTGCTCTAGATATGGTTGATCAAATTTTTGGTCAAATTTAGTCAACTTGTGGTCAACTATTGACATGGCAAGTTTTGGGCACATGATGAAAAATGGGTTTGTGTGCCTCTAGTCTTTGATGGTCATAAAAGGGTTGGTTATGAGGACCATAGCTGATGGAGCCTATTTTTGTGATGGAAGGGGAATCTACCAAATTAGTATATTAGTGTAATTTTTATATTTCTAATTACACTATTTATATACTATATTATTTTTAGTGCTTCTAGTTTTGACAACTAGTAGGATGAGGACCGATATAGTGGCATTATTAGAGAGGCCCATGTGGCAGGTCCTCAAGCCACCACATGGCCTACCACCACTTTTCACCTCTATTTTCTAAGTCATTATTATGTTGAGTTCAAAGTAAATAGCTCGAGACCTAGTCCAAGTGCTAGCTTGGAGTAACAAATCATCAATCCAAATCGAGTGCTAGCTCAATCAGACCAATCTCATATCTTTTTAAATCAAGTTTGAAGGTTCTAAACAAAAAATATTGAGTCTTAGGTGTAGTAAGAAGAGGAGATATGGCCAATCCATGTTAGTATTAGGAGGCTTAAGGGTATAAAAATCCAAGTTGATCCTTATTCCCCATAAATGTGGGATTTAAAATCATGTAAAATATGTAAAAGGTAAGAGGTGATTGAGGAGGATCAAACCCCCAACCTCTCATTTCTATTTCAATCCCTTTTTCATTCCACCAAAGGTGGATGGTTAAAATGCAAAGGGAGGATATGCTATTTAAAAAAAGGATAGACATGATTTTGGGAGAAAGAAGGGGATTCAACCCCATAACCTCTAGCCAAAAGGATAAGCATCCTTTCCACTATGCCCAGGATTGAAATGTGTATATAAAGGCACAGAATTATATTTGTTAAATACACACAATTTTGGATCCTCTAAAGCATTGTAAGGCTTTTTAAGCCAAGTTTTTTAGTGTTTATTTTTTAAACCTATGGATTTTATGTAAAGGGATTATAAGACACTGTTGGAGGCTGATAGTGGAGGATTATTTTGGAGATGTAGTTATTTGATTCTAAATTATAAAGGAGTCATTCCATTGTAAAGGTAAAATGCCTATGAGAGATTCATATGGTAATTTATATTAGAATTTTTATAATCTGACTGTAAATGAGGTTATTTTCCATTATAATGGCAAACACCTATGGAACCTTCATATGCTATTTTATTAGAGTAACATGTCACTATTATGGATTTGAGTCATATTCCTTAGTGATGAGATATTAACCCATTTTGGAGAGTTGTTTTACTCTTGTATAGAGAATTATGCCTAGATTTTAGAGATGATGTGTAAGTGCTATAAATGAAAGGGAGATGAGTTCCTAATCAGATTAGAGTCTTCATGTAGTCTAATTTTATTACTATTATAGATTATTTATCCATGGATGTAAGTTTCATAAAATTGTAAATTCATCTATTATGAATGGATTAGTTCATGGTTGTAGTGAACCTAGAGATGCAGCCCCTAAAAAGGTGAACTTTGTTATCACTTTGGTGTCAATGTGTCACTATTTTCTCTTCTAATTTTAGTTTTATTTACTGTGTTGAAATGTGAATGTTTACAATGTAGAATCAGTTTAAATAGGGTTTTCTATCCACTCTATATTGATTTTAGAAGCTGATTATCTATTTAAGTATGGGGGATAATTGAGATTGATATCTATTTAAAAACTATTTGATTAAGTATGGGGTTCCCTATTAGTTTACAAATCAATGTTATGTATGTACATTATATTATACTATTATGTAGTTATAGTATATGATCTAGCTAACACATATTTTATAGAGATTTTTCTTTTGAGGATAATTATTTTACATGTTCAACAAATACCCTCAAAATAAGGGGCATTCATAGGGGTTTATCATAGAGATCACACTCCTATAATGTATTCATAGTACATTTTTATCACACAAGATTAGATTATAGAAAATCAAACTTAGGTAAACATAATAGGAAAATAGTGACACAAAAAGTAGTATAGTTACATAAAAATTAGACCAGGACACTATCACCCAAGTTGGGACACTATGACCACATTAAAAATAATGGTACTACTATCCAATACATTGTGCTCTTGTTTAGTAGCCTCAAATTCAAAAAAACCTAGATTGGATAGAAAAGTATAGTAGGTACATTACAGGTTTGCATAGATTTAGTTATAGATTTATTAGTTTTACTCATATTCATACTAATTTAGCTCAAATTTATATCAGTTACTTAGATTGGAAGAATCATGCATGGGATTACCATTATCATATTTAGTTCAGTTACCCAAATGTAGAATATTATAGCTCAGTCCAAAATACATATGCTCAGATATCAAATTTAGGGGCATGTGAAGACACATTATTTTTGTATGCTCACTTACACATCTATTGATCATATGGAATGATAAATTCTATGTCATTATCTATGATATATGCATCTAGCATCATATTATAGGTTTCACACTAGCTTCATGCCTTACTCCATCTACAGTGGTTGGCATTCTTGAGTGGCCTAAAGCTATCTAATGTACTCGAGTGGCCATAGATCCAACATACCTAGTTATACATTTACAATTACTTCACGTAGTTTTAGTTTTAGATACACCTAATACACATGGGTGGTAAAAGATGGAGTCATATACTACTTGATTTATTGATCCACATACATGAGAGGGTTAGACACAACATCAATCCAATCCAAGCTATTCACAAGTCATGATCCACCAAGTAGAAGTGGGCAATGATGGAGTCAAAAATAGATTGATTTCTTGAGCCTTCCACACATGAGGATTGAGAAATCCATTATCTCATTCCAGGATATTCACTAATTGATCACTATATACATGAACACACACATGTTGTCACTAGGTTTATGTATTGGTTCATGTACCCAATGAGGTGTGTTCATTCTATTCATCTCTCTTACTCTTTACTCATTTTTACTTAGTTTTACTTCTTTACTTAGTTTAGTCTTTTGATTTTAATATCTCTTAAGGACTAATTTATGCATGTTTCACTTATAGTACATGCATTGTATCATGTTTCACATACTCAGACCTAGCTTCATAAGATTCACATCTTAGGTAAGTCTAGGTATGCTTCTTCTTCCTTTATCCTAGTCATTTCACTTTGCTACATTTCTAGAATAAAGTGGGGGAAGGTAATCACCTAAAAGTGGTATTTGAGTGATAAGAGTGATAATTAAGACTACATATCCTTAGATTAGTATTAGAACCTATCTTAAAGCCTATTATCACACTTATCTAGCCTTTGTGTAGGCCATAAGTATCCTTATTCATCCATAAAGTAGTCCCAGACCTTCATTTTCCTAATACTGGACCTTCTTGCCTAGTGTTCTACTAGTTAGACAATAGTTCCATAATAAGTACACTAGGGCCACATGGTGCTAGTGTCCAAAAGATGGTGTTAATGTCCTTTCCATCTCTTTTCCCCAAATGGATATCTTTTCAAAACTTGAACTTCCTAGGATCAACCTAGACCTCTTTTATCACCTACATAAATATCATAATAGTATAAATAGATGAATTTTATCCCTCTAACCACCACATGGAAATTTGATGCAAAATACACATTAAAACTCAAAATAAGTTGTGCACCATTAAGGTTATCAGTCCTTATTCTACCCTATTTTTACATATTACTATCTACAACTATCCTAAGTTTAGATTAATTAGATTTATAGTCTCAAGCACATTCAAAACACTGACAACCACTATCATAATAGGTTTACTTTCATTTACACTAGCAATTAGGTGGGGAGAATTACATCAAGATTGATCCCTCAACAAATTACTAGTATGTAGGCAACCCTCATCACAACGGGGTGTTAAGGATGCCCAACCTACCCCACTAACTAACACATGTTTTAACTTGTATAAACTAGATACCTTAACTACATGTAGGACTAGGGTTTTCTCAAAAAATTAGTTATTATAAGAAATATATAGGGTTTTCTAACTTGTACATGTAGGAAGAAACCTCAAAGATCCAAACATAGGTTCACCCAAAAACTCTGGATAGTCATTCATAGAGGAAACTACCACCTATATCAGGACACTACTACCACATTTCCAATAATGGCACTACTATCAAATTATGGTACTACTATCCAAAGGGATTATGATACTAGGATCTTATTTGCAACACTCAGACTAGATTTTACCTTAATATATAACACCTAGATCATCTATCTCAATTGTTTTCTAGCTAAGTTCTTACTTGCACTATTTATTACTATTTAAAAAAAATTAAAGCTATTCAATTTGATAATAAATTAGTGGTTATATTTACTACATATTATTACCCTAATTTAACATACTCAACTCTTTAAAATACATAAGATTTATGCACTGTTAAGTCCTAAAAGGTTAAAATAGTATACATTATGGGTCAAGATGATTCAATAGTTATTTTGGTTCTCTACATGGATGACCTATTAATCACATGGAGGTTTTTATCCACCATCATAGTATGTAAACTTAATTTTCTAATAGGTTCTCAATGATTGACTTGGGCTTGTTGCATCACTTCCTCAAGATTAAAATTTCTCAGTCTGACTCTAAGATCACTATTGTATAATCCATGTATGCTCTTGATTTGTTTGCTCAATTTAACATGGATGACTATTTTTATCAATGTCGAATTAATTGGTTATACAAATTTAGATTGGGTTGATGATGTTTAGAATTGTAATTCTACTTTACGCTATAGTTTTTCTCTTGGTTTAGGTATGATTAGTTGTTTAAGAAAAAGGTAGAATGTTATTGATTTATCTTTCACAGGGGTGGAATATAGAGAATTTTTTAATTATACCACTAAGGCTATTTATATTTAAGGGATTCTAGCTAAGTTTAGCATCTAGTTTTGATAACCAATAGTCATCTTCTACAACAACCAAAGTATAAGCTAGATCTTCAAGAATTTTTTCCTCTATTAGAAGACCAAGCATATCAAAATTTACATGCATTTAATTTGGGAGCTCATCCATGATAAATACATTAATATCTACTAGATCCAAACAATGGACTAAATTGATGATATATTCAATAAAAACTTCTCTTTGAGATAAAGTATCTCCATTTTTAGGTTATTCTTGGGTTTCAAGCAGTTTTGACATCCTCCTCTAGAGGAATTTTCTATATACTTAGGTATCTCATTAGGGATTTTTGCCAAGACCCAAATCTTCTACCTACCTAAGCTAATTTTAAGGGGGGGTGTAAATGTTAGCTTTTACTCACTCTATGGTTTTACCTACACTATCTAATTAGTTTGATTAGGTTTATAATAGGTCATTAGGGAAAATGTAATTTAATTCATTTTATAATTGTGAGTTGAGTTAATTACCTTTTTGGGTGACCTAATTACTCACTATATAATGTACCATCCTATGTATTTTTTGGTTAATATGCACTAATACAAATTTTGGTTTTGAAGATAAGCTTATTCTATTTTGATTTATTCTTTAGATTTCATTACTCCATAAAATTTTAGTTTCATGAATTTAATCCTATCCAAACCGATCCTCATTGTGGCCCACTCTAATAACGACGTGCATGTGGATGAAGGATGGACAACCTGTTTTAATTTTTTCATTTATTTTTCCCAAAAGACACTATTTTTTTCCTTAAAAATAAGGAAAATATACTTTGAACAACATTTTATAAAAATAAAAAATTGAATGTGAAAGCCTAAAAGAATTTGGGATAAAATATTTTATATGTAAGTATATGAATAAGAATAAATGGATTACTATTAAATTATAACAATTACTCAAATATATATAATTATCTATCATAATACATGTGTAATACAAAAAAAAATTAATTAATATGTAACTTGATAAAAAAAAATGTGCAAAAATATTTCGCCATAAACTTTGAACTTGTTAAGATAGGTAAAACTTCTGCCATAGAATTTGAGCTTTCATAAATAGGTAAAACTTTCATCAGGGACTTTGACCCTACTTGTGAAATTTAGAACTCCTACAAGATTTTGAGGGTACAAATGCAACACAAATACTTGCATATCCTGGTTTGGAAAACAAACTTGAAAATAGGTTGCTCATTATCAACTAAAAATTATATATTTCAATGAATACATTTTAAAATTTAGTAGCCAATATTCATAACTTTTAATATGGGATGTCATTTAAAATATTTATGGTCTTGAAAATTTTTATTATAGAGGAACCTACATAGCATGTGAATATTATGGATATCCCAAGGTAGCTTATGACTTTCATTATCTTCTATCAAATGACAAAATACTTATACTCATTGACATTGTTAAAATCTTGGATAAAATAAACATAATAGAAGTGGATTTAGCCCATAGAATTGTTCTAAGAGGTACTTATATAAATGGTAGCATGGTGTTTGTTGGACTACCAGGTTGATATTAAATTAGTGAACTCATGTGAGATTATTTTAAATTCTCAATGAAATAAATTGAGATTATTAGCTCTACAAAAACCTTGAACAATGAAAATGCAAATGGTCAAATGAAACAATAAACCACCTATAACCAATTCCTAAGATACATTGATTATATTCTTACTTAAGCATATATAATTCATTATATTTAAATCTATGTAGGCTCAAACCTCATTGCCAATATTCCATTTATTAATTTTTCAAATATCAACAATCCGACATGGGTATTAAATTAAAATGGCCATAATATCTCTTCAAAACTCTTAGTGAATAAAATATCTCCTTAGCATTCAATTGAAGTCTTACCAATATTTAAATCTATATAAATATCAATATTATCAAAATTTATCAAAGAAATTCAATTTATTGACTATGGTTTGGAGCCTATGTAAAACGTTATACCTTTAATGATATCAAATATGCCCTGAAAAATTTGTAAGTCTTCAAAACCTTAGGATAAAGTTTAATCATTTTAAATTATTAGGATATATTTAATCTTTGATGTTTAATAAGTTGAAGGCTTCCATGACAAATTATAATCTGATATTATTTTTTATGGAATTTTTACTCATGTAAATTTTAGTCATAATTACCCAAATTACTTCCACAAGTAGTCACTATCAATTGTTTTTTCCCAAAGGTTTCATGGTTATGACAAAAGTATAATATAGAGATTTTTGTGTAGTTGGGGTTTTAAATCATTTTAAGCATACTAAATTTTTTAATTCATTAATATATTTGTGCATAAAATACAATAATAGTTTCATATAATGGATAAAAATTGGATTTGGAATATACCTATTATTGCATGTAGCTAAGGATGGAGTGGGAATTATTCATTAAAAAAAATACTAGGTTATGAAGGACTTCATATACATAAAGACTATGTGGATAGTGACATTCATGTCTAACCCATGAGCCATGAGCCTCCACACACGAAACAATAAAATTGGGGCATGATAATTAAAATAATGCATAGGAATATTTAATATCCAAATGCCATGCATGTTTGTTCCTTTGATGTTTGTTTATTCCACCATGACATATGTTGTGATATAAAGGTACAAGGTACACCAAGAGGGATAGATATCAAATAATAAAATTTCATTATTTAATAAATATAAATTATTTATTAAGGTGTATCTATTAATATTCTAATTTTAGAGTAATGATTGACCAAGTGAGGGTTTATCAAAGTATATCAAATTTTTAGAAATCTATAAATTTATATCATGGTAATCTATGTGCAATTATATGATCCATGAAACTATCATTTGCATAATCAAACATCAATTCATTAACATCATGTAGTGCGTATAAATTTAAATATAACATAATCATGTAAGAACCATGTAACACCTTGTTCCACCTCATATCATGTTGTAAACCATCTTGAACTACAAAGTTACATTGTGCCATGACACACCACATTATGAAATGACACAAAACATCCATACTATATAATATCATTATGGAGACATCTTAACACATTTCACCATGTTTAATAACTTGAAAAAATATGAAACCACCATGTGGAGTAGTCCTACCACCTTGCACCATGTTGTAGACCATCCTAGATGGTACAACCATATTTTTGAGACTTTTTTGCATACCTTAGACCATCCAATATATTAACTATATCTCCATTAAATAGTAAACAAACTAATATAATGACAGTTCAATAAATGAATATCATATCATAACACCCATGTATGAACCAAACCTTATACAATATATACTAGGGGTTCCTAAAGGTCTTACACCCTTCTATGCCTTGTAAATTACAAGAAATTACATTATTAATCATAAATAATATGTTATTAAATGTGATTTATATTTGATTTTATTATATAAAAATTCAATTTATATTTATTATATTGTAAATGCTTATAATATATTGATACCTCTATTGATTGAGGTTAATATTTGATAGTCCTCTCTACTAGTCAAGCAAAAACTTGTTGATGGTAATAGTGATAAAAATTGAACCCTTGATAGTGATTCCAAGGGATTAATTCCTTTCATAGTATTGAAAATCAAAAATCACTCCCCCAAAATAAATTTAATTTAATTTTCATTTATGAAGGGATATAATTTATATAAAATTATAAAAGAATGGAGACAATAGGAAAGAATATGTCACACTATTATAAAGTGTTTATTGGTTGGGGATAAATATCACTCATGACCCTCAAGAGTTAGCCTGATAATAACCTTATTTCATTAATGTGATCTAATAATTTGAATCAAGAGAGGATGGTTAGTATGGTGTTAGTTCTAAAATGAAAACAAAATGGAATAAACACACTAATAACATAACATCTTTGAGCCTAGATACTAGGGAGAGCTTAGTTAACAAAAGAAAATGACAAACAAAAATAAAAATAAATGAATAAAAACATATGAATTCCTTCACCCTCCTTGGATGCTCTAAATGCCTTTGTAGTAGTGGATTTCTTGGTTTTGTGCTTATGAAGTCCTTGGCAATGGAAGCTTGGCTACCTCCATCTCTCCTTGGCACCTTTGGCTTATAGCTTGGCTTGGCTTGGAATCAATTTGGCAGGGTAACACTAGTTTATTGAAGATTTTAGAATCAATTGAGCATTATAAAATTGCATAATCAAGACTTAGAAATGATGTGGTGAGGCCTCCTATTTATAGATTTTTACAAATATCTAGAATCAACCTGAACCATCCATCTTGAGATTGAGATGTGTGGTTGAGGATTAATTTGATTTTTGGAATTAAGTTTTTAATTATATTCATCATGGAATTGGAAGAAGGTGACATTAATAGGTATGGAGGGCATCATGGAAGGCATCGATGAGGCATGGAGGGCATGAATCATGATATTTGTGGCATTTATGACCTAGGGATGTCTTCCCAAGAAATGAGGTCACCTAATGATGTAGATATTAAATATTCATTTCTAAAAACAAGTATTCAACAAGTTTCCATGGAATTATTAATTATGCCTTGATTTGGGTTAATTAGCTCTTAAGCATGATTAAGCACTTTGTGCATAAATTACCCAAATTGATCAAAATGCCTTGTTATTAGTCCAAACTTTGACTAGATTAGAATCTAAATTCAATGTCAGATGTGTTGGATTTGTATTGCCATTTAGGATATTACCAAAAACAAATAACAAAGGCACGTGTCTCATGCCAGAGATTTGATAGGAAAGAGCAATCCAAAGCACCTAGGTGCAAAATTGGCATTTTGACTCAAAATGATCTTATCAAAGTTAGTTAACCCATAAATTGAATTTTCCCATTTAGGGACACCCTAACTAAAATCAGCACTTGAATATTTCAGTTTCACATCATTTATCATTTTTTAGTGTTTTTAAGACAAATTGTGCATTTTCGGTAGAAATTAGCTAAAAGCCTAATTAAAGGTTATCGATGGCCAGATTTAGGTGTCTATAGTTTGCCCTTATTTGGGAAGGCATTGAAAGATATAATCATAGTAATGTCTTCTCAAAGAATGAAAAGTTCATGTGTGCCTACTACTATAACAATGATAAACTAACTATATGATGTCCCCTCGAAGGAATGGTTGGCACAAGTAGGTCAACAAATGGTCCCTCGAAAAGAAAGAATAAAAATGATGGGACTAAAGAAAGGAAAGATGATTGCATGAAAACATAATGATACTGAAAAAGTAACCAAAATCATTGAGAATTCAAGTGGGACATTGCACAATGGTGTGCCCAAAGGTGGTTATAAGCATTATACCCCAATAGTGGCAACATAGTATGATAACATAATGATTTGCCCAAATGTAATTATAATTACTAAGAATATGGAGCTACCCTAATTAGGATAGAAAAATAAGAGAAAAACATGCCCCTATATAGGTAGAAAAAGTAAAGTGATGATAACACAATGATTTGCCTAAAGGTGGTTATAATCATTTAGAAATGCAAGTGGGATGGTGTGAAATGATTTTCCCATAGGCAGTTATAATAATTGGACCCTAATTATAGAAAACATGATAAGCTTGGTTGAGGATGATGATAACTTAACATAGATGGTAATGATAAATTGGGACAACCTACTAGTGGGGAAATGCTCATTTAAACTAGTAAAGATTGAAATTCTTTCATGGTTAATTACTCTATTTGGGATATGATTGGGAGTGAATCAAGATTCTAGTGCCAAAGAGATGCCACCATTGCTAAATAGACTTCTTGAAGTTAAGGTTTGTTGGAGTACATTCTGGTGGGAATCATGGTATAACATCATGAGGACTTGGATGAAATATGCATGAGAACTAACTTTCATAATCTAATACTAAAATAGAAAACAATGCACCAATGATAGAAACCTTGATGACAATGTAAACATATGAATATGAATGGATTCAAGTATAAGTGTGGGCAAGGAATCACCAAATGAACACTCATAAACTAAATCAAGGTAATAGTGTTGAAAGCAAACAAACCAAATAGAATAATTAGAAACAAATTAAAAATAAATAAATAAACAAACCAAAATTTTAAAAAAACAAACAAAAATCTTGAAAACAAAAGCAAAAGAAAACATCCTAATAATGACCATGCCTTAGTAAGGTGGATCGAGGATATTTGATAAGGCTTAGATAGGATAAATGTTTTTGGATTTTTGAAATATTTAATTTTTTTAGAATTTTGAGGTATCTTAACTCGTTAGAGAATGATAAGATACCTATTCACAAAATGGCGAGAGTGTTTGGCTTAGGTTGCTCAAAAAATAGTGAGTGTGGATTAAGTTGCTCATAAAATGGTGAGATCGTGGCTTAGGTTTCTCACAAAATGGTGAGAGTGTGGATTAAGTTGTTCACAAAATGGCAAGAGTGTGGCTTAGGTTACTCACAAAATGGTGAGAGTGTGGGGAAAAGGGTGACTGAGATGACCTCAATAAGTATCAAGTACTACCTACATAGTCCTAGAGTAAGACCTCAAGTCACTGTAGTTCTACCCTTATAGTAGAGGAACTTGACAAGTGTAGCAATCAATTCAAATAAAATAGGCATAGTTGGTAAAAAGGCATAGTATGACATAGGAAATGGTGAGTTGGTACATCAATGCTTAGTGTTGCCCCTAGTTTTCCCATAGCTAGTTATAACTAGGACACAATGGCTTAGATCAATGGTACTAATTTGACCAAAGGTGGTTATAATTAGTATTAAGACTAGTGGTAAGAAAGGAATAACAAATGAAGAATGTAACTACCAAAATATCTATCACACTATCCCAAAATATGATCTTTGTTTGAAGTAATTGAACCAACGAATGAAACTAATCAAATACCTTAATGATAAAAATGCAAATGGCCAAAAATGAAGGTTAAACAAGCTTGGATTTAGAAGACACTAGGCTAATAGATCGGTAGTGGAAAGTGGATACAGTGAAGAGGATGGATAAGGATGGTATTTGTACAAAGAATAATAGTGATAAAATAACATAACTAAAATGGTCCTTATAGACAATACACTTTAGCACTCAATCATAATATCACTTGACATAAATAATATTCATTGGCTCTATAAGTTCATCATCATCTGGTGTGGCAAGCTTGTATGCTTCTGATCCATAATCTACAATGATGATGAAAGGCCCTATCTAGTTTGGTTTTAGTTTCCCTTTATGCTTCTTCTTAGATATGGCATTATTTTGGTTTTATTTAAGAATAAGATCACCAAGTTAAAATATTCTATACTTAACACACCAATTATAGTGGCCTTTGAGTTGGTTATGATATGCTTGAATATTATTGAGTGTAGCCATGTGTTTCTCATCAAGTAGGTCTAGCTCTTGTAAGTGAGCTAATCAATAGTCATGATCATCTAGGACATACTTAAAAGAGATTCATAATGAAGGCCATTAAACCTCAATGGGAAGGATGGCTTTACTACCATAAAAAGTGAGAATGGAGTGGCTCCTTTGTGGTTACAATGATTGGTACGGTATGCCGAAAGGGTAGGGAATATTTGGAGGTGCCAATCATGATTGGCATCATTGAAAATCTTTTTGAGAATGTTGACAATGGTTTTTTTGGATGCCTCAGCCTAGTCATTACCTTGAGGGTAATATGCTATATAAAAATGTTGTGTGATGTTCTATTCAGTACATAGCTTATTGACATCCTTGTTTTTGAATGATCCTCCATTATCAGAGATAATTTCAGAAGGGATACCATAGTAGAAAATGAGATGGTTGAAAATGAATTTGGAAATTTGCTTTCTAGTCACATAAATGAGGGGTATAGATTTAACCTACTTAGTGAAATACTTTAATGGTGATAAGGATATGTTTATGGCCATTGGATGAAGTGGGGCTAATCTTCCCAATGAGGTCAATTCCCCATGTATAAAATGGCCATGGTGTCAACATTGGTTTCTAAGTTTTTGTTGGGGCATGAATCAAATTAGCATGCCATTGACATTTGTCACACTTTTTTACATATGTAGTGGTATTATGCATCCATTCTAGGCCAATAATAACTCGTATGAAATTTTTTTTGTATATGATTGCCTTGCTAGAATGAGCTCCACATACTTCTTCATGAACTTCTCTTAATGCTAGTGTAGACTCTGTCAAAGTTAAACAACAAAGTAGAGTTCCATCAAAACTATGATGATAAAGGGTGGATCCAAGTAGAGTATAACAAGTGGAATGATAAATGAAGGCTTTGTTTGTTTTTGAGATAGGTTTGGTGGTATAGCTTGGTCATGAAGGTATTTATAAAGGTCTAAATACTAGATATAATTAAGACCAATAATATCACAAATCATGGCAACGGTTGAAGGTTTATGAGTTGGTGCTGACAAATTCTCAATGAGGAACTAATACTCTTTAGCTTTATCTATTTGTCAAATTAGAAAACCAATAGTAGCCATGGCATCTACATGTCTATTACTATCCCTTGGTATGTGCTCAAACTAAATGTTGGAAATTATTTCTTAAGAGTGTTGACCATGGTTTTATATGGAACCAACTTATAATCTTTGGTTTGAAAATGATATATGACCTAATTGATGATTAACTAAAAATCATCATAAACTTGGAGATGAGGTATATTCTAATTCACTACTTATCAAAGTATTGTAACAAGTACTTCATAATCAACCATGTTGTTTGTGTAAGGAAAGTTGATTCTAAATGATTTATGGATTAGATCCCCTTATCGTGTAATAAAAAATAGGCCTAACTTTGATCCATGTGTAGTAAGTGGACCATCAAAATACAAATTCCAAGGTTACTCCTCAAGGGGTGTGTCAATGATGGTCATTATGGATTCATTAGAAAATTAAAATGTGAGTGGCTATGTATCTATGAGAGGTGTTTTAGTAAGTTGATCTGCAAGAACTTGTCCCTTGATTGCCTTCTGATTGACATACCCTACGTCAAAATCATTAAGAAGCATGATCCATTTATCTATTCTACCTTTCAAATCTATTTTAGATAGTAGATAATTGAGTGGATCTACTTTTAAACTGACCATGGTCTTATTATTCAACATTTAATGGCATAGTTTTTAAGCTACAAAAACCATGGCTAGATAAGCTTTTTCAATAGGTACATAGTTATGTTCATATGTAGCCCAGGTATAGCTTAGGTAGTATACAATGTGCTTCATTTTATCATCATCATGTTAAGCCAAGAGTTCCCCCAGAGCATGGTTGGTAGCTAATAGGTATAATGAGAATGACTTTCTTGTCATATGAGGTAATAGAACAGGTGGATTAACAAGATAGTCTTTGAGTTATTGAAAAGCTATTTGGTTGTGATCATCTCAGTGAAATGTAACTACCTTCTTCAAAAGGTGTGTGAATGGATGACACTTGTCTACTAACTAAGAGATGAATCATCAGATTGATTGGATCTTACCCTAAAAACTACAGAGTTATTTCAAATTAGTTAGTGGTGACATCCTAGTTATAGCATGAAATTTAGCTAGATCAACTTCAATACCTCTTCAAGACATGATGAAGCCAAGTAATTTATTGAAAGTTACACTGAACACACATTTCTTTGGATTGAGTCTAAATTTATACTCCCATAATCTTTCAAATATCTTATGCAGCACTATTGGATGGTCGGCCCTAGTTTTGGATTTTCCTAATATGTCATCGACATAGTCTTCAATAATATCATGCATCATATCTTTGAATATGATAGTCATGGCCCTTTGAGATATAGCTTCAACATTATTAAGGCCAAATATCATTACTTGATAATAAAATGTTCCTCATGGAGTGGTGAATGTTATTTTATGTTGGTCTTTTGGTGTGATTATGATATGGTTATATCTTGAAAATCCATCCATGAGTGAAAGCATTTTATAACTGGTTGTGGAGTTGATGATCATGTCGATATTAAGCAAAGGAAAATCATATTTAGAACAAGATTTGTTGATGTCTCAAAAATCAATATAGATTTTGATCCCTTCAAGATTTTTACTAATAGGTATCACATTACAGATCCATTTTGAGTAGTCAGTGGATTAGATACATCCTAATTCTAAGATTTTTTCCAACTCTTTATTTACCAATATAGTAATGTGGGGATGCATCTCACATAACTTTTATTTTATCATTTTGGTGTCAGGATTAACCACAAGATGGTGTAGAACCAAGGTGGGGTTTAAACTTGGCATGTCAAAATAGGCTCATACAAAGATATCTACAAATTCTCTCAACAAAGTTTTAAAGATGTCATGTTCCTCCTTAGTGAGGGATACTCCTAATTTTATCCATTTTAGGTCTAAAAAAGTTTTGATATTGACCTATATTATAGCTTTAACTAGAAGGGTTAAACCATTTTCTAGGATAGTAGGCAATGACTTGAATTATTGAATTATGTTAGGGTCCTCTATTAGGACTTATTCTTCAACTTCTTCTAAGCATGATAAATCTGAGTCCCCTAATGGGAGATCTAGCCATGTAAAAAAAATAGTAAAAAATTATTAGAGAATTTGATCAAATACTTGTTGTTGCTCAAAGTTGAACTTTGATCCATAAGAATTTCATCGTTACTGGTCTCCTAGTCTAAATTTGAATAAGAATGATCACGCCCATCTAATGGCACCTAAATAGGTTTTCACCACTAGACTGGCCTTTATATTTACCTTTTCCCTAGTCAAAAAGTACCTCAAAGAGGTTTTTACTTTAGGACCTCAATGTTTTACTTTTTTTTGGCTAAGGGTATTCACTCACTCTCCAAAATAGGCTACATGATCTAATGTGATTGAGAATCCTAATTTTTATCTCCTAATGGAATGTTGTCTCTAAGGCCTCAAAAGTCATAGAATGCCTCATCATTTTAGAACTCATCAATCAATATATTGTATTCTTGTTGGTCCCAATATATTAGTTGGGGATAATATAAGGGAAAAGGGTTGCGATGAATGGCCATGGTAAGGGTACAAATGTCATTGTTATCAAATAGGTTGGTTTCAGCTAGGTTATCAAAGGTGAGGCTATGATCAAATTCTACTTCACTATTGGCATCATCATCACTAGTCACTCGTGATGGAGTTTGAATGACATATGTGGGGTCACCCCCAGGAAGTTTAAATCTAAGTCCATAAGGTCTTTCATGATTAGTCATGAAAATTAGCTCGATGGTTCCTTGTTGATTTGGTTTGAGGCATCTTCCTTCATGATTGTGATGCTCTATAATCTTATTAGGAATAGGATACTTGGTATTTTTATATAAATTAGATTGGTTGTCATTGTATAACCATGATTCATCCCCTTCAAGAGGGTTAGGTTCTAGGCCAGATGCTAGTTTAAATGTGATAGGTCCCTTATTTTAGTTCTTTTATTGCCAATGCATATATGGGGTAACTTTAGGTCAGCCAAAGGTTTTTAGATTCTAAGGAAGATTATAAATATGAAATGTATCATGGGTCACATACTTTTTTGATCCATTATATGAAATGGTGAAGTGATTAGAAGCTTCAGGAGGTGGCATGTGGGAAAGGGAATCCAAGGTATTAGGATCTATGCAATTATTCAGTGAAAGATCAATAAGTATGGCCTTTACCTTCTCTTACTTGAAACTTGGATTCATATTGTACTAATAATTATAGCTTTGAATTTCAGCCTCAAGATGCTTGTAATGTTCATATGGGTGTATATCTCCTAGAATATTCACTTCCATCCTTGAGTGGGAAAACTTGATACATTGGTGCATCGTTGATGGGACTGCACAAATATCATGTAACCAAGGCCTTCTTAGAAGCATATTATATGATAACTCAATATCAAGCACATGGTAAAGTGTATCATGGGTTAAAGGCCCAATGATACCTAGCAAACTAATGGCACCTTGTGATTCTCTTTCCTAATTATCATAGAATTTGATAGTTATTATGTTTAGCTAGAGATCTACTATTGTGTACCCAAGAAGCTTGATGAGCTTTAGAGACACTATGTTGAGGCCTAATCCATTGTTTATAAAGACACATTTCACTTTATGTCACTTTATATAAAATTATATGTATAATGGATTATTATGGAGTGGGCCAAGGGAAGACATATCACTTTAGTTAAATGTAACTTGTTGGGCTAGAGCTAGGTGTCCAACCAAAGCTTGAAATTTATCAAGAGATTTGTCACTACCAACAGTGTAATGGGTCAAAAAATCATTCAAGATGTTCTTATGGATTATTAACATTCATAACAAATCTAAAATATAAATTTGTGCTGGTGTTTTTTGTAATTGTTCCACAATATCAAACTTCTTATCTGGGTTAAGAGTGAATGGTTTATTCTAAGGTTGAATAGTTAGTTGAATGATAGGTAAAGTGGTAGATGGTTGTGGGCCTAGGAGAGTAATCATTGAACTTTAAGTTGTGATTACACAATAAAGATTAAATACTAGACCATTACTGTTAACTAATGTTGGAAATGGTGTGGGACTAGATAAGATAAGTCTTAGTTACCGATGCACTTGCATGTGGTCACATGGTAAGAATGAGTTATCGATATAAGGTCCAAAATGGGAAGTCCTAGTTTTTTGGTTTGCTTGTATGAATTCCTAGGTCAAAGAAGGATTATCCATGTAATATGGCCAAATGGAGTTGTTTATTAATGGTCTAAGCTGATTAGTGTTTGGTCTTAGATTAATGGAGATGGTATTAATGCCACCCCTATAACATGACCTATAACCCCATTATAGTGATGTGTAACTACATGGTATGTTTATTGGTTGTTACCATTCTGACCTTAGTTTTGTCTATTATTCTATTATTGTGGTTTTTGTTATTGATTTTGTTGATTCTACTAGTTTGGCCTTTAATTTTGATACTATTGATTTTTCTACTGCACTAGCCATTGTTATTGTTGCTAATTATTTTGTTGTTATTGATTGTTATGTCAAGGAAAGGGGTTTTGATAGATCCAAAGAGTTTTATTGTAAGTGGAGGAAAAATTATCCAATTTTATCTCTCCATTGTCTAATATATTCTTAATTAAATGTTTGATTTGGACACATCTTTGTAGATTATGCCCATTGACCTAATGATAGTCATAGAATTCATTTTCATCATACCAATTAGGATAAGGAATGCCTTGAAAATAATATTTTGGTATAGGCTATCTAATTAGATTAATGGTAGCAAGTTTTTGAAATACAAACTCAATAGGTTCTCCTAAGTCACTAAAGATATGACATGTAGACATTATTATTTTAGGAGAAGGGGTTTGAAATGGTATATGCTACTATATTAACTGTGTAGGTCTTGGTTGTTATGCCTATGGAATTAGTTGGAGAGGTTACTAGGTAGGATTAAGATGAAAAGGTGGCATGGATGATGTTTGCATAGTTTAGACATGATGGGATTTGGTTACTCCATTTCCCACAACATTCTTATTATGGTTGAATTACTTTGGTCTTTTTTGGTTATTGGCCTGTGTCAGTTATGTTGATTGTTCTTGAATAGGGTGTTGATGTTGGTAAATTCCTTGATTGGTACCTTGATTTTGATTAGTTTAATTAATCTTGATGACTCCTTTACTGATGATCACCCTCTCAATCAACAAACCTTTATCAATGATCTCCTTGAATTATGTGCACATTGTAGTTCCAAATGATAAGTTATCTCACTATGAAATTTTTTGGTAAACACAATGGCTAATTGTTTATTCAATAAAATATGGGTAAAATGGCTTGCAAGGGCTCTCCATCACTATAAATAACTTGCAAAACTCTCACCGACTTTTTGTTTTGCTTGCATTAAGTCCACTAATGAAATATCACACTCAAGATTATAGGAAAAGTGCTACACAAACTCATTAGAGAGATCATCAAAATCCATTAATGAATTTTTAAACAACTTCAAAAACCATTCCAAGGCTTGTCTACCCATGCTTCTTGGAAACAATAAAAAAAGGTAAATGTCACTATATGCCATTGGTTGAGCTATGACAAAGAATTTGATAAAATGAGCCTTTGGGTCACATTTACATTTATATTTATCAAATTTTAGTGGTTCATATCCTAGATGAAATGGGATATGTAAACACTCCATGTTGAATGGATAAGAACACACATCATCTAATTTGAATTTTTTAGTTTGTTTACCAGCTTGAATGGTAGAAATTGCATCCTTCATCTGTCATAATTCTTGGGATAGAGAACTAGAAGGAATATTAGTTTGAGGGGGAATATTGGTTTGGGAAAATGGTTGGGAGGTCACAAGTGGGACACTTTGACTAGGGTAGGATGGAGATACCTATTGGGGTACATTGGTTTAGTTGGGGAATGGCTCAAGAATACACATACATGGATTATGATGCATTTGAAATTTCACACTTGGTTATGCAATATTCTAGTTTGGGTTGGTGATAAAGGTTTGACTGGGAGGATTTTATGATTGGGATGGAGTAATATAACTATATTGTGCCTATTGTGGTTGAAAAGGGACATGCTATTGACTAATCAAACCTTACTATTGAGTGGGAACTTGTGGACCAAGACCTTGTCTCTAGATTTGTGGCACATTTTAAACCAATGGTTGTCTATTAGGTACTTGAGAAACATGGGGACCTCCTTTTTACATCAATACCTATGAGAAATTGAAGGTAGGTTGCAGATTTGGCATCTATCACTAACCTATATTTTCATATTATTGACTAGTCATTGCTTGGTTTTGGATTGACATGTTAGTCTACAACTGAAGATGTATGTTTGTCGTTACCTAACAAGGTTGAACATTAGCTTCCCAAATTGAGGTGGTAATTTATTTGTCCTTTATTGCATTGATACACTAGATTGTGCATGTTTTTGTGGAATACTACTCGTTACCTATTGAGGAGGAGTAGGATTCATCACATTTTTTCATTGAGGTGTGACATTGGCCATTGTTTGATTACCTAATCCCATAGGTTGTACACTTGAGGAAGTAGTCGATTAAGGCTGGGGTGTATAAACTCCTACTCCCTAGTATGATGACCTATTCATAAGATTAACTATAGGCACATGTTATTGGCTAATTTTTTGCATGTTAATACCACTTTGATCAAGATTGGACATTATTTGCACATTATCTGCTACATTTGTCTCACTATTATATGTATAGGCTAAAGACACTTATTCAATAATAGATATACACATCAAGTTATCTATCAAATAATTTTATGCAAATGGGTCAAAACTTAGATTCTATTGTCCAGTTAACTCTATCAACACTCTTGTTGAAGGAACTAGGTCAATAAGAGGCTTACTTACCATGTTCATTTGATTGAAATCATGTGCTAGATTCAAGTAATTGTGATATGATATCTACATTTGGTTAAAATGATCTTCCATGATGTTTTTACCTCAATCAGATATATTAAGATCTTGGTATGTTGTTTGGAATAGAGCCATAGGATTGCTAGAATAAGCTTGTTGATCATAAATGATATTATGGGTCACTCTTACTAGACTTGGTGAATTTTCATGGGGGAAGTCTACTAGAAACTTGGTCCCTACCTCTATGGATCTAACCAAAATCTCATATTTATTCTCTAAAAAATGTCACAAAAAAAATGGATCATATGTGAAAGACATATTAGTAGAATATGACTGTTGAAGAACTAGCTCATCCACTAAAAGTATTGTAGTTAGGTATTGCATGGTTTACTCTTAGTCTTATTTTGAATAAGGTGGTGTGTTAACTAGATAGTTATACAATTGATATTAACTTTGTGCCCTCGATTGAGTATTATAATAGGGATAAGAATCCATATCATAATCAATATTATCTGCATAGGGGTCTTACACCATTTCTTCCTATGAAACTACATTACTAATCCCTGGATTGTACATGAGTCCACTACGGGTGTAGGAATACATGTAGGATATATAGTTAATATTTTATGGGAAAATGTCAAAGAATTATACAAACTCTAAAAGTCACAATGTCTAAAATATATGATGTCTGAACTTGGTCTAGATTTGTTAAAAGGATCAAAAGGTTTATGCAAAGTTTTGTGAGGAAATAAGCTAAGGTAAAGTATCTAACATTTCACTATTCACACAAAGATAATCAAGTAAATGGATCAAAAATCAAAATACCAAACTCTAAGGTCAAAGTGTTTTAAATCAGTCTAATCTAGGAATTAAAAAGTTTCTAGGTCTTTTGGCTAAACACAGTGTCAAAAGCTAGGCTCAAATAAGGCATGCACAAGGACTTTTGGGCAAATGACGTAAAAATTTGGACTTTGAAATAGGTGAAAGTTTTAATCTAATGGATTTAAAACATTTCTAACAAACACTAGGCATTTGATTCTTGGTCATGAACTTGATCAACTAGGTATAAGGTATGAAACAAAAGGTACTTTAGGAATAGTTTATTTTCTCACAAGAAATGGTATAAAACTTGGTTCTTTTGACAAACAAGCTAGACAAAAGTGAATAGTATAACTATTTTAGACAAAAGATCATAAAAGTACACTTAGATTGGTCTAAAAATATAGGAAAAAATTTGGAACTCTATGTAAGAGAGTCTAAGAAATAATATTCTAAATGTTTTGGGTAGCGTAATGATGCTATATTACCTAAAAGGTGTGATAAAATGGTTTGTTTCAAAAACTCTCTAAGGTAAAAGATGTTTTTCTACAATTTTGACAGAATAATACTACTTTTCTTGACTCAAAAATGTTGTGGTGTATAGACTAAAAGTGCAAGTGTTTAGCACAAAATGGATTAAGTCTATCAAGTGATGATAATGATTATGAGTCTTATACGACCTTCAACCCAAATTGGAAATTAAACCTAAGTTCCCTCAATTTTTAGTGCAAATGGTGAACCCACTTAACACATCAACCCTATGTACTTATAAAGGTGTAATTTTGAATTTAGATTATAAGTGAAGGACTTTAAACAACTTTGGTAAAGGTATAGATTCAATTGGGTAGTATAACTCCACCAAAGTGGATAATATGACTCTGAAGATTTTGATGAACTTTTGAAAAAGTAAAATTGATAATCTCATGCAAGAAGCATAATGCCTCTTTGTTCAAAGGAAAATTTGGACTATGTGTTTGGTTTGGATTGTTTGTTTACACCAAGTTTTAACTCAAAATAAGACTTTAAACTAGGACAAAACCAACTAATTAATCATTCTTAGTTCCTAAACTAACAAGGTTGTTTGGTATTGCTAGAATCCATCAATATACGTCATTTGAGAGGATTTTAAGTGTTCATCCAAAAGTAAATGTGCAATATATAGTATGGTTTTTACACCCCCGCCTTCTCTCAAATGATAGTACTATGACATGGATCTTGAGGTGCACCTTGCACCAACAATAATTCTATGGCAAGTGGGGATTTATCTAAAATCTAACAAGTTTTAAAATGATCTAGGGGAATCAATTGCAAAATGATTTTAATGCAAAACAATGCAAAAAAAAAGTGTGAATTTTGTGTCTGTATCACTTGGCTTGTTGCAAAAAGGTCTAGTCATTTTTACAACCATTACATCCTACTGTTTGCTCAGTGTAGTATGATGTCCAAAGTGCCACTACATCTTGTGTGTAACTCTAAAGGAGCCAAATGAAGTCAATGTTGATAGATGAAACCCTGGGTTAAAGCTTCCCTAAAGAACTTATGGGAGGTGATGAAGTCCCCCTCGCAAGCCAAGTTTTCATAAAATAAAGAAATCATGAAATAGAAAGACTTTAGGGTCATTTTCAAGGTCACCAAAACTTTAATGTGTTTTTAGGGAGTGATTTAGATGACTTTATTTCTAAGACTTGGACTAGGCCATTTGCAATAGGAATGGTGCTTTTGATTCCAAGGTCCCCTATAGGGGACAAACGGAAGATCATACACACAAAATTCCTCTTTTCGCAAAACAAAAATTTGATTAAATAACTATTACAAATAAGAATTGGCAAGTGTGTTTAATTTTAAACCCAAAATGAAAGATTTGGTGGTGTTCATTTGACCCCTTAGTCTTAGTTGAAAACATTTACCAAAACATCTAAATTATTTGTTAAACACCAAAACAAGGTTTCTAATTGATTTTTAAGCATGCAAAGGTCATTTAACATGTTTTGAAAAAATATCAAGCTTGGTCCTACAACAAAAATGTTAGTATGCCTTTTAGCTTGGAAGCTATTTTTAGCTTGAAATAATAAATTTTAGAAAAATAGCTCTCAGGTTTGTGTTTTTGAAAAAACATAGTGACTAACATCAGTTATTACAATCGATGACAGTTACCTTTGATAATTAATATCAATTACCCAATTGATGTCGGTTAAGATATGCAATCAATTTTATTATTACCTACCAATGTTGGTTATTGTGTAAAACTTTGGCAAACAAAAATGGAAAAATAAAGTTAGAAAATCAATTTACAAGAGTTTTAAGGGTCCAAATAAATATTTTAGAGTTATAAAATGATCTCCTTCGGGTGTGAGATGTGTCTAGTCCCACTGGGCATGCCATTATGTGATCTAGGAATTTGACTCAAGAGAGGATGGTTAGTATGGTTTTATTTTTAAAATGAAAACAAAATGAAATAATAAACACACTAATAACATAACATCTCT
Source organism: Torreya grandis (assembly GCA_037957365.1). Taxonomy (NCBI): domain Eukaryota; kingdom Viridiplantae; phylum Streptophyta; class Pinopsida; order Cupressales; family Taxaceae; genus Torreya; species Torreya grandis. The sequence continues at coordinate 1,770,682 of JARHVA010002283.1, read as the reverse complement.
AGGCCTAGACACTAAGGAGAGCTTAGTTAACAAAATCAAATGACAAACACAACTAAAAATCAAGGAATGAAAACACAAGAATTCCTTCACCTTCCTTGGATGCTCTAAATGCCTTTGTAGTAATGGATTTCTTGGTTTTGTGCTCATGATATCCTTGGCAATGAAAGTTTGGCTACCTCCATCTCTCCTTGGCAACTTTGGCTTGTAGCTTAGCTTCGCTTGGAATCAAATTAGCATGGTAACACTAGTTTCTTGAATCTTTTGGAACCATTTGAGCATTATAACTTTTCATAATCAATACTTAGAAATGATGTGGTGAGGTCTCCTATTTATATATTTTCATAAATGTCTAGAATCAACCTGAACCATCCATCTTGAGATTGAGATGTGTGGTTGAGGATTAATCCAATTTTATGAATTAAGTTTGTATCATCACATTAGAAGAATGGTAAATAAAGAGGCATGGAGGGCATCATGGAAAGCATTGATGAGGCATGGAGGGCATGAATCATGATATTTGTGGCATTTATGACCTAGGCATGTCTTCCCAAGAAATAAGGTCACCTGATGATGTAGATATTAAATATTCATTTCTAAAAACAAGTATTCAACAATTTTCCATGGAATTATTAATTATGCCTTGATTTGGGTTAATTATATCTTAAGCATGATTAAGCACTTTGTGCACAAATTACCTAAATTGATCAGAATGCCTTATTATTGGTCCAAAATTTGACTGGATTAGAATTGGAAGTCAATGTCAGATGCATTGGATCCATATTCATATTTAGGATGTTACCAATAGAAAATAACAAAGGCACATGTCTCATGCCATAGATTTGATAGGAAAGATCAATCTAAAGCACCTAGGTGAAAAATTAGCATTTTGACTCGAAATGATCTGATCAAAATTAGCTGGCCCATAAATTGCATTGCCCCATTTAGGGATACATTGGCCAAAATCAGCACTTGAATATGTTAGTTTCAAATCATTTGGCATGTTTTAGTGTTTTTAAGCCAAATTATGCATTTTAGGTAGAAATTATCCAAAATCTAGATTAGAGGTTATCGATGCCCAGATTTAGGTGTCTATAATTCATGTACCCATAATAATATAATTTAACTATAATTAAAAAATTTATTGGTTAATGTGTGTAGTCATAAAATTAAATTTCACAATGAATAATGTGAATGTGAAGAGTTAAAAAGATAAATTACCCACTTCAAAAATATTTATCCACCCATTTTTTTCTTTAGAGTCAACGTAAATAGGGATTTTTTCCATCTTGTTGCTTTTCTCCTCTTTCTATGTATTTTCTATAATATTTCTTAAAATATTCTATTCATGTTTTCATATATAGATTTTACTAGTACTATGTTAATTAGCATTTGATTTTTTTTATGTATTTTATTTTACATATTTAGATTTTATATAGCTTTAGGCACTACACTCTGTAGCATTTATGACTATAACAACTCTAGTTATAAGTTGTAATCATAGTTTTGTATTTGCATATGCATTAATTTTAGTCATATTATCAGATACATAAAGATTTTTGACATGGATTAAAATGTATCAAAGCATAATTAATGTTTAGTAGAATGAAGGTATTTTTTAGGCTATGCTCACTTATAATCTTGTTATTTTGTTTGGTTGATCTATATTGAAATTGTTTATTATGTTATATTAGATGTGTGATGTTGCATCTAAAAATAATGTTTGTGCAAGTATTTATTTTGTTTTTCCTAGTTGATGATGTAAGTTGGGAAGGATAATATTTTTATGGTATGACTCAAATTGAGAATGACAACATAAAGATGATGTTTATAACCCTCATGAGTCACACTCAAAGAGTTTCTAAGCATTTAAAGAGTTCAATGTTTGGCAATTAGTAATTTACTTTGACCTTATACATATATTGTACATTAATAAATTTGAAATCGATAGAAAAAACAAGTATTTATAGGATCAATTGCATGAATCTTTGTAGGATACAAAGTATGGTAGTAATGTTTTTCCAAATTATGGGTACTGATATAGGGTCTATTAGCTAGAAATTCATATTAGGTAAAACATTGTATGGGTTTTAGGTAAAAAATCCCTCCTCTATTAGTAGGTGAATCTTCCTTAAGTGAAAACAAAAGAAAGGTAGAAAATAAATATATCTACCAATTTTATAGTTAAAATTATTATTTTAGGGTTTTTACATGAGAATATAAGGGAATATGGTGGGAAGAGAAAGAAATATAATATAAATAAGGGAAAGGGAATGGAAAAGAGAAGAAGAGGAGTGATTGTGATTAGTAAAATAAATTCATTTTTTGATTAATATCTCATTTTGAAAGTACTCAAATCAATGATAGTTTAACCTTTGAAAATTTCACATAAATAAAGAACAAGAATATAATCGATGAATTAGTAAACATAAGAAAAAATTCATTAATCAATATGTTCAAGGCATAGAGTCCTATAATTTTTTCCTTACATTTACTCTAGAGAACAATATAAAGTTTATTCCATTTATTTATTTTCTATCAAAAAATATGTATCCTATCAAGAAGTCTTGTAGAATGGCTTAAAATCCTCTATTTAAAACATGGAAGGTGGTGGTTATAAAAAGAAATCATATTTTCTATTATTTGAAACATTATGAAAGTCATTTTATAAAAATAAGAACTTTTGAATGTATGTGCACTTTTTATAAATTAAAGTGACATTTAAAAAATTTAAAACTTACATACTTTAAAAAATATAAAAGTGACTTTGTCAAAGAGTAGTTTTTTAAAAACTATGAATTAGGGATTTCCCCTCCTTGGATTGCTGAATAATGCCTTCTTATTCAACAACCTTGATCATATTTTTCTTATCTTATTTTTTTAAATAAAAAGGGTACAAATATATTAATAAAAGAACAAGAGCATTAAAAGAAGAACGGGGGACCGAAATCCCCAAAGGAAAACAACATGCACAAAAAAACTAGGGATGAACCCACTTATATGTTGATATGAGCCTTCCTATCTTCCTCCAAAATACATTCTAGATTAAAGTGAAGCTCTGGGGAGAGAGACTCCCAATCCTTAGAATTACCACCATCTAAATGCTCAGATGCCCATTTTACCAAACAATCCACTTCTCTATTCCATTCACAGGGAATATGAACAAACCTAATTGTATCCATGAGTGAGCTAATCATCAAAATCTGCTGCACAATCTCAACCAATTGCCAATTGACATCCAACACTTTCCTCTTAACAAGCAGGTTGATCACGACTTGAGAATCTAATTTGCAAATGATCCTATGCCAACCCAATGCCTAAGCCTTCTCAAGAGCATAGAGAATAGCCTGGCCTTCCATCATGTTGTTGGTTTACATCCCCTCATAGACCACAAAGAGAAAAATCACCATACCTTCAGAGTCTCTACCTATCCCACCAATACCCACAAGGCTGAGATTGCCCTTAGAAGAGCCATCCATATTGATCTTGAGAAACCCATTGCAAGGGTACTGCCACTGACCGTCCTTATGAATCTTCTCTTTGCCCTATCAACCTCTCCTGACACAAGCCAAATTACCTAAAAATTGTTGGAATCCTAAGCGCACCACCACCTCAGCGTCTTATTTGGATAAAGGGAGATAAACCTCACTCTTGGCCTTCATAGTCTCCTGAATCATCCCTACGACTTTCTGCCATACTTGTTGCGCCATAATCCTCTCATTCTAAAATATCCACCTATTTCTCTTCAACTAGAGCTACCACAGCAAAATGATGGGGCCCCCTAACCAAACATTCTATAGAAAAGCCATCCTTGAGATTATCCAAGCCAACAACCAAACAAAGCAGTTACATTTTGGCCATGAGAATTTATTCCAGACCTATCTCCACCATTGCACTTCTCCCCTACCCAATCTCTGAGATAATAAAGCCTAATATACAGAAGCAACTGTGTAATTTCCTTTAGGATTGGGAGACCAAGCAAGCTCATCTTCCTCTTGGAGGGAGATACATCGGTGTCTAGAAATGAGGTTTAGTAGCTCATCATGCTCCTCCTATGTTCCAACAACTAGCCAAACCTTAGGCACTTTCCATTTTGCTACATCGAGCTATCTATAAGAAATGTATGATTTAAAGTCACTCACCTGAGACCAACCAGCATCAAGGAATCTTTGGCAAAGGTTTGACAGATTAGGGAACTGAGAAATAATGGGAGGGTTACCATCCCAAGAATCAGTTTAAAAGAGAGCCTTGGATCCCCGCTTATAAATCTAGAATAAGCCTTCCTTAATAAGAGCAGCCCCTTTTTTGAGAGTCCTGCATATCACTGAGCCTTTCCCAATGAGTGGATAATGAGGAATGTCACTCTGAGTGGCCCCTGAATAGTACTTCTGAGAGAGAATTCTGGCCTAGGCTTTGTCTTATTCATTGCACAAACACGAATAAAGGTTAGCCACCAAAGCAACTCCATTTAAGTCCGTCTACCTTAGGCCAATCCCCCCATGTTGTTTGGGGCTATAGACCATCTCCCATATAACTAAGCTCCATTTTGAGGTCATCAAAGTACCAGCCCATAAAAATTGCCTAGTAACCGAGTCAAATTCCTTAACAATTCCCACCAAGGCAACCTGAAGCATACATCTATAAATGGGCAAAGCCTACACCATAGATTGAATTAATTGAACATGGCCCACAAAAGAAAGCCACTTATGAGTCCAATGATTCACCTTCGCCCAAAATTTATCCAAAATATTTTGCTAGGATTCTTTGTGTATATGGCCAGCTGTAATAGGAATACCCAGATAAATCAAGGGGAGAGTCCCAATCTAGAAATGCATAGTCCAAGCAATTCAATGCTATATGGGAGTTGGTGTATTAAAGAAGAAGATGGATGACTTATCTTCATTGACCTTTTACCCCAAGGCCATTAGATAAACATCCAACACCCTACGTAAATTGGTGTCTTCACTCATTATGGCCATGCCCATCAAAACAGTGTCATCAACAAATTGCAAGTGAGTCTACAACAACAGTTCACCCCCCCATCGCTAGCCTAGGAGGATTATCCCAGGTCAAGCACCTATTCCAAGCCAACAACCAAACAAAGCAGTTACATTTTGGCCATGAGAATTTATTCTAGACCTATCTCCACCATTGCACTTCTCCCCTACCCAATCTCTGAGATAATAAAGCCTAATATATAGAAGCAACTGTGTAATTTCCTTTAGGATTGGGAGACCAAGCAAGCTCATCTTCCTCTTGGAGGGAGATACATCGGTGTCTAGAAATGAGGTTTAGTAGCTCATCATGCTCCTCCTATGTTCCAACAACTAGCCAAACCTTAGGCACTTTCCATTTTACTACCTCAAGCTATCTATAAGAAATGTATGATTTAAAGTCACTCACCTAAGACCAACCAGCATCAAGGAATCTTTGGCAAAGGTTTGATAGATTAGGAAACTGAGAAATAATGGGAGGGTTACCATCCCAAGAATCAGTTCAAAAGAGAGCCTTGGATCCCTGCTTATAAATCTAGAATAAGCCTTCCTTAATAAGAGCAGCCCCTTTTTTGAGAGTCCTCCATATCACTGAGCCTTTCCCAATGAGTGGATAATGAGGAATGTCACTCTGAGTGGCCCCTGAATAGTACTTTTGAGAGAGAATTCTGGCCCAGGCCTTGTCTTGTTCATTACACCAACACCAATAAAGCTTAGCCACCAAAGCAACTCCATTTAAGTCCGTCTACCTTAGGCCAATCCCCCCATGTTGTTTGGGGCTATAGACCATCTCCCATATAACTAAGCTCCATTTTGAGGTCATCAAAGTACCAGCCCATAAAAATTGCCTAGTAACCGAGTCAAATTTCTTAACAATTCCCATCGAGGCAACTTGAAGCATACATCTATAAATGGGCAAAGCCTACACCACAAATTGAATTAATTGAACACGACCCACAAAAGAAAGCCACCTATGAGTCCAATGATTCACCTTCGCCCAAAATTTATCCAAAATATTTTGCTAGGATTCTTTGTGTATATGGCCAGCTATAATAGGAATACCTAGATAAATCAAAGGGAGAGCCCCAATCTAGAAATGCATAGTCCAAGCAATTCACTGCGATATGGGAGTTGGTGTATTAAAGAAGAAGATGGATGACTTATCTTCATTGACCTTTTACCCCAAGGCCATTAGATAAACATCCAACACCCTACGTAAATTGGTGTCTTCACTCATTGTGGCCATGCCCATCAAAATAGTGTCATCAACAAATTGTAAGTGAGACTACACCAACAGTTCACCCCCCCCCATCGCCAACCTTGAATATGCCCATCCACTTTGTTCCTTCTGATCATCCTCCCCAAGCCTTCAGTAAGAATAATAAATAGATACAGAGACAAGTGATCTCCTTGTCATAGGCCCCTAAAGGCACCAAATAACTCTGTATGTTCCCCATTGATAAGCACCAAAAAGGAAACTGAGGAAATGCAGCTCATGACCCATTGGGTCCATTCATCTATAAAACCAAAAGCTTTGATAACCTTCCATAGGAATGACCATCTGACCCTATCAAAAGCCTTGGCCATATCCAGCTTAATAAACATTGCCTTATCCTTGGAGCTAGCCATGGAGTGAATGGACTCAACCGCTATGACAATACCATCAAAAATTTGCCTGTCTTACACAAAACCACTTTGTTCTTTAGAAATCACATTGCTGAGCCTACTTTTTAACCTTTTTGTAGTGATTTTAGATATGATTTGATAAACAACATTACAAAGAGATATAGGGTGAAACTGACTTAGCCTATCAGCTCCTTCACATTTTGATATGAGGATGAGATAAGTCACATTTGAAGCCTTAAGCATTTGCTTATTTTGTTGAGATTCTTGAACAATAGCTAAAAGATCCAATTTGATAATATCCCAAAATTCTTGATAAAATTCAGCTGAGAAGCTGTAAGGACTAACCGCTTTCCCCTTTTTCATGTGGGAAATAGTCACCTCAAGCTCCCCAAGTGTGATATCCTTCATTAAATTCTTATTCATTTCACACATCACCAGGGGTGGAATGTAGTAGAGAACATGTGCTTCTTCTAGTAATACCTCATTTGCATCTTCCCTAAAAAGAGTAGAGAAATACTGCACCACCTCCTTTGACACTATAGGAAAGGAATTAAGCCACTCACCTCTTTCATTGACCAAGACCGAGATAAAGTTGTTGTGCCTCTTGGCTTTAGATGATTGAAATAAAAAAGAAGTATTTATATCACCTTCTTGGAGCCATTATATCCAAGATTTTTGCTTCCAAAACACTTCCTCCTATAGCTCGCATTCCTCTAGGTCTTTCACAGCTTGAGCTTCATCTTGAAGTAAGATTTTAGTCAATCCTTCCTCCCTAATTATTTTTGTGATACCATCAATCTTAGCCTATGCATCAGCCTTAACATGAAAAATATTCCCAAAGCTTTGATGATTCCACTATTTAAGCTTATACTTCACAAACTGTAGTGATTTAGCAAAAATATACATCATCATCCCATGGGCAGGCTTGCCCCACCTCCACCAGTTGGCCACACATTCGAACAATGACTGATCTTGCAGCTACATGAATTGGAATCTAAAGGAAGGAGAGTGAGGTTGGTACTTTGAAACACTATTTAGCTTAGTAGGCCAATGATCTAATCCTCTCTAGTCCAAAATTTTAGACCTTGTAGACCACATACCCCTGACCCAGTAAAAATGATCCAGTCTCTCAATATTGCAATGTTGGCTAGTCCTCCGATTGTTCCAAGTAAATTGTCTGTTGTTGGGCTGAATGTCGACTAAATTCAAAACTTCAATGTAATTTTGCATAAGCAAAGTAAAGGGGTCAAGCTTTTTCATACCACCACATTTTTTAGTCAAATCCAAAATAAAATTAAAAACTCCAGCTATAATCTGAGGTTGGAGGGGAGCCAAGCTGCAGACAAAACTAATGTGGCCCCATAGGGATTATTTACCCTGTCAGTTAGTAGGGGCATAGACATTAGATAGAAGAATGACTTCCCCTATCTCAAATCTAGAAGCCATCATAGTCAAGGAAAACTTAGAGGACAACCATCTTATGAGGCTGATCTTGCAGGGGTTCTAAAGGCAAGCTAATCCTCCTGAAGATCCATAGCCCTAATGCATTAACAGTCCCCTTGTCTCCATAACTTAGGTGCTAATATGGACATAGAATTTATTAAAAGCTTAGTCTCCTACAAAAAATGGACATTAGGTCTTTGAATTCTAATCAAGTTGCGAACATCATTTTGTCTATTGTTGCTGTTCAAACCCCTTACATTCTAGGATAGTACAATCATTTCAAAGGATTTAAAAAATGAGCATCCAGAGTCTTCACCGACCCCGAATCCACCAAAGTCTCTCCCATTAGTTTCATCTTTTCTAGGTCTTTTTTCCTACCAAGATTGACTGATTTCTCCTCCCCACCCTTCTTAATGTCTTTTTGCAAAAGTCCCAAGTGAGGAAAAGATTTACTACTCCTTACTACTCCTAATTCTCTAGATTTCCTTGTTAAAGATAAATTCTCATCTTCTTTAGAGGAACAGCTAAGGAAGTCAAAACACCTAATATCAACATCTGTTGGTCTATATCCATGTGCCCATCCCCAACATCCTATGATTCAGTTAAATCAATTAAAACATTGTTCTCCTGGGTTGGGCCCTCAATCTGCTAATCCAAAATCATCAACCCTAGGTTCACCTCCTGTTGGTTAAGGTCATCTAGAATTTCAAATATGTTAAGCAAGTCATCTGCCTATCTTTCCTTTAAAGACCATTTTGACCCCTGCTTCTATATTGCCCTTTAATCAGGATAAAACCATCAGTTTTTGGCACCTCACCTAGAATCGAGTCCTTCCCTTTGTCAGTTCTAGGTAGATTACGAATAGGTTGAGCAGGCTGAGATTCAAAGGTTTTAGATTCTGGACACCATCATTGCAAGTGACCATAAGCATGGTAGAGATGACAGTGAAAGGGAAGAGTTTCATAATCCAATTATTGTACCCAGGAAAAGGGTCCCGCACTCATTTCAACAGCATTAGGTATTGGCTTACTAAGATCAATTTCAACATAAATGTGGGCATAAGTCATTACTTTTTTCCCAAGGATTGACATTGATGAACTGAATGGCCTTCCTAAGAGGGACACAAGTAATTATAAGGTATCTTCATGATAGCATTCCACCAAAAAGTGAGGTAGTCGTACCCACACTAGAACATGATTTGGCAATTCCTCTAAAGGTATAAAACTAGCATGCCATGGCTTGATAAACAACCCCACTTGATTGTAAAAGTATGGACCTCCAGCAAAGACTCTACTATAGTCAGTCAAGTAGGTAAAAGTGACCATAAAATAACTGATGGCTAACATTGTGATATCTATTTCTCCTTTCAAAGTCCATGTCCTCTGAGCCCACACTTCTAAGAACTAGAATGAAGTCCTGAGCCCCAAAAACTTGCAATAAAGAGAATGATTTGTATAATATTTGATATCCTCAACAATCATGTCCATAGGTATGACAAATTTGGGCCTCTCCTTGCATCTTTCTAGGCATCCATTGACCTTGGGAAGTCTCATGCCAGTTGGCTCTTCAGCATCACATGGACCTAGAAATAGTGGGTGGAAAACCATTCCAACACTCTTCAAGCTCTGGGCCGACTACTACACTCCCTGGGCTGACTGTTGCACTCCCTAGACTAACTGTTGCACTCCCAATGCCACCCTATAGCTGTGACTTGTGCTCTCCCCCTTTGCACCCTCCTTCCCCTGTGCACCTTCCTTCTCTCTTTCTACCATTTTCATCATAGTCCAAGATGTCTATGGAGTCATGTTACCTAAAAAGAAAGGTGCTAAAAAAGAAAAACCTTATCTTGTTTTATTCTTATTTGATAATCACAATTTTTTTAATAAACTTATTTTACTCTATCTTCATTTGGGCCTTCTAAATATAAGTAGTTGATATCTCCTTCAATAATTATATCCAAATTTTAGCCTGGATATGTTAGAAATTATTCAAGTATTTCAAGTTTTAAAAAATAAATATAATACTTGGTTAATCTTTAGATTTAGTCAAATATGAAGGCAAATCCTAGAGTTGTCTATTGTTAGACCAACTACTTGAATTCATCTTTGATAACCTGAGTTGAGAGTATGAATACATTATTGTGAAAAAATCACATGGAATTATTTGAATTAATTATTATATGTCATTACATTCATAATTTAAAATTATTCATGAATATTTAAATTTATCAAGACATTCCTCAATATGAAAATTAATAATTTAGCCACACCTAATAACTCAATTTGGTCACTTTAGTCTTTATCATCCCTTTGCCATCAAGGTATCATAATTCAGTTATGACAATACCTCCAATTTAGACAATTATTGCTTCAAATTATTTTATCCTATCTCATATTTATCCTCAACTACCCTTTATGTTTCAATTTTAGATTGGACCCTTTTAAAAACATACCTGGTAGCATCTATTGATTAGATCCCTTGAGTAAACAACTTTTTTGACCAGTCCTCAGTTGACCTACTTGTGTGGCATATTTCCTTAGCCATGGTCAATGCAGCTAAGTTGGTTATTTTTAGTGATGGATCATGTGAAGAAGAATATTGAGTAGGATTGACCAATTTTTGTACAAAAACTATAATTTGATCAAATTTCTCTATGATTTTTTCCTTGGTTGCCTTATCCTAATCAATTTTTTCAGTAGTGTGCTAATTTTTTATTAAAAATTTTCATTCCATCCTTTTTTAGTGATTTTACTAAGATTTACTTTAGAAATTGGATAATCTTGGGTGATAAATTCCTATTTAGACATGTTAGGGGAAGGGACTACTATTTTAGTGTATCTCTCTCCTTAATCATCTATTGTGATTCAAGAAACCATTTTAGCTTTCTTTTACAAATGAGAGGTAGTGATAAAAAGTTCACTAAAACAAATTTCTTAAGGTTGAAAATTATTTTTCCTCTTCTACACTACTTCAATCAACCAATTCGGAACTTCTATAAAGGGGAGAGGGGAGAGGGGAGAGGGGAGAGCCCCCCCTCCCCCTATATAGATCTGATCTAACTTCGATAGATATATAAGGCTTAGGGAGTGAGCATAAAAAATAATATCTAAAATAATATAGATCATGTCCCCTACCCCATAAATAAATTGAATATAGTCTCCCCATATAAAATATATAACCTCCATCTATAGATTGTGGGTGCTGATGAATGGAGTTACTAATCTTGTTGCCTTTGTATTTTGTTCCACTTAAACTTGGGTGTCATAAGCATGAGTTAAAGTTTTAATGGATTGAGTTTAAGGAGATATGAAACCAAATTTACCTTATTCAAGTGATTCCAATTTAACTTCAAGGGTGGAATATGGAGGTGAAATTTCCTATTTAGGTGGGGATTGAGGGAGTGTAAGAGAAGAAGGTGTAGGAATTACTATGGAGGAATATGCAACTAAAAATTATTGTTGGTGTTCTTCAATATGGTTTTAGAATGAACCACATGTGTAGATGAAGATGATTTATCCAATGGACTAAGAATCTCAAAGGCACCTTTACTTTGATCAGATGGCCTTTTGAACATAAGTCTAGGTTTTTTTTGGGTTGGCTAACCTCCAAAACATCTCATTTTATTTTATATTTTTTGATTTCATGCCTAATTTCAATCCACTAAAATATGAACCTACAATTAATTTACCTCCAATTAGTGGGAGAGCAAATATTCTATTGATAATTATGAACCGTGGGATAAATCCTACATCTTTTAACAAATACCCCTTCTTCTTGAGATAGGAGAGAGTTTTGGTCAGCACACCTTGGGACCTATCTTCCAAAGATGTTGATTCTAATTCACTCTAATAAATCATAAAAAAAATGTTTTAGGTGGATTTTATGTTCTTGGTATATAATATATACATATTGTAGACACTTCATTTTAAACACTTTTAAGTATTAACTACATTTAAAATAATTTTCTAGCAACTAAATGTAAGTTTAACCAAAAATCTCTAAATGAACCTAATTTACCCACATAAATGTCATTTTAAACCAAAATCATTATGATACATCCCTAATTAGGAAAATGGATTATCTTGCATATTTATCTTATTAAGTGCATCCTAAATAAATCAACCCTTTACAAGTGTCTTCACAATATAGTTAAATGGACACCTAATTTACAAAGAAACATTAAAAAATTTAACTTTCTTCTAAATACTAATTAATCACATTGATTAATTATCCTAATCATTACTCCAATAGGAAATTTCATGGACTTGGAATAACCTATTTTCATAAAATACAAAATTAAATTATGGCCTCATATGGGTGATGTCATAGGGGAAACTCAACGAAATGGAGTGGAGTGTGGGAAAAGTGGCTTTTGACATGGCCAATTAAACACATTCTTACATCTCTTACACCCTATTACACACTCAAGAGGAATAATGACTACACTTTCTTACAATGTGCCTTCCATAATCTAAAAGGCCTTAAATGGAATATCCTATACACTTCAAAGGTTTAATCATGGATTAGAGGATTGATCCTCAACTATCCATCTTAAGATGAGATGAACAGTCCATATTATCTTAGGGAATCTATAAATATAACCCTGTCACCTCTCATTCCATAAAAATTCCTAATGTAAATTTACTCTTCTAAATTATTCCAAGAAGCTTCATCTACTCTCTCTCTCTCTCTCTCTCTCTCTCTCTCTCTCTCTCTCTCTCTCTCTCTCTCTCTCTCTCTCTCTCTCTCTCTCTCTCTCTCTCTCTCTCTCTCTCTCTCTCTCTAGACCATTAGAATTATTTTAGTTACCAAAATTAGACTTCTAGAAAGATAATTCTCTCTTTTCCTCCAAAACTCTGTTAAAACCCAATCATGAGAACATGATGAATTCATGATTTCGTATTAAAAAAATATTATAATTATCAATGAAATTTACAAGGGCATTAGTGAAATCATTTTATAACTATGAAATCATCTTAACATGTGTTTCCTACTTAATAGGTCTTAATGGAAAAATTATGCACTTAATCAATAAAATTACTCTCGATAGTAGTGAAATCATTTTGACCATTAGTGAAATCAATTAAAAATAATGAAATCATTTTCTTAATATTTTATGTGATCTCTATTTTATACATAATTATGAAATTGTAGACATTAGTGAAATTTTTTGGACATTATTAGTGAAATTATAAATGCTAACGATGAAGTTGTCATCATAGTTTTCTTGTTTTTACATCAATCAATTTGTTATTATCAATAGTTAAATCACCATTTACTATAGATAAATCATCTAGATCATTAGTGAAATCATTAAAAATGGTGAAAAAATTTCTCTACCCTTTCTATTCAATCATTTCTATATAATAGTGAAATTATTGACTTTGTTAGCAAAATTGTAAACCCTAAATCTGAAAATATCTTACTAGATTTCTACTTCTTTTTTAACTACAATTAAATTATCCAAATCATCAGTGAAATCAAAATTTATTGTATTGAAATTGACATTATCAATAATGAAATTGTTCAAACCAGTAGCAATCATCTTAGTTAATAACAAAATTATTTTGACTATTCTATATTTTCTGTTTGTAGGCCCTAACAACAAAATTGAAGGCTTTGGTAGCAAAATCAATCTATGTAATCATGAAAATGTTCTAATTTGAGTCTAAGACTTAAACACATCAAAATTTCAAGCTCCTTTTGGACCAAAACCAATTGTTTCAAACTTATAATCATATTCTATTGGAGGTCCTTCGCCAAAGAGTGGTATTTTAAGTTAAAATAATTTAATTCTATCTAAAATTTCAATTTGGGCACTAAAATTAATTCACACTTCAATTTGGGTATTAAAAAACTTATTAATTTTTAAAGTTATTTACTTTATTTCAAGTTTGCTTTTTTATTGATTATCTTATGGGGTTATTTTTACACATATTCTCTCCCCTATTGGGTGACTCAGAAATGTAAAAGTTCATATTTGCCTTTACCCTATTTTTATTTTTGATTTAGTGAGGTGGATTTCATCATTTCCTATAAGTATATAGGGGTGGGTTAACCTACGAAGTAACATCCTAACATCATACCAAACCTCACTTATCCGATGGGGTATATAAATTTAAGAATGTTACTATCATGAATACTTGGCTTTGTGCTTGTATAAATTTACATAAGGAAAGTAATGCCAAGGAGTTATTTTCAATATTCAAGGTCAAAGTGTGGTACACTTGAAAGGAAAAATCTTGGAAACAAGATCAAAATTCTTCATCGATGGATTTATATCCATGTATTGTGAGGTATATAGGGACCATCTATATTGTCCATTATAAAATATCAAGACAACCCCAAATCTAATATAACTTCACTAAGAGCCTTATAGTTGAAGTCATTACAAAGGGACAAGACCTATCATGAATGGCCTAATATTGGATTGATTATTATATTCATTTTTTTTCCATGAATCATTCATTGACATAGGGGTGAAAAGGTAACATCCCCTAAAGTTTTCCTTAATTGTACAAACCTTAAGAGAGAAGGAGGTGTAAAAATCCTACCAATAATTTCTTTAATGAATATTTTAAATTTTAATTCTCTCTCAAGGAAAGTGTTTCAAAAGCATGAATGATGTGATGTAAACATGTGTCAGTTAATTAATATCCTTATAATGCATGTATGTTGTTTCTTTATTGTTATGTCAAAACCAATTTTACAATCAAGACCAAATCAAGCCAAACAAATCTAAAACCAAAACCATTTTATATACATATGATGAGGTGGTAATCTACCCAAATACCAAATCATACCAAAGTGACATGTTATAACTTGGTATTAAACACCTTGTTTACTTTTTAAAACCATGTTGTTAGGGTATCAAAATTGAACCAAAAGCCTTGTCTTTTGAATGCCAATTTCCATTTCAAACTACGTCAATTTTTTTTAAAAGTTAAGCCAAGTTCCAATTTTTTTTCATTGTATGTCATTAGGACATCCATTTGATTTCAAATGAAGTCATCATTCTAAGCCAACCTTCATTTCAAGTTAATTATAAGTCTAATTTCCAATGCCATTTTCAATACCAAAGTCCATTTCTAGTCCAATTGGTATGAAAAAGCCAATTTCCTTTAAAAAGTCCAAAGTTTAGGGTCTAGTTCTAAACTTGATTTACCATTATCAACTAAGGCCATTTGTTGAGCTAAAATTTACATTTCCAAAATTTCTAAAGTGTCTCAAATAATCAAATTCTCTTTTATTTTTTTTAAATACCAAATTACCAAGATTCTAATACCTTTTCAAGATAATACCAAGTGTAAAACATTTCCTAAAGTTTAAACATTGAGTGTTTTTACTTAAATAAATTGTGCCCAAACTTTTTGATTTATCCTTTGATAAATACATTTGAAATGTTTACATTGGTAAGCCAATTTCCAAGTAATATTCCAAGGGAAGTCACATACCTAGTCAAAATATAGTCCTTAGCCATTCAAGACCCTTGCAAGATGATAATTATCAATCTATATATGCCTAGGTATATAAATTTTGGGGTTATTTACAACCCTTCATTTGATGAAGAGGTGGTGTATAATCCATATGGGTATGATTGATATGTGGAAGATGAAGAAACCCAACAATACCTTACTCATGCACCATACAAAATGAAAATTGAGAAACATAGTCCATATCTTCCAATTATCTCACCCAATTTAGATCAAGATAATACCAATCATAACTATCACACATGCCTTTTGATACCAAAAATCAACCTAATCCAATGTATCTTATCAATCCACCACCTAGTGATGATTATAGATACGTCCAATTTGATCACAAATTATTTGATAAGAAAGATGAACATCTTGTTAGACTATTTGAGATGGGTTAAAAGCTTCCCCTCAATTTTATCATTGATGATTTGTGATACTTGGTTAGGGAACCGAAAAAAAACCTCTTTCTTTGATAGATAACCAAGGTGCCTTTAGCCAAGAACAAAATGTTATGCTCTCTTCTACCCAAGATCTCATTGTGTCAAACAAAGGGAAAGGTCTACTCATTAATCAATATTTTGAAATCTAATTTATTTAAAACTAAATCCAACAAGATAAATAGATTTTGGCTAGTTTCACTAACTCATTTGCTACATTAGATTTCAAAAAACCATCTTTAGAAGAGTCTAATCCTCTAATAAAAGAATCATTAGACATATATAATTATCCCATGTATAATCTAAATCCATTTTATACCAAGAATCTAGTTTTGGATGTATTTAACACACCCATAACTAAAACCAATGTAGCAACCAATCTAGATTTAAGTCTACTTGTAGACTCTACCCAAATATGGTTGATAGTTCTCACATAGATTATTATAATCCACACCAAATTCCATCCAACATACAATAAAAATTTATTCTATCATCTCCATGGCCTCCTCCATCTTATTCCTAACAATAAAAAATGGAAAAATCATCTAATCCACAACAACACATTGCCAATCCCCCATTTCAATGAGTGGAAACAAATCCCCACTTAAAAATGTGGTGACTAACATTACACCTCAATAGGTACTAGTCAATCCCCAAACAATGGCATCTAACTAAAAAAATGTTTTTTATAAGTCAACCAATTGCCCCTCTTATTCAACAAGGAACCTCTTCAAGTCTAACTAATCAAAAACTTCTTCCTATGCATCAAATTCCTAAAAATGAATAGTAGGTTCCCCTTTAATCCCATCAAGTTATATTGAATACCCAAAAGATCATTCCTCTATTAAGACCTTATTTCCCTCTAAGTCAATGACACACTAAAAAACAAGTGTTATTTAACCAATAAAAAATTCCCTATCAATCATACACTTCTACTCAAAGGGTGACTATTCCTGGTAGAACCAACTACATTTAAATTCCTCAAAATTTTGTGTCACCTCTCTATCAAGTTCAAAGTATGATTTATTTAACTACCCAAAAAAATATACCCACTTACTCTTATTCCATCCCTACTTTTCAATATTTATTAGAGGTCAAAAATGCATTTTTTACTATTCAGGCATAAAATTAAAGTAAGAAGTTCAAATTGGATGACATATGTACTTATCCTTTTTACATGAGTTATATTCAAATACCTTTTTGCATCACTTTGAGATGCCTAAATTTAAAAATAAAAATAAA
Source organism: Torreya grandis (assembly GCA_037957365.1). Classification (NCBI taxonomy): domain Eukaryota; kingdom Viridiplantae; phylum Streptophyta; class Pinopsida; order Cupressales; family Taxaceae; genus Torreya; species Torreya grandis. The sequence goes on along the minus strand of JARHVA010002283.1, from coordinate 1,753,462 downwards.
AATGTGACCCTCATGAGAATTTGAAAGAATTATTTGTTACTTGTCGAGAAGTGGCATATAACCCAATATACATACTTAGTTTATTCCCCCATAGCTTTAGAAGACACACTCTAGAATGGTTTCTTGGTCTACCTAAAAATTTTATCAATAAATTTGATGATTTTTTAGAAACGTTTTTACAAAACTTATCCTTCAATGTAGAACACAAGCTAACCATGGTAGACTTATGTCAGGATAAAAAAGGAGGAGAAGGATTTGATAATTACTTGCAATGGTGGCACTCTTTAACTAGCTAAATTCCACATAATCTCCTTGATAAACAATTAACATTAATGGTTACAACAAATATTTAATTTCACTTTGATCAAAACCTCAAACTTGTCTCTGATAATACATTTGAAGAAGATATCACCAAGGGCATAAAAATTAAAAAAGATCTTATTGGCATAGGTATAATTAATCTTTATTTTTAGAATCAAAATTAGAGCAAGGCTCGGGCACAAGCTCCTACTCTAGCATAAGCTAATATGTCAAAAAAGATGAAGTCATTCAATAAAATAAGAGTGTTTTATGATATGGGGTGATTAAATTACATCATGTAAAAATGGTATGACCACTACCTATTCAACCAAACCCACATAATCAACTTCTTACTTTGCAAAGGCCACTTCCAAGAAGAGGCCTTTATAGTAACAAATTTTCAATAATCTCAGTGAGCCCATTTAAATGGTCCTCCAAAAGTTAGTTACCACAAACATGATCACATAGTTGATACCAAAAACATTTCCTAAAAACCATCCTAAGCTAGATTGGTACAATGAGAATGACTTTTGTGACTATCATAGGGTAAAAGGCCATTCCATTAATATATGTGTGAAGCTATACTAACTAATTTAGGATCTACTTGAAAGTGGAAAGATAACATTGGAAATGTTGCCATAATATCTAATCAATAACTAGTTATATATCATAACCTTTTTCTACAACACAATGCTACCAACCAAAATAGACCTCCTCAAAATTATCATCGAAGAAAATAAAAATAACAACAAAATTAGAATCAAGGTCAAGATTCCCATTCTAACCAAGTCAATTACAAAAGTGCTCCTTACGATTATAGTGTTTTGAGTCACATCATGATTGGACACATTGACACCATTAAGATCAATCCTAAGTTGAATCCTAATAATATTTGAAGACCTTTGTCATCCATTCTAAGATCAACACCTCCATATGTTTGTAATCATCCTTTGGTTAGTAATGGCCCAAATGCCAATCAATAACTAAAAGTTACCATTTCAAGCCATTATTCCCCTTCTAATTATAGTAACCCATTACTAAATTAAGACTACACAATCACAACTCAATGCCTAAAGGTTACCATTTAGGGTCCTCTACCTCCTTCCTCCAAAAATCCCATTCAAGGTCCTCCACATCAAAATACCAAGACAATTTTTCCTATGTATGATAAACCTTATAATATTATGAAATAATTACAAAAGACTCCAACACAAATTTATATATTAGATCTTTTGTGTATGTAGGATATTTTTGAAAAACATATTTAGTGAGATGTTAAGTCAATCTAAAGTTCCAAGTGACATTACACCTTAAAAATTTCAAACACTAGTGAGTCATCTGGCTCCATGTGAACAAATTAATTTTGAATAAATAGACATGTCATCCCTTGGGAATTGTCATAATAATATGGTTTAAATAGAAGAAATCATTTCTAGGCACAAGGTTAAAAGAGTCCTCATAGATAGTGGTTTGGGGCTTAATATTGTAAAATTTAAGTTATTCAAGTATTTGTATTACACATCAACTGATCTACAACTAGATACCATTACCATAAAATATTATGATAATGAGGAAAGAGAATATAAAGAACCGTTTTCTCACTTATCATCACTGGGCCTCTAACCCACGATACTTTATGCCATGTTTTGGATCTATAATTATCATAGAATTGCTCTTTGGGTGACCATGGATCCATGAAATGTGAACTTTGCCTTTTACCCTTTATCAGTGCATCAAGTTTTCTCATTCTAGACTAAAAGTTACCATTCTTGGTGACCTACAACTGTATCAATTTTGAAAAAATCTGGAAGTATAATATGAAAGCTATAACTATAACTTTAGCATATAACCTCTTGCCAAAAAGGGGAAAGGGGTAGTTAATCAACTGTTAGAATCTAATTATGTGGATCCCAACACCCATAATTCCACTTCAACTACCTCATCTATATAAATAGATAATCACTTCATTATTCAATACAGTGTCCTTGTGGAGTATAAAACAAGGTTTTTTTAGTGGTTAATCATCATTAATCTACAAATATTCCATTTTTCAAAGTCAACATTTGGCAATTTTCATGGAGTGACCAATAAGGCAGGATCACCTAAATTTTTAGGGTTAAAGTTAATTTCAAGGATAGGTTTGCCTACATTTAAATATAAATTTACTCATATAAATGTAATTCTCCATTACCTTGAAAGCTAATCTTGAGAACTTCACCATATACCATTGTGCGACTTTATGATTTTTTTGGTGGTTTGTATTTCAGGTCCCAGGAGGGATTCAAGAATCAATAGTTTCCAATAAGGTATATAAATATTTTTTATAATATAATTTCTTAGTATTTTTTAACTGTAATTCCATTTACTGATCTTTAAGTTCCAACATGGTAATTAAACATAAGGGCATTCGATGGTAGCCTATGGGTGCATGACAACATCCTATGAGTGTGGGAACCCAATAACAACTTGTGGGTATTTGACTACAATATACCAACATCCAATGGTAGCATGTGGGTGGATAATGACATGATATGAGTGGATGATGGCAAGCTACTTATGGGTATATGTTGGTAGTATATGGGTAGACATCAATAGTCTATAGGTAAATGTTGACAATCTGTAGGTAGACATCGATAATCTTTGGGTGGATGCTAGTAGGATTCCATTAGGAAATTTTGAAAGCATAAAATCTTGGAATGCAGTGAGAATGTGGATTGAATATGTGATCTTAATATGTTATAGTTTTTATTTTCAACTAGTTCTATCTCTTATTACTGGTGAACTCCTATTACATTACTTTTAATTAAACAACCTAGAATCCCACATACATAGAAGTATGGTAGATAGTAATCCCAAATGCATACCCATACAACTTCTCATTAGTGAGAGACACTATAACTAATCTCTCCTTAACCTTGAATATTCATAGATCCATATGGTGAGAACATAACATTGACCTTTTTTTGTATAGTGTTGGTAGCCACCCATACCATCTCAGCATTCACTAGGATGATGTGGATGAGAACCAATACCATAAAGATGCACACTAATGCATGATGTGGATGAATGTTAGTGCATGACATGGAAGAGTGTCAACACCTTGATGTGGCATTCTACATTTATTGATATATCATTGACATCCATCTGTATTACATAGACATCTATCTACATGGTGCAAGCATCCACCTATACCATCTTGGTGTTCACTTACATGATACCTACATCTACACACACCATGCCAATGTTTGGCTATGTTACATAGATGTTCATTTGTATAGTTCCAACATTCAACCATATCATGTCGATGTTCATCTATGAGGGTCAGAGAAACCTAGTAGGCCTTTTATGATTCATTGTGTGGTATCACATGATTCACCTATACAATAATATGCCTTATAAATTGATTCACCACCATTGTGAATCCAATTTTCCTTGGAACCCTCGTGTATTTTCTTATATATCCTCCTAAAATGAACCCTAATATAAAATTTTCAATGCATTTCATATAGACAAATTGCATAAGATGATTGAACCATATGGTAGGCCTAAAAAGAAAATTATTAAAATTGAATGGTGTGAGAAATATAATTCTCATTATATGTGACCTTTGGTTTTAATCAAGACTACATCCCAAGAACAAAAATAAATCATGACTGATGATGACTCATGGATATACAATGAAAAATTTGTTACCTATTACCAAAATACAAAGTATCTTATTCCTAACCAAAGAATGGATAATCAAGACACAACTAGGGGGAAAAAATAAGGACTCATTGAGCTAGTATCAATTAAAAAACATAAAATAACTTGAGTTAATAAATACAAACCATCTGGGGGGACCCCATTGATATCGAGAGTTTTTCTAATTTATCATCTAACATAAGCAATGTTGAAAATGATGCAGAGTCATACTATGAAATATATAATGAGTTACCCGATACCAATCTATTTGACCCAAATTCTATCTATACCATTTCCATTATGTTATATTATCCCCCTCTTTTCCTCTACCATCCTCACCTAATCGATTGGGACCAACAAGATTATTACATACCATTAGATGATTTTTAGCACATCAAGGAAATATATGAATTCATTGGCCTCAAAGATAATGTTTCATTGGGTGATCATAGATAGGGATTTTCCATTACATTGGACCCTCCTACCTAATTTAGAGAGTAGGTGAACTTCCTTGGTCACAAACACATTAAAAAAACAATATTGAGGTCCCAAAGTAAAAATCTCTTTGAGGTGATTTGGGACTAGGGTAAAAGTAAAGATAAAGAAAATTCCCATGGTGAAAACCTATTTTAGGTGTTAATAGATAGGAAATTTCACCCTCTATCAAATGAAGCCTAGGATTTTTCTAGTTTTGGAACCTCCATCCATTCTAAAATCAATTAATAACAACAACAAACATTTAATTAGTTAGTTCAATATTTTACACATGCCTTTTTTAAATGGCCTTTACCAAACGTTGGGGATTTACAATCTTCTTTCTTGGGAGAACTTGTTAAGCCAATCAACCCACCAGATGAAGATGAAGACCATTGTATAACTTTGCCAACTATTTTATAAGATATTTCCATAATGCTTGTGGAGGACACTATTGAAGTCAACATTGGAACACCTATCAACTCCAAATAGATCAAACTTGGAACATCCCTCACTAAAGAGGAATGTGAATTCCTTATTACTCTCTTTTGAGAGTTTGTGGATATTTTCACATGGTATTATTTATATATGCTAGATTTAGACCCTACCTTGGTTATACATCACCTTGTTATACATCTTGATGTAAATTTAATTAAATATAAGTTGATAAAAATTCACCCTCGCATATCTATTCTTTTCGAGAAATATCTAGGAAAAGTATTAGAGGAAAGATGCATTCATCCTATTGATTATTTAGAGTGGATATCTAATATAGTCTCAATTAATGAGAAGTTTAAAGGAATCAAATTATGTATTGACTTTAGAGATATCAATAAATAATGCCCAAAGGATGATTTTACTTGACCAAAATATTGATATGATCATAGATTCCATGTCTAGGTATGAGATGATATCTCTCATGAATGGTTTCTCAATATACAATCAGATTAAAATTGCACTGAAAGATCAACATTCACCACACCATGGGGAACATTTTATTCTCAAGTGATTTTATTTGGACTGAAGAATTATAGTGCCACATACGAACATGAAATGAATGTAATTTTCCATGACATGAAGGAAAACATTATTTAAGACTATGTGGATGATATATTGGGCAAATCTAAGGCCAAATTAGAACATTCAGACATATTACAAAGAATCTTTAAAATACTTTATGAATACAAAGTCAGTAATAACCTTAAAATTAATTCTTTGGCATCACTTTAGGAAAATTAATAGGCTTCATTATCTCTCACTGAGGCATTGAAGTCAATCTAGCCAAGGTTAAGGCCATTATATGAATATCTCCACATTCAAATCTCAAATAGTTTTGCAACCTCTAGGGAAAAATCTAGTCTATTAGATGATTTATTTCTCAATTGGTAGATAGATTCCATCCCTTCACTTATATTATGGAAAAAGGTAATATATGCTCATGGAATATATATTTTTAACATGTATTTGACCAATTAAAATAATACCCAACCAATCCACCTATTATAGCTCTACCTACACCTAGAAAACCATTGTTTATTTATATCTTAGCAACTGACTTTGCCTTGGGGGCACTCCTACCACAACACAATGATTAGGGGAAAGAAAGATCATTATACTATTTAAGACATACATTAATTAAATATGAACATATATAAAATTTAGTTGAGAAAGTCTATTTTTCCATGGTATTTATAGCTCAAAATTTATGCCATTATATGCTCAACAACAAGACCATTCTCAATTACCAAAGTGGACCCACTCAAATATATACTTTCCAAAGCATCTTTGACTAGTCATATGGATAAGTGGATCATGATATTGAGTTAATTTTAAATTGAATATGTTCATAAAAAGGCCATCAATGGGTAGGAACTTACAAATATTCTTGATAAATTACACTTGTCAGATACCAAACCACTTATTTTTAATTTTCTTGATGAGTTGATCATGACTCTAGATAACATTTATTTTGTGCCTCAACACTAGACCCTTTATTTTTATGGTTCCTACACTTATTTTGGATAAGGATTATGTATTATCTTCATTACACCATAAGGGGATCCTAAGGAATTTCATATTGGTTTCATTTATAGCAATAATATTGTATAATATGAAGCACTAGTTGTAGGCTTCATCTAGCAGTACAATGAAACATCTAAAATTTACATGTTCATCAATATTATTAGCTAATTATTAACTAGGTGATATATCATTATCATATGAAAGATGAGAAGATTATTCCTCATAATAATATGGTGGATCATCTTAAATAGAGATTTAAATACATTCAATTTGAATAAATTCCAAGAGTCAGTAATAGAACTAACTATGTGATGGCAATAATTAGTTCCCTCATGGAAATTGTAGATCACATTATTGATTACAAATTTTTTATTTAACATGTTTTACATCTAGATCATGAATGTTTAGAATATGAAATGGTATGTGATATTGTTGGTCCCAACTTGCCTTGGTATTCTAATATATATGCCTACCTTTGTGACTATTATTCCTTTCAACCTTTCTCATAAAAAACAAAAATCATTCATCCATTCTAATTCTTGCTATACCATTCTTGCTACCTATATCTACTATAGAGGATATGATGAAAATTTACTTCATTTTTTAGCTTTAGAAGAGTCTAGATTAGCACTTAAATTAGTATATAAAAGGATTTATGGGGCCCACACTGGTGGTGTGGTGCTTGATAAGAAACTCATGCGTAATTGGTATTATTGGCCCATTATGGAAAGTTGATGTATGTGAATATGTAAAAATGTGTGTGGCTTGTCAAAAATATGCCAATATCATTCATGCACCAACTTTTCCACTTTAACCTCTCACTATTCCATGGCCATTTTCCACATTGGGACTCGGTCTCATAGGTAAAATTGATCTGACTTTATCATATGGCCATGAACACATACTTACTGCAATTAAATAATTTATTAAGTGGGTTGAATGCATTCTCCTCACTTATATAATAGGTAAGAAAATATCCAAATTTATCCTCAACCATCTCATTTACCACTTTGGCATTTCCTCTGATCTCATTTATGGTAGTGGTATCTCCTTTAAAAATAAGGACATCAAATCCTTATGTGCCAAATACTAGATCACATAAAACTTTTATTCTACCTATTTATCTCAAAGTAATGGCTAGGAAAAATCATCTAATAAAACCTTGATTCAAAGCCTAAAAAATACCATTAATGCTTTGGGTCATGATTGTCACTTACAACTATTTCCTGCTCTCTAGGAATATCATACCAATACCTGCACCCCTACAAGATCCACTCCATAATCCCTTGTTTATGGTCCAAAATCTATTCTCCATGTCAAGATTGAGTTACGATATTTATATATTTCATTGAAGAACATCATTAATGATGATTAATACATAGTTTCTCAGCTATAAGAATTAGACCTAATTGATGAAAAGAGGGTAGTTACTTTGAACAATATTCAGGCCTATCATAATAAGTTAAACTATAGTTACAACAAGCATATCAAATGTAGATATTTTGAACTTGGAGACCTAGAATTTAATAAAAATCAAAAGAATACCAATGTTTCATGTGGAAATAAGGGAATGTGTGAACCTAACTAGCTGGGCCCATTCATCATGACAACAAATTATGGATATAGAGCATATAGATTGTGTTAGAATAATGAATATTTAAGCTTACCTAAGGTTAATAGGGTAAGTTATTTATTACCTAGGGTTAATTTTTTTTATTGTTGAGAATCTCTCAACAATATATTTGTTCGTAGTATGTGAAAACAAATAGTTTGTTTTCTCTATTTTGTAATCACAACAAATAGTTTGTTGTCATAAAACAAACTATTTGTATTATAAATACTTTACAATCTATGAGAAAATAACGAGAGATTAATGAGAGAATATAGAGAATTTATAGGATTATCACCTATTTTTTAGGTGTGAGAAATTTATTTTATTCTCTGATATTATTTACAGGTTATTTGTTGTGGGTTCTTTCTCCTGGATTGATCCTATGGATCCTGTGTATCACCTACTCATTCTTTCATGGTATCAAAGCTTGGATTTCTAGTTGAAGATCCTCTTCCCTAAAAATTTTTCATCATTTTTCATCTATTAACACATTCAAAAACATTATTTTATTGATGTGTTATAGATATTTGTTATTCTCTCAAATTTTAGCTCTTGTTTACAAGTTTTTTTTTTGGAAAATTTTATACTTTATGCTCATTAATGACCGTATAGATTTCCAAAATCAGGATTTTGTTTCATAGGGGTGTATAAAATCAAGTTAGGAATCCATTTAAACTTGAATTTTTTCATTTCATGCTGGTTGTACAACTCTTTTATTCAAAAACTGGCTAACTGGTTCCTTTTGGCAGACTGCAGTGCCTCTATGTTTTTCTCATGTGTCAGATTGTATGGTCATATTTTTCAAAATCGAAGAATTGTTTGTGAAATTTGACTATGCTAGATTTCATTCCATATAAATTAGTATGCATTTAAACTAGACCGTACAATGTTTTGGAAGGTTACAACATGAATTTAAAAAATTATTTTTAGTCTGCAGCATAGCTGTACGGTTTCATCCATTTTGAATGCCTTATACTGCATAAAATCAAAATCTAATAATTCTATGTGCTAAAATACTTCTCAAGATTTCATTTCCAGCTAATAAGGATGGATTTGGACTAGGCCGTATAGTCCTTTTGGCAGATCTAGTGGAGCCAATTCTGCATTTGCTAAGAGGTGTTTTCCTTGGCCTGTGTTTACAAATTTCTCATAAATTTCCCTGATCACCACGCCTTGCTGGAACAAGAGATTAATTATGATAAATCCAAAGATTATTTATCATTTATTTCACATGTTTGAGTCATTATGACTTATTTTTTATTAATTTCTTAATTTTAGTGGTTTAAATGCAAGGCTCTAGCTCTAAAAGTACAAATTTGACTTTGCTAAAGTGGCTAGAGGTATTTTTTTTTAAAATGTAGGGAGGAAGTCTTGGGGTCAAATCCCCCTACATTTTTTTTTCATAAATCCATTTTTTTAACTTTTGTATAAGCTAAGGCTAAATTTTTTTTTCATCGAGAGACGTTCAATTGTAACGGGAGGGGTGTTTTGAGGAAAAATGAATGTCTAGGTTGTTCTTGTCAACTTCATCGTCTTCCTCGGGAATGGAATCCTGATTGTTTGAACCCCTAAGTTATATAAATTACCATGTTTAGAAGCTAAAAATGCAACAACTCCTTCAATCAAAGGACTTATGGAGAATTTTTTTTGAAACAACACCTGCAACATTCACCACTGAAAAAGACAAACATGCATATGGTTGTAAGTAGGATGAGGCTCTTGGATTGATTTGCCTCAACATCTTAGATAATCTTCAATTTCACATTGTAGATGCTACTATGACAAAAGAGGTATGGGAAAAATTTAAAAACCTATTTGGCAAAGTTAATGAGTTTAAAATTTTACAATTAGATGCAAAATTGAGTACTCTCTGTCCATCAGATTTCCCTTCAATAGATGAATTCTTGGCAAAATTAAAATTTATAAGGTCATAGTTGAAAGCTGGTGACAAGGATAAAAGTGATCAGGAGTGCATTTTCATGATTTTTTCAAAGTTTAAAGGACCATATAGTGTATTTTCCTCTGCTTTTTATACTATGATGGATACATTAGGTGATGAATTCAAATGGCCTTCCTTCAAAGTTTTTTGTGAAAGATTGACTAGGGAGCAAATAAAATTAATGGCCTTAGATGCTTTACCTAGTCCTAGTCATGCTCTAGTTTCTAATTCTTCTAAAGTAAAACCTTCACCTAAGTCTAAACAAAAACAAGCACCTTTAAATAACCCTCTAGAGTCCACCACCCAAACACCTCATCATTCTAAATCTACTAAGACCAAAAATTCCTTTAAGCAAAAGAAGAAAACATTTGGTCCATGTAATTTTTTTGGTGGTCCTAATCATGATGAAATTAGATGTTTTAAGAAGATGGAAGCATTAGAGGCAGTGGTTAGACAACAAAAAATTTCCATTCCATCTCCATCTCCTTCTACTTCTCCTACAGGAAAAGGGAAAACACTTTCAGCCAGGGCTATATCTTCATGTCACGATTAGTGGATTTTTGACTCAAGTGCTTCTCACCATCTTACACATTCTAAGGATATATTGTCTTCTCTTACAGATTGTAGCACATCACATATTGTTATGGGTAACTCCTCACAAATTAAAGTTTTGAGATCTAGTACTGTTGACAAACAGGATGGATGTTTTAACAATGTATTGCTTGTACCCCAAATCTCTTCTAATCTTCTCTCTATATATCAAATATGTAATTTTGGTACTTGTAAAACTATGGATTTTACTTCACATGATGTTGTAATAAGAGACTGTAATGATCCTAGTGAGATAGTTGCTACATGTACAATAGACCATATTGCAAGACTCTATACTTTTGATAAGTTTGAGTCTTTTATGTCTTCTGGTTCTTCACTTATAACACATGGTAATAATCTCAACAAATTTTGGCATGAGATATTAGGACATTTGAGTTATGGATATATGCAACAAATGAGTACAAAACATCTTGTAAAAGGCCTTCCTAAGGTATCATGTATTGATGGGGTGTGTCTTGGTTGTCTAGTTGGTAAACAGCACCAGGATCCATTTCCAGTTGGTAAGGCCACACATGCAAATGCACACTTAGGGTTGGTTCATAGTGATTTGATGACTTTTCCAACTCATTCTTTTTTAGGGGCTAAATATACACTCACATTCATTGATGATTTCACTCGTAAAACTTGGGTATATTTTCTCAAGTTGAAAAGTGAAGTTTTTGAGACTTTTAAGGCTTTCAAAACCTTTGTTGAAAAATAATCATCTTTTCCTCTTAAGAAGATACTCACTAAAAATGGGGGGGGGAATATGACAGTAATGCTTTCTATGATTTTTGCATTGAGCATGGGATATAGCACCAGTTCACTGTACCACACACTCCTCAACAAGATGGTGTAGCAGAGAGGAAGAATCAAACATTGTAAGAGATGGCTAATTGTATGATTCACTCTAAAAATTTGGGTCCACAATATTGGGCTGAAGCTGTAAATTGTGAAAACTACATTCAAAATCGTATGCCTCACAAAGTTGTGCAAAATATGACACTAGAAGAAGCTTAGTCTGGGATCAAGCTTGATATTTCAGATTTTCACATCTTTGGGAGTCAAGCATGGGCGTTTGTTCTTGATGACAAACGTAAAGCATTGGAGAAGAAAAGCCAACCACTCATTTTTATTGGTTATTGTGAAGATGTAAAAGCCTACCATCTTTTTGATCATGTCACGCATGATGTGTTGTTTCGATGGGATGTTTTGGTTGATGAGCTACCCACTCCATAGGAGTGTACATCTAGTTCTTCTTCTCTCCCTCCTTCTACTAAGGATAGTGAGGATTTACTTTTTATTGTTGATAATGATGATGTTGCACTTATTCAACCACCACAGCCATCTTCTTCACCACCTTTTCCCAAGTGGGCAAAGAGCACTCTACATGCAGCTAGTTCTTTCCTTGGTGATCCATCTAATTCTCATCACACTCGCTCATAGACATCTAGTGTTGCTCTTTTGGGACAAGCTTGTACAGATGATCCAGTGTTGTTTTTTGAGGCCATTGGTATACCCGAGTGGGATGTTGTTATGTATGATGAGTATTATTCATTGATGAAGAATGATACTTGGGATCTTGTCCCTCTTCCTAAGGGAAGAAAACTTGTAAAATGTAAATGGGTCTATAGGACCAGATATGCCTCTGATGGATCAATAGATAAGTACAAAGCTTGATTAGTAGTTAAGGGTTTTTCACAGGTTGAAGGGGTTGATTACTCTGAGACCTTTACCCCTGTAGCTAAGATGGATTCTATTTAGCTTGTACTCTCTCTTGCTACTTCACATTCTTGGTTAGTTTTTCAGATGGATGTGAAGAGTGCTTTCTTGCATGGTGATCTCCATGAGGAGATCTATATAGAGTAGCCTCCAGGATTTGTGTAGGAGTCATCATTGGTTTTTAGACTCCATCATTCTCTTTAAGGCCTCAAACAAGCTCCTATAGCTTGGTATGAGAAGATGGATAGTTTTCTTTTGAGTTCTGGTCTTTTTCGTTGTGAGTCAGATCACAATGTATACATCTTGAAATAAGGTGAGGAGCTTGTCATATTGGTTTTGTATGTTGATGATCTCATCCTCACTCGTAGTTCAGATTCCTTGATACATGACATCAAGGACAAGTTGGCAGATAGGTTTGATATGATAGATCTGGAACTTCTACATTATTTTTTTGGTCTTCAAGTTTTTCAATCTTTTGAGGGCATCTCTATTGGACAACAGAAGTATGTGACAAATCTTCATCAATTTGGCATGGCTAATTGTAAGCCTGCCCCCACTCCATATCAATCAGGTATTGTGTTGTCTGCCACTTGTATGACTCCTCTTGTTGATCCAACTTTGTATAGGCAACTTGTAGGTAGTCTATTATACTTGACTCATACCCATCCTGCCATCACATTTGCTATGAACCTTGTCTCTCAATAATCACATGAGCCTCATGAGAGTCATTAGAAGCATCCAAGCATATTCTATGGTACATTCAGGGCACCACTCACTTTGGTATACATTACACACCACAGAGTTCTACACAGCTTGTTGGATACATTGACTCTAATTGGGCTGGTGATGTTGACACTCACAAGTCTACTTGCAAATTTGCTTTCACACTTGGTTTAGGTCTAGTTACTTGGGGATGTAAAAAGTAGACTACTATTGCATTTGCTTTCACACTTGGTTTAGGTCTAGTTACTTGGGCATGTAAAAAGTAGACTACTATTGCATTATCCTCTACTGAGGCTAAGTATCGAGGTGCTGTCAAAGCTAGTCAGGAGACAATTTGGCTTCGACAGTTCCTTGGAGAGTTTGGCTTCACACAGCAGCATCCTACTATAATTTGGTGTGACAACAAAAGTGTGATTACTATTTCATGCAATCCTATTGAGCATTAGTGGAAAAAACACATTGATATTCACATGCACTTCATTCAACATCTTATTCAAGATGAAGTTTTTTCTTTGGAGTTTATGCCTACAGCTAAGTAGATTGTAAACATCTTCACTAAACCTTTGGCTTCTCCTCATTATATTCAATTGCGAGTGATGATTAGGTGAAGGAAGTTGTCCTTGGGGGGGATTTCCCATGAAGTCCTTCCTTTATTTTTCATATATTTTGACTGGTTTGTACGTGGGTACCTTATCAGGCCTAGTAGCCAGGACCCATATTTGTTTGTCATTCTCCCTATGTTTCACTTAAGGGAGGGTGTTAGAATAATGAATATTTAAGCTTACCTAAGGTTAATAGGGTAAGTTATTTATTACCTAGGGTTAATATTATTTACCTAGGTTAATTTGTTTTATTGTTGAGAATCTCTCAACAATATATTTGTTCGTAGTATGTGAAAACAAATAGTTTGTTTTCTCTATTTTGTAATCACAACAAATAGTTTGTTGTCATAAAACAAACTATTTGTATTATAAATACTTTACAATCTATGAGAAAATAATGAGAGATTAATGAGAAAATATAGAGAATTTATAGGATTATCACCTATTTTTTAGGTGTGAGAAATTTATTTTATTCTCTGATATTATTTGCAGGTTATTTGTTGTGGGTTCTTTCTCTTGGATTAATCCTATGGATCCTGTGTATCTCCTACTCATTCTTTCATATTGGCCACACCAAATGGAGAATACCTAGATGAGCCCGTTAATATTATTCCTCTCAATATTTTTTACACTTGATTCACTTGAACATTTTATATGAGGACCTTTGCTTGGTGGCACAACTTGGAAACCAGCTTCTTTTCATCCCATTTCCAATTGATTTAGTCCAACTTGATCTTATTCCCTCATCCTATTACTATTATTTGATCTTTGATTCCTATTTCCTAGTGCATTAGATGATTCTAGATGTCACATTATGAGAAATATTCTACTATAATATTCATATTTGGTCACCATCAACACATCCAAGACAAGCAATATATCACAGTAGCTTACATATGACTCATCTGAATGATGGTCTTAAAACTAAATAATTTACCTCTTGATTAAATTAAATACCATTTTACCCATTTGTATGCCATTCATATTTTCAAACCTACTATTGATTCATATTATTTTTCACTAGGGTGGAAGTATATTGACTTAAGGTCCACTTGGACTATGTATGAAAACTTAGATTATAAAGTCATCTTGGTCACCCATAATACATAATATCATCATTTTATGAGAAACCTAAGCCACACTCTCACTATTTTTTGAGAAATTTAAGCTATGATCTCACCATTTTATGAGTTAACCCATTTTGCATCTCATAATCCTTCATTGAGTTGAGATGCCAAAAAACCTTAAATATTTGAATATCCAGAAAACAACCTCAAATTAAAAAAAATTTCCCAAAAAGGGCTTACAATCTCCATGAGAGATACTAAGATGTAAAATTTATACTTACATTATCATCATATTTGCTAGTGGCCTTTCATTCTATTTTGGAGGCCATGGTTTACCATATTTGCTAGGTGGGAACCCCTTATCCAACCACAACCATTTATGTTTGCATTTACCATTTCCTAATTGTATTAACTCCCATGTATGGGATAAATACATTGGCATGAGGTCCAAATATACTATGTAGGCAATACTTGGAATCATGAGGCATCTCAAGTTAGCTCAACCAATTTCATTAACAACCACACTCTCATTACCATTTATCTCAAAATGATCTCACATTTTTGTGAGTATGCCATTTATATTTACTCTAAAATCAAGTCTATTACTTGTCATTATTTTTATTTTATCCCATATCCTTGGGAGAACTATATTTTCCCTAAAATCAATAGGAATATGTATGCAACATCTAATTACAATGGGATATTTGGAGTCATCTCAACCACCCCTTCCTTTTTCTTATATTCCCCCTTCCATATAGGTTACTATCTTGACCTATCAGTTAACCAATTACCCAAGAGTAATTCCTTACATTCAAACATACAAATGATCTACTAATTACTTATTTTAGGGTGTGTTTCTTTGATGGTCTATCATGATTATTTATTATATTTCTTGGTGATTTTCTTTGAGTAATTGGATGCTTTATATTATTTTTCTTTTAGTTTGTGTTTACATTTTTCTTTGCATTGTTTGTTAATTTACCTTTTCTATTCTCATCTCAACTTAATCCATTATGTTGGTCAGGTCATGATTATCATGTTTGTTACCATAAAATTTTATGTGAGTTCGTCCACTAGCATATGCCAGCATTTCATCATGGTTTCTATCATTGATGCATTATTTTCACTTGTATATTATAATTAGGGGTCATTAATTAATGCCTATTATAGATTGGTTGTCATGGTTTTTTATACCATGGTGTATATCATATGGTACTATATCAAAAATCAAGAATTTGGAAGTATAATTAGCCATGTTGAAGCAAGAGCTCTTCTTGTATACTATCCCACAACTAATTCATCAAGTGATTAATAATCATTTCTCAAAATGAAAATACACCCTACTAGGACAAACCATTAAGACTAATTAATGATCAAATTTTCCCTACTATGGAAACTTCTTGTATCCATGATTAAATTCACCTTACTAGGGAAACTTCTTGTATCCATAATCAAATTTGCCATACCAGGATAGCTTCTTTTATCCATGATCAAATCCACCCTATTGAGGCACATTATTGTGATCAAATCTTATTTCTTCATCCCTATTTTGAGGGCCCATTTGTTTCAACTTCCTCCCTAATTTTCCCCTTAAAGGGGCATCTAGGGCTAGTCAAGACCCCTTTGGGGCATCAATATGAGTTTACTAACTCATAAAATTTAAAAACAAGAAGAGTGAAGACATCATTATTCAAGCGTTATCAAATTTATTACCAATGAATTTTTTAATCTTTAAAATGACATAACTATGTCTAGTGTCTCACAATGACTTCTCAAATAGGGGGAAAATGTAGACACTTCATTTTAACCAATTATGTGTCTAAACTACATTCAAAACAATTTTTTGTAATTACATGAAATTTTAACCACAACTATTGAATTGGACCTAATTTACCCACACAACTTCCATTTTAAACCAAAATTTAAATTATACATACCTAATTGGGGTAATGGATCATCTTTCATTATTTATCTTATTAAGTGCATCCTAAATTAAATCAACCCTTTGCAAGTTTCTTTGCAAGACAATTAAATGAAAACCTAAAACTTTACCTTTCTTCTAATTTATAATTAATCACCTTGATTAATTATCCTAATCATTAATCTAATAGGAAATTATATGGATTTATAATAACCTATTTTCCTAAAATAAAAATTTGAATTACGGCCTCACATAGGTGATGCCATAGGGGCAAGTCAATGAAATAGAGTGGAGTGTGGGAAAATGTGGATTATTAAATGGCAACTTACACATAATCTTACATCTCTTACACCCCTCTTACACACTTAAAAGGAATAATGACTACACTTTCTTCCAATGTGCCTTCCATACTCTAAAAGGCCTTAAATGGCATGTCTTACACACTCCAAAGGTGTAATCATGGATTTGAGAATTGATCATGAAACTTTCATCTTAGTATGAGATCAATAATCCATATTAGTTCAAGGAATAAATAAATATAACCATCTCACCTATCATTCCATCAAGATTCCTAATGTAAACTTACTTTTTTGGATTATTCTAAGAAGCTTCATTAATTTTTTCTCTCTCATGCCAAGCCATAGACATTGTCAAGTGTAGACAAGGAGAGGTGTTTCCCATGTAAGGATTCAATAATCGATAAATA
Organism: Torreya grandis; assembly: GCA_037957365.1. Classification (NCBI taxonomy): domain Eukaryota; kingdom Viridiplantae; phylum Streptophyta; class Pinopsida; order Cupressales; family Taxaceae; genus Torreya; species Torreya grandis. Next base: position 1,736,099 of record JARHVA010002283.1, on the reverse strand, counting down.
CTCCTACATATACAAGATGAGATCAACCGTTTTATACCTATTTTTCAAGGATATCTTCAAAGGAGGTAAAAATGTTATTTTTATCCTTTAAATTTGCATTTCATGTTTGTCAATCACATAACTCAACCAAGAGATTGGGCTTGAGAAGTTATCTTTAAGTGGTTTTTGATTTATTCATTAATGATTGATTAACCTCTCTTAGATTATTGATCTACACATATTCTTAATCATACATTATTTCTTTGAGAATATCTAGTATTGAATTAAATGACCCATTCTAGGCTCATTCAAGGATAATCCCATGGTCTAACTTTCTTATTATCTTCATAATCTATCCCATATTATGTAATATACGGGATGTACCTATGTATGGATCCAAGATAATTATCAATCAAAAATATTATGACATATAAATTCCTACTATGAAATAGTTGAATGGTGACTCAAGCCATTTCCACATCAGTTTTTTTGGCTTTGGCTAACAAGCACATGAATACCTTCCAATTATGATAGGATAGTACACACCTACTTCATGCATGCTAGATAAGAACTTTTGAGTGTCGACCAATTACCACATTAATTATATCAACATCTATTTTTCATCCACATATTTTGGGAGCATATAGGGATTATTTTTAAAACCAAATGCTCAAATATATGAGAAGTTAGGGAATTGAGTGAACCATGCTCCCCACCAAGTAATTTATGTTGTGTTTGCAATAGATATTTTGACATTGTATTGGTCATATTTGAAAATCTAGATGATGTAATGTAGGAAGACATAATTTAAACAAAAAAATGTTGTACATTTGCCTCTAACATGAGTTGAGGATAAAACTTATAGATTCATCAATAATTGTAAACAACCCTAAAAAAATCCTTATTATGGACATAATATAAAATAAATAATAATTCTTGTAATTTTTTTCATTATATGTACTTCAAATAATAATTTATTGATTGAATCATTAATCAATTGTGCCTAATTGATGTATTGCTTATTTTGATAAATGATCCAATTATATTGATACATTCACTCTTAGAACTCTCTAGCTATAGAGTTTCCAACTACCATATTTAAGAGTATGATGATATCATGTATTTCCATTTTGAAGTTAAAGTGGGTAATTACCTTAAACAATATGGTAGAGGATATCTTTGGCTTTTCAAGCCAATACTTGATTATCATTTTGGAACAATAAGTTGCATTCTCATGCTAGAACTATTGACCTTCTTCAAGAGTAATATCTATAAAATATTCATGATCATGGATTCTAAGTATATATTCAATATGATTTATTCTAAGTAGAGTACATATTCATGTCAAGAGTTCTTAACATCTCTAATTTCCTTATCATAGTGGCTATCCAAGGTCAACACTAGTTATATACATTTTAATATATGTCGGAAAATCTATAACATGTGGTATATCACTATCATAGATGGCCTAAATCTAATATTATTTTGGGATGACACTAATCTTATCCTAGAGTTTAGATATGATAACAATACAAAAGTTAGTGTCTAGGATATTTTCCACATTAGAATCTAAGTTGAAGGGGAGAGTGACCCCATTGAACTGATATTTAATATCCACTTTATTTTTAGGAGTTCTTGACATATGATATTGGGAGTGATAAGCTTCATGGGTCTAATCCAGGCCTTGGTGCATTTTGAAACTATCTAGATAGTTGTTAGTTTTGACTACTCTTATAGCTATCAAGTTTTGTGACTAATTTGGTAGTTGTCATGATCTATGGCTACTCTAATAGTTATCAAAATTTGTGACTACTATAGCAATCCAAAATCTTGACTCATAGATCTTGGATATGTAGGTAGTTATAAATTTTGATATATTTTAGGGATTACCTAAGCATGCATAAAATATGAAAAAGACTTTAGGGTTATCTATGAGGTCATGTTTATAAACCAAGGTGAGTATTTTGAGATTGTAAAAAAAAAATCATCTAGGAAGTTATCTTTAACTTGTTCATTTTCCTTTGAAATGTTCACTCTAGACAAGAAATCTACAACCACATTATATTTTTTAGGCTTGTCAATTATTGTTACATTGAATTCTTGAAAAAAAAAACATCTAGTAATATGTCCATTGATTCCTAGTTTATTAATTAATTATTTAATTATTGAGTGATTAGTATATATAAAATTTTTATAATTAATTATATAATGATGAAACTTATTAATGGCATAAATAATAGCCATAAATTCATTTCCAATGGCTGCATAAATCTTTTAAGTCAAATTTAAGTTCATGTTAACATAGTAGATAAGATATATTTTACTTCCTTTAGATTTTTTTCTAAGAAATGCCTCTATTTCAGTGTTATAAGCATCAATATGAATGTGAAAAATGAGTTCTCAATTGGGTCCTCTTAGTTTTGGAGCAAAAGCAAGTTTATCCTTTATTGTCTCAAAATATTGTATGAAATCATGTATGCTCTGATAGTTTTTAGTTTCCCTCTTTCCTTCTTATTGTCACTGAAATATCTGTTCAAAATATTCATAGCATTATATAGTGCTATAAACATCTTTCTTACATTTGTAAATAGTATATTTTTATAAATACTATGTATATGTATCTTTACAAAGTTATTCCAAAATTAGATTTGCAATATGCTCTAGACCTCCCTATATGAATACTTTATATTTGATTATGCATGAATAATTTATATTCAGGGAACTCGAGCATAACATTTATATGTGACTCTAGAGCTATTTTGATACAAGCCTCTAAGTTTTTTAGACTTTGTATACTTCAAAATTACTCCTAAGTTGGTACTTTGGTGCTCAAAGACTTTATGTCTGTAATGATTACCTATTATAGCCTACATATACAAAATTGGGCATCTATTTTCTAATAATTATTAAAAATCATTAAAAAGTTAGATAACCATGGTTTATAAAGAACAAAAAATACTCTTTTATTTTACTTTAAATAAACCATAAGTTCTTAAAATAACATCTAAACCCACTTTAGAACCAATTTGTGGAAGAGAAAAGGGTGTTAATTTTATTTAAGATGAGACATATTATGGTCTCATCACTTATTATTTATTTCATATATTAAAAAAAAATGCAAAAAAAAAAAAAAAAAAAAGAGTTGTTCCATTGTTTTCACACAACAACCATGATATTAATATTAGTAAAGAGCTTCTCCATTGCACTAAATATGTATATCAATGTATTCCCTCAAGTTTGAATAAATTAATTTACCGGTTTTACTTATAACTAACATTAATTTGTCAAATTGTATTCTTAATATTATGGTCATAATACTAAATTAAGAGATCACCTATAGTTTTATTTTAAACTTAAATAATTTTCCCTTATGAATCAATAATTAGACCTAGCCTACATGGCATACAATTATGTAATCATAAATTCATAATTGGGGCTATAACATAAATATGCTTACTAAACATGTTCAATATATATTACCCTTTTCAAGATTAATTCTTAATATATATTCCCATTTCCAAGATTAATACTCAATTAATATGCATTGGCCATCACTTTTATGTAAAAATATGCTATTTAGGTTAGTCCTTGATTATTAACAATCAATTTATATGGTTGAT